>CM071646.1:17156507-17882723 GCA_036419045.1 Scirpophaga incertulas
TTCTTACAAATCTATCAATTCTCTAAAACAGCACTTTAAAAGACATATATTTTTCGTGAATTGAACGGTTGTGTTTTACAATTTGTATTGTTCGTTTTTTAATTACTCCGATTTTAATTACTTTTAAATAATAAAGAAAAACCTTTAAAAATACAATAAAAGTTAATCTAGCACCTACGCTTAGTACCAACTGAGGAAATGCTGAAGGTTGTTTATTGATCGATGTGATACACTTAATATTATAATTCCCTAATTGTGACTTAAACAAACTGTCTGGGTCAATTGACTGGCAACGCTTTATACTACTTATTTGGCAAACATTCCATTTGAATAGTTTGTATTTTGCCAGCCACTTACTCGATCATTAATAGGTAATTAACTAAGCACACTATTGTACATTTTATAGCAAGTTGAATTACTGTAAGAGCAGTCTTTCTTTGGAGTTACTTTGATTAGTGTGCGTTTGGTTGTACAACTATCGTCAACTTCGAAGTTAATAGGTAAAGTAGTAGATTTGTTTTATTACTTTTAATTGAACTACAAGATTTTGTCGCAAAAATCAAGTTAAAACAGTTATCCTTACTTTAAATTATAATGAACTTTTTGACAGCCGTTTAGGCAGAAATTTTCTCGAATGCCATATTCAAATTCGTGAAACGCGGCAGTGGTAAACCTCCCACTTGAAAGCATATTGTATCAAGGTTTCATATGTCTGAGTTGTTAAGAAGTTAAGAATCTCTGGATTAAAAGATTAGCGTTTTCAGACTCAGGTCAGGCATGAAAATACCACTATTTAGTTACTATTAACGGTTTAATTACAATTAGAATATTACAAAGTCAAATAAAACAGATAATGTCAATAAATAACATCAAACTTAAAAACAATATTGCAATAATTCTCCAACATTAAACATCAAATTTAAAACAATACTGCAATAATTCTGCAACATTAAACATCAAATTTAAAACAATACTGCAATAATTCTGCAACATTAAATATAAAACTTGAATCAATATTACAATAATTCTGCAACATTAAACATTTAAACTTGAAAGCAATATTGCAATAATTCTGCAACATTAATAAACATCTAAACTTAAAAACAATATTGCAATTATTATGTTATAAGTAGTTTTTTAGACAAATTTATTTTCTAAATTTCACAACCGTTGTCTGTCCTCGTGCTACGATGAGCAACGAAACAAGATATGATAGAACGTTTAACGTGCGATATAACCGCCATCTTGAAATTCTATGCTATGTATTTTAACAGTGCTAAATGATAAATTACTTATGATATTCATAATTCAATTTTAAATGTAGATGTTATAAAAATCTACTTTCTTTAATACGGAAATTGGGAATATATTTATTATTGGCTTCTTGCGCTCAAATAATGCAATTAATGTTGCATATATATACTGCTGCATATTATATAAAAACGCTTTATTGCATCTAATTAGTCCAAAACCAAGGCAATCAAGTGAACTACGACACTTTGCGCGAACTATAGTCAGTAGTCACCTGGCCTAATTGTACTGCGAATAGATTAAGTCTTGTACAATATTAAAGAATTATTTCACCTTCCGGCAGGAATTTTAAGAAATCCTTGCTAAGGGACAACTACATAAATTACTTCTTGAAATTGCGGTTTTACGTTGATCTCACCCAAACACAAAAGAATAAAAAACAATAAACTGAGTTTCTTTGTATTTTCTTAATACTTTTCTGAAAAGTAAATTTTGATATAGCTGGAATTGGATTATTAATGAACAGAGCACAGTGAACCTCTTTTTCTCTCCTACCTTTGGGGGTAGTATTTCCACAAAAGCTTAGCGAGTCATTTATCCATTTTGAATCAGTGTCATATTTTTAACTTGAGGAATAAGGGACTTCCATATTGTATACTCTTATTTCATCCTTTCAGAAGTTGAATTTCCAAAAAAATTCCAATCAGTATGTCTATACTAATATTATAAAGAAGTAAAGTTTGTGTGTTTGTATATTTGTATATTTGTTAAATTGTAAGGGGTAATCTCGGGATCTACTGAACCGATTTTAAAAATTCTTTCACCAATAGAAAGCCACATTATTGCTGCGTGTCATAGGCTATATAAA
Organism: Scirpophaga incertulas; assembly: GCA_036419045.1. Taxonomy (NCBI): domain Eukaryota; kingdom Metazoa; phylum Arthropoda; class Insecta; order Lepidoptera; family Crambidae; genus Scirpophaga; species Scirpophaga incertulas. The sequence goes on from CM071646.1 coordinate 17,158,627, forward strand.
AAACCGAAAAATAAATAGGCTTTTACGTGGTAGTCCGTTTTGCAAAGTGAATCGGAGAAAAAACGGGCAGCGGATGGCGCGCGATGGCTTCTGTTTAATTCGGTTCGCGTTCGTGCTCGCTTCGGGGATTATTAATATTCAATAAACTGAGTAAAGGAGTTGAAGTCAGTTTTTGACTTTCGATAATGATGAATCCAGTTAGTCGGTTTATTAGTAAATGTTATTTTGTCAGTATTGGTGAATGATAATGCATGGTTAGTACTGCGACTTCACTTAGATCCAGTATGGCGAACTGTAATATGTTTTGGGTGTTAGTTTATCTGGGCTTTTATTCGAACGCAGGCTCTTAATTGGGCCATTGTGCGTCCTGTGCTGGTTGATTTCTCTATTACTCCAACCCAAGTCTTCCCAGAATGCTTAGAAGCCTCTTGGGGATTCTGCATACTTCGTACGCACCTTCCGATGTTTTGGGAGTAATAGTTTTCAAAACACTTTTTTGTAAAATTATTTGAAATTCGTCAGTATTGATTAAGACAGTAAACTGCAGTGACCTCTCCAACATTTCATGTCTATGCTTATTTGATTAAATTATAATAAAAGTAATATTTCATTAACTTTTATAACTTTTAATAATATATTGAACTAACAATTTACTTTTTATTACAAAGTTATTTCTTCATCAGCTTACTAAAGTATTGCTTATTTGACTATATCGAATAGTTATGTCGTCGAAATTAGCTCTTCCAAACAAAATCAAAATCCAGAAAAATGTGATATATATTATATTACTATTAAAATATTTTTTACAAATTAAAAATTATACCAACCCAAATAAAATCTCTATCTATAACAACTCTCGTCAAGTCAGGAACACCGTTCAAAGTATTATTAAAAAAACCATGAAGCACAAAATGCGACCTATAAGTGTTCCTATTACATATTCTCATGGCGATTATTTTCTTATAATTTAAGACAGGTCGGCTACTGAAATTCAAAACCTAGTAACACCTAATTTGAAAAAAAAACGGTTTTGGCATTTTTCTACTTTCTAAGTAGTACCTAAACGTTAACATCCATTTTCATATGTAATTTTTAAGATATAATTTAGCAAATATAAGCAATTTGCCATGATTACGAGAATTTCTTTAAAGTACAAATTCTAAACATAGTATGTCAGCATCTCAAGCGACTTACTAAGTTATGAATTTGAAATACCAACTTGCTATGTTTTGAATCTGGCGCAAAGTAAAAATAACAAATAAATTAATTAATTAATTAATATCCAAATAACCTAGTAAAGCAGACTTACAAAGTTCTGATACTGTTTTTATAGTTATATTTGGGTAAATTCACGAAAAAAAAAAATAAGAATGAGCCATTTTAATGTAACTATACTCCAAAAAGATTACCGAGTATTACAAAGTAAAATGTCAACTATATAGCACAACTTTTCGTCAAACACCCAAATGGTTATCTCTTCTGGTTTCGTCGGGATAACGAATCAATGTAGCCGACCCGTTTTTTTGCTCTCCTAAACATGTTTGTTGGAAGGAGTTACTATGTTTTGATTTTAAGCAGCCGGGGTATTATATTATAAAAAATAGCTTTATTTGGTTTTAGTAACATTGCCAGTTCTCGCAGTAGATCTGTGAAGCTACGGCTGGTCTGTTGTACCCACTGTGATGTTTTATTACCTACTTCCGGTTTGTGGTGTCGTTTTATCAGTGCGTTTAGCTAAATTAACTTTCATACAATTTATTTCATTTAAACTTTTCCTGTCGTTTCTTTGTCGTCGTGTATATTTCACTAAACTGTTTTGGCACTATCTGTGACGCGCTCTTTTCGAAGCTGAACCCAATACACAATCCTATCAAAAACATTCCTAGAAATTTTTGATAGACTGATAATAAATAGGGCTAATTTTTGTATTCGCTGTTTCATTTTCTTTCACTTTTTGTCACTTTCACAATTTTATGTCACTTGTAAAAGTGGCGATTTTCGTTACGGTAGCGTAAAGTTAGACGTGTTTGAAAGAGATTTAGTCTCCCTACTCAATCTCCCTCACTTCTCCAAACTGCACCTTGCTGCACCTTCACAGCTTCACTCGCCGCTGCTCAACTTTAAAGTAGTTTCCCAGCCCCAGGCCTTGGATTTGAGCTTTTATTTTAAGCGTCAGACAGATTTAATCAATGAGTAGGTGACACTTATAATATCAACAAACAAACAGATGTTGAAATTGTAACTTTACATTTATTTCGTTTTCAATCTTCACAACAACTGGCAAGGCATTTCAATAATCTAATCAGTATATATTTCTTTAAAATACATAGCAAATAGGTGTCATTAAAAATCACCTCCAAAAACCCACAGACTTATCTTTTTTTTTTTTGAGATACGTTCATGATGATGTTCTTTATACAGTGCGTTACGAAATATTCAAGAAATAATGTCATTTTACAATACTAAATATCTATCATGTTGCTGACTGAAAAATTTAAATGCTGTAGACAATTTTTTTTTTATTTTAATTATACACCAATTTTTAATTACTCCTGAATCGCACAAATTATTTAATTGTAAAATAAACAATCTCGATAAATGCTTGCAAATTGTACTTTATTATTATTACTATCTAAAACTTTTCTTTACTATCAAAACACATTGGTTGTTTTTGTTAACAAAATAAACGAAAAATAGAGAGATTAATTTATAGAAAAAGATGATCCATCTAAATAACGTAACAGACATATCGCACTAATAATACAATAGTGTATCAACTCAAAATAGAACATTTTTCAGAATCAACAAAAAACTTATTACTCACTTCATGTAATAGTTGCAAATTGAATAACTGTCACATAAGTTTTTTAATTTATCCTTATTCTGTTTTTGCACTAATCGAACGACGGTCTTGATCACGCGTGAGGAATCAAATTTTGCGTGTGTTTATAGTATTATGTCAAGTACGACGTTTTGAGTTGATACACTATTGAATTATTAGTGCGATATGTATTCAGAATATTAATAAAAAAGCCTTAAATACAAAAAATATCAAATTTCTTTCCGCCATTTTAATACTTTGAGAGCAGAACGTATCTATGGTCTGACATAATTTCAAAATATTATGACATTTGAGCTTGACGTATTTGGGACGCCTTCTGTTTTGTGTCAACGACGATGATATCGCTGTGAGTGCACCCACAAACCGTTTCAAATTGGTGTTAGCCAGTCCTATCATGATAATGGTATCAGCATTATTGGTGCAAAAAGGAATACGACCTTGTAGAAGTCAACAGTTTGACAGATACTTTCGGACCACATAATATTGGCCCTAAATACGTATTTTGTATAATATAATATTTAATATGTGTTTGACTAAGGGCTTACTAAAAACAATATATTAATGGCCGTTTTCACCAACCTTGTCTTAGCTTAGGTGACTCCTAAGAGACATGCTGTCTCACTCTTTTCAGTTAATATAAAAAGTGACAGCATGTCACTTAGGAGTCACCTAAGCTAAGACAAGGTTGGTGAAAACGGCCATAAGTTTACTAATTTGGGTGATAATTTCCAAAGAATCACCAATGTTCTTTATGTTATTATTTTAATATATATCATCACATCATGCGTGTGTGACCATTTCAATAAGTATACGTTCGCAGATAATAAATAAAACGCGAAGCAAATTGTTTAAATTACTTTCTATTTGTCATTGTAGCGAAGGTTACGATATCATCGATTATTAAATAATAAACCTATTAAAGTTTAATTAAATGTAAAAGCAATAATGCCTTTGAAACATATTTTTATTTTATTTGATTTTATAAATATTTCTTCACTATGTGTTTCAGTTGATAAAGTAGACTCAAGAAACTTATCTGCTCCATCACACATCATTTGTATTAACATGTTGACCCTAAGACGCTTCTATTTACTTATATTAGCGGCGTTTTTCGCAGTGCAAATGTAAAGCGTGACATGTTGTTGATCGTACATTTATAATAAATTCTCATAGTACAGTCAAATCGCACTTTTTCTTTAATAAACTTTGTTTATTTGGCAGATATTAGTGCAGTTGTTTTAACTTTAGAATTTGCAACTTGTGAACTACTATTTTAAATTAAAATATAAACCAATATTTTCTAAATCCCTCACTCGACTAATTTTGTAATTTCTGATTCCTTGTCTCAATAGTTCTGTGCTAATGAACAAATGAATTAGTTGTTAAAAACTAGTAAGCCACGAAACTAAACGTGTCTTTAGTTTTGGTTAGTTTGATTACCTCGATACATTTAGAGTGTTCAATTTCTTCGCTCTACTCATGAATTAGCCCTCGAATCATCTCTCGAATCTCGAATGAGTATTTAAGTTTTTACAGCTTTTTTTATCTCTGGTAGATAATCTACTATAAAATTTTCACATTACCTCCCCCGTTCTCGACCAATATTCTGCTCAATAAAATAAATTAAAAGTAAAAACATTTTTTTTTTAATATATGCTTTTATTAAATGCGCTAATAATAACAAAATAAACTTTTACATATAAAAGCTTGTCGCGAGATTACTTACTTATAGAATACTTTTAACGACAAGCTTTTATATGTAAATGTTTATTTTGTTCTATTTAGCGCATTTAATAAAAGCTTGTATTAAAAAAAAATACTTTTAATTTATTTTCCGACTAAAAAACCAAACTTAGCAAACCCTTTCATTTGATACCCATATTGTAGGGGTGCATTATAAATAATTGGTCCGCCATCTTGGTAATGCCGCCATGTTGGATTTAGAATGACGTCACACACATAACCATGCATTGTCAACCGACTACACGTGCATGCAAAATTTCAGCTCAATCGGAGACCGGGAAGTGGGTCATATTAAGATTCCAAGATTTTCTTACATAGTTACAAGTGAAGCTAATATAAACGCTTGTAAAAATGACAACGCTAAATTTTATAATTCATAAAAATTGTCTTATTTTAATGTGCCTCATAGATATTGAGTATGTTAGCGATTAGATAATTAAAATGTAATTAACACTGCTTCCGTGCAAACAGTAATTAAAACCAATGTTGAGTTATTAAAAGGACCACTTAAATTAAATGTATAGTGGAAGTTGGCCATAATGTTTGTTTGTTAAATTGCTTAAGTAAGTAGGTGCCAATTTCGCAGTTAAAGTGCCAACCAACAACGCTGTGTGATAGTTCTTCGCGTTGCGATTATGTTAGCCACAGCATCACATACAAACCTAGGGCTCCGACAGCATCACAATACACAGGATTAGGTCAATTTAAAAAAGTATATTACATTTCTAAAGAGCTATGGCAGATTTTTATTCACTATTCTTGAAAGCGTCTTAAGAACTCACAGCAACCAATGATTATAAAATATTCATAAACTATTTTTGATGATTTTGGCACATTTAGGTAAGGCCAAGTTAAAAAGTATTTAATTAAAAGTAGCTATTACTTATACTTTTCCGGCATGACAATGTTTTAGTACGGTTGCCAGACTAAATAATAATTTTTTGCAATATTAAAATCATGAATGTTTGCTGTAAAATATGAGGTTTAAATTGTTTACGATTATAGCTAATGTAATTTTTGGTTTAGTGTATTTATGTTTATACAGATTTTAAATTATTTCAATGAAATTCAGTATAAACCTTTTTTTGGCAATTAACATGAAAATGGGCTCTGGCTTAGAGACTCTTATCCAGAGCTATCAAAAAAATACAACGTTTGACATTTCGTTTTTATTTTACATCACTCACACAGATTAGTATATCACTCAGCTTCACAGACTAGTAAGTAACCAAGTTCTCAACTCCCTTGCGCCAACGCTCGAGTGTGCTCTGTGTGTTTTCGCTGCTTTTCCCCCGTTTTCTTTATAATTTTTAACCCGGACTGCCTAAGGACTCTTGTTTTCGCCACTAGTAATACGACTCTGACTGTGATATTGCTTTTGTGACTTGGGTGTGCTTAAGGATTCTGATTTTGGCCTGTTTCTTGGATATTGTTGTTTATAAGGTTCTGAAGCCAAAATGAGTGGTCACGGTCGTAGCCACGGCAGATCCTCTGTAAGCACACGCAATTTGTGTGTTAATTGTAACATATGTATTAATACACTAAATCTGTTGAGTTTTTGTTGTTGTTGCGCAAAATAATATGGTTAATAAAGGCATAACCTATAAAACTTCTATGCAAAAATGCTCAAATACCTGGACTCCTTAAATTACGATTATATTTTCTTATTAATCAGCAATACATGCTCTTTTAAACAAGGTATATTACATTCATAGACGCTTACTTTATTTTTGAATAAAATGATGTATGGGAAGCTGCCATAGTTCTTTTATTATTTACACCATAACATTTATAGTACTATGTTTAAATGGTTATGTTTTTAAAATACTCATTTAGGAATTTATAACAAAAGAATTGGTCGGTTCATCTCCTTTTTGGCTTAATATGTTAACATGATCATTTTACTGTTCCAAGTCTGATGATAATTAATATTATATCTATTTATCTTAAGTACACTGTTATAATAACAATCTTGAATCACTATTTGATGTATTTCAGCGCGATCGCATATTGCTCAAACACGTATCTATACATGAAGGAATATAAATAAAATTAATTTCAAAAATAACAATACGTATAGAAAAGCCCTTATTTTCTAGCTGGCTCATTTCAATGCAAGATTACGTAACGGCGTAGGATCTTGCCAAAGTAATCATATAAAATGCTCTTATGTCAATGATTACAACTTTAAATTCCAATCTTACTATTCTGTCAATGTCGCATGAAAAAGCCGCAACTATTCCGAAATTAACGTGCGACTATCGTCACCAGGCAATTACCGTGTAGCGGAAGAACGCCAGCTAGAGCCATGGGACGCGTGCGAAGGCGAGGCGGGTGATGCGCCCGCGCTCAACGGGGACGCGACGCTCGAGGAACTGGAGCACGACCACCGCGTCAACGGCTGGGACGCGAACGACATGTTCCGCAAGAACGAGGAGGTGTACGGCGTGCACAGCACCTACGACCACTCGATGGCGGGCTACACGCTGCCCCTGCAGCGGAAGGACACGCAGGACTACAGGTGACATATATCATACAACTATAATCACTTGATATATACAATTAGTCAAAAAACGTCGTCTAGATCCGCGGATACGGATCTGAATACAGATATTTGGTGTCAAGATCCGCAGATACGGATACGGATCTTAACTTTGTGATCTTGAGTTGAAATAAAGTTAAATTTATAGATGATATATTCTTTAAGATGAAGGGTAAGGCGCACTAGCGACGCCAAATGCTTGCTACTAAACCAGATCTATTTTAAATAATTGTGTACCGTCAGGATCTTTGAAACTGGCGTCGCTAGTGCGCCTTACCCTTCATCTTAAATAATATATTATCTATAAATTTAAAATCAATAAGTTAAATAGATCCGTATAATATCCGCCAAAAAGTAACGGGTACGGATCTTTCTTCTGCCTCGGATATCCACGGATACGGATATCGGGCACATCACTATATACTATCAACTACATATCTATATACATCATAACTACATCACCCCGGCTGCATATAATACATACGCATAACATTACCCACATGTAAATGTGTATCTACCCTCTTCTGTGCAAGATCCCCGACAGTTCTGAGCACACTACACTCCTAATTCTCCTAATTTATTAAAAAAAAAAACTTATAGCGACCGGAGATTCTTTGAAGTGATTGTGTTTTGTATTGACGACATCCATTGTCGAGCAGTTAACACACCGTTTTCAAGGTGTCACCATCTCTGAGTTCCCGGGTCTCGGTGGAGACAGTTGTTTGTGTCCTTAATCATGGTTGTTAACATATTTTTCTATCAAAAATATTAGTATACTATTATAATGTATGTTTTCCGTTACCCTAGATCCCATCACATTACATACAACATAAGAAACGTTTATTTATTATGGTTTCTTTCTTATTTAATCAGGAATCTAAAGTAAATAAATAACTAGAATCAAAATTAGAAAGATCTATGAAGATATTTCTGTATACTTCCCATGAGTCTTAAAAGTGCTAAAGTTTGCATTAAATCTATTATTTCTTTTACTAAAACACTCTAAAAACCTTGGAATAGTGATGATTGGTTAGGATAATTATCAAGATATTTTTTCCCGGAAACTATATCCAAGCTACTTTAACAATACTTTTTTTGTTCCGTTCCGCGAGGTAAAAGCATTGCATACCCCGGCCGGCGGAGAGCCAGTTATGTGGGGCTTTCCTCCCCAGAGGGGGGAGGCCTACCCACTAAAAACCTCGGCGATGGCCGTCCTCAGGCATGTAGGGAGCCCCCGGAAACGCTGAGCGACTTCCGGGAACCCCCAGCCTCCGCTCCCCTGCGGTGCTTCAGGGGAGCCCTCCTCGGGGTAGACAACTACCTCCCCCGGTCTCCTACACAGACGACACCCCCCGGCCATGGGAGGGGCGTGGTCCCTCCCGGGTCGGCGTATTCGGGGCGCGACTTACTCGCGCCCGCCGGCGACCCGCGGCAGCGCCGCAGCTGTGGCCATCTCCCGGCCCCGCACGGCGGCCTCCTTCTGGAGCATCACTGCTTCACTTTAACAATATGTACTACCTTTTAATAAATAAATGTGGATGCTATTACAGAGACGCGGAAGCCAAGGCTGAAGAGATAGCGGCAGAGATCGAGAGCACAGCCACGTACAAGGCGCGCATCGAAGCCGAAAACGGAGACGAGGAGGAGCGCTACGCCGCCGTGGTGCGGCCTTCCGACGCCGCCGGGAAGTACATCATTCCCAACAAAAGGAAGAGCGTGCAGGTATACTTTACACTTTGTTGCTAGTACGAAGACCGAGAGCCACCAACTGCTGTACATACAAATAAATATTCACACCGATCGGTCCTGTGCTGCTATCCACATTGTGAGAGACCTATCGACTTGAGAACTTTACCAACCCAACCAAACCCAACTGCCTGCTCCACACTCTGCCACTGAAGGAAGTAACTCTTCGACTGGAAACTTTGGTACTGCATGATAACACATGAAATTTTGATCACGTGTTGATGACGTTGAACGATTACGAAAAGTATTCTTTTAATGTCATAAATGAAGGATAATTTTACCGAATAGAGACTATACCAAGGTCACCTGTAAGTCTTAGCAGAGCATGTGCATTAGCATACTCCATACAAAACCTTTGTACGGTTATAGTAATCTATTTATCTTTTTTTATCTATCACAAATGTTTCTATTTGATTAACGGTGTCCAGTTCTAAATCTGGTGAATAATTCTGTACTTTTAGGGGGGAAAGCTGGTAGGTAAGCCCGGTGGGAACAACGGCAACCCCTCTCAGGGGGTAAGCCCGAGCGGCAGCAAGCCGCGCCACCACCTCACACCGCCCGGGGAGCGCGGCGAGCGGCCCGACCGGCTGGACCGGCCCGACCGGCTCGACCGGCCCGAGCGGCTCGAGCGGCCCGAACGACCCGACCGACCCGACCGACCCGACCGGCGGCCGGATGATATGGTTTGTGTATTTTAAATAATGTTATATAACGCACTTTCTGGGCTTTGAATCAATACTTGGAGTCAATACTGCTGTGTACACAGTCAGTAACACTTCTAAAACTATTAATATCTACATTTAATTAATCAATTGAAGTAGGTGGAAAATACATATTTCTCGTAGAAAAAATTATACATACATACATACACTCACGCCTTTTTCCCACGGGGGTAGGCAGAGATTACGTCCTTCCACTTGCTACGGTCCTTACATATCTCTAAAAAATTATATTATAGCTTATTTTAGTCATAATGAAATGAAGTATTTTTGACATCGGGCCATTAATTATCGATTTTTTCCTGTGGAATGGAATATTTTTCCCAATGTAAAAAATATAATAAGCTTGTAAACATCGGTGATAGTTTAGCATTTTAATAGTTAAAGAATTTGAAGGCGCTTTTATAGTTATTACTAGTGCTCGGAATAGGTAGTTTAATTTTATTTATTTGCAGAAAGAAAGTTAATGTAAGCGTAACATGGATAAGCCTAAAATCAGCGTGATTTCCGGGACCTTAAATAATACAATGCAATGGAACTTATATCATTTTATATAATTATGAAAATTACACTTAATATTTGTAGGTTTATAGGAGTGAGTAGAAGGAAAAAAATCATGTTCAGATATTACAGATATTTATTGCAAGTTTACAATATAAATCAAATTTAAAAATGAACATACATTTATATTAACATAAAGGTACATAGTGTTGTTCCGATAGTGTAATATCGCCAACATAATCATCATCGTGTCATGTCTATTATAAAATAATACTATGATTTTCTCGGCATTACTGGGTGTCAAGGAATTTCTTTTCATAATCATAATCCATTTTTTTCTGTTTAAATTTGCTATTCGTTTCTTTACGCTTTTATTGTAAAATTTTATGCTTACAACTTATTACAACAATAAGCTAAAAAATGATATACTGAAAATAGTAAGTCCCAGGCATATCCATACTAAACTACCTATTCCGAGCACTAGTGATAATTTAGCATTTTAATAATAAAAACAATTTGAAATCGCTTATATAGTTATTACATACGTACAATATTTCTTCAATATAATATTAACTGACTAAATTACGATTAATGTATCTCTTCAGGTGAAACATGAGGCCATAGCCAATAAACATCAGCATTAGGCCAGTCATTAAAGCCGAAACCCGAAAGAAATTACTAACTCCTAAAATGTTAAGGGGTCATTAATATAAAACCGTTGTGATTTTGCAGCGCTCTGGGGTGTATGGAAAGGGTTCAAAAGTTTTTTGTTAATAACATTGTCAAAAAAATTAGTAACACGCTGCAAATTTGGAATTAGGCTGTCTTTTACCAATTCGTAACCTGTATTAATTTTCTGCGTTTTTGCAATGTACAGAACATTGTTTATTATTGAAAAACAATAAAATTTGTTAACATAATTTATAGCGAGTTACTATTTTTTTTTTACCCTTGTTAATAACAAATGTCATTGTTTTTCAATAATAAACAATGTTCCGTACATTGCAAAACGCTGCAAAATTAATACAGGTTACGAATTGGTAAGAACAACCTAATTCCAAATTTGCAGCGTGTTACTATTTTTTTTGACAATGTTATTAACAAAAAACACTTTTTAACCCTTTCCGTACACCCCAGAGCGCTGCAAAATCACACAGTAAGGTATTTCACCTTCCTTAATGACCCCTCAACATTTTAGCGAGTTAGTAATTTCTTTCCGGCTTCGACTTTAATGACTGGCCTACATCTGTACTTATGTTAGCGAATGGATAATAGATATTGGGTATACGTTGCGCAGGCGCAGGCGCAGGCGCCGAGCCCCGCGGCCGGCGGCGCCAGCGCGCTGCCCGGCGCCAAGAGCTACGCGGCGCACGCGGCCGGCTACCACGCGCCCTTCCCGCACCAGTGAGTGGCTTCTTTTGTGGGTTAGGGCCGTAGTATACGTTGCGCAGGCGCAGGCGCCGAGCCCCGCGGCCGGCGGCGCCAGCGCGCTGCCCGGCGCCAAGAGCTACGCGGCGCACGCGGCCGGCTACCACGCGCCCTTCCCGCACCAGTGAGTGGCTTCTTTTGTGGGTTAGGGCCGTAGTATACGTTGCGCAGGCGCAGGCGCCGAGCCCCGCGGCCGGCGGCGCCAGCGCGCTGCCCGGCGCCAAGAGCTACGCGGCGCACGCGGCCGGCTACCACGCGCCCTTCCCGCACCAGTGAGTGGCTTCTTTTGTGGGTTAGGGCCGTAGTATACGTTGCGCAGGCGCAGGCGCCGAGCCCCGCCCGGGCGGGCGCCGCGCGCTGCCCGGCGCCAAGAGCTACGCGGCGCACGCGGCCGGCTACCACGCGCCCTTCCCGCACCAGTGAGTGGCTTCTTGTGGGGCAGGGCCGTAAATACGTTGCGCAGGCGCAGAGCGCAGGCGCCGAGCCCCGCGGCCGGCGGCGCCAGCGCGCTGCCGGCGCCAAGAGCTACGCGGCGCACGCGGCCGGCTACCACGCGCCCTTCCCGCACCCGTGAGTGGCTTCTTTTGTGGGTTAGGGCCGTAGTATACGTTGCGCAGGCGCAGGCGCCGAAGCCCCGCCGGCCGCGGCGCCAGCGCGCTGCCCGGCGCCAAGAGCTGACGCGGCGCACGCGGCCGGCTACCACGCGCCCTTCCCGCACCAGTGAGTGGCTTCTTTTTGTTGCGGGTTAGGGCCGTAGTATACGTTGCGCGGCAGCGCGCAGGCGCCGAGCCCCGCGGCCGGCGGCGCCAGCGCGCTGCCCGGCGCCAAGAGCTACGCGGCACGCGGCCGGCTACCACGCGCCCTTCCCGCACCAGTGAGTGGCTTCTTTTGTGGGTTAGGGCCGTAGTATACGCTTGCGCAGGCGCCGAGCCCCGCGGCCGGCGGCGCCGCGCGCTGCCCGGCGCCAAGAGCTACGCGGCGCACGCGGCCGGCTACCACGCGCCCTTCCCGCACCAGTGAGTGGCTTCTTTTGTGGTTAGGGCCGTAGTATTACGTTGCGCAGGCGCCGAGCCCCGCGGCCGGCGGCGCCAGCGCGCTGCCCGGCGCCAAGAGCTACGCGGCGCACGCGGCCGGCTACCACGCGCCCTTCCCGCACCAGTGAGTGGCTTCTTTTGTGGGTTAGGGCCGTAGTATACGTTGCGCAGGCGCAGGCGCCGAGCCCCGCGGCCGGCGGCGCCAGCGCGCTGCCCGGCGCCAAGAGCTACGCGGCGCACGCGGCCGGCTACCACGCGCCCTTCCCGCACCAGTGAGTGGCTTCTTTTGTGGGTTAGGGCCGTAGTATACGTTGCGGCGGCGCCGAGCCCCGCGGCCGGCGCGCCAGCGCGCTGCCCGGCGCCAAGAGCTACGCGGCGCACGCGGCCGGCTACACGCGCGCCTTCCCGCACCAGTGAGTGGCTTCTTTTGTGGGTTAGGGCCGTAGTATACGTTGCGCAGGCGCAGGCGCCGAGCCCCGCGGCCGGCGGCCGCCAGCGCGCTGCCGGCGCCAAGAGCTACGCGGCGCACGCGGCGGCTACCACGCGCCCTTCCCGCACCAGTGAGTGGCTTCTTTTGTGGGTTAGGGCCGTAGTATTACGTTCGCAGGGCGCCGAGCCCCGCGGCCGGCGCGCCAGCGCGCTGCCCGGCGCCAGAGCTACGCGGCGCACGCGGCCGGCTACCACGCGCCCTTCCCGCACCAGTGAGTGGCTTCTTTTGTGGGTTAGGGCCGTAGTATACGTTGCGCAGGCGCAGGCGCCGAGCCCCGCGGCCGGCGGCGCCAGCGCGCTGCCCGGCGCCAAGAGCTACGCGGCGCACGCGGCCGGCTACCACGCGCCCTTCCCGCACCAGTGAGTGGCTTCTTTTGTGGGTTAGGGCCGTAGTATACGTTGCGCAGGCGCAGGCGCCGAGCCCCGCGGCCGGCGGCGCCAGCGCGCTGCCCGGCGCCAAGAGCTACGCGGCGCACGCGGCCGGCTACCACGCGCCCTTCCCGCACCAGTGAGTGGCTTCTTTTGTGGGTCAGAGCCGACCTTGCATCGCACCGCTTGCTGTCAGTCGGCAGTGCCCCAGATGCCCCGGCGGATCGACCGGAGAGGCGAGTGAGCCGACGCCGATAGGCTCGTGGTAGCGTCCTCACTAGTAATGGTCGTTATTTCAATAACAAACAATATAATGAATTATTTTCCCGTAATGAATAACACATTATTCAACAACGGCTTATACTTTGTACAACCCTATTTGTGATTAAAAAACATTGTTTTAATGAAAAATTGATTAAAACATGACTTAAAATAAAACATCTTCAAATCATCCAAAAGGGGCTTAGGCTTAGGGGGTTAGGCCCTATACCTCAATTTGATAAGTTCTTTAACCTCTAGGAAGGTTTCCTAATGATTTCTATTTATTCCCAAATGTAAAGAATAAATTACGTGGTCAACGATTTTCGATCCGTGAAGATGCCGTCGACGCGTTCAAACAGCACGTTTCAGAGATACTGCAATCAGAGTGGAAAAAATGCTATAAAAATTGGTTTCAACGTATGCAAAAGTGTATTGATCATCGCGAAGAATACCTTGAAAAACAATAACCCCATATTTAGCCATATACATTTGTTTAATTTTTCTATTCCGGCTACATAAGTAGCAGCCCTCGTATTGTAACTTTAAAAAACCATATTCCTAACGACAATGCACTATTTCAGAGGGAAGATGAACGGTGAACCTCGCCCACCACCACCCCACAACAGACACCATCACCACCACGTATGTATATGTATAAAGATCTGTTTACCAAGTTTAAAGATGTGTTCTCCCAAGGGACATTTATGGAAACAAATATAATATTTAAATGTTCATTTTACAATTATTTTATTTGTTCCTTGTTGTGACAAGTGTTGCATTAACCTATTTATTTCTTTTTTCTGTGAACATTTTTAATCTTAAGACCTAATTTCACCAAACTTAAACTAATCGTCTGTTGTGTAATGGCTTGTTAAAATTAACAGAGTTGTTAAGTTATTCTAGATCCTACATTGTAAAATTAACAAGCCATTACTAAATCAACCGTTAACTGAATGAATTGCGAAAAGTTCATTCAATTTGTTATACAACCAAATAATAGTGTCGTCGTGCATCACTCTTACTATACGGAAATGTGTCTAATTTCTACTGCTCGTATAATGTGTCAAGTAGCAATACAATGTGAACAAATTAAATTGTCGTTCTCTCTATAAGTTTCTAAAGCAAGCGCATAATATTTGGTTTTGCCAGGTTATTTCTCTATTGTTTGTGTAGGTCATGGAATTATAAAAAATGAGGGGTGGAAGAAGTTGACAGAAGAGTTCAATTCCATGAGCACCTTTGCTATACGCACTTCAGATCAGCTGAAAACTTGTTGTACAGAAATCGACATCGTCGTATTCGTCGAAATAGTCACGCCGTTCTTTAAAAATCCTCGGACGTCGTACTATGCTGTCTAAAGTATCTAAATTTGTTAAAAAATCTTCGTCATCCATAATAAAATTGTACGCCGCGTCCATCTTGACAGTAAAATAATCGTCTGTTACAGATTAACGAACCACTAGAGCAGTCATTAAATTTAACAGTCCATCAAGCTAACTAATCTCTTGTTTGCACATGGTGGGACACTTGCTAACTCTAACAAGCTGTTAACGGTTTAACAAGACGTTATTTTAACAAACAGAGTATGGTGAAATTAGGTCTAAGATGATTAATATCAAAGCTGAATATATCTCTACCTCTATTTCCGACAACAAAGTTATTAATAATATAGTAATATTATCCTAATGTTTAATAATCAGAGGTCGGAATTAGATAGAGTTATTTATGTACTTGCATCGAAAGATTGATATTAATGTGGAGCTTCCCGGGATTTCTAATGGACAATCCCGTGTGGCCAACAACATTACTAATAAATAATAATAAAAACCTCAGAGATGGACAAATAAAACAAAGATAATTAACATACATTTTTTATTATTTTACATTAATTCACAATACAAATTATTGATTAGTTTTAAGCAAATTCTCATACGCATATTTCGGTTTTTTTATAAATAGGTACTAGCGAATACTTTTGCTTAAGTTTAGACGTATACTTTCTATATAAAAAAATGTTACATTTAATTTGAGAATGCTAGAAATGTGTTCGTTTCATTAGAATTACGTAAATAACAATTCGTAAATAAACTGAAATTTCTATATTGACCTACTTTCATGTATACTATCTATACTAATATTATAAAGAAGTAAAGTTTGTGTGTTTGTATATTTGTTAAATTGTAAGGGGTAATCTCGGGATCTACTGAACCGATTTTAAAAATTCTTTCAGCAATAGAAGGCCACGTTATTGCTGAGTGCCAAAGGTTATATAAAAAACCGAAAAATAATAAGGTTTTTACGTGGTAGTCCGTTTTGCAAAGTGAATCGGAGAAAAAAACAGGCAGCGGACGGCGCGCGATGGCTTCGGGTTTAATTCGGATCGCGTTCGTGCTCGCTTCGGGGATTATTAATATTATGCCCAACGAAAGTGAGCACGGGTCAGCTAGTTAGATATAAATTGCCCAAATCATATAATTATAGTATAAAAACGGCCACAATCAGTTGTAGACGTAAAAGTAAATAACTTTTTATTTAAAAAATCGCGGAATTTTTTTCTGGTCTCTAAAATTAATCTCGGGCTTTGAGGCACATCCATTTTATTCTTTCGCTATATGAAATCGGTGTAAGTACATGAATAACTGCACCTGATTCCGACGTGTGTTAATAACTGCCTCCCCATAGAACCCCCCGCCTGGGGAGAACCACGGCCGAGGCCCCAGACATCACGTGCCCGAGCCGAGGCGGCAAGACGAAGTGCAGGTAACAACTAACATATATATATATGTCGCAGCCAACTGGTTAAAATAGCCGTTCAATCAAACAGCTAGCCCTTTGACTGAACAACGTGATTCGATCACACAGCTATACGTCGTTTAGCCGACTCGTTGATTGCAATGTTCAACATTACAGCTAGGCTACGCCTGGCCAACTGGTTAAATGGCAAATTTACTAAGGTGACCATTAATTTAGTACTTAATTTGGGAGAATAGGAAGACTTTTTGCAATTTCTTGGGGGGTTATTTTTGAATTTAATTTAAGAGGTGACCAAAAGTTTAATGAAATAAGTAAATATGACAAACAAATTATTAACCATAATATTGTTTATTGCACCAAGCAAAAAATTATAAAGTCAAAAATTTACGAAGCAGGAATCATTTCATAATCCCGTAATTTCTCCTCGAATATTTGTTTAAATTTTGATTCACTCGTAAATGACCTCATAGTTTCTGTGTCATTAATAACACGTGTCACGTATATTTACTACTTACTTTCCGAAAAATATCTTTAAACAATCACAAACCACGGCTAGTTGACGCCATATTGAAAACAAAACGCACCTAGCGCTGCGGAGGTGAGCGCTGAACCAATTAAATTAGACGGCGGCTTTTGAGTCAGCTGTAGTGTTGAACGTTTTGAGCGACTCGAAATATTCAATTAATAAGCTAGACGTATGGTTGAATGACATTGTTCAGTCAAAGGGCTGGCTGTTTGATTGAACGGCTATTTTAACCAGTTGGCTGCGACATATATACAACCTTATTTAGTATGTTTATATAAATACACACTATGTGTTCTACACTACTCGTTCAGTTCACCTGCCATTGACTCGGGCCTACAGAAGAAAATTTCTGACCTTCAGCATATGTTGAAAATGTATTTTCCGTTAATGTATGTATGTGTGTATGTACAATAATAAATAAATTCTGTCTTTCTTCTGTAAAGTGAGGTAGGTAAAAATAAAAATCGCAGGTACTACACCATTATTTTCACAGTATTTCTCAACTTTCCCAGCATTGACATGAAGTTATTAAATGTCAAATTTTATTTGTTATTTATCTAAATAAATATATTAAATTCATGAACATTACATACATTTAATAGTATAATATAAATTATACACCTAAACATGATGCTATCTACCACCTGGACAAATGGTCTCCTTAAATACATCTTTGATGAATAAATTATACAATTTTAATACAAAATTCAAATTCAAATGATTTATATAAATAATAAAGTAATAATATTATCACAATGGTAATAACATCAAGAAAACCTAATAGACAGGTCCGTTCCCTGTTTCAAGCGTGCTCACAATAATATAAATATAAGATAAATTATTGAGGATTTACAAAATAAACCATAAATTGTGTCTCTGAAAATACAAAGGTATTGTTTTACTAAGCACATTACAATATTGCAACTTATCGTGTAACTACGGCAATCACTCTTAAATCTTACCTGAAAATACAAAGAAACGACATTCAAAGTTTACTAATATTGCCTGCTTAATTATACATTTTAAGATTAATTTATCTCATTAGAAGACTACAGGCTTTTTTATGTTGTTTTAATAGCTTTCACAGACAATAAATAAATATGCCAACTCGCTCGAAACGCGGCAAATTCAAATTAATGAAATATCATTTCGCTACATATGTATATATATATATGTGTGTACGTATATTGAAAATTGTTACGATTTGAATAAGTTATGGACCGTTTATTTTGAAAGTGGTGCTAGTCCATTTTTTGAGAAATATGAGCTATCACGTTACTCATGCTTAGTTTAATGTAAATCATTATATAGTATTAAAACAAAGTCGCTTCCCGGTGTCTGTATGTATGTATGTAGCTATGTATGCTTAAATCTTTAAAACTACGCAACGGATTTTAATGCGGTTTTCTTTAATAAATAGGTATATTCAAGAGGAAGGTTCATATGTATAAAACATGCACAATGTAGTCGTGGAACACTGACAATTTTTGAGATTTCTAATGTGATGTCGTAAATCAACTCACTTTTTTGCGCTTATATTGCAAACGCTGGCCAAACCCTACGAGATTGGTGAAAGTGATGTACTACAGTATTGTACAACTTACAAAAGTCTACAAAAATATCCGCGATGGTATATGTCTATCTCTCAAGAATAATCCACAATAACCGCTTTGTATCTTTTACTTTTTACTAGAAATAATGGCTTTTTTACGAAGCCATTTTAAGTATGTATAACATTAACGGCCGGTTTCTGAAACGCATGTTATGTTAACACGCTGTTAACACGTTTACTACTTCTTATTAAACGCCAAATATATGAGTAAATAACCAAAAAATAGTCATTTACACTGTAAACCCATTCAGTAACCAGCCGTTATCCACACATCTAACATTTAATGAGAGATTAACAACGTGTCAACAACGTTTTAACGCTGACATGTGTTTCAGAAACCAGCCGTTATTCTTATCCAAATAAACATTGCCACCCGTGCGAAGACGGGGCGGGTCGCTAGTCTATATTATATTTTTTATATATAACTTGTCCGTGTAATTTAATTTCCCAAAAAAAACCCATGTTTTGTACTACTTAAAACCTGCTTGTATTTTTATTTCAAATCAACAAATCAATACATAGTATAAAACAAAGTCGCTTTCGCTGTATGTCCGTATGTATGCTTAGATCTTTAAAACTACGCAACGGATTTTGACGCGGTTTTTTTTAATAGATAGAGTGATTCCTAAGGAAGGTTTGTATGTATAATAAATGCATAATATAGTAGAGAAACACTGATAAATTTAAAGGTTTCTAATGTGATGTCGTAAATAAGCACGTTTTTTTGCGCTTATATTGCAAACGCTGGTTGAACCCTACGAGATAGACCAAAATAATGTACTACAGTATTGTACAACTTACAAAAATCCACAAAAAAGTCCGCGATGGTATATGTCTATCTCTTAGGGATAACCCACCATAACCATTTTTTCACTGCACCCGTGCGAAGCCGGGGCGGGTCGCTAGTATAGTATAAACCTTTAATTTTCTCGAAACAAAAGAAAATGGATTTATACACCACTTTCAAAATAAACGGTCCAAATAATAATGATGATAGAGATGATAGAGCGTGTCGCGTTCCAGGACCTGCGCAAGTTCAGCCAGGACTTCAAGCTGGCCGCGCCGCCGCCCGCGCCGCAGGGGCCGCAGGGACCACAGCCACCGCAGGGGCCGCAGGGACCGCAGGGACCGCCCGCTGCCGCCCACCCCACTGTGAGTGTCGGTCGTGTCTTGCATTTTTCTTTCTCACTAGAGAACTATTTTGAGTGTCTACTTTTATATGTGTAAAACATCACAACATATTTATTTCATTAAATTCAAATTCAAAGAAAAACAAAATTCTTCATTAGGGATCAATTTTAAATGCTTATTACATAAATTATGTACGATAATAACTGCTTTAGTTTAGTACCTAAACTGTGTTGCAGTTATTAGCGCCCACTTTCGGGAGTTTTGAAAAATACCAATAAAGGCAATTGTAACAAGATCTCAAAAATATAAAATAGTATTAAAGTATATATATGTGTGAGTGATAGCTGTATTCGGTTTATATAAACTTAGGCTGAAATCAATTTCTCGGTTTCCTTATATGAGAGGGTCAACAACCATTTAGTGACCAATAACTTGCACTCACGATAAGTGCAGGAGTATATACTAAGAATTTTATTAAGGCTATTATAAATGCGGGGAGCAAGAAAGCAAAAATGTTGGCTTAAGAGAACAGTTCTGCACGTTTCCATGTCACAAACTAAATCAGTTCTTCGTTGAGATAAGGAAGTAAAAGGTAATTGTAGATGTTTACGAAGAATACATTAAAGAATGAAATTTTGTCTTACAGTTAACACCACTGCCAGGGAATAAAGTTCAACAGTTGGAAACAGTATTGGTTTATAAAGCAAAGGTTATGCTTTATAAACCAATACTAAATAGTTATTTAAGTGAATCACGTGGTCTATGGTTATAGATTCCACGTATGGAATGCAAATCCGTTCGGTTTCAAAATCCGGATTTTTATCAACGTATTGTTGGTTCAATCCGGATAATCCGGATTTTCCATGAAAATTAATCTTATCATACATTTTTAACATGATGTTGTTATATTTGTGTAAATAGGTTAAAATAAAAACAATGGAAAATCAAATCACACCATTTTTATTATTTAGAACGATTACTTTATATTTATTCTTATTATAAACGTTTAACAAATTCTTTTCTGATACTGAGCTTTTGCCTCTTCAAAGAAAGCATTCAAGTCGTCAATTTATAAAATTATTAGATCCTGACATTTTAATTTTAATTTTTTTATATTTATTTTTTTATTTTTACTGACATTAATTAAAATGTTATTTTTTATATAATTTTTGATCAATCTTTATTTCAATTTAACATTTATCAATTTATTAATTAAAATTAAAATTTAATTCCATCGATTTTTATTATTCAAATTATATATTTTTGTTTTTAACTATGTTGTGAATTCGCATTATTACCGGGTGCACGATATTGTCTCTTTAATAAAGATGCCATGTAAGCCTGCGCTAAAACTCGCGTTATCGTAGTCAGATTGAACGGATCGATCGTCGTAGTGAATTATAAAGACACACACATATTCTTATACTCACCCATACGCACATACACACACGTACATACACATGAACACACACATATAAGTTTATAAAATAAGGCAAATATTACTTTTAATTTATTTTCTTTTGTACTAAATGTTACACACTTACCCTACATTTTTATATATAGTACTCAAGATAGCAAAGTAAGTTTTTGTAATTGGCTTATGTACAGACATATTTTTTTTGGATAATTGTAATACGAATTTAAGCTGTAGAAACTGTGTTCATGATAAATAAATAAATAAATAAATAAAAATAATAAGTCTGACTCTTATTATTTTTATAAAGTACGAATTAAAATTAACTTTGAAGAACAAAAATAAAATAAAAAACAAATAGACTCATTGTCAAATTATTGAACATAACAAAACAACTTCACTTTAAAAGGAACAAATTTAACAATAAAAATTAAAAATAAAAATATTCGCGACGTAATAATCGGCCCCGAATTACAATTTTTTATCATTCGAGTGAAAATTAGCGGATCTCCGGATTTTTCGCATTACGGATTATACGGATTGCATTCCTTAATTCCGCGTATGGCTCTTTTTTGTAGTATAAAGATAGCCTGAATATCAGCAGCAGAGCCCCACAACAGTAGACCACATGACATAATGTTATGAAAATAATATATTGCAATGTTAGTGTGTGTTGCAGGTGGTGCAGCCGCCGCCGGCCAGCAGCCCGCCCGAGGTGTCGGCCAACGCGGCCGCGTCGCCCGCGCCCGCCGCGCACCCGCCGCACCCGCACCCGCACCCGCACCCGCCCCCGCCCCCGCCGCACGCCGCGCTGCCGCCGCACGCGCAGCCGCACCCGCACGCGCATGCGCACCCGCACCCGCACCCGCACCAGCACCCGCTCGCGCACGCGCCGCCCGCCGGGCCCGCGCCTTCCCCGCCCGCGCCCGCGCCCGCGCCGCCCGCGCCGCGCGCGCCCTCCGCCGAGCCGCCGCGCCACTCGCCGCCCGACCACCACAAGGTACCTTTCTTTTTTGCGAGGGAAAATGATCCTTATGCACCTTGACGCCGTGTGTGGGGCTCTCCGGTCTGAGAGTACCGGCCTACCCACTAAAACCCCCCGGTGTTCTCTGGGCACATGACAGGATCCACTGCCGTGCGCCCCGACCACCACAAGGTACCTGCGCCGACGTCCACGTTTACAGTTGACCTTGACCTTTTTTTTTTTTCTTTTTTTTCCCCCTGAGGAAAATGCGTTAAATTGCATACCCCGGCTGTGGCGAGCCGGCGGTTATGTGGGGCTCTCCTCCCCAGAAGGGGGAGGCCTACCCACTAAAAACCTCAGGGATGGCCTTCCTCAGGCATGTAGGGAGCCCCCGGGAACACCAAGCCACCTCCGGGAACCCCCAGCCTCCGCTCCCCTGCCTAGAGGGAGGCTACTACCTCCCCGGTCTCCTCCACCGACGACGCCCCCCGGCCACGGAAAGGGCGTGGTCCATCCCAGGTCGCCGTAGCAGTCACATTATTTTACAACGGCTTATACTGTTATCTTGCTGTTGCTGTTGACAAAAGAATCGCATTGTTATTGTTGCCACTTGAACCGGTGTGTAGGCGTAGGCGCTCGTTCTGTTGCCTGACTGCTCAATCTTATAATATTAACCTTTCTCACAAGGAAATAAAGTTCCTATTTGTTTATTTCTTATAGTAATTTTACTAATACCAAATTCACAATTTTGTACCTTCGCGCGTATGACAATTAGACTCATTTTGTATTACAGTGTGATTTGAAATAACAATTAGGTAAACTGTTGCTGGCTTGCTGGTGCCTAAGCTGTTGTCATTTTTTTAATTACGCATTATTTGCCGTTGTGTGATCGTTGCAATAATTAGTGTCGTGATTAAATTTGCCGTTGTGTGATTGCGTATGCAAATTAAATTACCTATTCGTTGCCATAATTGGTGTCGTGTACTTTTGAAGTAACTTATAAATAATTAGAGATATTGTAAATAAATGGAAGAATATTGCATGTAAATAATAAATTATGTACAGATCAATGAACTAAATACACCAGAATATTATATTGATTAATTAGTTTTAAGCTATTTAAATTACTGCCTAATATTCTGACAGTCCTAAGCCTGAAAAAGTATGAAGGAAAGTTCATTGTTAAGAATAACTAGCTATATTAACAATAACAATCGTACTCGACAACATTTGTCAACAGCAATATAACAGGATAACAGACAACAGTTTACAATAACAGTCATAGGAAAATAGCACAACAGTGTTATTCCTTATTACAAAACAAACGTTATTGCCATCACTAGAAATTACCACTAAACACTGAAAGCTATTGACTGCCACAAAACACCATCCCACAGACAACCTCCGTATCCCAGCTGTGACAAAGTATAGCCGTATCATACCGGCTTATCGGGGACCTTAATCATAGTCATTGATATATAATAATAATACTTTTAATTCAAAGTCCATACATTTTAGTGTGTTAGTAACCATTTAAATACTTATAAAACTAGTTGTTGGTAAAACCTATCGGCAACAACCTACAGAAAGCTGTTGGAACTACTACCGTAACCTTAGCAAGGATGCCGCTTTTTTGCGAAGTATCGCTGTGAAATCCGTACGAGCTTCAACGAACATCCCTGAAGCGCTACATCGCCACGGCAGCCACAACAGCATTCTAAAGGCATTGTACCGAACATGCAAAGCGTAGGCCCGCCGCGTATATTCCACCCATAGGCCACTCGAATAAAAAGATTGACAAATTGATTTGAACAGCAATATCTTCACATTATTAGTACATCGAGCGAACCAAACCTTACAGAGCTTATCTTGGGTTAGGCTAAAATTTGTGTAAGTGTGAGAAGTATATATCATGAAAAAAAAGTCCTACCATGAACTTTGCAGTTTAAATGTAGTCCAACTATGTCAGGACTCACTTATATGTACATGTTATTCAAAACTCAGCTTATCCATTACCTAAATCAATAAATTTAACATTCATCTCTAGCGGTGTGCGGAGTACGGCTTGACTCGAGTCAGACGAGTCGACTCCCCTTTTTTTTTTGTTCCGCTGAGGAAAATGCATTGAATTACATACGGCTGCGGAGAGCCGGTTGTTATGTGGGGCTCTCCTCCCCAGAAGGGGGAGGCCTACCCACTAAAAACCTTCAGCGATGGCCATCCTTAGGCATTGTAGGGGGCCCTCAGGATCGAGTGTCGCATTTGCGGACCCCGGCCTTTGCTCCCCTGGGTGCGCTAGGGGAGCCCTTCTCGGGAGGTGGGATCTTGCCACCTCCTCCCCTCCAACCTCCTACGTCACCCCCTGGCCATCCGGGGGTGAGGTCCTGGGTCGCGTCCGCCAGGGACCCGTGGCGGCGCCTCAGGCCAGGCTATCTGGCCCGAGACCGCCTTCTTCGAGCGGGATCGGCCATCTCCCGATCCCGCTCGGCGGCCTCCTTCTGGAGCATCACCGCTTCACAGAAGGAGACCACAGCCCTCCACGAGTAGACTCCCCTACTCGAATATCAATTTATTTTGATTCGAATACGCCGGTCTCGATTCCGGTACTCGAGTCAGGTAGAATCGGTTCCTACTCGCTAACTCGATTCTATTTGTACGAGTCCTACTGACTCGAGTCTAGTATTCGAGTTAGGTTAACTCGCTTGTACTCGCAAATTGTTTACATAAGCTCCTATGCTCTACGTCTTCATTCAATGTTTATTGTTTTAATAAAAATTACAGTATTATAAATTTTTGTGTTCTTTCACTGTGCTCAACTTAACCTACACGCTGTTTGAAGCTAACTCCTTTCTATTTTTCCTTTTTGTTCTAAAATCTGAATCTAGTTCTGGACTGGATTAGAATTTCTAGACTCGAGTCCAAACATAGAATTCGAGTACTGGGCTCGAATCGGGAAATCGAGTCCTGATTCGAATACCGTATAAACTGACTCGAATCGACTCGATCCACCAAAACAGCGACTCGGCACATCACTATTTATCTCTCAGGTTCCCATGGGCAAGAGCTCCCCCGGCAGCTCGGGCACGCCGTCACCCTCAACATCCCCGGGAGCCTTGGCAACGGCCACTCTGAAGAAGTCAACGCTCAACCCCAACGCTAAAGAGTTCAATCCAGCCGCCAAGCCATTCACCCCGCGCAGTCCTTCTACACCGAACCACAGCCGGTGAGTTCACCCGTTTAAAAATATATATATCTAAGCTTAACTTGCACATATCAATATTGTAAAACATGTTTTTTTTTTTATTGCTAAAGTTGACAAACAAGCAGGCTGCCCACCTGATGGTAAGCGGTAACAGTCGCCTATAGTACATGTGGTTCCCACGAGATTCGCAGCAAATCTGCAAACCTCATAAGAACCACAGTGTACGTTGCCAACTTGTGACATAAGATGTAAAGTCACAGTACCCAGTAATTTCACAGTCTATCTTACCCTTCACGCCGGAACACAGCAAAGCGAACCCTGCTGTTTGGCGGCGGAAATAGGTAAGACGGAGGTACCCATGCAGACGACCCTGGTACAGAGTCTACCTCCTAGAAAAGTTATTCTCTATACTCCTAGTTTATTTAATTAGCTTAACATTTCGAATGCTTTTACATACAAAAAAATCTATGTTTTAATATTTTTCAGTTACTTCTACTTACTTTCACTAATATCTTCAAAACATACTAAAATGCTTAGGAAAATTGGTTTCAAATAAATAGAATTATCAAATTTATTTCAAAGCGTATGTATGCAATGTACATATGTAGGAAACAATATACAATATTATGCTACCTAAAGTAAATAATACATGTAATACCAGTGACAATTCCATCTTTTATTTGCAACTTTCAGAGAGTAATAAGTTGGGAGGCATAGAATAGTAGATTGTTAACCGAGGGTGGAAAGAATCAATTCCCGAGGTATTTAGACGCCCGAGCCCAGCGAGGGCGGCTATAGTCCGAGAAGGAATTGATTCTTTTACCCGTGTTAAACACTCTACTTTTCACTTCGAATATATGAGGAAAATAAAACATTGGTTGTTTATTTAATCTATTTATTGATAATATATGATAATATCAGTAGACCATCAGTAGGCAGAACACAATTTGCCTCGTCTTTAATTGAATCTGGTGTCAATATTTCGGAATCGCTTGAACTCATTTTTAAAATTAAAATCTTAACTAGTATAAGAGATTATTTGAATTTTTTCAAATTCCGTCACAGATATATATAATAAATTCACATCCCGCCAATTTATGTCGACTGTTTAAATTTTAAATATGGAACTCACCGCGTGTTTGTTGCGGCTTATTCCGCTGAAAGTAGTTTGCGCTAAGTTCACACTGGCTGTTTAGAAACTCACATGGCCGCAGCATTTTCTTTTATAGTTCACAGCTGACAGTTCGTAGCTGACATTCGTAGTTCTATTTTTAAAGTTCATTCCGGCCCTTGAGTGGGAAGTAAATTGTATGAGTTTTTCCCTCCCTATGTCGGGAAGCAGCATTTTCCACCCAATAATCAGATCAAAACAACATAACTTTCCGAGTATGAGAAATGAAAAGCAACATTCTTGTGGCAATTCTACGCCTGAATCAGTAATTTCGTTCGTGAGTCATAATAGTGCCCTCGCTGTGAAAATATTATTTTCTTCCTATACACTTCTGTTTATTTTGGCTTTTATTGTGTAATTATTTTACTTTAATATATATATATATATTGGTGTAATATGAATGACCCAATATAAGTAATATGATGACTCGTCCACAGGCCCCACACGCCGGGCACGCCGGTGGGCGTGGGCAGCATGGGCATGGGCGTGGGCGTGGGCATGGGGCTGAGTATGGGCGGCGTGCTGGGCGTGGGCAGCGTGGTGGGCGCCGGCGTGGGCTACGTGCCCGCGCCGCACCCGCCGCCGCCCCACCACATGGTTAGTACCATTGGTTGTGCTTTTTTAACAAGGGATTATTATGTATTATTATGTTTTTGTATATCACCAGAAATCATTACTACTGACCAAGCAATATAAGCTGTATTGGATTATATTATGAGAAATTCCTAATAATAATGTTATTACTATACTGATGTAATCGGTCAATTGTTCTGGAGCAAGACCATGTTGAAGATTGTCGGAGTCAGCTAATGATTTTCAAATTTTGCACATCTTCTAAAACATAAGTAATTTGGTGTGGAATAATGGAAATAAAAAATTGGTTGTCTGTAGAACTCCGTCTACTGCCGATATTTGAACGTGACAACGTCTATTACATGGTAATTTTTTCTGGGTGCAATGAAATTATTTAAAATAAAGTAATGTATAACATTTATATTTTTATTACGTTGCCGTGTGGCGTCAGATCGGCCGTTACGCCGTTCGTGGACTCCGTGTGGCGTCAGATTCGGCCGTTACGGTGTTTTCGAGAATGACTCCACGCCGTACCAATTTAATAGACGTTGTCACGTCAAAATTAACCTTACTCTTCAAATCTTTCCTGAGAGCTCCTCTTCTTTGAGTCAGTTGAGCAATCTCGGATCAAGGAACATAATTGTTTACCGTATCCACACCAAATTTGGGCAGAGTGAAATATTTAGTTAGTGCTGTAGAAACGCACCCCCGGTGCGACACTGTCACTTTTGCAAAAAATTCAAAAATGAGTTAGGTATGTAATAATTATCCTAGAGCACACCCTTACATGATAATCATTTATCTAAAGTTAAAGTTAAAAGTTGACGTTTTAGTGTTAGCAACTCATCTCGCTTATATCTCCTAACGTCATTGCTTTGTGAGGTGTCAAAGTTTTAAATGCTTCTGAAAAACTACACTTTTACAAAAGTGACAGTGCCGCACCAGGGATGCGATATATATATTTTATGTATTTAGGACAGGCATTTGGCCTCGATCTCACCTGATGGTAAGTGATGATGAGGCCGAAGATGGTCCATGCCTATCCAGATAGTGCCTATTCACTTTTGCTTTGAAAAGGCCTAGATTGTACTTATCAGGGAAAATATCCGGCGGGAGGGAATTCCACTCTTTTGCATTATGAAAGTAGAAGCGAAACGCTTAGTGCGTATAGGTATATCTGTCGCAGCCAACTGGTTAAAATAGCCGTTCAATCAAACAGCTAGCCCTTTGACTGAACAACGTCATTCAACCATACGTCTAGCTTATTACTTGAATATTTGAGTCGCTCAAAACGTTCAACACTACAGCTGATTAAAAAGCCGCCGTCTAATTTAATTAGATCAGCGCTCAGTGCGTTTTGTTTTCAATATGGCGTCAACTAGCCGTGGTTTGTGATTGTTTCACGATATTTAAAAACAGAAATTATGAGGTCACTTGCGAGTGAATCAAAATTTAAACAAATATTCGAGGAGAAATTACGGGATTATGAAACGATACTTGCTTCGTAAATTTTTGAAATTGTAATTTATTGCTTGGTGCAATAAACAAAATTACGATTAATAATTTGCTTTTCATTTTTACTTAATTCATGAAACCTTTGGTCACCTCTTAAACTTAATTCAAGAATAACCTCTCAAGAAATTACAAAAAGTCTTCCTATTCTCTCAAATTAAGTACAAAATTAGTGGTCATTTAACCAGTTGGCTAAGCGTCGTCTGTAATGTTGAACGTTGCAATTAACAAGTCGGCTAAACGACGTATAGCTGTTTGATTGAACGGCTATTTTAACCAGTTGGCTGCGACATATCGACAACATAAGGGTGGAAGCCCAACCGCCGTCTAGTTCCCCTGAGGTGGAATCAATTTGTGCGATTCCATCGCACTCTCCGAAATGCATCCGATAAAAGATGGCCATAGACGCTACCTTGATATGAGAGTGATGTGTAGCCGTTGTTGGTTGCGGCGCAGGTGACGGCGGTGCCGACGTACGCGATGGTGCCGGCCGCGGCGGCCGCGCAGCAGCAGCCGCCCTACCTGCCGCACCCCCACCCCGCGGTACGTGCTCACACCACACGCTTACCCCCCTACTTACCCCCTCTTAGGTTCGATCGACCAAACTCCTAAATTTCTTGCACTCTTATTGGGTAGACGACAATTTTTTAAATGCTTAATAAGTAGAGATCGGATAATCGGATGCATATTTACCTAAAGTTAATTTTTGGCTCACAAATTATGGCAGCGGCTTTTTAAAATACATTTTGTTAAATGATTTATGAAGCTGGAGTGAGTGGAGATACGGGACGAGGAAGACCTGGTGGTTAAGGTCCTATGTCCCCTAGATGGGGCAGAGGGCGTCTACAGTGCGTCGCCAGCCCGGTCGGTCTTGAGCTTCGCGCTTGACTTCGCTCCAGGTCTTCCCGATTTTCTTCGCCTCTGCGATGATCGTCCGTCGCCAGGTCTATCTAGGGCGGCCTCGCTTACGCTTTCCTTGGGGATTCCAGTCTAGGGCTTGCCTTGGTATGTGTTCGGAGTCCCTTCGGAGCGTGTGGCCGATCCACTTCCATTTGCGACGTTTAATTTGATGATCGATTGGAGTTTCACCGCAGCGTTCCCACAGGTCAAAGTTGGTGATTTTCTCGGGCCAGTAAATACCGAGAATACGACGAAGACAACGGTTGACTACCACCTGCAGCTTATGCGAGATGTCTTTAGTGACCTTCCACGTCTCGCTTCCATAAAGCAGCACGGTTTTAACATTTGATCGAAAGATTTTTAACTTGACCCTTCTAGTGAGCTTCCGTGACTGCCATATAGGGCGCAGCCGTGCGAAGGTTGCTCTCGCCTTGGCGATTCTCGAAGTGATGTCCTCCTCAGTCCCCCAGATTCCGACACTACACTCCCGAGGTATGTGAATTTGTGGACCTTCTCCACAGCCTCTGTGCCAATGAGCAACGGCAAAGAGCTCGTCGCGACGAGGAAGACCTAGGCGAACATATTTCGAACAAATCGAAAGTGTCCTCAAAAAGGCCAGGTCAGAAGTACCCGCAATCGTCGAGCATGTATGAGGAATGTTATGAAAGTAGATGAAGCGAAAGAGATATGTAAGGACCGTAGCAAGTGGAAAGACGTAATCTCTGCCTACCCCCATGGGAAATAGGCGTGAGTATATGTATGTATGTAAAATACGGGACTGCAAATTTAACGTAGTGATATTGTTTGAAAATTACTAAATTAGCACGTGGTATTTATTTTCAAAAGACCGAGACTCCGGGTTCATTTATACAACTATGCATACGTATTTACATGAAGTTTAGTTTCAGTTCCCCGTGCGATTTATGAATGTACGATTTATTACATGAAGAGTGTTATACGAAAGTAGTGAGCTAGTTTGACTAAAACAATAATCAATTAAATAATTGAATAAAAAAACAGAAATGGTGCCCGGGCGTAAGTATGGTCTAGTATCTCACTCTGAGTTAACTTCCGGGATTTTTATTTATGGAAATAAAATAAAAAGACAGTTCCATACTTTGTCAAAAACTAAATTAGGTAAATAAATAAACATCCGGCTATCCAATTCCGCAATCCCGGGATTTTTATTTAACAAAACAATAAAAAGCCGTTTCCATACTTTGTCTTAAACTAACTTTAGGTAAATATGCATCCGATTATCCGATCTCTATTAATAAGAGTTCTCTTTTAAGTGAAAAATATTGTAGAACCAACAGTACACCTGCGCCTATTACTTTTGAAGATACATCGACATGTTTCGCTCAAAAACGCTCCACACTAAGAACACTGCAATCGTGACGTCATAAGTCAGTAAACTCGCCTATAACCTTTGCATGCGCGTATAAACAAATTTTAAAATAACTTTGTTATTTGTACGTTTCTAGGTTCCATATAAAAAAAATGTTACGTTTAATGTGAGCTAGAAATGTGTTCGTTTCATTTAGAATTACGTAAATAATAATTGCTCATTTTTTTAGAAATCTAAAAACAATATAATTAGTAATTAAACTGGAATTTCTATATTGACATTCTTACATTAGATATAAATTGCTCAAATCAGATAATTACAGTATAAAAACGGCCATAATCAGTTGTAGTCGTCTACCCTATTATCAGTGTAAACTGTTTAATTGAGCAATTAAGATGTTTTTATTTTTTGTTGTTGGTTTTCGTTCGTCGCAGCGTCTACCTGATTGTAAGTTATTTATTCTCATCATCACTTATATAAAGTGCTGAGATAAGATTTATTTTTTAATCTGATATTGTTTTGTATTTGAACACACAAATTCGATATGTCTTCGCACCATGTCTTTCTCTAACTTATATATACACAGTGAAGTTAGAGCGAGATGTGTGTGTCGCGTTTTTATCTACGATGCCGTCATAGTTAATATTTAATGTCAAACTATTATATAGTATCGTTTGTATCGTTATAGTATCAAATTGGGTGAACATCGAACATTTAAAGATTACATTTGTTTGTGGAGTTTGGCTAGACATTACTCTGAAATGTTGCAATCGCCTGCATCGTATCTTGGCGTATAACCAGTAAATACGTTTCGTTGGAACGTGAGTACCGATTGCAAGCGATTATAGACTCTGTGTGGTAAGCGCCAAGGTACAATTGATCAGATGGAGGTGGGGTGCGAGTGCCGGCAGTACGCGCCGCCCGTGTTCCTCGTGCCCGACAAGCGGGAGCGGCCTGATGCGGTGAGGCTGTGGGCGAAACGGGTCCGCCTCCTTACTACCCTACTTGGAGAACCTATCTTTCGAATGTTACATATTTTATGCAATCAGAAATCTTACCGTATCGACTAGAAATGGTGACATGTTCATAATGACATCTTTAAGATTTGCAAAAGCTATGGTGCCTCCATAATATATTGTAATTTTTTTTTAGATAAATGAAACATGGCAACATATTTCTCAAAATATACAGCAATTAAAATGGTCTAAATATAATTGCCAACTGGCAACACCAACCGATTTTTTCTCAGGAAATTGCTAGTGTTTCTGTATTATTTGTGCAAGTATCCTACAAATATTTCATAAAATACGCATATACAGTGCAACCTTAATATAACGTACCTCAATATAATGACTTCCTCGATATAACAAATTCTTTGTAATCCCCTTGAATTTTCTATAAGGGTCAATATAAAATATACCTTTACATTGCGAACATTTTTTGCGAACAACCTCTTTATAAAGAATTTTCAACTATCAAGAAAAAGTATACATTCCTCCAATTAACGAATTTTGTCAACCCAAAACCTTTCATAAAATACCCACCGACATATAACTCTTAATCTTATAGTATGTAAATCATGTCGCGATATGTTTCGATACGTTTTTGTTCGTAAAACTATCATTGTTGTTTAATGTTACATCATCTCTCATTAGTGGCGAACAACAATCATTGTTGTTCGCCACTAATGGTAAAGATTTATGTTAAAATGGCCCAGAAACGTAAAAAGGGTGTTCCTTATCGGTCGCAGAAAAGCGAAACATCATTCATTATGTTGACAAAAATCCTATGGCGAAAAATTTGACATCATTTATTAGTTAAAGTTGTTCCCTATATCAAGATAAGTACGTAATGTTGAGCTGAATAAAACTATTCTTTTACCTCTTTATAACGAATTTTAGACCAACCTTACCTCAACATAACAAACCTCAGTTCAACGAATATCTTGATATAACATTTTTTTTGTGCCCCTCCGATTTGTTACATCGAGGTTGCACTGTATATATGTAGGATTAAATATAGGTATAGCATACCATATTGAAAAGGTTGCTAATGTATCGCCATAGCATTTGTAACATCTACCAAAAGCAACATTTAAATGTCTACCATTCTGGTATCAATGCTAAATTCACATTTACGAAACTGGTTTCTCGAAACGGGTCTCTTATGTCTATGATACCAAGATTCATGGTCTTATCTTAAATTCAACCCCTATTTCCCCCATACTGGTAAAAATTTCAAAATGCTAGAACAAATGGTTTTTTGTTTCTTATGACGTGATATTTGACGAACTTGCATGCTAACTTTCAACCCTTATTTCACCCCCTAGCTGGTCGAAATTTCAAAATGCTAGAACAAATGTTTAATGATTTCTTATCAAGTGCTTAAATATAAAATTTCATGGTTACTGTCGCATTTATAATATTAGTTGGGATTTACTTAAACCACTATAATATGCATTACAGATTTTTTAAGTATTTCTGACAAAATTGTTATAAATCTGATTTTAAATGAATCCTCAAATGTTAACGAGTGTCAATTT
Organism: Scirpophaga incertulas; assembly: GCA_036419045.1. NCBI lineage: Eukaryota > Metazoa > Arthropoda > Insecta > Lepidoptera > Crambidae > Scirpophaga > Scirpophaga incertulas. The sequence continues at coordinate 17,191,950 of CM071646.1, forward strand.
TATTTCGATTCAATACATTCTCCACTTTTTCTGGTCACAAGTTTGACTAATATTGTCAAATTAGTTTTTCTAGAATCTCATGTTGAGAATATTTTAGTCGCTCGTGGCAACCATGTCAGGCCTCATATCCGGGAATTAACATTTATAATAATTTACGTTCACTTAATATTTTGTTTATTCCCTCTATATATATGATTTTCTTACAAATTAAATGAAATTGATTTATACAGTATCTAACTATTCGAACAGGGTTCAGATATAATTGGTTCAATAAGTAAGGTAGTAAGTTAGGCGTTAAGTATATCGCCAAGCGTGTGCGTGCCGTGACATGATGAAGCAAGTGTTGGGAGAACATTCACTGTGTGGATGCGCCTGCGCAGCTAACAAAATCCACTCATCGGTAGAAGTGCTACCAATTGGAATGAGAGCATTGTGTGATTTGTTTTTATAATAACATTTTGTCTCATTTGAAAAAAGTTCAGCCTAACTAGCTTGATCATTATCTATCATATTACTTGGCCAGTTTAGATAGATATATCTATACAAGGATAAATAAACTCTTGGTCGGTACGGACAATACAGTCCGTATCCGATTTGTTAAAGTAAGACCTCGTGTGTGAATTTCATTAACTTGTTGGCTAACAGTTTTATTTCAGGTTTTCTGTGACTAATATCTGTTGATTTGTTTTTGGTGCCTTTTTTGTATTAATATTATAGTTATTTACACATTATAATCTTAATAAGACAATTAAGTTATCTAATAACACTTATTTTAGCCAAATAGTCATATTATTTGTTATCGTTTTTTTTACTCGTATATACCAATTTTGTTATCCTCCTATTTATATAATCTCTAGGTGTCTTGGCAAAGGATCGGCAATTTTCAACTCAATTCAATTTTGCGAAAAATATCGACAGATTTATGTACACGATTCGTTGTATCTAAATGGAAAATCGTTAATGAAACATAGCATCTAAACGAAAAATACACAAAAATAATGCAAACTGACGAGGAAAACAGTGAATTAAAAACGGACCAGGAGACTTATTTTTGAATCATTAGACGTGAATTTGGAATTCGAATACGAATGCAAATCGTACGCGAAATTATTTCCTTATAGAGTGTTGTCATTAAAAACAAATTCTTAATTAAATTCCGTTTCACGCAGTAAAATTCAATATTACAAGAACAACAACAAAAAACCGGCGATGACCCACACGTGAAACGGATCACTGTCAAGGTCACTTCAGCATTGGATATTCTACTAGTAGAGATCAAAAATGAGTGGGGTTGCACAACGCACGAAATGAAAGTTCAGAAATAGTGAATTTTGGTAATTCATATAGGTACGAATCTTACGGTTTCGAATGCGAATTGATTTTCTATTATTTCAAAAATTCGTCTCCACGTTCAGGTCGCCCTGCGTGCTGTATGTATTGGACGCTCGTCCTGATTCCACTTTTAATTATATCTTCTCCGTATTTTTTGAGTTTATACGATACGTGAATACGGTAGCGTGAAGTTCGTAGCTGATATTGCGCTTCCGACGTTCGAGGGAGTTGAAAATGCTCGACCGTAAATACCAAATAAGTAAGTTCGTGAAAATGACAACTTGCCCCAATAAGTTTTTGCTCCGTTAGCTGTATAAATATGTATTATTAGCCCATTGTTAAAAATTCTCGAACAATGTATCTACCTACAATTTGAATTTTGTATGCCGAAAGGTAGAATGTACCAGTAGCCCTAGACAAAATGCACACGCGTCTTTTCTATTCTATTTCTACTATTATAATAGACTAAACGTTTTCTATCGAAAAATGCTAGACAAAGTGTATCTACTGATAGAATGACTGTGTTTACCGTGACAGTAGAAAATAGAATAGAAATAGAAAATAATCTACCGTGTTTCGCCTTAAGTTCCTTTGCTTAAAGAGAAAAAATGCCATTAGGAGGAACTTCAAAACATTTCAAACGTTCGTACTTCACAATTATTTACCTACATTAATTAGGACTAAATTAAACAAACTTTGGATTTGAAATTAAAAACCGTTGCGTAGACATTTATTTAGAGGTAAGTATGAGATTTACAATTAATCATTACAAAAGCGCGTGTCAGTATTGAATTCAAATTAGCTTTGTTTACTTACGGTTGTTTCAAAATGACATAATATTAATATTTATACAATCAAGATTATGTAAAAAGTTTATCAAATTAAAGATCCATACTATTATTATAATTGCAAAAGTAACTCTTGGTCTGTCTGCATTTTTAGGAATAATTTGGCAAAAACACACTATTTTAAAACAACAAACAAACAATCTATCACCAATCTATTGGGTATGAGCAATCGCTTTGTTGAGAAGAAATAGAATAGAACTGTATCTATTTTTTACGTCACAAACTACATTTTGTCTATGAATTTGTATAGAACTCTTCTACTGTCAAAATAGAACACAGACGAGCGATAGAATAGAAACACAGTTAGCATCTTGTCTGCGAGTTTTCTATCAGCGTCATCAAGTCACGTGACGTATCTACTGGAAATGTCAGTTCCCTACATTTTTTATGTTATCTATTATAGAAAATGCAAATAGAAAGGCATTTTGTCTAGGGGGGCAGGACTCTCAAACTTTTTGTTAACACCATATTGTAATACCTACATTCTAAACAAATAAACGATTCTTATTTCTTAAGGATGGGATTAGGGTAGGTAGAGAATACAGTTGCAATTGTTTACCCCCGATACAAAATATCAAAATTGCGTTCCGTTATACGTAGGTATTCGTATCGTTTCGTATTTCGTTATCGTTATACAGACAATACGTTAGCAAGCCGCATCACTGTCATCTGTTTAAGACCAAACGCCATCTTTATCATTTTTAAAAATGCATCGGTAGTTAACTTGTGAATCGTAACTTTTTAGGAGATTGACAACTACAAAATACAGTGTAAATTGGTACTTGTTAATAAAAACATTCCATCATTTCTACCTGTCCAAACTACCTAAGCATTCAAATCAAATCAAATATCATTTATTGTGATTCCTTTGTCGATTTTTGTCATTAGGTACTTCTTCTTTCTCACAGCACATTTCCCTTATCACAGTATATCGCAATTTAGCCTTCTTTCTTTTTCATTTATCACTAGCGGACCAGACAGACTTCGTCCTGTCAAAAAAAATTGTAAAGTGGCAATAATTCGTGATCATAGGTAACTAAACACCACTGCACAAAACACGATATATGAATTTGTTTCATTCCAAATGAACTATTACATTTTGTGACTATTCAATTTTGGAACGTGACATTAAATTCTCCAACGATGTATTCTGTGCTCCAACGCACACACGCACACTGTTTTGATAGATATGATTGAATTTCAACTTTATATAGCGTTAATAAAGCGCAAATTGACTCTTTAATGTTAGGAACACACCTACATTGCTTAGACAACAGTGAGTGCTTGCAATATAAACTTTATACAAGAACAATAAAGCTCAAATTGACTGTACGTTTTAGTTAGAAAACATTTGTATGGGAAAAAGAGCTGGTTTTAGGGTTTTTCCGATAATTATTCGAATTTTTCTCCATTTCATTTACACCACCTTGAACTTCAACAATCATGTTAGGCGTTGTTGAGTTATACGCTGACGAACATATTTTGCGATTAATTTTTATATATAAGAAGATGACTATGATATACATTTAATTATGTACAACTAATTCTTGACTTGATGTGTGTTTTAGTAGGTTTAGGTTAGGATTTGTATGGCGATCAGTTATACAGGACGCGCTTTTAAAATATTAGGAAACATTTTGAGTATTTTATGTTTTTAGAAATTTCAATACCATTCATTTTTTAAAAGTAACTAGTTAATAAAGCATTTAATTAAGTGTTAAAAAGTTAACTGTAAAGTCTAGAGACCAAGGATCCGAGGAACAAACGTGAATAAAACATACATTAAATTAAAATACCATTGTCAAGGTGACGCTGTAAAAGTCTCTAGCGGCCAACAACATGGGCTCGTAAAAAAGCAATAACATTTATAATGTCACTACTTCAGTAAGATATTACAGTTTCTTTAGGAAATTAAGAATCATGTTCTTTACTTGGAGAGCAAAATCCTTATTTGGCTGTGTCACGCAGCCACTGATAATGCCACATGATGCTTAGATACACCGGCGTGATCGTTGACCTGAGTGACCTGTTGACATCAATCACAGAAGCGATCACAGATTCCTCGTATAATAAATAATATAGCCGTGATAATATATGCGTAAATTAATGAGCACAGTTATCTATTTTACCTCTATTAAACTCTATTGAATTGGTATCAAATAAAAATACCATATTTTATAGTTTTATTTTTAATGCTAATTAATTTTAAAATATCTCTTTTGTAGGGATTGTAATCACAGCCCACGATAATAACCTTAAAAACACATTAATAACTAGTACGATATAAATAAATACTTTCACATACATCACATCTGCAGTCAAAAACATATTGATCTATATCCACTCCTCTGGCCTCAGTTTGACCATTTTCTCTGACATGGACCATAACTCTCCTGCTAAATATCTGTCTTCCGCCTTCCAAGACATCGTGTTCTGCTGGCAATCGACGAAATACTTCCCGGTCACTTGATCGCAATCGTCCGACACTGCTAAGTGAAGTGACGTCTGCGCACCCTCCTCTGGGCTTTTGAAGAAGGTGTACAGGATCATACTCCTCAACTTCTCGATCATAGTCGCTTTATAGAGGCTAGTGTTCACTTGTCCCGGATGCAAACTATTCACGACTACCCCAGTACCGTGCAGACGACGGGCCAGCTCGTTACTAAACAAAACATTACAGAGTTTACTGTTGCAATACGCCTGGAAGTATCCGTAACGTCCCTCCTCGTTCAATCCCTCGATAGTGCCCAATTTGTGCAGAACGGATGACACAATTATAACCCTGCTAGGGGCAGACTTCTTGAGCATGGGAACTAAGAGCAGAGTGAGCAGAAACGGTCCGAAATGGTTGACTTGCATGTCCCTGATGATCCCGTCGCTCGTCAGGCCCCTGCCCATACCGCTTGCGCCGGCGTTGTTGATCAACACGTCCAATTTCGCTTCGGTTTTCTTGATCTCGTTCACAAAGTCTCTCACCGAGTTGAACGAACTCAGATCGAGGTATAAATGTCTGACGTTCTTGTTTTTCGTCGCTCTCTTTATAGATTCAGCTGCTTCGTTCCCCTTCTTGTCGTCACGGCAACCTAATATGACATGGGCACCTCTTCTCGCCAATTCCAATGCCGTAGCGTAACCTATCCCACTATTGGCGCCTGTGACTATAACCACTTTGCCTGTCATCACTGTGTCCGAATAGCATTTCCCATTCGATAACTTGTTTAGAATCTTGATCAATACCAATGTCACCAACACCCATAGTAGCCACACCATTCTGATAGAATTCAATGCGGACGTTGAGGTAAGCCGCACGTCCTATCCGTAGCTCGGTTAGTCGCAGACTGATAAAACTGTCAGTTTAAACTCTGTGATTTCATAGTCTGTTGTTATCACTTTTGTGTGATATGTGATTTTAGTCCGATGTAAGTGATGTAATACGTTTGTTTTTCTTTACGGTATCGACATTAAACGCTTTACGTTTATCTCGTGGTCCTTCGAACGCGTCTGATAGAAGATTTCGGTTAGTCAGTTATTTATCGCCGGCGTCTGCAAGGTTACGGATGGGTCAACCTTGCGTTGGCATTCAACCGTTTTATAGTCCGGTTAAATCGTTATTATATCCCATTGATATGATGTACATTTTGTTGATATGAAACGATATCTTGTATATATTTTTTCTTAATAAATTACTTTTATAACTGGTTACTAGATATTACCTACAACTTTATTTTCGGCCCGATTCTAATAACTAAGATCCAAATCGCTTAATTTTATAAGTTTTGCTACTAAATTGTATAATTATTTGAATTTATCGAGTCTTTTTCTGTACGGTTGTTACTCAAACAAGTAAACAAGAAGGGTTATTATATTTGGAAGGGATTTATATGGGTAACAGTCGTTAATAGGAGGATAACACATTTTGAGACGACAAAATCTATATACATAGATCCTTTTTAAATCACTCGATGATTTTTGCAGTTTTCAGCAATAGGTAGTGATTTAAGATTGCATTACGTATTGCATATACAGACATAAATCATACGATATACAAAATAAAACATCAAATTGTCTTATTTCAAACAAAATCCTGACAAAGTACATGAGTACAAGAGACACCATCGAATCTTGTACTAATCATATATGTTCAATGTAAATAAAGACATGTGAGTTAAGTACATCCCGAATGAGAGCTAGAGGTGAGGTAGCGTTGCGCCTCGCGGGATGAAGCGGTAGTTAGTGTCGATATGTAAATGTTAGTTGGTCGTGCAGCTGGCGTACGGCGCGGCCATGGGCGGGGGCGCGGTGGGCGGCGTGCCCGGCGGCGCGCAGCACGCCGCCCTGCCCGCGCAGCCGCCGCGCAACTTCCGCAAAGGTGAGTTCCACAACTGGTAAGGATCATGCCACAACTAAACCGCAAAGCTTGCAGGAGACAAAATCTTACGGTCATTGTTTTATTTTGTTCCGCTGAGGAAAATGCATTGAACTGCATACCCCGGCTGCGGAGAGCCGGTGGATATGTGGGGCTCTCCTCCCCAGAAAGGGGAGGCCTACCCATTAAAAACCTCAGCGATGTCCATCCTCAGGCGTTGTAGGGTGCCCTCAGGATCGAGTGACGCATCTGAGGACCCCCGGCCTTTGCTCCCCTGGGTGCGCTATGGGAGCCCTTCTTTGTGAAGACAGCGTGCGCGGCTGACTACCGCGCAAGCCGTTGAAGTGCCTGGGGGATTGTCCTAGTGTTCTCAGACAATCCCCGCTTGGCGATAGCGACTAACTAGGTCGAGCTATCCCGTGGGCGTGAGGCGGTAGAATCGCGAAAGCGCAACCCGCCACACGCCCCGGTATGGACTCAGAGGACACTGGGGGGTTTTAGCCTCACACACGGCCACGTCTTGCCAGTGCGGTGTCACGGTACATAAGGAGCATTTCCCGCCAAAAAAAAAAGGGGGAGCCCTTTTCGGGACGTCACGGCCATCCGGGGACCCAACACCGCCTACCAACTAAGTGTATTGGCTGGATAAATTATAGGGGCCAGTCGGTAGGGTAGAACTTGGAGTGACACAATATTGGGGGTCGAAGTGCGATGCCTCTTCACAAAGAGTCGCCCTTTTTCTAAGATAAAATATGAAATTCTCCAGTAAATAAGTGTAAAGTTTTTTGATTATTTATGTAAACTATGAATATTTTTGGCATGGTTCCTACTTAATACATATTTTGAGCCTGGAAGGAACTGTCAGGTTCTTTAAAAAATTGTAGTTACAGAAAAATGTTCATAGGACGACAACTATTCGTAACTATATTACGTAAAAATCAAAAACTCTTTTTTCTTACTATAAAAATTGATAATATTGATTTCGACTGTCGGATGTTTCGTAAAACCATTCCATAATTGATTATATTAACACCAGTGTGATTAAAAATAGTTCCGAGTTTGTCTTTTCTTTTAACGTACAAAATATATCGAAAAGTTTTTGGTGATTAATACGGTCCCATAAACCCTATGTAAAAAAGTATCGATTAAATGAAAAATATTGGTATATCACTTAGTTGTATATTTTCCGTTGCAGGAGTGCAGGTGGCTGCAGCTACGGGCCAACCCCTATTGGCGCCAGCACCGATGCAACAATTTGTGCCGTACCCCCACCCTCACCCTGCACCACACCCTCAGCCCGCGCTACAGTACCAGCACATGGTGAGTACTCCATCTGTGCCGCACATAGTGAATCACTAATTGCTATTGTCAATGTAATATTACTATATAAAGATACACTATCGTAAAAAAAATGTGTCATTCCATTATCGAGTTTGTAAAGCTCTTATTTTATTCATCATAGTGCTTAAAAAACATCGCCCTACACTAGGATATGATGTACTGTGTCGTGGATCCCGTTACAAACATAGAATCACATGCGCATGCACCTAAACTGTAACGAATTTCATTATTGTCATATAATAGTACATTATGGTACAAGTGTGTAATGTTGGTGATTACCGCTGAGGCGCATTGAGGCCCGAGCCGTCAGGCGAGGGTCTTAAGGAGCCGAGGACGGTAATCATTAATACACACATGTATCATACAACGTTTTTCAATACACTTCTGAATAAAATAATACTTAAATAAAAAACCATTTTCTTCATAAATTGTATTTGCAGACATCTTAATTAATAACTAACTAAATAACTTCAAAAGAGAAAACGAGACACGAGTTGTGAAAAATGTTTCGTAATGGCGGGAAATATTAATCAGTTTTCCTATGCGCGCGCGCATCGGCCATAGACTAAAAAATGAGGTTTCTTTTTTTTTTGGCTTTTCGCGGATAGCTTTTTAGCGCAAATGTAAGCGTAACTCAACCAACTCAAAAAAAAAGCTATTACTCACTCGTGAATAATAGTAATGAAAAAGTCATAGTTTGATTATAAGTGTCATTATGTGCCTAATTGCCATGGGATTAGAGCCACTTTATGAGAAAGTGTGTTGAAAAAATCTTTTGTCCTTTGCATCAGTTGAACTAGGAACCCGTGCCGCAATAGCCAATCAGTCGGCTGCGCACTGCGTTAATTGTTTTATTAGATACGAAAAATATCTAATACTTTAACAATCAACAAATATGCAGTGTAATTTAACTTTTTATATGCACAGTCGTAAAGTTTATATTATTACTGGGTGAAAATCGACTGAACCGATTTATATATGAAATATTGGCACACAACCAGACTGATAGTATGTGGTTACAGTCGCATATAGTGCATGCGGTTCCTTTGAGATTCGCAGCAAATCTGCAACCCCTATAAATACCGCAGTGTTTTGTTACCACAAATGTGACACAAGTCACTAGTATCTGATAGATAGATAGATAGACTCTTTATTTACATATCTTCATCACACACAAACATAGTTACACGGACAAACTTAAATTAGACTAAGCTAAAACTTAGCAATAACTAAATAAATGCAAACTATAAACTAAGTTGTGTGTACTGCAGAAGTGTAAATAGGTCGTAGCTCAGTGACTGGGATTGCCCACATATCTCGTTAATATTTGTATGTAGAATTGTTACGATGAAGAGTTTAATGAAGTGGCAATCGTGTCAGGTGCGCATGTACCACGGCGTGGGATCCGGCGTGGGCGTGGGCGTCGGGTCGGGCGTGGGCGTGGGCGTGGTGGAGGGCGTGGGCGCGCTGGGCGGCGGCGCGGCGTCCCCCGCGGGGGGCTCGCCCGCGCTGTACCCGCCGCCGTCGCCCGCGCACACGCCGCACCCGCACCCGCACCCCCACCCGCACCCGCACCCCCACCCGCACCCGCACCACCACTACCAGCAGCCGCCGTTCCCGGTGAGTCACGTACACGTACACGTACACCTGCGGCCCGTCCCTATAATGGAACTAGGGATATTCATTTAATATCGATATATCGAATTATTCGATAGTTGTCATACGATATATCGAAATAAATAGATATTTTGGCAATAATTTTTATATTCGATATATCAGTATCGAATATAAAAATTATTAAAATATCGAATTGATTAAAAAAGCTAAAGCTGACTCATAATGACAACGGAACCGAAGTAAATTATGACATTACTCAATGATGTCAGTTTTGAATCAATGTTATTAACCGGTAGTGACATCTGTGGGTGGTAGTGCACAGACAGAGCCATGCATATGCATTCCATAGAGCAGATAGCCGATCAACGTTTTCTTATCTATTCTTAACATAGATTGAGTATTCTTAATGTTGGCTACATTTATCGTCCGTGTACATAGTCTGTGGGTGTGTGGATTCACACCGACAACTCATAAGTTCCTTTGACCATCTTCCAGCTCCATCGACAGACCCTGGTTACATTATTACACTATTAATATAATTATCTTGCTTTGAATATACTTTCACTATACGATACAAACAACAAACTGTCTGCTTTTAAAAAAGAAGCAGACAATATAAAATTTTGGTGAAAAATATTCGATATAAAAATAAATATCGATATTTTCAAACGATATATCGAAAAGTATCAATATCACGTTTCGATATTTTATATCGATAAAATGTATCGATATATTTTTTGAGTGGACCCTTAAATGGAACACGAACTCTCCAAGTCATGTTTGAAAAAAAAAAGTAATACTCCATTTTATTTCTGTTGTCCTACTCTGCTCTTAGTACAGTGGTACCTCGACATACGAGTTTTTCGAGATACAAGCCGACGAGCAAGTGATTTTATGCTTTTAGTTACGAGCGAAATTCGAAATACGAGCCCGGTTCGGTTCGGTAGTAACACGCAGTCACGCTATCACGATCAGTTAGCAGCGTGCTTTGGTGAAAACGTGAAAAAAAAACACCCAGAAATTTAATGACACTTGCTAACTCATTTCTGGAACATTCTGAGAGGGAGGAAGAAACAAACCTCCTTGGACATGTTTTTTTCTAAACGGCCTACAGGTGAAAGCGAGAATAATGTAACGAAAAGGCAAAGACCAGTGAGGATATCTAATTTATTACTTTACATTCTCTTTTTTGTTTTTGTCCAAGAAATATTTGATATTTTAAATACGTTTTTATTATTCAAAACTGGGGTGACATTTTGGAGGTTCGAACGGATTAATGGTAGTTCAATTGTTTTGTATGGGGAAATTTGCTTCGAGATACGAGTAATTCAAGATACGAGCAAGATTGCGGAATGAATTAAACTCGTATGTCGAGGTACCACTGTACTAATAATGTTACTACTAAATAATGACCCGCACACACTGCGCACTTGTTTATTTCCCATTAGACTATGATCAAAAAACACTTTAAATTTGCACAATTTTCAACCGTTTCACTACTGAATGAAGAAGTGCATTGACACAAAGTCACTGCCAAAGCCTTTAGGAGATGATTCATATTAATCAATTATGAACAGATATGAATATTTTTCTATTGAAAATGATACTATTATATTAATTAAAATCTTAATCTAAATTAATTAGTTAATAGCTATATTATTAAGATTTTTGGATATTAGACATAATATCAATGCACTTTGGGCTATCTAATATGTATCAGGTGTACTGAATGCTGCTGACTTTTTATATTAGAGTTCACTGTGCTTAATTTCAACCAATTTTATTCAAAATTAATGTAACCGGGCTAAGCTAAACGAATTCCCCTTTACTTTAATCAATTGACTCGACTAATAATTTCATTTGAAATGGGAAAAGTACCAAAAAATTATTTATTTTTATAAACCAATGTTAAATTCATAGGTCGTATTCATAATCGCTTGTTTATAATGTTAAAATAGAATTCAGTTAAGATTTTGTATTCCGTTATATAAAATAAAAAAGGGACAAAATGTATCCAAAAATTCTGTTCAAATGTTTTTAAATAATTAATGTTTTCCAAATATGTAGCTAAACGGAGGATTCTCAACCATATATAAAGCCTCTTTGTTGTTTCTATATAAAGTAAATTACACAAACATGGCAGTTTTCCCGGGATTGTTGGGGCAGAGATGTCTTCGAGAAGGTGAGCAAATAATTTTGTGAAAGTCGTAGGAAAGCTGCAAATAACTCTATAATGTGATATAAACTAAATATTACCTTCCATTCATGTATAATTATGTGTTAATTGCAGGTGTTGTGCGGCTTGCCCACACATCACCACCACCACCACCACCTGGCGTACGTCAACCACGCGCCAGTACCGCCCACCGCCTCACCGCCGCACCACCCCCACCCCATTCAGGTAATGCGATTGCATAACTGCTAACAGTGTACAGTGTACAGTGCAGTATGTGTAGTGTATTGGTACCAGCGTTGCCAGTTATGTTTTTTTGCCAAGTCAGTACTTTTTGAGTGAAAATAGCGGGATTCTTCCGTCAGAAGCGGGACATGGTAAAAAAACGTATATAACCAAGGTTTTCAAATATTTATCTTTTTATATGACTTAAAATTATGTTCACGTGATAATAGAAAGGAGAAGTAGCCATAGAAAATGTATTTTAACAAAAAAAAAAATATATTTTAATAGTACATTATAATACAAGTGAGTAATTTTTAACTGCTCACGAGTGTTATACGACGTTTTTCAACACTATTGCGAGTAAGTAATACAAGCTTTATAGGTCAATAAAAAATTATTTTGAAAAACAATATGTGAAAGTACAATTATAAAAATTATTCGTTGGATTTCCACCTTCACTGCCAGTCATTTCTGAAATTTTCGTTATTATTTCATTCGTACAATCAATTTCATCGCTTGATGACATTTTTGATATAAAAATCTTTACTAAAGAAACAATGCAAAATATCCTTGCAAAATAGTACTGAAAATTGAAAAATGGCGCGTTTACTTTTTCATTGACGACTTTGTGCGCGAAAGACTAAGGAACCGACGCTTATAGCAGCAAATTATATAATTTTTACAAAATAAATATATTCTTTTAATATTTATGTATGACTACTATTTAATAGTTGTAATTTTAAATAAGGTTTTTATAATTGTATATCTTTAAACAGAGTGTTTCTAAACGCCAAACTTAATGAATTACAAAAATGTTTCAGCATTTTGCATATAAATTCTTTTTGGTGCCGATAGACAAGAACACTAAAGGAAAAAGTGTGTTCAAATACTAGAATACGAGTGGTGAATGCTAGAACTATAATCAGCTAGATTGCTAAATCTATGTGACAAAATCGCCTGACCATAGAAAAAAGACAACTGCTGGATCGCTTGTCGAAGTATAGATTTCGTTCAACCAAAACGTCGTAACCGCCGCTCACTTATGACGTTTTGCCGAGCGCAGTGAAGCATGACGTTAAAGCGCTTTGTATCAAAGAGTTTTCACCGCAGAAGCGATACCAAATTTAATAAGCACATTGTACCTAAACAACTAGATATTTTACTCACTTAAATTTTCAATGATTAATTTTTGTTCAGGTTTACTATTTAATCACTGTTTTATTATGTTTATTGTCGGCCTATGAGCGATGCACACTGCGCGAATGGCGACGACTCACTGAGCGAGGTGCAGAGTGTACCCTGCACTTCACTGGAACGTAGTGAGTGTTCGGGCGGGCGAATCTAGTACGTAGTACATATATATCGACGCTTTTGATTACCAAACTGTGCGGTAATCGAATTTGAAATTCGAGAGATATTATAAGTCGGTAATATGATACAATGTGAAACTAAAATTGGTGTAGTCGAGCAATGGTGTTGAAAATCAGATTTACTCTATCGTTAACAGGGTGTCCACATTCTGGAAAGTCAGGGAAAGTCATGGAAAAGTCAGGGACGCTTGAGGTGGTCAGGGAAAGTCAGGGATATTGAGGGGCTACCTAGAAAGTCAGGGAAAATTATAGATATTTTTGTAAAAAACAAAATCAAGTCATTGCAAAATTTATCAAACTATAAATTGAAATGAATAGTACTTACTAATAGCCATTACACAAAAATAATAAGGAATAACCTGCTACACTGTTTATGTGTGCGTAAAATGCATGTCGAGATGGACATAGAAAACCTAAGCCATTATCGCAATAATAACTAAATTTTCAATAATAATAATAAATAAGATAGCTATTTTAATTGATGCCTGCTTACGCATTGTAATTTACACTGATGTTTACATTGTATATTGAGAATTATTTCATATTTTTTGAACTTATGGTTCAAAAGTTAGACACTTTGTTTTTAACTTTTAGGGCAATTATTTCAGGAAAAATAAATTTTATCATAAAATAATGTTAGAAAACCCCTATTTATATTTAAACCCCCTATTAATAGCTATCCAACGATAAATCACAGAGTTAGAGTACAGACGAAAAAAAATCAGTCCCTCAATCACGTGTATCCCCCTTAATTTATTTGTTTTATTTGTGCACATTGTCGGCCTTATTAATATACATATTTGTTCTAAATTTCAACTCTAGTGCTAACGGTCACTGAGATAATCCGCGGACGGACGAACGGACAGATAGCCATGGCGAAACTATAAGGGTTCCTAGTTTACTAGGGAACCCTAAAAATGCCGACCCCACTAAGTGTGGAAACAGTGCAAGTGAATGATGACTAATTTTAAATATGGTTATAAATACGTTTGGTCAGGGAAATTTGAAATAATGGTCAGGGATAGTCAGGGAATTTTTTTGAACAATAGCTGTGGACACCCTGGTTAAATTTGTCTTTAGAAGATAAAAACCAACATGTTGGACATATGCCAACGCTGATTAATACACGGGTGTGTAACGAATGTGATGTGTATCCGCAGGGAGTGCTTTTGCCGCCCGGGCACGGGTCCGGGGGCTCCACCACGCCGGGCGTGCACGGCGGCCACGCCTAGCGGCCCGCGGACCGCGCCCCGCGCCCGGGCCCCGGCCCCGGCCCCGGCCCCGGCCCGCGCCCGCGCCCGCCGCCGCGCTCCCCGAGCCCCCCGCCGTGCTGGCCCCGCCCCGACCCCCGCGCCCACCGCCTGCACCTCCGCCTGCACCTGCACCTGCACGTGCCCCGGCACCCGCACCCGCACCCGCACCGGCACCGGCACCTGCACCTGCACCGCCACCGCCACTTGGACGACTGACCGCGCTGCGCAAACCGGAATCATACGTGTCGAGTGTGTGTCGAGTGTGCTCTGTGCTCTGTGCTCCAGATCTAAGTGTTCTAGTGTTACGTACCGTACAGATCGATCGATATCGTAAGCCGAGCCGCGCGCTCGTGGAACCAAGACTTTGAGAATTTGGTGTTCGAATGTCACACGCGGTATGTATGCTTTTATAGTTCGGCGTGTCACTGAAGTGTTATATGCAATGCGAGTTTTGGAAGTGTCGAATATTGTTGTAATTTTATTATTCACTATTACAGAGGTAATTTAGAAATTACTCTGATCTGTAGCTATTTTTTTTTTATTGGATATATTGACAAACTATATAACCTAAGACCAAAGTGAAACAGAAGATGGACAAACTACTAAAATAATCATAATCTCAATGTGATAAAAAATAATACATTGATCACAGATTAATATCGTTAACTTCTCAAAATAATTTCACCCGAGACAGATTCATTAAACAAAACATATGTCACCATTGCAGATTAAATTAAATATTATGATGAGGTTTGTAGTATTGAATCTGAAAAATAAATAAGTGCTATATTTCAAGGCAATACTACATCTTACAAAAAACTATTCTGTAATCTATCTTAAGAACCATTTAGTAGTATTAATAAAAATGTAGACTATTCTATATTTGACATACTACCAAAACTCGTATAAGGCATTCAGTTCTATTATAGCAATGTCGTTCCATCAAGAATGCCGAACGGAACGTAACTTGTATAATTCCAGGATTTAGTGTGAACACTAGTGCATTTCAAAAGTAGTGACAATGTTGTTCTTGATATTAATGTGGCATCGTAAAAATAACAATTGCAATTTTATTGCCGTTACGTGAATATTCTTTGCAACATTGCACTTTAATGATGTTGCTAGCTACCATAATTGTACGTAAGAAAATATTTAATGATTGATTTAATATAATCAAACTCTAAGTGAGTGGGCAAATGTTTGATTCGGATATGGTAGTTAGTGATGTGGAAATAGCATACTAAGTTAGTTAAATAACTCAGTATAGCCTATACAAGTGTTACGTATAGCGTAACTTGTTACGCCTCCTACGTGACACAAAGTTGTGATGAAGCATTAATGTAAAGTTGCAGGTGCTCCGCATCACTCGAACGCTTCTGGTTTTCTTTTTCATATGTATCATGAATAATTTCGTGGCATGTGTACCATATTTGTGCTTAATAAAAACGTATTTATTATATAGTTTGTGGCAGCATTTCTATTTTTATAATAATGGATTTGTTTTAATTAACATTGATTCTGTTAAATATGTCGGGCAGCTTCAATCAACATTTACAGTTTTACATTTTTTATTTATTTATTATAATGAGTTCCTAGCTAAAAATAAGAGCACGAAAATACTAATAAAATTGATGTATAACTAGAACTCATTTGCATGATTTGGTGATTTTATTTTTATTAAAGTCCTGTCACAGATTATTCACGATATTTGAAATATAGCATATAAAAATAAGGATGCACAGTCTATGATATCTTTTAATCGCGTCATAAGAATGCTACGTTCTAAATAAAATAATAAAAATAAGATATGACAGTTGACACACATTCTTTAAATTATTTTGGCTGTCATTCTTAAAAGTGTTTGTTGTATTAGTTAAATTTATTGTGTGTGTGGTCGAAGGCAAGTCGTTGGTACAATTTGAGCAATAATTTTTAGACTTGCTAGATTACTTAAGGTCTAGTTTTCAATGGTTTCTTGAATAAATATGATGTTTTGAGAATTTTCCTTAGATAAAAGTTTATTCAGTGGTGGTTGAAAACATAGCCCTCAATGTGTGTTTTATTGTATTTATTTTTAATACGGTGAAAAGTTATGTATATAATATAAGGTTAAGAATTAAAATTTAAGTGGATATTTTATCTGTATTATAATCAAACGAAAAATAAAAACTGAAAACCTATACCAAAAAAAAATGTATGTACTATCTAAGTTTAATCAAAACTGTTCTGGATTGTCTCGCAAAAGAGAAATATTATTTGTATGTTACTATTATTAGTATAAGATATCTACATTTCTATGGAAACACGCCTTCAGTATTGTGTGGCAGTGTTGCTATTTAGTAAAATGTGTAATTTTTCGAAAATTATTGCTAATAGTAACAACTATGCATTTGCGCACTGATCTCAATCACTTGACTTGAAATAAGAAATTTATCAGCGGATAGAAATTACCTAATAGTATTTAAACCGCGGCTTAATCAAAGTATAGAATAATATACTGGTTAGGTGATGCCGTCTACATGGCAAGACAAGACTCGTTCAAATCAAAGTTCTGTGAAACGACATATATAGTCTTATGCCCGCTTGAATCAGTCAATCACTCAAATATATCTACAAAAAATATTGTCACTGTAGCATGTTTATTGAATGATAGAGGTCAGTGGGTTATGTGTCACTTGCTACTCGAATCGCCACACAAGATTGATGTGTACTAAAAACATTTTGATTGAACACTGCACTGTGATGTTTGGATTTGTTCTCCGAATCATTGAATTTCTAACTCGTCTTATTTCTGATTCATTACTAAATGACCATGCATTTTTCTTATTTATTTATTTAACAAATTATTGTTACTGCTGTGAAACATGAGACTCAATTTGTCTCGAACTAAATCATAACCATACATTGGTAATACTATATTGGGGAAATTTTTCTCCTGGGATTTTACTAACTTATTTCGAAGCATTCTCACATTGTGATATTTCAGTCTGAATTATATGAAATCGTTCAAATAATTCTTTATTTATATAAAATTAAACTATCATTCCAGCAAAACATGAAACTGAACAGAAATCACTACTATAACCAAATGTGGTCATATTGTGATGAATCTGAAGTACGAAAAGTTGAAGTGGAGATTCCAGAACAAATCACTTATATTCTAAAAAAAAAACAGCTTTTTTGTAACTGCAGGCTCAATTCAATTTTTTAGTTGTATCGTTAGCGATTCTATTGGCGCGTTGTGTGTATTATTATATTTTAATTATGTGTCGGCGGACATTGTAGAAGTGGGCCCAGCACGGCGGGGTAACTAATTGCAAATTGAACTCTGTTCATATGTAAATAAGATCTAAGTAGCCGCATTCGCGGGTATATTTATATTGTATAATTAGATTTAACTTACCTATCAAAACACCCATAGAAATTGTAAGGGATTTGATCTTTTCAAATAGTTCGAACGCGTTTGATATGAACTGATTTTGTAGTTTTTTCCTAAATATATATTGCAACACTATAATTTGAAGAAAAAAAAAACTATTTTATTAGTCTTATTATATTACTGAATGCTTCCTGAAACACATCGAAATATCGAAAAAACTATTTTTTATTGTATTTACGAAAATTAAGGTTGTATTAAAAGTAGGCGCGGTCCGAACGTCGTTCAAATGTCGTACAATTTCTGTCGGCCATCTTGTATCTCGTCCGAGTGCGGTCCAACTCGTGCCTACGAGGCGGACAGCGTTCGAAGCAAATGTATTTATTTTAATCTATGTTAGTTGTTACGTCTCTGAGGAGTGTTGATGCGCGATTGACAGATCTCTCGTGTCAATTATGCCCTGTCTCCGCATCTATATAGACTGTAATTATTTTTCTTTTTTTACATCGATATTTCAACCCTCCTTCCTTTAGTTGTCGAAGTATTTTAAAGCTATTATTGTAATCTAAGATGTTAGGATAACATTAATGGGATTCTGAGTTACGATTGCCTTTTTTTGATGTCTTATCGACAAATCCAAATAGTCGAACGTTTTCAATTGTAAGACTATTATATACAATTGATAACACTTTACATTTAAACATCAAAAGCAATGTAAAGTCGGACTTCTTGTCTTATGTACAATGTCAACTTTTTGAAAATTGTAGTCTTGTTTTAATATTTCTCGCATTTATAGCGTTGTTTAAGATGTGGTAATTTTTTTACGGCAATGCTGAAGATATGTAAAGTTATAAATATGCAATGTGCAAAAATAATATCCGCGTTCGTCATAAACAAACAAATTAGAAAATCTACATTTAATATAAGTTGTTACTTTAGCAACGTGTGAAAGAGATATTTCGGTTCTTCTGTTGAAAAATTAATAGTTATCCTCGTTTATTGCAACTTTACCTTAACAGAATGACAATAAAACGAATTAGGTCAGGGTCACGGGTGACTGATCTACGTTAGCTCCGGACAAGTCACTTCTAAGTTTCTCTTTGTTGACAAAACATGATTCTTCATAATGATTCGGATATAAATATTCGGAAATTGAAGTATTCTTTGAGAATGTATGCTCGTGTTATATACAAGTGGCACATTAAAGTACTTTCTGTGAAGAATATAAAATAAAATTTATAGATTCGAAACTGAGAATGGCAACTTAAATTATGTAAACAGAAATTTATTGGAACTGTCTAATATAAATATATATAATTTTAATATACTCTGTCTTGCTCAGATAATATGTCAATTACTCGCATATCTTTGATATATTGATATCGTTCAACTCATTTTCAAAAATCAAAATAAATATTGAATCTAAAATAATTAAGTTAATGATTCTTGTTACAATCTAAACAGTACTACATAAAAAAGATGTTTTATATTCTAATGAAAATAAATGCTATTTATATTTCACAGAGTAGCGAAGGTTTACCCATAAATTTCAAGTTTCCTTAATCAAGTTTGAACTTTACGTTTAAAGTACAAAATGTGTCGAGAGAGTTGACAGTTTGCGGTAAACCATCAGAGTTCTGTTATCTATATTGTGTCATGTTGAAAATCATGTTTAGCGTAGTATGACTACTTGAATGTTACTCGACAAAAGTTTAAACGAGTCTGAAAAGTAGATTTTAAGTTGAAATGGTTCAAAGAAACTCTAAAGAGAATAGCGTTAAAGTTCACTTTGATTTACATCTCAAAAGAGGAGGAATCGTTTATAACTTCAAAAAGTTAGTTGATTAATAAGTGTTGCATTTGTGTAGTGTATTTAACGGCCAGGTGGAACTTATTTTTTTCTTTAAAGTACAACGGTTTCGCTGTATTGACAATTTTTCTATTGATACCTTTGAACAAATAATATGATTTAAAAATTAAACGTGTAATAAAACCGGTTTGATACAAAATGAGTTAAAATGGATGTGCAGTGGAGGAGAAAAATAAGGTTACAAATTTAGCAACTAATGATTTCCACTCTTGACAGGTTTAGTTCCAGTCAGAAATGAGGAGACTTTAAAAAAATATATACTTGTTTTTATTTCTACAAATAAAAATTATATAAATTCACACTAAGTACCTTCCTAGCAAAGGGCGCTCATTTAAAACAACCTACTTGTCTCTAAAATTACGTTTGCATAAATGAAACCTTGAAGAGTTTTAACAAATGGTTATTGATTGATGATAAAATTTAACAAAATCTGTGAAACTGAAAATCGGTTATTTGACAATAGTGCATTGTTCAAACTGTTTTTACCTCACTTTTATAACGAATATAATCAACACATTGTTTTTATTGGTTTAAGAAGCATATCCGACTTTGACAAAAGTTGAACCTTTGCATAGTTTGTTTAGTTCTCGTTACCAAACATGACATACAAAATTTTTATTATTTCTAATATTAGAAGTGCATTTCTTAAGGTTTCTTATCACAATGTCTACGTCACAAAGTGTGTTCCCCAGTGCTGTTTCCCCCGGACAGTGCGATCCTCTGCTAGTAATCTCCCCAATAGCATATACCGACATAGAATATACCAATCTGTGAAGATGAATGTTAAAATGTTCTTTTAAGTTTCAATGTTGTAGCGTAGTTTAACAGACAACTTTAGTAAGCAATAAAAAATATAATGTTAATTTAGAAAGTTCGCGGTGACGTTGAAACGGCTGTAAATATGTATATAAGGATTACACGTAGTGGGGGAGATAGTCCTTTCCCGGCGGTATCGCTTCTGTTCGTGTTTATTTGTGATGTTCGAACATTCGTTGGGTAATTGGACACGCAAAAAAAGAGACGTGGGATTAAAACATAAGGGCGCGGCGAACTACTTAAGCCGCGGCGCCTGTGCACGTAAAGCTGTTTCTTTTTTTTTTTCTTTTGTTATTTTTAAATTTTATCGTCGCGTGAATGTGTGTTGCGCGGACGCTGCGTTTGTGTTGTTGCTACCGGAGTATAAAGAGAGATTATATACGTGTGTTTATTGTTGTTCGTTCGTTGTTTAAATTTAGTGTGAATATCTATTAAACATATATATATATATATATACACAAATAATATTGTATCGAATTAAAAGGGCGGGCCACAAACGTGGCCCAGTGAGGAGCTTAAAAAGGCCTGGAGTTTTGTTTGATTCTTTTGTCTGACGACTATTAGCGACGTTTAGTTGTGACATCGGTTATGTGAGTTCCTTTCGATCGGTTTGTGTCACGGTTGTGGATATAGGTAACGGCCTGTCCGTTCGTAACGGTACGTTCGGCGTCAAAATTACCTGTGAGCCGTGAATTAGCTATTGTCATGTCTAGTTTTGATGCCGACAGTACTTTCAGGTGCGGCTTGGGAGACTACCAGATATAGAAATTACCTCGCGCCGCACCTTTCCTTCGTAAAGGAATAATCGTCTTCGTGAACATCTCAAGGCTACCGCGCCGCGATTTGATTTGTGCCTTGAATTTAATGAATAACGTAACGTTAAATAACGCACGGCGTTCTCGCCTCTCGGGCGTCGTGACATGCGCGGAAGGTTTTTTGTATAGTTTCATGTAGGCACTATGATTTGTTTAATGAACTAAATTGTCCTGCGAGGCAATATGCGAGTGTGGTTGTACGTAGAATAATGATTCTATTAATGCCTTAAAGATGTGTTGTCACCTTTTGTGAACCCGGGGGCCGTTGCAGCCCTCGAGGCGATCGCCAAGACTGAAGGACGTGTATGTAATGAGAAGATAAATGTTATAATTGATTCTTTAATGTATTGTATGTATACATAACGTCAGGATGCGTGCGTCGCATCACCTTATATTTGATTTGTATAACTGCGTCCGGCCTACGCCAATTATTTTACTTTCGTCAATCGGCGCCTAACATCAAGCCGATGAATATTTTCAATAAAAAAATGTAAAAAACGTGTTTTAAACACAACACTCGAGTGTTTTATTTATTAGCCATAGTACAATCCCGCAACCAATAATGTTTCAATGTTATGTTACACTTCTCATCGGAAAAATCGAAATAATTCCGTTTTTACGATTTCTGTCCTGATTTAACACAAAATTTTCAATTCTATGAAACGAACCACATGATTGCATATCTGGCAGTTAGACCATTACTTTGGCGAGCGAAAATTGTAAATTCAAAATTAGAAATTAATTTGTTTATCTTTAAATAAAATGAGTAACGGTTTTGAAACAAATGTGTCAGTTGTTTGAAAACTAACAACACTTAAAAGTTTTTGTGACTTTGGAACATCTGAAAAAAAAATGTTTCTTTCTAAATCTGGATACTTAACAATCGCTGCCCAAATGGTGGCATTGCAAGATTCTTGTTTCATCTGTTCATAGAGTTTACAAACCCTATCGGGAGACTGGTTTGTTCAGACGTCGTTCGTATCTATGATGATGCCGAAGTATTAAAAATACTACCCTTATTTGAAACACTTCCAATCTGTACAACTACATAAGAGACTTGTAGACAAAGAACCCGACACGAGCTTGGACAGATTTGTACTTTCCAGAAATAGATCTGATTGCGGGATTTCAAGACTATCGTATCCTCACCCTAGCTTCGGATTTCAGATAATCCCACTATATTCTATCAAAACCTCCCTAATCCTCAACGCAAATAAATAACACTCCATATAAAAAATACCCCTCTGTTTGAAAGACTGTTTTGTATTATCCTTAATGGATTATTACGAAGTTTACGCGAAGAAAAGTTTTTTTTCAATATTTGTTACACCAATTAGCCTAGCCCAAACTAAGCTCTATAAAGCTTGTGCTATGGGATCTAGGGTAACGGATAGACATACATATCGCACTAATAATACAATAGTGTATCAACTCAAAATCGAACATTTTTCAGAATCAACAAAAAACTTATTACTCACTTCATGTAATAGTTGCAAATTGAATAACTGTCACATAAGTTTTTTAATTTATCCTTATTCTGTTTTTGCACTAATCGAACGACGGTCTTGATCACGCGTGAGGAATTAAATTTTGCGTGTGTTTATAGTATTATGTCAAGTACGACGTTTTGAGTTGATACACTATTGTATTATTAGTGCGATATATAAATAATTTTTATTGAAATATATATCAATAATCATGACTAAGGTACAGAGGAAAAAAAAAGGTACAAATGCTCGCATTCATCACACAAACATCTGCCCCCACCGGGATTCGAACCCCAGAGATGGCGACACCTTGAAACCGGTGTACTATCCACTCGACTATGGAGGTCGTCAATGTATTTCCACAGTTGCTACATGTATTTCTAAAAGGATGATCAACTGAAACTTCACAAATAAATAGGCTAAATAATTGTATTTGAACATATTTTACACAATAATAAATATACACAATCATGCAACAAAACTACAAATAAACAGGTTTTTTACACATTTAGTACAACATTCATCTTTAAACCGATCCCTCGATATTTTCCAATGTGTCCAGTTACCATAAAATATTTGGTATAATTATAATATTAAACTGAATAAAAAAATATTTGATACATTATTCCAAAGTAAAATGGTTAACAGTGGAATAATACATCAAATATAACACCACCCTAGTGGTAGAGACCACCAATTGTTGATCGGAGGTCGAGGTTCGATTCCCCTGTTCCGCTTGATTGTATAATAGTCTGGTTTCCGAGCCCGCTTGGCTAATTACCACCATCTCACCAATATTTGTCGCCATTAAAACAATGTTAACATTGGACTTGTATTTGGGTAATACGAGTGAAGATTTAATTAATATAAATAATATAATCTATTGCTTGATCATAAAATATCTAATCGTCAATATTTTTTGGTTTACTGTGACTGCTTTTTTCATGTGTAAATAATTCTTGGTTACCTTAATCAGAATAGCGTATGGTCACCACAGATTAATAAATCAATTATAGAATGCTAAAACTCCTTGTATGAATATCGATTGCTTAAAAAATTTTGTGATTGCTCTCCCTTTTTTTTTATTTATATTATGGTCATATATCCCAATTTTTACAAATATTTACAAAATACGAAAATTTATAAATAAAAATAATCTTTATCACTTTTTTATATTGGAAATCCAATATTTACCGTTAATAATCCATCATTTTGATATAAATTTTCTGTGATAAATACATTATCTCATCATTCAAAGCACTAGATTAGGATGGATATCAGACTAATTTGTAAACTAAATTTGTTAATATATTAATGCCAGCTAGATATAACCTCCAAAACTTGTACGGAGTTAGCAATTGATTTTACCTTAATTTATCTATCACTCGTCTACACGAAAGAGCGAAACAATGAAAATAAAATAAGGACATAGTTACCAAAGAAACGATTAACTGCACAATAAATTCGGAATGTACACTTTCACTTCACAAACAGTCTAAGGTCTTGAATCACCGCACACAATTACACATTCTTGATGTGTTTGGAGTGCATTTTGTGTAATAAACCTTGGGTTGCTGACTTCACTTCTTCGAGGAATGAGGTCGAGTTGTGTATGGTGGTTCCTCCCAGCACAATCCTTACGCCGGGGTTGGCCTGGTTCACCTGGTGGACGCACAGCGCCTCCTCGTAAGTGGCGCCACCTACGATGAACACCACGAAGTCTTGCGGCCTGGCGCCGCCTTCCTCGCGCCCAACGCTGGGATACTGTTGCTCACGGAGCTTGCCCTTGACAAGGTCGTCGAGGGTCTCCTTTAGCAGGGGCGTATGCTGCGTGTATATATTTTCCACGCCGTTCAACCCCTGTAATAAGTATTATCAGTCTTGAAACCCGGCTGACAGGGATATGTTTAAGTTTACCTAAAATTTAAGTTTTATGGTATATTTTATTTATAATAAAATGATAATACATGAAAGATGCCACAGAAATGATTTGAGCTTTGTCTAAGTAGAAAATTCCTTTTGTACCATACTTAACCTTACCATAACCAATTCTATATTATGCCATATTCATCTCTATATCATGTCATAATATCACGCCATACTCATCTCTATATCATGTAATATCACGCCATACTCAACTCTATATCATGATGTAATATCACGCCATACTCATCTCTATATCATGTAATATCACGCCATACTCAACTCTATATCATGTAATATCACGCCATACTCAACTCTATATCATGATGTAATATCACGCCATACTCAACTCTATATCATGTAATATCACGCCATACTCAACTCTATATCATGCTATAATATCACGCCATACTCATCTCTATATCATGTAATATCACGCCATACTCAACTCTATATCATGATGTAATATCACGCCATACTCAACTCTATATCATGCTGTAATATCACGCCATACTCAACTCTATATCATGCCATAATATCACGCCACACTCAACTCTATATCATGCCATAATATCACGCCATACTCAACTCTATATCATGCCATAATATCACGCCATACTCAACTCTATATCATGCCATCATATCACGCCATACTCAACTCTATATCATGCCATTATATCAAGCCATACTCAACTCTATATCATGCCATAATATCACACCATACTCAACTCTATATCATGCCATAATATCACGCCACACTCAACTCTATATCATGCCATTATATCACGCCATACTCAACTCTATATCATGCCATTATATCAAGCCATACTCAACTCTATATCATGCTGTAATATCACACCATACTCAACTCTATATCATGCCGTAATATCACACCATACTCAACTCTATATCATGCCATAATATCACACCATACTCAACTCTATCATGCCATAATATCACGCCATACTCAACTCTATATCATGCTGTAATATCATGCCATACTCAACTCTATATCATGCCATAATATCACGCCATACTCAACTCTATATCATGCCATACTCATCTCTATATCATTCCGTAACCAACTGCATATGACGCCATGTTCAAGTGTATATCCTGCCACAAGTAACAGTACACAGTGCCAGAGACCTGCAGCAGGCGGCGCGCGGCGCGGCGGGCGGCGGCGCAGGGCGGCGCGGTCGCGTACTGCAGCAGCGCGTTGACGTTGACGGTGGCGCTGGCGTTGACGCCGCTGGTGTTGACGCCGCCGGCGCTGACGCCGCCGCCGCCGCCGCCGGCGTGCCGCGCCCGCAGCGCGTCCGTCAGCGCGGGCAGCGCCGCCGTGGCCTGCTTCTCGTAGCGCAGCGCGTACAGCGCCACCAGCTTGGCGGCGTCCCACTCGCGCACTGACTCCGAACTAACTAGCGTCTTCACTCGCTGTAACAGAACGATCAACGATAACGGAGCCCATTCGGCTGTTGTTCGTGCACGCGACGACGATTCCGAATTTACCTGTCGACCTTCATCTATTTTTTTTATCGCAGTGGTTTAGTCCCCTGACTTTTAGACTAGGTCAAGCCTGTATTACAAAAGCCAGTGGTTCGGTTACATAAGTAGCATTGCTGTACATGTACGATGAGATAGACGTGACACGGGCCATCTGAGGCTTAAGACTAAAAACAAAAAAAAAATAAAGTTATCATAACTTTATTAACTTTAGAAAATATTATAAATAGACATTCTTCTCATTTACAATATTTTTACAAGCATAGATGACATTAAAAGTGAATCGCTGAAAGAGCCAAAAGCTATTACAAAGATCGAGTTTCAAAAGTGTTTCGAGGATTGGAAAAAGCGTTGGCACAAGTGAATTATATCCGAGGGGGATTACTTTGAATGGGACAAAATAGATATTGATGATTAAATAAATATTTATTTTCATAAAACAAAAATTCTTGTTATTTTTTTGAACACACCTCGTACACAATAACAAATTATGGCGCAGCGATGTGCGATGCCAGGAGACGTATTTTTTGAATCATTAGACGTGAATTTGGAATTCGAATACGAATGCAAATCGTGCGCGAAATTATTTTCTACCGCTTCCATTTTTATAGATTTTTGAGTCACTCGAATTCAGTGTTGTCATTAAAAACAAATTCTTAATTAAATTCCGTTTCACGCCGAAAAATTCAAAATCACATGAAACGGATCATTGTCAAGGTCACTTCAGCGCTAGATATTCTACTAGTAGAAATCAAAAACGAGAAGGTCGAACCACTCGTTGCGCAACGCACGAAATGAAAGTTCAGAAATAGTGAATTCGGTAATTCGTATACGAATCTCTCGATTTCGAATGTGAATTGGTTTTGTATTGTTTCAAAAATTCGTGTCCCGAAGCATGACAAACTCTATAATGATCAGTTAATGAGAGAATGAGAAGATAACTTAATGAGTGACAGCTGATAAGCGAGACAGAAGTAACGGGTGGTCACCTGCAAGTGCTTGGCGTGGTCGACGTTGCAGGCGAGGTCCTGCTCCAGCTCGGACACGTCCAGCAGCTGGTGCTGCGCCACCAGGCTGGCAGCTGATAAGCGAGACAGAAGTAACGGGTGGTCACCTGCAAATGCTTGGCGTGGTCGACGTTGCAGGCGAGGTCCTGCTCCAGCTCGGACACGTCCAGCAGCTGGTGCTGCGCCACCAGGCTGGCAGCTGATAAGCGAGACAGAAGTAACGGGTGGTCACCTGCAAATGCTTGGCGTGGTCGACGTTGCAGGCGAGGTCCTGCTCCAGCTCGGACACGTCCAGCAGCTGGTGCTGCGCCACCAGGCTGGACAGCTGATAAGCGAGACAGAAGTAACGGGTGGTCACCTGCAAATGCTTGGCGTGGTCGACGTTGCAGGCGAGGTCCTGCTCCAGCTCGGACACGTCCAGCAGCTGGGCTGCGCCACCAGGCTGGACAGCTGATAAGCGAGACAGAAGTAACGGGTGGTCACCTGCAAATGCTTGGCGTGGTCGACGTTGCAGGCGAGGTCCTGCTCCAGCTCGGACACGTCCAGCAGCTGGTGCTGCGCCACCAGGCTGGCAGCTGATAAGCGAGACAGAAGTAACGGGTGGTCACCTGCAGATGCTTGGCGTGGTCGACGTTGCAGGCGAGGTCCTGCTCCAGCTCGGACACGTCCAGCAGCTGGTGCTGCGCCACCAGGCTGGACAGCTGATAAGCGAGACAGAAGTAACGGGTGGTCACCTGCAAATGCTTGGCGTGGTCGACGTTGCAGGCGAGGTCCTGCTCCAGCTCGGACACGTCCAGCAGCTGGTGCTGCGCCACCAGGCTGGACAGCTGATAAGCGAGACAGAAGTAACGGGTGGTCACCTGCAAATGCTTGGCGTGGTCGACGTTGCAGGCGAGGTCCTGCTCCAGCTCGGACACGTCCAGCAGCTGGTGCTGCGCCACCAGGCTGGACAGCTGATAAGCGAGACAGAAGTAACGGGTGGTCACCTGCAAATGCTTGGCGTGGTCGACGTTGCAGGCGAGGTCCTGCTCCAGCTCGGACACGTCCAGCAGCTGGTGCTGCGCCACCAGGCTGGACAGCTGATAAGCGAGACAGAAGTAACGGGTGGTCACCTGCAAAATGCTTGGCGTGGTCGACGTTGCAGGCGAGGTCCTGCTCCAGCTCGGACACGTCCAGCAGCTGGTGCTGCGCCACCAGGCTGGACAGCTGATAAGCGAGACAGAAGTAACGGGTGGTCACCTGCAAATGCTTGGCGTGGTCGACGTTGCAGGCGAGGTCCTGCTCCAGCTCGGACACGTCCAGCAGCTGGTGCTGCGCCACCAGGCTGGACAGCTGATAAGCGAGACAGAAGTAACGGGTGGTCACCTGCAAATGCTTGGCGTGGTCGACGTTGCAGGCGAGGTCCTGCTCCAGCTCGGACACGTCCAGCAGCTGGTGCTGCGCCACCAGGCTGGACAGCTGATAAGCGAGACAGAAGTAACGGGTGGTCACCTGCAAATGCTTGGCGTGGTCGACGTTGCAGGCGAGGTCCTGCTCCAGCTCGGACACGTCCAGCAGCTGGTGCTGCGCCACCAGGCTGGACAGCTGATAAGCGAGACAGAAGTAACGGGTGGTCACCTGCAAATGCTTGGCGTGGTCGACGTTGCAGGCGAGGTCCTGCTCCAGCTCGGACACGTCCAGCAGCTGGTGCTGCGCCACCAGGCTGGACAGCTGATAAGCGAGACAGAAGTAACGGGTGGTCACCTGCAAATGCTTGGCGTGGTCGACGTTGCAGGCGAGGTCCTGCTCCAGCTCGGACACGTCCAGCAGCTGGTGCTGCGCCACCAGGCTGGACAGCTGATAAGCGAGACAGAAGTAACGGGTGGTCACCTGCAAATGCTTGGCGTGGTCGACGTTGCAGGCGAGGTCCTGCTCCAGCTCGGACACGTCCAGCAGCTGGTGCTGCGCCACCAGGCTGGACAGCTGATAAGCGAGACAGAAGTAACGGGTGGTCACCTGCAAATGCTTGGCGTGGTCGACGTTGCAGGCGAGGTCCTGCTCCAGCTCGGACACGTCCAGCAGCTGGTGCTGCGCCACCAGGCTGGACAGCTGATAAGCGAGACAGAAGTAACGGGTGGTCACCTGCAAATGCTTGGCGTGGTCGACGTTGCAGGCGAGGTCCTGCTCCAGCTCGGACACGTCCAGCAGCTGGTGCTGCGCCACCAGGCTGGACAGCTGATAAGCGAGACAGAAGTAACGGGTGGTCACCTGCAAATGCTTGGCGTGGTCGACGTTGCAGGCGAGGTCCTGCTCCAGCTCGGACACGTCCAGCAGCTGGTGCTGCGCCACCAGGCTGGACAGCTGATAAGCGAGACAGAAGTAACGGTGGTCACCTGCAAATGCTTGGCGTGGTCGACGTTGCAGGCGAGGTCCTGCTCCAGCTCGGACACGTCCAGCAGCTGGTGCTGCGCCACCAGGCTGGACAGCTGATAAGCGAGACAGAAGTAACGGGTGGTCACCTGCAAATGCTTGGCGTGGTCGACGTTGCAGGCGAGGTCCTGCTCCAGCTCGGACACGTCCAGCAGCTGGTGCTGCGCCACCAGGCTGGACAGCGCCCCCACCACGGTCAGGTGTTTCGTCACCGTGCCGGACATTTTCTGCAATAAACCATGAATACAGATAGTTCAACTCAGTTATGCGCGCGGCAAATAAACAACTTTCATTTAGGTTTAAAGATTCTTTATTTCTCAAAAAAAGACATAACATCACTTACTTGAGAATAAAATTAACTGTTTTACAATAATTAACAAACATCGTTCGCGCTAGTGTATGAGCTGAACATTGTATTAACTTTCTTGTTTACTTACATTGATTTATATTTCAATTTAACATTTCACATTCTCAAAACATAATCACCAATACTCCTTTTAAACGACAATTCACATTCAGTGTTTTTTATTGATGGCGGTAACTTGTTAAATATCTGTACTCCCTCAAAAGTGAACATTCGTTTGCCATAATTAGTTCGTATTGTGGGTAGAACCAAAAAACTGCCGCGCCGAGTTGTGCGTTTCGGCGAGCGTCGTGTTATCAGTATTGAGGTGTGGATGGTTTTATTCAATACTTTACGCATGAGCAAGCAAGTGTTTAAGTTCATAAGACCTGTTTCAGCATATACTTTAGAGGTAGGTGTGAGGTATGGATAGTGAAAGAGTAATTTTATTATTTTATTTTGTGATATCTGTAATTCTGACATTTTTGTTTTTGAAGCATTGCCCCATATTTCTATGAGATAAATTAAGTGAGACTTGACAAGAGAGTTGTAATTTATGTGCAAGAACTCGAAACTCGGGGGAAAAGAACAGTAACTCAATAGAAAAAAAATGCGAACACAATGTTATAGCTGTATTATTACTTATTACTACTAGCGCCATGGCGGAATAACATGCGAAACAAAACGAGCGCGGGAATATTTAAAACTGTAAATGGGTATTTACTACGAAAATTATATTCTTTAGTTTTGGACCCCTTGTGGGTCCTTGGTTCCCAAATATTGATAACTTTTTGTGCATTATTTATGTATGCATACAGGTATTGTTTCATCACAAAAGGTCCAAACAAATGACAATATTTTATTTGCAATTATAACAAATGTTATGTTAATAACAGGGACGTAACTAGGTCGTATTTCACCCGGGGCAAGAAATGACTTTGGCAGCCCCCCCCCCCCCCAGCCAGATGCCTCATGAGTCATACAAAGACTCAACCACCCTAAATACCAATGAACCACAAAAAAAGTAATAATTTTTTTTTTTAGAATTATTGGAGTATGACTCTAATAATTATTATGTGTTGTGTCTAGTGTTCTCCTAGTCAATAATATTGTAAATCTGGGGTTAATGGTGTTGGTTGTGCAATTATTAAGTCTTATTGTTACATTTATTTGTTATAATTACCTCATTGTACAATTGTTTATTTGTCCTCAATAAAATAAAAAAAAAAAAAAAAATGAAAGCCCTAAACAAACTTTAAAATGAAATTTTTGAACTTTAAAATGAAATCTATTTCATTTATAATTTATATTATTTTTAAGTTTTTTCTTTGTTTTTTACTAAAATTTGCAAAGACAAATGTACTTCAATCGGTCATGATATTTTAGAGAACTAGGAAAAAATATCACTTTTTTGCCCGTTTGGCGCCCCTCCAATTATGGCGCCCGGGGCAGCCCCCCCCCCCCCCCCTAGCTACGTCCCTGTATATAGAAAATATTTATTTTAAATTCAATCATAGCTGATAGCACTTCCGAAAATGTGCACAACGAAGAAATGATTATAAAGTACAACTAATGACTATGTTAATCATAATTTTTGTATTATATACTTTTGCACTTTTACATTTCCGGCGTTACATAGACACAACTGTGAGATTGTACCATTCCATGTATTCATGTATTATGTGTCACTTTTCATGTTTTCCATTATAAACAATAACACTATTAACTAAACTAATTATAATTACCTAACATAACCTAAGAAAACATCCTGTCGCAATATTAGACTAAGAAAACGTCCTGTCGCAAAATAGTAGGTAACACTATATTTTGAAACAAACGACCTGTTGCTAATAATCACATATCACACACGAGACGGCACAAAATCATTGTAATTACGGATATTTAAATATCAACAACAATGGCGGTCGGCAGTTCGGTTGACAAACTAAATTCTGATCGTCAGTAATCAGTATGACAGCAGCAATAATTCTTTTAAATATTTCATATAGTATACTTTCACAACACCCACATACAAAAATTTTCGATGTGTGCAACAGCAAAAACTTGTTAGGAAGTTAATAGCAGGGTCTTTTCACTCCCTACAATATTATTTTACTATGACTATAGTTAGTTTGTTAGTTTCCGTGACATGGCACTGTTCAGAGAAAATTGTTTTTTTTTATAACAGTTTCGGCCTTAGTCCTGTTTTGTGTTGAATGCGAGCGTTTGCTCCTTAGTCAATATTCATATACATATGTATAATATATGTATGTCTATCTGTTACCCTAAGTCTCATAACACAAGCCTTAAAGCTTACTTTGGGCTAGCCTAATTGCTGTAAGAAATATCTTTCTCGATAGATCACGAAAACCGCTTTTCATTGCGTAGAATCCAAATATCCAATGAAGGATGATGGCAGAAACAAAATTGTAAGCAGAACTGGGACACCAAACCCTATGCGTGCACATAGGCAATTCTGTTTTATTCCACCCACCTTGAACAGTGGGTATGTCTCCACGAAGTTTTTCATGTCAGCGATGCTCTCCACCTTCTGGTGACTCTTGGCTTTGCGCTGGAACTCCTCCATCAGCGATTTCATCGTCTGCCCGATCTCTCCGAAGTTCGAGTACAAATTCTGCAACAATTCGTTAGGCGACATTAGTCTATCGCGAATGGTTTGAAAATAAATGAGGGCGCCACTTTCTTCGCTAACAGCCCATTCTTTGGAAGCAAAATGGCGACCGTGAGTGAATTAAAAGAACCGGCTAGTGTACCGCGCAGCCCTTAGGGTGGCAGTCAAAAATGTTGAGCAGGCTTTTAATAAACTAAACCTGAACCTGTGAAGCTATGTCTAGATTTTAGAAGATAGAGCGGAAATGTAGTCGCGAAAAATTACAAAACTAGTTCGGAAATAAATAACTCTAAAGCTATTCGATTTCGTTGAACATACATGGGAGTTAAATCGGTAAACAAAGGTATTCTCTGCCACCAAATCTACCCTAGAAAGGGCCCGGTGGTATTCCATTTTTTAGGACAGTCTGTATAAACAATACCTTTTTATTAGACAAAGACAAGAAACCCACTGAAGCTTTTGAGTTATCCGTCAAGAAGGTCCAAGGAACTGAAGGTTCATAGCAAAATTAATATTTTAAGTTAGCAGATTCATATTGCATTTCTTCCACAACAGTTGCACTGGTACGACGATAGATGTCGTTGTATGTAGATTAAGAATAAATGGCCGACTCTAACCGATTGCATTCCGATTATTTCTTGACAATTTATTAAGATCTCTTATGTTTATCTTATAAAAGAATACATATTTGTATTATGGCGAAGAGTTTAAAATACGACTTCGCTTTATGCGCAATCGATTACATTATTTTCCTCGTTATCAAAATTTTGTGAATTATTTATATTCGTTTTGTATTGCAATAACAAAGACAAAGTAAACGAGGGAAACTTAAAATATGAAGTGAATGCTCATTGATCTAAACCAGAGGTTCACAAACTTTTTTGTGTCGTAGATCCTTTGCCACGTTTTTCAATTTTGGGTAGACCCCCTACTTACCGGATATTGAATGCGTACATCCTACAACTTACAAAATTTTATAACATTTATAATATTTTTTTTATTTCATACATACTTTTCTAAATAATTTGATATCTTTATATTAGAAGATATAAGTAAATGATACAAAAAGTGTATGTAAGGATCCATTATTATGGACCCCCATTTTCATTTCATGGACCCAGAAATTTTTTTTTCGTTGACGTAGACCCTTTGCAGATTGACCCCCAGGGGTCGATAAAGACCAGTTTCACTTACAAATCACTGATCTAAACTAACAAAAACACATTTGGTGAGAAAAGAACACCAAACTCCATCCCTCCCTCGCCGGAGGGGTGTACAAAAAGAACATCAACCATCTAAGTAGTAATGGTCGTTATTTCAATAACAGATTATATAATGAATTATTTTCCCGTAACGAATAACACGTTATTCAACAACGGCTTATACTGTTATCCTGCTGTTGCTGTTGACAAAAGAATCGCCTAGTCGCATTGTTGTTGTTGCCACTTGAAGCCGTTGTGTAGGCGTAGGCGCTCGCTCTGTTGCCTGACTGCTTATTCTTACAATATTAACCTTTCTCACAAGGATATAAAGTTCCTATTTGTTTATTTCTTATAGTAATTTTACTAATACCAAATTCAAAGTTTTGTACCTTTGCGCGTATGACAATTAGACTCATTTTGATTTACAGTGGGATTTGAAATAACAATTAGGTAAATTGTTGCTGGCTTGCTGGTGCCCAAGCTGTTGTCATTTTTTTAGTTACGCATTATTTGCAGTTGTGTGATCGCGTATGCAAATTAAATTACCTATTCGTTGCAATAATTAATGTCGAGTACCTTTGAAGTAACTAATAAATAATTAAGAGTAGATATTGTAAATAAATGGAAATGGAAGAATATTGCAAATATTGCATGTAAATATTGAATGTAAATAACAAATTATGTACAGATCAATGAACTTTTAAATACACCAGAATATTATATTGATTGATTAGTTTTAAGTTATTTAAATTACTGCCTAATATTTTGACAGTCCTAAGCCTGAAAAAGTATGAAGGAAAGTTCATTGTTAAGAATAACTAGCTATAATAACAATAACAATCGTACTCAACAACATTTGTCAAAACAGCAATATAACAGAACAACAGACAATCGTTTACAATAACAGTTATAGAAAAATAACACAACAGTGTTATTCGTTATTACAAAACAGTCGTTATTGCCATTACTACATCTAAGTCCTCGACCCAGGCAGACCTTGGTGATACCCAGGAACTAGTCCAGCACTGGAACGTAACTACACGGTAGATGATCTGTCACTACTCGGACTATGATCTTCACTCACATTCTTTTTCGGTCGTCCTTGTCGTTGGTCAAAATAGGTGCTGGTTCTGAACTATGATATTCTTGGACCTTCGCATGTCATTACAGATGGCAGCACCACCTCACTGGGGTTCTTAAGTCCAGTGGTTATTGCTGGTGCTAAACAGGTAGCCCAGCGCTAGGACTTCACTTACCTTTGCGTAGAACTCGTCCTGCTCCGAAGACAGCACCACTTCCTTAAAGTCCTTTGGGACGTCGGGAACATGCGCGAGGCTCACGCGGTTGTTGTTAATGCCCAGTAACTCGTGCACCATCGCCTGGTACGTCCACTGTTGGACAAAAGACTGCCATTATATCCTTGGCCCTCGTGTGCTAAATTGGTGCAACATTAATCCAATTTTAAATTAAAATTCGACTTTGATACTGGTGTTTTTCAGAAGTCTTTTGGCCTAATTAGTCTATTTTTGTTATTTTCATGTTGTATGAGAAATTTTGTGCTATATTCTACTGTGGGAATCTGCCGGAAATGTCGAAAGTATTTTTTTTAGAGACAGATATTTTGTATGACCTATAAAAATTTGTTCCGGTCTCGGTGTTTGTGCATGTGAGATTTCTGTTTGTTTTTTTTTATTTTATGACCCGTTAACATAGACCTTTAAGTCTTAACTTATTTGGAAAATGTTCGTTACTTTGGCGTACACTATACTTCATTTCACTGAATTTCGTCATTTGGTCTTTGTTTTTTTTTGGTTGAGTTGATCAAAAAATGTAATGGTCGCAACAAAAGTTTATGACTCATTTTCCCGCTAGGGGGTTCTGAAGTCTAGTCTAGAGCCCACTAGCGGGAAAATGCGTCGTTAACTTTTTCTAAAAGTTGAATATTTCGAATCAGCTCGTCAAGGAGAACAACATATCCAAAAATCGGCTGATTCTGCCGAAAACCACGATTTTCTAATACAGACATCAGAGCCCCCTAGCGAGAAAATGAGTCGTTACATTTTTTGCTCAGCTCGACCAGGAAAACAACATATCCAAAATTTAGATCTGGCTCCCGAAAACCACTTGGCCATATAAACAGTATCATCCACTTTCAGTTTGTGACTGCACCCACGACACAGGATAAAAATCTTAGTGTGGGGCGACGTTCTTTTTTTAAAAAAAGATGTGTGTAGAACAGGTGGTGTTTACCGTGGGAGAGCTATGCTTCGGCACGAATTGGGCCGATTCGACCGGAGTGATACCACGGCCTCACAGAAAACCGGCGTAAAATAGCGCTTGCGCTGTGTTTCGCCGAGTGAGTGAGGGTACCGGAGGCCCAACTCCTCCTTCCCTCCTTATTCCCTTTTAAAAGGCCGGCAACGCATCTGTGACTGCTCTGGTGTTGCGGGTATCCATGGGCAACGGTTATCGCTTACCATCAGGTGATCCGTTTGTTCGTTTGCTGCCCTATACTATAAAAAAAAAGGTGAGTGGTAGCTGTGAGCTGTGGCAGTGTGTGTGTGTGTGTGTGTGTGTGAGCGAGTGCCTGGTGCAGCAGCGGCGTGACGGGGTCGCTGCGGCGGTCGAGCAGCAGCACGAGCAGCGGCGGCAGGTCGCGGTCGGGCAGCGCGGGCTGTGGCAGTGTGTGTGTGTGTGTGTGTGAGCGAGTGCCTGGTGCAGCAGCGGCGTGACGGGGTCGCTGCGGCGGTCGAGCAGCAGCACGAGCAGCGGCGGCAGGTCGCGGTCGGGCAGCGCGGGCTGTGGCAGTGTGTGTGTGTGTGTGTGTGAGCGAGTGCCTGGTGCAGCAGCGGCGTGACGGGGTCGCTGCGGCGGTCGAGCAGCAGCACGAGCAGCGGCGGCAGGTCGCGGTCGGGCAGCGCGGGCTGTGGCAGTGTGTGTGTGTGTGTGTGTGAGCGAGTGCCTGGTGCAGCAGCGGCGTGACGGGGTCGCTGCGGCGGTCGAGCAGCAGCACGAGCAGCGGCGGCAGGTCGCGGTCGGGCAGCGCGGGCTGTGGCAGTGTGTGTGTGTGTGTGTGTGTGAGCGAGTGCCTGGTGCAGCAGCGGCGTGACGGGGTCGCTGCGGCGGTCGAGCAGCAGCACGAGCAGCGGCGGCAGGTCGCGGTCGGGCAGCGCGGGCTGTGGCAGTGTATGTGTGTGTGTGTGTGTGAGCGAGTACCTGGTGCAGCAGCGGCGTGACGGGGTCGCTGCGGCGGTCGAGCAGCAGCACGAGCAGCGGCGGCAGGTCGCGGTCGGGCAGCGCGGGCTGTGGCAGTGTATGTGTGTGTGTGTGTGTGAGCGAGTACCTGGTGCAGCAGCGGCGTGACGGGGTCACTGCGGCGGTCGAGCAGCAGCACGAGCAGCGGCGGCAGGTCACGGTCGGGTAGCGCGGGCTGTGGCAGGTGTGTGTGTGTGTGTGTGTGTGAGCAAGTACCTGGTGCAGCAGCGGCGTGACGGGGTCGCTGCGGCGGTCGAGCAGCAGCACGAGCAGCGGCGGCAGGTCGCGGTCGGGCAGCGCGGGCTGTGGCAGTGTGTGTGTGTGTGTGTGTGTGTGAGCGAGTACCTGGTGCAGCAGCGGCGTGACGGGGTCGCTGCGGCGGTCGAGCAGCAGCACGAGCAGCGGCGGCAGGTCGCGGTCGGGCAGCGCGGGCTGTGGCAGTGTGTGTGTGTGTGTGTGTGGTGTGAGCGAGTACTTGGTGCAGCAGCGGCGGTCGAGCAGCAGCACGAGCAGCGGCGGCAGGTCGCGGTCGGGCAGCGCGGGCTGTGGCAGTGTGTTGTGTGTGTGTGTGTGTGTGTGTTGTGTGTGTGTGTGAGCAAGTACCTGGTGCAGCAGCGGCGTGACGGGGTCGCTGCGGCGGTCGAGCAGCAGCACGAGCAGCGGCGGCAGGTCGCGGTCGGGCAGCGCGGGCTGTGGCAGTGTGTGTGTGTGTGTGTGTGTGAGCGAGTACCTGGTGCAGCAGCGGCGTGACGGGGTCGCTGCGGCGGTCGAGCAGCAGCACGAGCAGCGGCGGCAGGTCGCGGTCGGGCAGCGCGGGCTGTGGCAGTGTGTGTGTGTGTGTGTGTGTGTGAGCGAGTACTTGGTGCAGCAGCGGCGGTCGAGCAGCAGCACGAGCAGCGGCGGCAGGTCGCGGTCGGGCAGCGCGGGCTGTGGCAGTGTTGTGTGTGTGTGTGTGTGTGTGTGGTGTGTGTGTGTGTGAGCAAGTACCTGGTGCAGCAGCGGCGTGACGGGGTCGCTGCGGCGGTCGAGCAGCAGCACGAGCAGCGGCGGCAGGTCGCGGTCGGCAGCGCGGGCTGTGGCAGTGTGTGTGTGTGTGTGTGGTGTGAGCGAGTGCCTGGTGCAGCAGCGGCGTGACGGGGTCGCTGCGGCGGTCGAGCAGCAGCACGAGCAGCGGCGGCAGGTCGCGGTCGGGCAGCGCGGGCTGTGGCAGTTGTATGTGTGTGTGTGTGTGTGAGCGAGTACCTGGTGCAGCAGCGGCGTGACGGGGTCGCTGCGGCGGTCGAGCAGCAGCACGAGCAGCGGCGGCAGGTCGCGGTCGGGCAGCGCGGGCTGTGGCAGTGTGTGTGTGTGTGTGTGAGCGAGTACCTGGTGCAGCAGCGGCGTGACGGGGTCGCTGCGGCGGTCGAGCAGCAGCACGAGCAGCGGCGGCAGGTCGCGGTCGGGCAGCGCGGGCTGTGGCAGTGTGTGTGTGTGTGTGTGTGTGAGCGAGTACCTGGTGCAGCAGCGGCGTGACGGGGTCGCTGCGGCGGTCGAGCAGCAGCACGAGCAGCGGCGGCAGGTCGCGGTCGGGCAGCGCGGGCTGTGGCAGTGTATGTGTGTGTGTGTGTGTGAGCGAGTACCTGGTGCAGCAGCGGCGTGACGGGGTCACTGCGGCGGTCGAGCAGCAGCACGAGCAGCGGCGGCAGGTCACGGTCGGGCAGCGCGGGCTGTTGGCAGTGTGTGTGTGTGTGTGTGTGTGAGCAAGTACCTGGTGCAGCAGCGGCGTGACGGGGTCGCTGCGGCGGTCGAGCAGCAGCACGAGCAGCGGCGGCAGGTCGCGGTCGGGCAGCGCGGGCTGTGGCAGTGTGTGTGTGTGTGTGTGTGTGAGCGAGTACCTGGTGCAGCAGCGGCGTGACGGGGTCGCTGCGGCGGTCGAGCAGCAGCACGAGCAGCGGCGGCAGGTCGCGGTCGGGCAGCGCGGGCTGTGGCAGTGTGTGTGTGTGTGTGTGTGAGCGAGTGCCTGGTGCAGCAGCGGCGTGACGGGGTCGCTGCGGCGGTCGAGCAGCAGCACGAGCAGCGGCGGCAGGTCGCGGTCGGGCAGCGCGGGCTGTGGCAGTGTGTGTGTGTGTGAGCGAGTACCTGGTGCAGCAGCGGCGTGACGGGGTCGCTGCGGCGGTCGAGCAGCAGCACGAGCAGCGGCGGCAGGTCGCGGTCGGGCAGCGCGGGCTGTGGCAGTGTGTGTGTGTGTGTGTGTGAGCGAGTACCTGGTGCAGCAGCGGCGTGACGGGGTCGCTGCGGCGGTCGAGCAGCAGCACGAGCAGCGGCGGCAGGTCGCGGTCGGGCAGCGCGGGCTCGCGGCGCAGCAGCTCGGCCAGCCGCTCCGCCAGCCGCAGGCACGGCTCGGAGCGCGCGCAGTGCCGCACCACGGCGCGCCGCCGCAGCGCCAGCGCCAGCGCCGCCAGCCCGCCCGCGCAGCGCTGCAGGTGCGCCTGCTGCCACGTGCGCCCTGCGCCGCCACCGCGCCCACCGCGCCGCCCGGTTAGCAATACCACCTTACTCGTACCCATTAGAGTTTCTCAATTCTCGAGCTTTTTATTTCTCGAAGCACGAGAATTCGCGGGTTGTCAAGATATATGGAAATTTTTAAAAATATGTGTGCTTTAACAATTAAACTACGCTTTTTATGCTATATTCAACAACATTTATCAATCAACAACATTTATTATTAGTTTCAATTAACTTTAACTTAAGTAAGTATATAAAATTTTTATTAAACGACATAAATAAATCTAGCGAGATCTTTTGTCATTATTTCGACACACAATTTTAGGACTAAATAGTCTTCATCTTTGAGAAAAACAAATAAAATATCTTCTAAAAATATATTTTATTACTAATACCATCATGTCACCACAATATAATTTAGTACCTTACATTACATACTATATAATTTACTTTAGTCTCTGTCTGTACTACAAACTTTTCTATTAAAATGTATAATTGAAACGACAGTTTTTGAATTAGGTACAAAAATCAAACAATCAGACTAGCTTCATAATTACAATGAATAACAATAAGGTAGGTAGGCATTTGTTTTAGTCCAACTTTTCAATATAAATTTTCAATATTTTGTTATATATAGACTTTTTTGTTACGTAAATATACTTATAAATCTAATAAATAATTAATAATTAGACTAATTATAATCACAATTTAAAGAGGGAACTGCTCCAAAAGCTAGCCTACTAGGTATTTTTATTATTTAGGAAATAAGCTTTCAAAAATACGTGCTATAATTTGACAAGTGCACTGTTCAGAGTTGCCAGAGCAAAAAAAAGCACATTAAGTAGATAAGGAGTGTAATGGGGACTGAACCAGATTTGATGGGACCCAAGCTAACCTCCTACTATCCAACCTGCTTGTGATACAGCTTGACAACGAACAGACAAGTCTCGGAAGCTCCCCACAGTATGGGTTACACCGAGCCAGGAAAATGGTTCAATACCCCAATATGATTTTAGAACTGAACCGATCAATTTCTAGATCTTTCAAGAAAGACTATGTCAGTCAGTTTATCTA
Source organism: Scirpophaga incertulas (assembly GCA_036419045.1). Lineage (NCBI taxonomy): Eukaryota > Metazoa > Arthropoda > Insecta > Lepidoptera > Crambidae > Scirpophaga > Scirpophaga incertulas. The sequence goes on from CM071646.1 coordinate 17,232,674, forward strand.
TTAGCTGAAATGATTTGACAACCTCTATAGTCAAGGTCTGTGAGGTCCCGGGTTAGAGGCCAGGGTCGAGGTGGGGGCAGATGTTTGCTGATGAATACGAGCATTTGTACTTTAGTCATGGCTCTTAATATATTGTAGAAGAAAATATGTCTACGGAGGGTATAAAAGCGAGTGCAAACTATTGACCCGGGCATGGCTGTCCGTCATTTTTGCGTGTTGTCGCTTAACGAAAAACAGATGGCGCTACGTTCGAGTGTTCGACAGCAGCCGAATTTATCCGAGCGCTCTCGAGCTCAGAGGCTTCGTGGCGACTTCACTTCTCAGTTACTAGTCGACGAGTGTACACATATTTTTCAAATTACCCTCTATAGCTTTCTATTAAATATTAGTTGAGTTTCTTTTGCATAAATTAATTCAGAGCCTTAAGCATCTAGTGCTATAATAGCGTGGATTTTCTTATAATATATATTTCTATATCTTAAAAATATATCATTAGGTATCTGTTAACCTAGATGTCATAACGCAAACTTTGCAGTGCTTTGGGTAAGGCTAATTGATGTAAGTGTAAAAAATATTTATTTATTTATAATGAAGAATCTGATAAAGATTTTTAATTAAACTAATAAAAATACACACAAATAAAAGACAAGTGTCTAGAGGCTTTAGATATGTTGGAACTCATTTTTGGGTAAATTATCTCTTGTTTCTTGTATTAACATGTGTGGTGAGATGTGTAAACATTTCTGTATATTCTTTGAATCTAAACCCACATACCATGCAAACATCCAGTGATATTGAAAGAGAATAAATGGCGATCGACAGCTAAGTAGTCTGCAAAAACTTCAGTCACCTCCCTCACGACCTCCTGCTCATCACTGTCTGCTAATGTCTTCACATCACTCTTCGATATTACGTTACTTAAATCTAGATTAAACAACACAATGGATGTAGTGACAAAATTATTATGTAACGACTATTGAAAGTTCAAAAAAAAACTTGTGAACTATCAAAATACAAGGATCAACGACATTATAACATATACAGGTGTCCCAAAAAATAGTGTCAAGCGTAAGTCCAGAGCTAGAGCACCTATTGGAGTATCCGAATCATCCCCATGTATGTTCTGCGATTATGCGTAGTTTGCGACTTATGTTTTTTTTTTTGATGTTTTTAAAGATATCGGTCTAAATATCTCAAAAATTCAAATAAAAAAAGTAGAACACATTTTAGTGTTTTTCTTTTTGCTACTGAATCATCGTAAAAGGTACTTTAATGTCCATAATAATCAGCTTTGAAACTTTAGTGGCAGTTAAGAAAATATTAGTGTAAAGTCAAAATTTTACCGTTAGTGAATAATTTGTTAAAAATTCAACTTAAAATAAAAAATCTAAACAGGCGAATTTATGGTGTCTAAGTATGTCTAAAAACTTCTCTAGACTATCCGCTTTCATAATAATTTAAAACAAGAAGTACTTAATGGAGCGGGGCTTTCAGACAGAGAGGTGAAAATTTCAATAAATTTGCTAAAAATTGTTATCATATGATGAAAAAAAATTCTGATCATTTTTTAATTTCTAAGTTTTAGTTTAGTTAGTAACTAGCAAAAATTAACTACAAGGAGACTATGGTTGTGGCGTTGGATGCAACGCAATAAAATGTCCGATATCAAAGAGACCGCATTATTGCTATCTCTGTCACTCTCACAGGCCAAATGTATAAGATGAATGCTATTGTTTAGTGATTAGGGGATGAGGCGGGGGATGTAGTAGGAGCGCCTATTGTGTTCTGTGACCAGTCGTTTGCCTGACCTTGGCCTGATCATCGTTTGATTTTATGAGTTCATAACGCTTACATGGAAGGACGTTTACCAGGGCGTCCATCTGAAATGAGTGACCCAGATGCTGTCCAATCAGTGCTTGATGAAGTGGCAAGAGATCCATCAGTTAGTGTAAGAACAATTTTTTGACAAATTTTTGACTTTACACTTCTCACTTCATATTTTCTTAACTGCCACTAAAGTTTCGAAGCTGATTATTATGGACATTATAGTACCTTTTACGAGGATTCGATAGCAAAAAGAAAAACACTAAAATGTGTTCTACTTTCTTTTATTTGAATTTTTGAGATATTTAGACGATATCTTTAAAAAAATCCGAAAACAAATTATAAGTCGAAAACTACGCATAATCGCAGAACATACATGGGGTGTTTCGGATACTCCAATAGATGCTCTAGCTCTGGACTTTCGCTTGACACTATTTTTTGGTACACTCTCTATATTAAAGAAGCAATAAGTTATTATTAAAGAAAATGTATGTATATATGAACAATTTTCCAATAGGTTAGTAAAATTTTTCTATAAACAATGATTTTGATGATTCAAATCTGAATCATCAAATCGTCTCTTCCCTTGAAAGAGGCTTGCTGTGGGCATATTATTGTTGTAATAAACTGTGTTATTTCCTGATCCAACCATCTCAACAATTATAATCAACATTTTTCCAATGTATGTTTACCTTGATTGACAGCAAGGTAGTATATCAGATGAAATCTAGTTACCGACCCAATAAGGAAGTAAAATTGAAGCCAAATCCTTGTTGTCATAAGACTAGAGCAGATAGAGAATATGTGGGAAAATGGGTGTACTTATAACTAGTTTTATTGTGAAAGTGATAGGAAGTGAAATTGTGTTAGATAGCAGAATGAAAACGTATATGACTGAGGTAAAAAGAATGAATGATAGTGAAATTAGTGTTTGAAGGTGTGACAATAAATGTAATCAATATGTACACAGTGCATAGTGGGATGAAAGAGTTTTCACTTGAACAACATATCTAGCTTCATTAAAAATGTCTTTACTCCCAGTATCTGTCCGGTAATTTGCTGCGGGAAATGGTGGTTAGTAAGCTGGCGGAAACCACTTTACCGCCGAAAGATCTCTCGGCAGAAGACCAGTGGAGTCTGACTATCGAATCCTAATATCTGTAATGTCTACGCGAATGCACTCAGGTAATTGCAAGAGGAGGTGAAAACAATTGACCACTCTGGCTGTCACCACACAGTCAGAAATGAAAAAGAAGCTCAGAGTGGGGCTGCATATCCACACCCGTGTCACCGTGACGCAGCATAGTCTTTTGTGCCCAGAACAAGGTTGACTCTTGACAGTGTTACAACATGACAGTGGATGACAATGAGCAACTTAGCAGGTTTCCAAGAGAAGTACACCTGATACTCAGAATACCACAAGACTAACAACAAACCATAATAAACTGAGACTGCCAAGTGACTCAAATGTCTGGCAGTGGATATATCCATTTTTACACTGGTACAGGACCAGTTGCCAGAGAGGAAGATGTTTTGCGAAGTCCCTGAACCCCTAAACATCATACAAATGAATTCCCAGCACAATCAAACAGCAGCGGCCACCCTATAGAGAGGCTAGAGATAAACCACAAGACTGGCACCCTAATCTAAAATCTCTGGATTAGTAACTCTAAATTCTGCAGTCTCAATAACATCCAAGCCTAATAATAATACAATAGTCTAGTCATGAGGCATAGTGTGGATAAAATCCAGCTAAGCTATCCATAATGGTAACATTGACCAGGATGTAAAATATTGTATTGGTGCAGGTTTGATTAAATGGTAACAGGGCTAAGGAGCTATCTGTGACTGACAAAATCCTCTACCTCTAAAGGGGCAAATCTATAAAACAATTATCAGACTGGTAACTTAAGACACAGAAACTTAAAGAAGAGTTCACATGGTGGCAATGTAAATGTAGAGATTAATGTGTGATGTGTCTACAAGACAAGATAAGGATTAATTTTACAGGAGCAAGATTGAAAGTAGCATGAGTGACAAACAATATAAAGTTGTATCAGTATATGGTATGGGCATGTAATAAAAATTCTACCAGAAGAGTATGAATACAATAGTGTTTGGCAATAAAGGTAGGAGATGACCTAAAAGCATGGATGGATTGCAAAATTTGTATATGATGTGAAGAATTTCAGTGCAGATATAATAGATAGCAATGCATCCTATATTTTTTAGAATGTCTTGTCGGTGTGTTAAAATAAATGTTACTCTCTTTCTTTGATGATTACAGTTTTTACCATTTTTATAAGAATATTATTTTAAAACTATCTTTAACAGAAATACTAGAAATGAATAACATATTATCTGAGCACTTACAAATAAAATATACCCCATATTTGGGATGTTTCAGTTCTCTTGATAATAATGCAATGTTTTCAGATGTGGGCCTCACAAACACTATGCATTTCATGTATTTTAAGTTATCCCATCTAGTTTGATTATCAATTCTTTCAAACAGGTACACTTCCTTCTGCAGTATCTCTGACTGACTGAACACCATACTAACAATACTTGTCTGAAATATAATTTATATAGCTTATAGTAAGTTAGCATGAAACATCCTTTGGATATACAGTAAAATCATTACGTTAGCGGTTAAATATGCTTTTATTTATAATATTACTTATTATTGTGTATATTTTGAAAAAATGGCAATATGGCAAAAAGTGGCATACTATTATGAATGTTTTTAAATACACAAGAGAATACCATTAAAATGTACTAGCAACTCAAAATCGTTTGAAATTTACTAAATTAAAACAAAGTAGCACAAGAAGTTATTTTTTTGAATGAGTCAACAATCAATGTTTTGGATTACATCTAAAATGTTTATAGCATACCGGTATACACGATTTTGGCGTTACTAATATAAATTAATAAAAAGAACAAAGCGTCATGAAATAGATACTTCATTTATCTATTTAATAATGAACCCACTGTTTCTTTATCCATTAGTATAACTTTCATCCCTGGTCCACTTTCCTCTGTCATTTTAATAATATACATTTTTACAGCTTGTATGACGTTCATATTGATTTTTTCTTGTAATTATTAATGTGACTGAACCAGTATTAATTTATTAGACTATTTAATTTATAATTTTAAAAACAAAAACAATTTCTTGCTATTGGCTAATGTCACTGTCAAACGTCAATGTCAAAATCAGAATATTATTTTTAGAAATATATAGTATGTATATATATTGATAATTATATTATAGATAAAGATCCTCAGAAAGATCTCATTTAACATCCTTTATAATTTTTAAATGCAGTTTACCAAATACATTGTGACAGTTTACCAAATACATTACAATGAACTAAAGACAAGAACGTAACGTGTCACCATTAACTTGTTTGTAATTCATTAAAACATTTAGATTTTTTTTATTTAGCGTTATTGTTTAATTGTTATTGTAATGAATCAAGATATAACCATTTATATAATAATGGCTTTATTCAACATTAAAATATTACATAAACAATAGGCTTGTATCCACTATGAACAAATCTGATGCATTAGGTTGCATAACTATTAAGATGATCATTTAATTATGAAAAAACAAAGTTTTATAAAATAATAACTTTTGATTATTTATATTTTTATAAAATAAAATTGCACAAAATAAGCCACAAGTCACGTGACAGCAAACACCAATTAAAAAGTGTTACGTCACGCCGTGCGAAACGTCAAAGTCAAAATGTCATTCCCAAGTGTCTTGTGGAAGTGCGAAAAAGAAAGGGCATCATTCCTTCTCGCGAGTGTCAGCCACTTTTTACGTATCTGCTGATTGTTTGGCACGTATATAAATATTTTTTGGTGTTTTTATACTTGTGCTTGTACACTGGGGCACTATGCAGTACTTGTAATACGATGAATCTATTTTTTATTAAAATAACTTCACAATACCGAATATTCCGATACTAAAACAGCTGTGTTTTGCACGGCGTGACGTCATTCAAGACGCCATGACAGTCATGAGCGTTTTTGATGACTAATGTCAAATATTTAATTAAATGCAAAATTATTCTTATAAATAAGCATTTTTTTTTTAATAATAATTATTTTGTATAGAATAGGCATCAAGGTATATTAGTATCTAACTACTGAAATTTAGGCAACAAGCCTATTATTAATTAAATGACAAGACATAGCTGACAAAGTATAATAGACAATCTTATACCGTAAATAGCTCTATATAAGTAAATAGATTTGCCATCATTCACCCCCTCCAAGTTCGTAATCAGCCAGGTGGGTAGGAGGTCTTCTCGGTCTGGTAGAGCGACGAAAATCTGTCGATTGAGTTGTTATTGCACTCTTGTCCTCTACAGTATCCAGGTGATCTTCATCTTCGTCTGAAGAATAGTCGTTACAGTAACTATCAGTTGGTAAAGGTGCTAGATGTCTGTTTGAGATGGTACCTTCATGTCCATTTGCGTACCGAACAAAGGAATACGTTGGATTACTTTGTAATAGCTCACCTTTTTCTACTGGTGATTCAAACTTTGAGTTTCTAATGTGTTTCTTTATTAATATACGCCATTTGGATACGCCATTTGGAGTTCTTCGAGGATGGGTAAACATTCTCTCGTGAGGCGTGGTATTTATAGATGTGCATAATAATGATCTTATTGAATGTAGTGCTGTAGGAATTATATTTTCCCAATCAGTTACACTGAGGCCTTTTGAACGAAGACATAATTGTATAGTTTTCCACAAAGTCCCATTGAAGCGTTCGACTTGGCCGTTTCCCTGAGGGTTATAGGGTGTAGTACGGCTGCTAGCGATATCAAGTGACGTTAGATACTGGGTAATTTCATGAGATAAAAAAGATGTCCCTCTGTCGGAGTGAGTGTACATGGTGTCCCAAAAATTGCGAAAATCTCGTCAAGGCGTCTTATCACGTAGAAGAAGATATGTTCTTACACGCATATGCAAAAGGAAAACAGCTGAATTCGTCAATGATGGACAAAATGTATTTATTTTGCGTTTTTGTAGTATTTCAGTATGACTACTTCGGCAAACATTTGCAAAGTGTCCCATCCTATTGCATAGCTGGCAATTTCGGTGAAACGCTGGACATTTTATTCTTTGGTGGACATCCCCACCGCAAAAAAACAGCATCTTCTAGCATTCTGGCGAGTTGATCGTATGTCTGGCAAGGCATTGAGAATACTAGTCGAGGTACCTGGGTTAGAATTCACGAATGCATAATTATTTGTTTCAGCATCTTCTAGTGAGATAGCGAGATTGGCAGCTTCATCTATAGTTAGGACGAGTTTTTCTAATAGTCTTTTCCAAAGTGTTTGCGATTTAATACCAGCAATAAAAGACCCACGTTTTGATTCATCCTGGTGAACAGAAGCTGATACTGCTGTAAAACTACAATCTTGACTCAATAGCTTGAGTGCTTGTATACAGTGTGTCCCTGGATAAAGTGCAATCCCGAAAGGGGATGAAACTAGACCATGAATCATTGACTAGAAAAATATAAAAAAAAAATATAAAAAATTATTGTAGGATTTATTGGTATTTTAAGATTTTCATGTTTCATTAAGGACTCTATGTACAAAAGTATTGATTTCTTCCAAAATAATGAGTCTATTTCTGAAAATCTCTATTTTTGAAATAAAAAAAACAGTATGCCTAATACCTGGCGATGACCATGAAATAATAAATAGTCCGCAAAAAAGAAACTATCTTGGGTAAAAAAAATGTATTTTATGAAAAAAATTCTTTTTTTAGACGTTTATTTTAAAAAAACTTCAAATTACTAAAAAAATGTGCCCTATAACTATGTAATTTTATAGCTTACTTTTATTCTTTACCATTTTAGCTTCCAAATAAAAAAAAACACAATGTTCTAACTAAAAAAACACGCTATCTACGAACTTTTAAAGTGGAGCCTAATCGTGTTACCGTGCAGGTAGAGACCGTTTTTTCCATTGTTTCCGTCCTACTCTGTGCCCTACTCCACTGCCAAATGATGCTGCTTGACCGACTCTACCTTCATGCTTTAAAGATACCCCTCCAGAACTAGCCCCTGCAGCCACAATTCCATTTGAATCAACACAAATAGCTCCTACTGTGTCTAATGGACTAAATTTGATATTATTTTGCAGAGAATAGCGTTCAAGTCGCATATCGCAAATAGCAACACCTGCCATCATGCCACAGAAGAAGACTGTTTCCTATCTGTAATAAACTCATTTGCAAAAAAAAACCGGCACCTAAGCAATGAACCATGTCAAAGGATAAGGAGGAATATTGCTTTGTTTGATAATTATAGGTAGTTTTATCGTCGCAAATAATCGTTTTCATCAGTATTTTATAAAATATTGATACAATGTATGGGTAATAATGCTAAACCTCGCTAGTAGTGTATGTTCGCTAGTAGTGCATATGCTCATGAAGTAAAAATAACAAAATTAGTTTTTCTTTAATAAAGTGAAAGCAGATAAATGCTTAGTGTCGAGTGTGACCCCCTAGCTAAAATCACAGCTTGAATTCATCTGGGCATGCTAGCGAGTATATCCTGGATACTTGCTTGCGGAATACGTTCCCACTCCGCAGTAATGACATTCTTTAGCTCTCCGATGGTCTGCGGAGCCGGTTGTACTGACCTCACACGCCGTTTCAGAATGTCCCAGACATGCTCTATGGGATTGAGGTCTTGACTTCGAGCTGGCCAATCCGAACGACGAATGCCGACCTCTTGCACATACGCTTTAACATCGCGAGATCGGTGGCCGCGAGCATTGTCGTCTATAAAAATCGAATCTTCACCTAGAACGGCCAATGCGGGTTGAGCATGAGGAATTAGAACTACCGTTACGTATCGATGCCCAGTCAGTGCAGTGAGCCGTTTTCAATGAAGACTAACTCTACGATCCATTTAATTTATTCTTGCCCAAAACATAACAGAGCCCTCACCATAAGGTGTGATTTTTTCGAAACATGACTCTGCAAAGCGTTCACCTTGTCTTCTTAGCACTCGCCGACGTCGATCTTCACCGAACAGAGATATCCTGGCTTCATCAGAGAGCAAAACCCTATTCCAATCTTCTTGAGTCCATGATTCACAATTTCTATTCTAAGCCTGTGAACTTGGTGCTCACGGAGTAATTTGGGGTCGTGGGCCGGGCGGTAACTGCGTATATTGGCAGCGAGAAGCTTCCTCCTGGCCGTCCATTGCCTAATATGCACATTTCTTACTTCTTGGAGGTTATTCTTAAGGTCCACATACGAACATTTGCGATTTCTCAATGCGCGACACATAAGAAAAAGATCATCCCGTGGTTGGATACATGGTTTTCTTCCAGAACCAGGCCTTCTCTCGATGGAACCAGTCTCCTGATATCGCTGCCAGGTCCTTCGGACCGTCGAGCGACTAACATTTAGCCTCCTAGCTAAGAAAGCAAGGCTGCAAGCCTCTTCAAGGAGTGTAATAATTTTGGTAGCTTTTACCACTTTATCTACCATTTATTATACAGCCAAACAACAATAAATAAAGTTTTGATAGTCAAGGATATGTAATTAATCGAACAAAATTGAATAAAAGTTATGAAAGTCGATGTTTACTTCTGAAACTTTGCGCCAAAAATGTAAAATAAAAAGGGGTTTTCTGTAAAAATGAGCATTAAATGAAATTTTGAATTTAGAACTTACTTTTTAAAAAACCACGGGATCTTTAAAACCGGACAGTAACGTGTACAAACGATTGAAACCTTTATTGTATTGTATCTTTTTAAAGATGAATGAAAATCAAAACCGCCCGTTTTTTTGCAAATGAGTGTAGTATACTAATTTGTGTCACTAATAACCCATCTGTGGCAATAATAAATATATATCTCCTACCTAGTCTGTGCAATAATTATAAACGAACAAGGAATGACGTAAAGTGACGTCTATGCGTAGTATCTCTAAGTAGTCTATGCTACCAGATGGCCTAGACAAATGCCACTTAGCATTAGCGTTCAGTCACTGCGGAAGGAAAATATGTATGGAGATGTCACGTGACTTATCTTTACCTAATGTCATCTCCATACATTTTGTCTTTTCCGCAGTTTCGAACGCTAACAATAAGTAGCATTTGTCTAGGGGGCAGGTCCTAAAATTAAAAAAAACGAATAACACCTAACCTACTAAAAAAATTGAAATACAAGATTTGGCTGTATGGTTATCTACCTTCGCCTGTCCATGTAGGACAAATATTACTACTACTATAAAAATTGATTTCATTTTCATTCATTCATTCACGTTAACACCCGAAGGTCGGTGGGTCAGACCAGCATTTAAAAGATTTTTCTTTTTATTGAAATAAGGGTTACACTACATAAAACACCATCAAGATGTTATCCCGTGCTTTGAAACCCGTTGCTTCTGTAGCTGTCCAGAATGGCATCAAGAACTTTTCCACGAGTGCTCAAGTGAGTGAACTTGAAATGTTTCTTAAGATAATCAGCAAAAAGGAGACTTTGATTTAGAAATAAGCATGTTATTAATACTGTTTTCTTTAAATATCTACTTGTATAATGTGATATTAATATTATGATCTTGATAAATTTTAGAGGAACTACAAAGTGGTGGTGGTTGGTGCTGCTGGCGGCATCGGCCAACCACTGTCCCTGCTGCTGAAGCAGAATCCTTTGATCACCAGGCTGGCCCTATACGATCTCGCACCGGTGACGCCCGGTGTTGGAGTAGACCTGTCTCATATGAACACCCCGGCCAAGGTCACGGGACACAAAGGACCTGAAGAGCTCCCAGCAGCCATCAAAGGTGAGAAAGAACTTATAGAACCTTCTTTTTATTGTTTGATAAAGATAAATATGATATTACATAACACATAAGGCACTTTGACAATGAACTTGTACAATGTATGCACAACTGCATAATTATTATAGATAATTAGATAGGACTAACATGTAAGGTATATAAATAAATATATTTATATCTGAAAAAATGTATTATATGTGAATTTGTCAAAATTTTAAAGATTTGAACTTGACAGTTCTGTAACCTAAAATACATATGACCTTGGCCTTATTGCTAAATATATCTAAGCTTGTATTGCTAAACTTTGTACTTAGAGTTCTGTTCTCGTTGTATTATGTGAAGTATCCTTAATTTATTAAGTGTTAGTACTTCTTTGTTTCAAACTTGAAAATAATTTATATAAAAATGTTATGTTTTAGAGTGTAAAATGATAGAATCGCCACTCCCAATTCATATTGTTTTGTTATAGTCATGAAGTGAAATAATGGTAAATTACCTACTTTTTCCCATTACAGAATGGAATCAATTAAGTATCAAGTTACTCGACCAACTCTTGTGTGATACAAGTGTGTTTTGGCTGAACCAATTTAAAAAAAAAATACTTCATTTGATGTCACATAAAGTACAACTGTTATTTTCTGATAAAAAGTGAAAATTATATTAATACACAATTTCCTCTGCCTACATTGTACATTTGTTATTCATTGTATTTTATTTTGAAGATGTTACACATTTAATACCTATCTACAAATACATGTTAGATACAAACAATTCATTAAAATTGTTTTCATGGTGCATATGCCATGAAAACAATAAATGTTAGTACAAAGCATGATTTATTATTTGACAGTAGTACTGTTTCTTCAGTGCTGCAAGATGTAAATATCACTTGAGTTTTCAAGTTCTTTTATGTTATACTAACGCAAACATTTTTTGTGAACAGATGCTGATGTTGTTGTGGTGCCCGCTGGTGTGCCCCGTAAGCCAGGCATGACCCGAGATGACTTATTCAACACAAATGCATCCATTGTGCGTGACGTCGCAGCTTGCGTGGCCCAGAATGCCCCCAAAGCAATCATGGCTATCATCACTAACCCTGTCAACTCCATGGTGCCTATTGCCTCTGAGGTCATGAAAAAGGTTTGATTTCAATATTATTTTTCTTAATATTAACAGAAGTGGTTTCTGAAATTTTTGACATTTATTTTCTATTGATAAAAAGAAAAAAATACTTTACCTACATCTCGGGAAAGTGATACAGCAATACATTCAATATTGTTATTATGGTGACCAAGTTAGGTAAGACTATTAGGTAAGCTAAGTCACGCACTACCACCAATCCTAGAAAATTGAGCTTCAACATTATGATAAACATCTGAGTGGCATTGATCAGTCCACCACAGATTAGTTCAAATAATAGCAATTTGCAACATAAGATTGATATAATTGTGAGGTAACAATGATTGGGTTCCTTGTGACTGCTGCTGTCTATATATTGATACATACTTGCCCAATTTGATGTATACATAAATTGTGAATTATTTTAGAAAAGTCACTGCTAAGTAAAATGAAAAAAACAGAATTTATAAAAATTATTGTAGTGATCAAAATGCTGAAAACCCAAAAAATATTTCTCTACTCTATATATCAGAGCAAGGTAATATGTTTCTTGTAAGTATAAATTGGCAGTTTAGTGATGGATTATTTGAAAAATTCAATTGAGATAAAGAGACTAAGTTTATCAGTCTCTTTATCATTTTCATTATCTGCAATTACATTACTACAGATAAGAGTCTGTAGCCCTATGCAAATGAACTTGAATCTTGATAGTGTGAAGAAATTATGAAACTCCTATACATATATAATTAAATGTACTTTTTACACGAGCATTGATTTTTAAAGCAATAAAAAAATGTTGTTAAAGTCTTCATGGTAATATCTCCAGATGAAGTAGTAGTTCAATCAATAACAGATTTGAAATTCTTAATTTAGTATTATTTTGTGTCATCGTTATGTTTGATATTGGCTAATCTCAAATACTTGTCTGTGTTAGGCAGGAGTATACGACCCGGCGCGCATCCTTGGAGTGACCACGCTTGACGTGGTGAGGGCTAGCACCTTCATCGGAGAAATCAATTCTGTGGACCCGCGGAATGTCGCCATCCCCGTCATTGGTGGTCACTCCGGTGTCACTATCATCCCTGTATTAAGCCAGAGTCAGCCTAAGGTCAACCTGTCCGCCCAGGACAAGATAGAGGCACTCACAAAGAGGATACAGGAGGCTGGGACTGAGGTATGTATACCAGTGTCGTCATCCTTGTGATCAACCAAAGCTAGTCTAACCAGGAGAACAATTTAATTAAACATTAACAAACAACAATTTAATTTAACATCAGACTAGCAGCTCTGATCCCATCAGCACTCCCATTCTTATCCGTAATGTATAAGAATATCTATGCATTACTTATTGCTAAGTGATGATAAAACTAATAATCAGAGCTTAGGTTTTAAAGCCAGAATTAATCTCAAAAACAAAGGTGAGGTTACTGCTCTCAGGAGTATATAGAAGTAGCTTATTCTTTTTGGGTTGCTTCTCAAAATACATTATGAAAATGCATAGTACACAGCAATTAAATATAATATTGTATAGGAAAATAAGAACAACAAGTTATAATTAATAATGTATACAAAAATAGTTTTAAAATGAACAATTATCAAGATCAGTGATTCCCAAAGTGGTCTATATGGACATGCAAGGGGTTCTACGTAAGTGAAAAAAAAATTAGGAGTTTTAAAATGAAAATGGGGGTCCATGATAATGGATTTCAATAAACACTAATACTTATTTACTTACATTATACTATCTTCTAACATAAAGGCATATACATTTATTTACAAGGCATTTATAAAAGTACCTGTGAAGCAAAAAATGTAATGTTTTGTAATTGTAATGTAGTTTGTAGTTGTAGGATGTAGGTATTCAATATTAAGTAAGTAGGGGGTCTACTCAAAAGCTTAAAAAAACTGTCCTATAATTTTATTATGAGATCTAGAAAAAAGTTTCAGGGAGATAATCGCAGGTCACAGTTGCCTTCAACTACACATGTTAATATAATTTAGGAACAGATTGATGTACTACGAGATAAACTAAAAAAACATGGTTACTTCTTTATTGCACGAAACACATCGCACATTTTCAGGGGCAACTACAATTATTGCTTTTTAGTTATGTATTTTGAAATATATGAACTAATTTAACCCTACTTACGGCTTTGTACTCTCTTATATTTCATTATAATCTAGAGTTGTAAGTATAATCACGTTGTTATTAACCGGAAAATCTTTTTTTGTACATAGAGTAATTAAAATTACACAATAGGCCTAGAATGTAAAATACAGTAACAAGTAATTATGTATATTAGCGTTATTTTTTCATTTTATATTAGCGTTGATTTTCTTGTAAATCTTCTTTTAAAATTTACGTAAACATAATTATGACTTTATCAGCGGGATAATTCTAAAACGCATAAATGTAAATATGCATACCCCTATTTTATGCTGGAATTTTATGTTTTTTAAAGTCGCAAAATATTTGTATTTTTGCATTTATTCCTTCATTTTTGTATATAGCTTCATGAGATTTTGACAGAAGGTGTAAACCATGATGCTCGCTTTATTTACGTAATAAAACATTTTCGACGCAAGTTTAGTTACGACTATTTTACACGGGTAGTTGGAATTGTCAGTGGCCAAATATAACTATATCTGTTTGTGTGGTTGCAGGTAGTGCAAGCGAAGGCTGGCGGTGGCTCGGCCACTCTGTCCATGGCTTACGCTGGTGCCCGCCTCGCCAACGCCGTGTTGCGCGGACTTAAGGTTATTATATATGAGAAATACTTTTTCAAATTATTCATATCATGAAAAACTACTTGATGTATGAAATTAACATGCACAGAGTAATAAGAACGATAACCACAACTCTACACACATTGGGTCCATGTACAAGTTATATTACTGTAAAAAAGAATTGGGAATTTACTAGCGAGGTGCCGAGTATGGTTTGACTCGACTCAGACTCGATTCCTGCTCTGGACTCGCCTACTCGAATACCAATTTATTTTGATTCGAGTACGCTGGACTCGACTCCGGTACTCGAGTCAGGAAGAATCAGTTCGTACTCTCTAACTCGATTCTATTTACTCGAGTCTAGTAATTGAGTTTGGTTAACTCACTTGTACTCGCAAACTGTTTACATAAGCAATGAAGCGGCGCGGGCCTAATATTACAAACAAGTTTGAAGTTGCAACTTTTTGTTTTGATTTTGTTTTTTAATTGGACAAATCAATACTGAAATTACATAATTACATTATGCATTCAATTTGTGTTTCCATATCTATTGATAATGAATAGAAGTGATACCATACCACAGAACCATTCCCATATATTTCACTCTAAAAATGTATTTAGTGTTACTTTATCTACAATTCCTGAAACCACATATACTATAATAAGCCACTGTAGCCACTAACCATTAGATATCCAGCCTGCTTGTTTGTCAATATACAGAAATATATATCAATTTAA
This sequence comes from Scirpophaga incertulas, assembly GCA_036419045.1. Lineage (NCBI taxonomy): Eukaryota > Metazoa > Arthropoda > Insecta > Lepidoptera > Crambidae > Scirpophaga > Scirpophaga incertulas. Next base: position 17,247,917 of record CM071646.1, read on the forward strand.
AAATAAGGAAATCCAGTGACATCTGTATTAAAACCTGCACACTTCACATTTAACTTTTATTAAAATTTCAAAGAAATATTGTTTAGTGAGAGTTTGGAATGATTATTTGTTATAGTTAGTTAGAGATCGGATAATCAGATGCATATTTACCTAAAGTTAGTTTAAGACAAAGTATGGAAACGGCTTTTTATTGTTTTGTTAAATAAAAATCCCGGGATTGCGGAATTGGATAGCCGGATGTTTATTTATTTACCTAATTTAGTTTTTGACAAAGTATGGAACTGTCTTTTTATTTTATTTCCATAAATAACAATTCCGGTACTGTAGAACATTTTGTTAATGCAAAACTAGTCGGTAATATGAGCTTATAATATCCTATTTAAAATGGGGCGTAAATATTACATCGGTTACTACAGTTTTAATCACTATCTATCACTATGGGTTGGTCATTAACACTTTTCATGTAATAAATGGTACATTCATAAATCGCACGGGGAACTGAAACTAAACTTCATGTAAATACGTATGCATAGTTGTATAAATGAACCCGGAGTCTTGGTCTTTGAAAATAAATACCACGTGCTAATTTAGTAATTTTCAAACAATATCACTACGTTAAATTTGCAGTCCCGTATTTTTCCCGGGATTTTTATTTAACAAAATGTATTTTAAAAAGCCGCTTCCATAATTTGTGAGCCAAAAATTAACTTTAGGTAAATATGCATCCGATCTCTAGTTATAATAGCTTTAGCCCTTACTTATAGTTTTAAGTAAAGGTATTTTTAGCACTAATTTTCATTGAGATTAAATCGTAATTTTTTATACAGGGCGAGTCTAACGTAGTGGAGTGCGCTTATGTAAAGTCGGATGTCACCGAGGCCCCATATTTCGCGAACCCTTTGGTGCTGGGCAAGAATGGCGTAGACAAGAACTTGGGCTATGGCAATCTTAATGAGTACGAGCAACAACTCCTCAAGGAAGCCCTTCCTGAACTATTGAAGAACATCAAGAAGGGAGTTGACTTCGCCCAGAGCTCCCGTTAGTGTAGTGAAGATGTTCACAGACTTTAAATTCTTACCGTTTCATCTATGATTGTTGCCTTTGAAACATCTTTAACAATGTGCGCATTTTTGTTGAAATATTACTAGTGGAAAATGCACTATTAATATTTTTCAAAATGAAAACAGTGACAAGTCAATTTGATTCAAGTGAATGATCATCATTAGATTTAAATGTATAAATGGCAACACTAAGCTAGAAAAGTTATTTCAGTAAATAACTTTTGCAAATTAGCAATTATAGTTAAAGTCTGGACATTAGCGACACTGTTATTGTATTCTACACAAATAGTGATAAATTTTAGAAAAATATATTTATTATGCACTGTCTTAGGTGTAAATTATTTTTGTTATTGAAAGTTTTTATTACATTTGTTTTTGCATTTGAACAAAACATGAAAAGATGTATTTTATTATCTAAATCTAAATATTTATTGTATAACCACTCGGTTCAGCTCTGAAGTTGCCTTAATACGTTGAGACATTTGTCGTTTGTAAATATTGATTATTTGTTATGCGTGATTTTTGTTCGTGGGAATAAATGTTAATATAATAGATTCAGTGTTTTATTTGTAGATAAAACATCATAATTTCGATCATGAATATTAAAGCAATATATATAACAAAGTTCTTCTCAATCATATATTCTTGACTGCCTGTACGCATATCTGTACAGTAATTAAAACAATAGCTTTTTGACATTGTTTTAATTTATATTTGGAGGATATATTTCTAAATAACCCCGATCCTAAACTTTGTCCCAACCACAAATAATATTATTTTTAACTATGCTTAGTAAATACATAATAGTAATGCCTTTACTTTTCTAATAAAAATGTCTCAATTGAAGTATATGCATTTAAATTACAGGTAAGTATAATATCGTATTCAAATGCGGAATTCCTACTAATATTTTAAATGTCACACTGTCTGTTTCTTTAAAATGGCTAAATTAGGGGAATTTGGTACGGAGATGGTTTAAGATCACGGTAAAATATCTCTTCAATGAAAAAATCCGATATAATGTGGATGAAACTGCAAGATACTACTTTATAATAAAAATAGAACAATAACAATATTTATAGTGAGAAACAACTTAAAAAAATAAATGTTATTCCAGAAAAAATATCGACGAACAAGTTTATGGTTTAATAATTTACTAAGTATATAAATAAAATATGAACATCTATTCTTGAAATTGCTTTAAAATGAGGATGTGCGTCATCTAGTAAAATATCATTGTACTTTTAATTCGTTGCTACATAGCGATAAGTTATACAGACAAACAAGACAGTTTTAGCAAACAAAACTACATTGTTTTATGTACTGAACATGTCTATTATAACCTTAACAAGTGTCCGACCATGGAATTATGCCATAAAATTTTTCGTCGAAGACTGTTTGGGTGATTGCCAAGTACGCGAATTAAATGAGAAGTTTAACATTGACCGCGGCCGAGTACATATAGATTATGGAGCGAAGTCCCAGGTTCAGTTACAGCAATCCTAACTCCCGGGCGTGGACTGGAATCACGGTGTTCTCGGCGTATTTAATCTTACTGATTGTGGAAGTGTACATTGAAATATTCGAGAACCAAACACACATCAAAGTTTATGAGAGGTTACTCTCTTACGTCAATGGTTTTACGTCACGGCAGTGAAGGTCAAGATTGGATTTACTTGGTTGAGAGATTATGAAGCTAGAAAGATCGGAACCAAAAATATTGGACACTATTCTTGTTTCTAATAAACGTAACAATAACGTGGTCATAATGAATCTCTTTTATTTTATTGAATAGATCATCCAATGTTCATAAGCGATTTTCTTTCTATATGTTGTAAACATAATACTTACTCATCTGTGGTTAGTCAATTTATGATGGGCACGACTTTTTCCTATATGATAGATTAAAATAAATAAAGCATGTTCTGTTGCTTTCATATCTGACGTCATAGTTTATTTTGTAGTCTATAGATGGCACTATTTGCAATTTTGATAGAGCTTAATTCTTCAAACCTATTACCTAACATCTATGGAGTATATCTATGGCGTATGTCCAGCAATGGACGTGTTTCGGCTGAAATGATATACTGCCATGGTTGCAATTTAGGTACTGTAAATCTCATGCAGTTAGACGACGGCAACCAATTAGCGTCACGTAAAGTTCGATTTTTAATTCGAGTCAGTAAAATGACATTTCCAGTGTCATGTGTCACAAATCATATTATTTAATATGGTATGTATTACATATTTACAATAAAAAAACGCTTTGATACCTAATAAAATAAAGCATGACTAAATGTCTAAATCTATTGATTGCCGAACATCACTATTGTAGTGGGTCACCCTTTTTTGTATCAGTGACAGTTGCACTTGTCATTTTACTGACTCGAATTAAAAATCGTAGTTTAGGTAAAGTTGAAACGCATCTTGCTACATTGAGCTTCATGTACAACGGAACCAAATTGAATCATGATCGAAGCTATTTAAGAAAAGTTGATATTTCATGTTTGTTGATATCTTCGATTATTTTCACTTGATAATTTTCTATTGATGATACTTTATCTTGTGTCCGACTAACAAGTTAGAACAGACGTCTAATTACCCAAAAATAAGCGAGTATAGACTGTACTTATTTAAAAGGCTTATTTAAAACAGACGAAAATAAATATTCTGCGTCACTACTGGATGCTTGGGTAGTACAATGGTAACTTTGTAGTAAATATTAGAATTCTACCACGTAAATGGCATTTACGAAAAAAATCGTGGTTGTGATTTTTCGGGACAATATGCTATATTATTGTAGTTTCATTAAAATCCATTCAGTAGTTATGGGTGGTACAAACATTCGCGTCCATAATATTAGTGGGAATAAATAAAACCATAAGCATAGATTTGCATCTTATTTATTGATTTGTCCTCCCAGAACTTTGTTTTCGCTGATGATTGGACTTACAAGGATTATCTTCTTTCGGCTACTTACATAACATTACAGTTTTATAAAGAAATCACAATGTCGAGTGTCCCGGCGGCCGCCGCGCCCACCTGGCCCGTGTTAATTTAATCAGTCGTTTTTACATTAATCGAAAAAACATTTACAAAAACAAAATGAAGACGCGGCGCGACCGAACAGAACCCGCCACTCACAGCCGCGAGACACCGCACGCCAACCTCTAAACAAAACTTTCAATATGAAAGAAACGTTTATTCGTTAAGTATTTTGTAACAATTTACAGTCGTCGAGACGCGTACCGCATCCGTTGCGATGCGAGAAAATATATCATTATAATAAAAAAAAAAACACCAAGTAAGAGTGAATCTATTCATAATAGTCATAATTCCTAGCAACTTACAAATCACATGTAGAAAACTTATTTGAGCTAACTCGCGAATCAAATGTAAAAAAATTACGATCTAAGAGTGCGAGGCTCTGTCGGGGCCGTGTACCCGCTGCCTAACTAAATTGAAATCTCTATATAGTAACCTAATACTAACTTCTACATAATTACAAATGCACAGTGTTTACATAATAACCATACACTTTTACATATGTATACATATATAAATTACCAATAATGGATCCGAGTGTACACTATATATAAAACGCGCGAAGCGTCGCCGACGCGCGTCGTTTTTAAATTTACAAAAACACGCGGCGACGATGCTCGCCTGTACAGTGGGGTCAGCGCGTGTGCAGCTGTGCAACCGTGCAGCTGTGCAACCGTACAGCTGTGCAACCGTGCAGCTGTGCAACCATACAGCTGTGCAGCTGTGCAGCCGAGCATACGCGCTGGCCGCTGGCCAGTGGCCGGTGGCCGGTGGCCGGCAGCTGCCCGCTGCTGCTTGGACGAATGGTTGCGGCGGGGTCGGCCGCCCCGTGAATGCGCATGGAAGACTGGATACAATATTAAAAGTTAACAGAACTGTGGCTAGCCACGCACGCGAAAGCCATAGGCCCAGTATCATATGCAGACGAGTAATCAATTAACATTTATACAATTTTCATAATCACAAAATTTACATCCAGTCAATCACCAAACACAGTTATTATCGCCCATTTAAAAGGCGATGAGTCAGAATAACGCGGCGGAAACGATCAAAATAACACTGAACGTACGTTAGAAGGCCTATCAAAATACATCTATTTCACCCTGCAAAATTAATTTACTTTCATATTAAAGAACCAGTAGTCGACAACAAATTTCCGTCTCGCTACAGGCACATCGCCGGTGTTCAGTCTACAGAACAATGATTTGGCATCGATCGACAATCTTCAGCGGCGTTTACAAAGAGGAATCAATTGATCCGCGATCGCCGAGAGTACTGCCACTAGCGGCGGCCGAGAAATTTAACATAATTAAGCTCACATATGTGCATATGGTACAAAATATTGATACATTGGACTAATTTCAATCTTATTTATAGTAGCACAGAGTCGCTCGTTCACAGTCACTACACATACACAGCTCCGGCCGTAACTTCGACACGATTAAAGCTTTCCACAACACATCGAATGTATATTATCCCTGTTTCGTAAAAATAAGTCTTTAGTACACTCCGGCATAACTTAAAACACGTCTTTGTCACTTCAGTTTGTAACCTTCACATTTTACACATGTAGACCAGTCCTCTGTATCCATTCACCATTTTGTATCCACTCCATTAATAAGAAATATTTTAATTATACTCGTTGTTCACGTTTCCCACTGATTATGTTAAAGTCCATTAATGTCTATATGTCACGTATGTACATATTTGTTTCACCTGAAATTTCTTCACGGCAATCATCTTTTCATTTATTTAAACAAAAGGTCAATAAGCACTTGCTTTTCTTTGCAAATACAGTAATTGAAAGAATTAAGAGTTTTAAAAGTGATTGACATATGTTTACAATTTTGTTATACAAATTAATCACAATACATAACAATGTAGCGAAATGTGACTTACAAAATATATGTTTGATAGTATAGTTTATGAGGCAGAATTTATTTTCAGTGTCTCATTCATCAAATCTTCCTTAACATTATATTCTTTCACAGAGTGTTATTCTTAAAAATATCTGTAGTCAAATTGGCAGTGATCAGACTGAATACTATATAGCAGTTTAGTCTCCACAAGAATTTAGTTAACGATTCTCAACTGTATTTGCATTCTTAATTAATGAACAGTAAACTGTATGTCGTATTTCTTTTGATACATTGTAGTTTCAATCACGTCGCAATTGTTATCTTAATTTTTCACTGCGTGTGAGTATTCGTCGAGTGAATAGTGTCTGTTAAACCAATGATCATTGCACTATTTTACTGTATTGGTTTCAGTGTTATGGTTGATTCATCATCGTTATAGTTGTTCCAATTTTTTACAATTTCAATGTATACGTTCCGCTTAGGTGAACGGCAAACTGTAGTTCAGTTGGACGATAGCACTGTTTCACTGTACGTATGTCACTGTTTCACTGTACGTATGTCACTATTGCACTGTTTATGAACTCGTCGTCGGGAGTGAGAGTGGGTCCGCGGTCCGCCGGCGCCGGCCGCCGGGCCGCACGATGACGGAGCGGCGCCGCTAGCTAGGCGCGCGGGGCTTCGCGGCCGCGCGAGGTCAGTCCTCGTCGGACAGCGGCTCGTACTGCGCGCACATCAGCGGCGCCGGCTCCGGGCCGCACGCCGCCACCGCGCCCACCGCGCCCCCCGCGCCCCCCGCGCCCCCCGCGCCCCCCGCGCCCACCGCGCCCACCGCGCCCACCGCGCCGCCCAGCCCGCCGCCGCCGCCGCTCGCTGCAAACAACACAACGTGTTCGTTATAACATATAACTCATAAATTGTAACATAATAAAAATTAAATGATAACACCTTTTTTGACGTGAAACGTCTTTAAAATCGCGCCGTAACAATACGGGTACCAGATTTAAAAAGTGGACCGTAACGAAAAGGTCTATATCATCGTACCTTAATAATTAAAAAGCTATTAGTCTTAGAAACAAAAATGTGCTGTGAATATTTCACTTATATAGTCAGCTCATTGTGTGATATTGAGTTTTTATTTTTATTTCAATCTTTTACTTTAAAAGCGATTCCCTAACATAGACGTTTCACGTTAAAACCAACGGCCGTGTGCCCCGGCACAGCCCCGCCAGATTTTTTTTTAGGGGGGGAATGTATTATGCATCTTGACACCGCGCTGGCTAGGCGCGGCCATGTGTGGGGCTCTCCGGTCTGAGAGGACCGGCCTACCCAGTAAAACCCCCCAGTGTTCTCTAGGCCCATGCGGGGCACATGGCGGGATGTGCTTTCACGATTCTACCGCCAAAATGATAACACCTAATATATAATTATAACTTTTACTGCTACTGTTAAATTCATTAAGTCGCTTGATTATCGCATAGGGCAACATTACAATGAATACGTCGATAGTGCAAAAAGACACAATGTGCATTTATTAGTTTCCAGGCGTAATTTTCTGGATGGAATATTTTTATATAAAATTATTAATAATAATATTGTTTCGGCCGAACTCTTACAAAGAATTAATATTAGAGTGCCCAGGACTTCCTCACGTACAAAAGATACTTTTTTTGTTCCGTACTGTCGGATCACCGGATACGGATAGCACGCCTTTGCAGGGAGTCAAAAGGGTCGAATTGATATTTGGGGGCTCCAGCCCAGAGGTGTGAGCAGTACTCCATATGCGGCCGTATTTGAGCTTTATAAAGCATCAGACGCTGACTCGGCGTGAAGTACCGCTTCGCTTTGTTGAGAACACCCAATTTTTTACTTGCCATTTCGACTTTGTCTTCCAAATGACTCCCAAACTGCACTGTGGCTGAAATTTCCAAACCTAGAATCCGAAAGAGCAACTCCCTGAAACTGAGGCACTACGATAAATGGGTCTTTCTTCCAAGTGAACACTTGTGTCCTTGTGGGGTTGAACTTGACTAAGTTCTTTGTACCCCATTCCGAGACTCGCCTTAGAGAGTCCTCGACTTCAGACACAAGTTGGAACCGTCTTTCATGTAGCGACATCCAGGGGACGTTCTGGTGGTTGGTATACCGCACATCACCCGTGCTGTCATCTGCATAACAATGTATGTTCTCAATGGACAACATATCGTTGATGTGCAGAATGAACAGTGTCGGGGAGAGCTCCGAACCTTGTGGCACGCCAGCGTTTATGGGCATGGTTTTCGAGCAGCAGCCATCAACGACGACTTGAATGCTCCTACCATCCAGGATGCTGGCTATCCATTTGCATAGTGCCTCGGGGATTCCATATGATGGTAGCTTCGCCAGAAGACTTCTATTCCAGACCCTATCAAACGCCTTCGCGATATCCAGTCCAACGGCGAGAGCCTCGCCTTTGCCCTCCAAGGTTTCCGCCCAATGGTGCGTTAGGTAAACTAAAAGATCACCAGCTGAGCGCCCATGACGGAAGCCGTATTGCCGGTCACTAATCTGCTGGTGTTCTTCTAGGTACCGTAGAAGGCAGGTGTTGATGACCTTCTCCTTAATTTTGGAGAGTAAGGACGTTATCGCGATTGGCCTGTAATTTGACGGGTCGGATCAATCACCCTTTTTGGGGATTGGGTGGACGTGGGCGATCTTCCACGAAGATGGAACCCTTTTTTGCTGATATGAAAGACGGTAAAGTCGCGTTAATACGGGGTCAATTTAGGGGCACACGTCTTTAGCACCACTGCAGGGATGCCATCTGGCCCACTCGACTTATGTACATTCAGGAGCTTGAGTTCCCGCCTGACCGCGCGCTGTGTAATGCGGATTTCCGGCAATGAACTTTCACACCGTGGGATGGTAGTAGGTGGTGTGGCTCCTTGATCGTCCATAGTCGAGTTAGAGGCAAAGAGTTCGACCAAGAGATTGGCCTTGTCTCTTGCGCTGTGGGCAAGACTGTTATCGGCTGCTCGCAGTGGTGGGAGACTGGACTGGCAGAAGTGCTTTTGCGCCGCTTTGGCGAGCGACCAGAAAGCACGGTTCCCACTGGGATAGCTTCCTAATCTTCTATGTCTGGTATACGGGTGGGCTGTACAACCAGTTGAGAGAGACCATAGGCCGAAGCCATGTTGAAGACAGTTCTACCCGGGAGGTCAGTGGTTCTGGACTTCAACCACTCTTTATGATGAGCATTAAAGTCACCAAGAACCACCACCTCCGCAGATGGATACTGCTCCAAGGCTCGGTCAATCCCCCCTTGGACGTGCTCAAAAAGCTCAACTGACCCTATTTCACTGGCATGGGATCTGTAAAGGCACGCGTAGATTCGGGTAAGACCCCCATGCTCCACGCGTAGCCAGAGTAACGACAGATCCCGATGCTCGAGGCCCCGAAGGCGGCGACAGCAAATATCGCCCCGGACGTATACGCACACTCCGGCTTTACGTAGGAAAGTGTGTTCCAGTTCGTAGCCCGGGTATTTTAAGTACGAAACATCGTCCGGCGCGCATATTTACGTCTCCGTTAAGAAGAGCAAGGCAGGCCGGCCAAGCTCTCGAGATGGTGGTGGACGGCATCGAGATTACTGTGTAGGCCCCTGATGTTTGGCCGATCCCGCTCGAAGGAGGCGGCGCCGGGCTCGGTAGCACAGCTGCGGCGCCGCCGCGGGTCGCCGGCGGGCGCGAGGAAGTCGCGACTAGACCGGGGGAGGCAGTAGCCTCCCCCGAGGAGGGTTCCCCTCTAGATAGGGGAGCGGAGGTGGGGTTCCCGGAAGGGGCTTGATGTTCCCGGGGCTCCTACATGCCTGAGGAAGGCCATCCCTGAGGTTTTAGTGGGTAGGCCTCCCCCTTCTGGGAGGAGAGCCCCACATAAACGCCGGCTCGCCACAGCCGGGGTAATGCAATTTAATGCATTTTCCTCAGGGAAACAAAAAAAAAAAAAAAGGCCCCTGATGTTGCAGAAATCCATTTTAATAGTGGATTGGGTGTCCGCCGTAAAAACTTGCTTCTTCTTATTGGCCTTCATATTTATAAGTTTTTGGGAAAGGATCAAACGTGGGGAGGATCCGGGCAGTAGACAAAGAAAGGGCAGATTACAGTACACAGTGAGAGAGTGGGTTGTGTGAGGAGCTGACACGCGACAGTCGTATGCAGTCGACGTATGCAGTCGACGGGATCCACTCCGGTCTCCTACTCCGGCACGACGACCGCATGCCGGGATTTTCGCCGGTTGTTTGGGACAGTCAGTCAGACCAAACACTCCGCCGACCTCGAATACCGCCGAGATTCCTCACCACAAGAGGTATAGGAGGGGCGCATGAAGGAGCGGCGGTTTCTACCTTTCAATCGAAACACGTGATTGCTTCACGATCGAAATGGGCAGAATGGTAGTACCAACCCGCATATACTCGGAAATTATAAGGCTGTCCTTATTAGAGTCGAGCCTTACCACAACTGTAATAGGAGAGGAGGAGGAAGGGGAGGACATCAATGCCACGGAGGTTAGGGGCAAATGGCATCGAAGGCTTGAGAAGTCGGGGTCACGTACCCGAGCTGTCTATAGAGCAACCGGACAGGTTACAATTAGCCAACTTCTTTGCCTTAAAAAGAATGCGGGCTCCCCGTGGCACAGAGCGAGGTGCGGGCTCCGGCCGGTGCGGGGCAGCACAAATAGAATGCGGGCTCCCCGTCGCACAGAGCGAGGTGCGGGCTCCGGCCGGTGCGGGGCAGCACAAATAGAATGCGGGCTCCCCGTCGCACAGAGCGAGGTGCGGGCTCCGGCCGGTGCGGGGCAGCACAAACAGAATGCGGGCTCACCGTCGCACAGAGCGAGGTGCGGGCTCCGGCCGGTGCGGGGCAGCAACAAAGAATGCGGGCTCACCGTCGCACAGAGCGAGGTGCGGGCTCCGGCCGGGTGGCGGGGCAGCACAAACAGAATGCGGGCTCACCGTCGCACAGAGCGAGGTGCGGGCTCCGGCCGGTGCGGGGCAGCACAAACAGAATGCGGGCTCACCGTCGCACAGAGCGAGGTGCGGGCTCCGGCCGGTGCGGGGCAGCACAAACAGAATGCGGGCTCACCGTCGCACAGAGCGAGGTGCGGGCTCCGGCCGGTGCGGGGCAGCACAAACAGAATGCGGGCTCACCGTCGCACAGAGCGAGGTGCGGGCTCCGGCCGGTGCGGGGCAGCACAAACAGAATGCGGGCTCACCGTCGCACAGAGCGAGGTGCGGGCTCCGCCGGTGCGGGGCAGCACAAACAGAATGCGGCTCACCGTCGCACAGAGCGAGGTGCGGGCTCCGGCCGGTGCGGGGCAGCACAAACAGAATGCGGGCTCACCGTCGCACAGAGCGAGGTGCGGGCTCCGGCCGGTGCGCGGGCAGCACAAACAGAATGCGGGCTCACCGTCGCACAGAGCGAGGTGCGGGCAGCAAACCACAGAATGCGGGCTCACCGTCGCACAGAGCGAGGTGCGGGGCAGCACAAACAGAATGCGGGCTCACCGTCGCACAGAGCGAGGTGCGGGGCAGCACAAACAGAATGCGGGCTCACCGTCGCACAGAGCGAGGTGCGGGGCAGCACAAACAGAATGCGGGCTCACCGTCGCACAGAGCGAGGTGCGGGCTCCGGCCGGTGCGGGGCAGCACAAACAGAATGCGGGCTCACCGTCGCACAGAGCGAGGTGCGGGGCAGCACAAACAGAATGCGGGCTCACCGTCGCACAGAGCGAGGTGCGGGCTCCGGCCGGTGCGGGGCAGCACAAACAGAATGCGGGCTCACCGTCGCACAGAGCGAGGTGCGGGGCAGCACAAACAGAATGCGGGCTCACCGTCGGGCAGCGCGGAGTGCGGGTGCTTGGGCGGGGGGGTGCTGACGTTGAGCGCGGAGTACGGGTAGGCGTAGGGCGCGGGCAGCTCGCCGTCGTCGCCGCGCCGCATCACCTCCACGATGCGGTTGGTCACGTAGTCGAAGGCGGTCAGCACGCCGCCCGTGCCGCCGGCACCGGCCGCGCCGCCGGTGCCGCCCGCGCCGCCGGCGCCGACCGCACCGGTGCCGGCTCCACCGGAACTGTAGCGGCGGCCACTACTGCTTCTGCACAAAATGCCAAAGTAACCTTTAATTACATGAGCTTTGCCAAATATACATAAAATAGAAAAAAAGAAAAAAAGACCTACTGGACCATATTTGAATTTACAAAAATAATAGTAACGGAAACTGAGAGGTCGTTGCGACTCATAAATACTTTTTACCCCGTTTCAATAATAATTTACAATATCCTATTATCCTTGATAATATTACAAACGCGGAAGTAACTCTGTTAGTCCGACTGTATCGTCATCACGACAAAACTACAAATTTGATTTAAATTAATTTTTGGTCCACATATAGTGCAGAGCCTAATTGTAATAAGGGAATAAAGTTTACATCGAAAGTTATTTTTAAAGCTACAACTTTGAAACTTATTTTTTTAACATTTGACGAAATATTTGTAAATACGACATTCAAATATAGTAAAAAATATTCCCTAATAAGGGTACAAATAGGAGTTGAAATTTTTAGAGTTTTTGAAAGCTAGTTTAATATATAAGCTAATTTTGATTTTAAAATATAGTTCAAGATAGGTATTGACGGAGAAAAAAATGTAACAATCATGAGGTGTATTTATGAATGCAAAATTATATCTGATATCTGTCCACCACGACCACGTGTATTGTATATGTAGATTCTTTCACCAGTATTTAACTATTTTTTAGTAAAATGCCGGGTCTATTTAAGGCTCAAATTGGTTTAAGGCTGCATTTGTGCAATTTTAAATGAATTCCCATAATCAAAACCTAACATTAATTTCAACAACATACCTATTATGATGGTTGTCAGGCGGCGACACCGGCTCCACAAGATACGAGGGGTGCTTGTTCTCCCGCCTTTTCCACTCATCCCCACCGTTCCCCCCGCTACTGTTGCTGTATGCTTCCGAGGTGGACACACCGAATCGGTTGCTGCAATAAAAAAAATATTATTACAATTTGATAATTATATTTTTAATTTTCTAAGTTTGTTAGCTTACTATCAGACGTTTAATAAAAAAAGAGTGGGGGTTTTTCTTTGAGTACAGGGTTCATTATTTGCAACAAAAACTGGATGTTTTTTGCATAATTTTTTCAAAAATTTCATTAAAAAATAATTTAATAAGACCTAATTGACATAAATTAATCAATATTGACGCAAATAAGGGGATACAAAGGTATTTTGCCTTTGCTGCAACTAAATCATGTTTATTGTTCTTCCAATGTGTCATACACTGGCAATCTTATGTCATATGTCGGCAACGTACACTGGTGTTTGAGGGGGTTTTGTGCCACCAGGTGGGCAGTGCGCTGGCTGTACAGACGCGGCGGTGGGCACACTCACTTGTGGTGGTGCAGCGCGGCGGTGGGGCTGCAGAAGTCGCGGGTGATGATGTTGGAGGCGAGGTCGCCCAGCTTGATGCTGGTGGTGTGCTGCGGGGACTCGCGCTCGGGCCGCTCCAGCCGCTCGGGCCGCTCGAGACGCTCGGGACGCTCGTTTTGCTGTTGTTGTTGGACGCCTGCGCTGTCTTCTCGCATTGTCTGTCACAAAATTACAATAAAATCAATATTTGTATTACAAAACCAACAATCACGGGATAAGACCGTAAAGAAATGGAAATGTATTTAAAAACACAAAACATTTTTTTTATATAGGTTAGGGCAGCAAACGAGCTAACGGATCACCTGATGGTAAGCGATAACCGTTGCCCATGGACACCCGCAACCCAACCAACAGCAACCGTAACTTTTTTTATCCTCGGACAATTAGGTGGTTTTTAATTAACAGTTTTACTTTTACTGCAAAACCAATAACAATTAATCTGGATGGATTTCCCGTTGGTTATAGTGAGTGTTAAAGGGAAAATGTTGCCGCCGCTCTCAGTTCGGTTCTACGCTGCAGCGCAATTTTTTTTCTCTTTATTTTAAGAGAACTTTTATCCAAATGGATATGTCCGTCCTATCGGAACATATGCATTATCATACAAAATCACAGTTAAATCAGAAAAGATACTGTGGAACATACCAACATCCGTAATATTAATTTTTAATCTGTTAATTAAATCTCTCCTAGCATCTTGATAACGGAGGCAGCGCAATTTAATTTTGGCACATCTTCGAATACTATCGGAGGAGCAATCGTGCGGAACTACGATACGTATTTTCAACCACGCATAGTTTGTGGAAGTCGTAGTAATAGTTTGTGGAAGTCGTAGTAATAGTTTGTGGAAGTCGTAGTAATAGTTTGTGGAAGTCGTAGTAATAGTTTGTGGAAGTCGTAGTAATAGTTTGTGGAAGTCGTAGTAATAGTTTGTGGAAGTCGTAGTAATAGTTTGTGGAAGTCGTAGTAATAATTTGTGGAAGTCGTAGTAATAGTTTGTGGAAGTCGTAGTAATAGTTTGTGGAAGTCGTAGCAATAGTTTGTGGAAGTCGTAGCAATAGTTTGTGGAAGTCGTAGCAATAGTTTGTGGAAGTCGTAGTAATAGTTTGTGGAAGTCGTAGTAATAATTTGTGGAAGTCGTAGTAATAATTTGTGGAAGTCGTAGTAATAGTCGTATAGTCGTAATTTGTCGATTATAGTATGCGGGGTGCAACACGATGTGTACTCACGGGGAACCTCTGCGTGTCCGTGGTCTGGCTGATCTGGTGCGTGATGATGGCGTCGATGAGGGAGGCGGCGGTGAGGGTGCCTTCGGCGCGCGCTCCCGGCGGCGCGCCCGCCGCGCCCGCCGCGCCGCCGCCCGCCCCCGCGCCCGCCACGCTGCCGCCCGCCCCCGCGCCGCCCACTGCCACGGCGCCCCCCGCCACGCCCGCCACGCCCGGGCCCTGGGCGGGCAGCGAGCTCGCCGCCACCGCCGCCCGCCTGCACAGACACGCAACGCCATTAGGAACGCTCAGTACCACCGGTTTCAAGTTGTCCCATCTCTGACGTCCCGGCGGGGGTAAATGTTTGTATGATGAATGCTCGCATTTGCATGGTTGTTAATTAGGGATTGCAATCCGGAAAAACGGATCCGGTAATCCGGCCGATCCGGCATCATGTAATGCTTACCGGATCCGGTACCAATATACCGGATCCGAAGACCGGATCCGGTGTTAGCAGTTAGTAATCATGATGGTATCAGCCATAATCATAAATACCTATAAGACTTGTTTGTTAGCAATCTTTAGTACTTTAATAATGATTTTGACTTGCACTTGTTTAGTGGGATTTATATTGTTTTCCTAATACGAGTAAATGATAAGTCCTTTATCATCATAAAGGAAAGACGATTGCGATGCAGTTAGATAATTAGATTTAGATTAGTGAAGTCAGATTAGAGAGTAAAATTTCGTGCATGTCGTGTTCACTAATAGAAAGAATAGTTTCACTAACAGAAACTACACCGTGCGTGTCTTTATTTGTTCTGTAGTCATAATTAGTAACAATCTTGTGTATGTTTCAAGTTGTGAGCCAAATAAACAAAAAAAAAAGTGTCTTACATAATGTCGAGAACCGTGGTAGTGTTTCTATACTCCGTTTGTTTAGGTAATTAACTAAATGTAAACAAATCATAAAAAGGTTTCTTTTATAGGTCCACTTTTTATTCGAGATAAAATGTAACCAAAACAAATTATTGGTTCATTTAAACATAATAATTACTATTATATCTTTCTATATATAACTACCTCGTTTAATTTTAAACAGTAAATATTATTTATTTAGTTTTAAAAATAATAAATAACTTAGATTATAATAGTTTCACACAAGTATTGCAAGGTGTGACTACTGTAAAGAACCTAAAAAGACTGGTGTTTTCTTGTAAATTCATAGTTAAAATAACCCTACTAAATTAAAAAGTAAACCTGCCACGATAGAGCGGCAACACGTTTAACTGTAATTTCAATTATCCGGGTTACCAGACGCCATTCGTTTCGTGTCATTGTCATTTCACGGTTCGCTTAACGCTTTACTTTCGTCGCATTTTTGAGTTTCTTTACTGTTTTCTTATTTTGTTATTGTTTGTATTTTGTTGTTGTAATATTTTAATTGTTATAATGGGTGATTCCAAGCCGGGTACTAGTCGTACCAAGCTCATTGATTACGTTTCCATCTCCTAAGAAAAAACGTTCCAAAAGAGGGCCTCTTTCGTCTGCAGAGAAACAAATACTGTTAAACATATTTAAACATGTGAGGAAACGTGGCCTAAAGATTGTTATCCGTACAAGAAGGATATAGTGGCAAAAACAAGTGAAATAATGGTGTATGTCAACCAACTGGTCTACAGTGTTTTTAAAGAGTACAAAGGAACTCATCGAGTGCAATCGCCTCCATCAGCAACAAAACCGAGCATAATACATAGTTTGGATGACATGGACTTATCTTGCTATCCGGAGAATAATTCATACATTTTATTTTTTTGAAAACAAATAAACATTGTAATAAAAGGTTGAAAATCCCTGAACGCCGCCATTTTTATTGTTTACCTTTAGTTAATTACCTAAACAAACGGAGTGTACTACCACCACTGCATATTAACGATCATACCTCAGAGACAGCGACACTTTGAAACCGATGTTCTAATCAACCGGACACGGACGTAATAAAAATATAAATATATATATGACATCAATAAATATGTTTTTCCACGAAATGGATATAGAAAGAAAACAATGAATAACTTACCCATCCTTTCTGTCGAGTAAGTGGGCGCGGTGTTTGTGGGGGTACGCAATCCGCCTCTCTCCGTCTTGGCTCGACACGACCTGTGTACAAAATCATCTGCTGAGTTAATTTAACCTCTATTGACTGGTGCAGGGGTGGGCAACCTGCGGCCCGCGGGCATATAAACTTTGGTCCGCGAACATATTTAAAATGTATATGGTGGCCGGCCCTTATTCAAACGTTTTAATGATATTTATCAAAATATTGAGTTATTTATAATGACACTCATTCCTAAACTAAATAAAATAATCGTCACAGCTCATATAGGTCTCCACCGAGGGGCTCGAGTCTACCCTAACTAGGTTAGGGCGATTAGGCCTTAGTCAACCATGATGGCCCAGTGCGGGTTGGTTGACTACGTACACCTTTGAAACGTTAATGTGGGAACAAAAAAAAAATGAGGTTTAATGCCACTTAATAATATACAAAAAGTTGAACGTACCTGCGGATGTTGCAAGTGGTGCCGCTCGTGCGCTAAGTGTTGCTCCTGTAACGCCGCTAACGCACGTTCTCTGCAACAGGACAAACGGCGTGACATGACTTTTTATATACATCTAGCTAACCCGTGCCCACTTCATTTGGGCATAATATTATTAATCCCCGAAGCGAACACGAACGCGAACCGATTTAAACCCGAAGCCATCGCGCGCCATCCGCTGCTTTGGCCTTCACACTTAAGACGATGAGTTTACTTATTTTCATAAGGACCGGCCAGTTACAGGCCAATCACGTTGCTGCCCACAATGGCCAAAATCTCCGAGCGGCTGTTATTAATTACCATGAGGCCACACATCACCCCCCGTGAAGAACAATACGGATTTAGGGCAGAGCACTCCACAACGTTGCAGTTGACGAGCACGAATAAAAAGGGACGAGGGACATCCACACTCTGACGAGTGTGGATGTCCCTCGTCCCTTTTTATTTCTTAAGGAATTTTTTATTTCTTTTTATTTCTTAATAAAAAGGAATACCCAGTGGAGGTCTTCCTAGATATGGAGAAGGCCTTCGACCGAATATGGCACGAGGGCCTGATCCATAAATTGCAGTCAATATCTCTGCCTAGGAGGACCGTGAAGACTATTGCGTCCTTCCTCAAGGAGAGGAAGTTTCATGTCGCTGTCGAACATACCATCAGCAGCAATAAGAGCATTGAGGCTGGGGTGCCGCAGGGCAGTTGCCTGTCACCAGCTTGCTACTCCTGTTTCACGAACGACATCACAGTGAACCCAGGAGTCACCCTGGCCTTATATGCGGACGACGCGGCCTTCATAACCACATCCATCAAGCCGTACCACGAGGCGATGAAGATGCAGCGGCAGATGGATCTACTGCCAAAGTGGTTGAACGACTGGCGCCTAGTGGCCAACCCAACGAAGACCCAGGCCATCCTGCTCAGCAGGGCCTCGCTCTCTGACAACTTTCACTCCTAGGCCACCAGACCCCTGGACGCCCAGGGTGAAATACCTAGGAGTGACCATAGATCGCAAGTTGTCCATGATGCCACACGTGGAGCATCATGAGAGGCGAAGACAGCCAGAGCATTATTGAGGGTTCAGTAGATTCCGAGATTACCCCTTACAATTTAACAAACACACAAACGTTACTTTTTTATAATATTAGTAAAGATACTTTTTTATAATATTTTAGCGAGTCGACGGGACTTGGGTTTTAACCACTACGTTACGTGCAGATGGGGATTTTAGATTATTTAAAAAATTTAATTAATATATTAGCAACCATTATTCGTCTTCTTATACATATATAAAATTTTCGTGTCACAGTGTCAGTTAACATACTCCTCCGAAACAGCTTGACCGATTTTCAAAAAAATTATATCATACATATTCAGTAGGTCTGACAGTCGGCTACTATCTATTTTCATACACCTTCGTGATAAGGGTTGTCCACCCCTAATATCCTTTTATATTATTTGGTCTATTTATTATAATGTGGCATTAAAAATACATACAACCCTAAATTTTCACCCTCTATTTTTTAATAGTCATTGTAGTAATTTAATCATATGGTATTTATAAACATGATTAAAGTAAAAAATAAAAGAAAATAAAAACGATTTCATAATGCCTCTGTTATTGCTTTCTCAGCTATAGTTTCTTAAACAAAAATCATTATAACGATGGAATTAGTTTTCGTTAGGGTTATTTTTACAGCCTGTACAAACATATCTCCTGTGATATACATATATTGTGAGTGCAATCATTTAAATACAATTGTACAATTACCACAATAGTCGCCTTGACAATTGTTCAATTATTAAAAAAAAATCTTACCGGTCTCTGTTTTGTTGTAACGCTATCTGCCTGTCCCTTTCTAAGTATTGCGCTTGCTGCGCTCGTCTGTCTCGTTCTAGCACCTATAACAAAAATGATTTTTCAACGTTACAGGAATTATTACAGGAAGAAGGCTTTTGTGGAAAATATTAAAAACTGAAAAACATAATAAGTCGCTATATACAACTGTGCCTGTGGGGGGCAATTTGTTCAACAGACAAACATGTTACTTACTTATGTGTTGATCGAAATCAAGTTATATAAAAATAAATGCTTAAAAAAATATAAGATTCAGTATATTTCAATTGCATTAATAAAATATAGTTTTTAGGCTTTAGATTTTTTTTTCGAATTGCAATGCCACTGACCTGATACTGTAAATGTTGTTGGTGGTACTTTTGCGCCATCACAATGTCCCTTTGTATTCGATCTTGTAATCTGAAACCGACATAATTGGATTAAATAATTGAGAATAGGCTGGACTATACTAATATTATAAAGAAACTGTTTTCCTTTTATTCTGAACTTCTAGAAGATACCGCAATAGTGACAAAAAAGTTTTTGATGATTGAGATCCCTTTGCTCCTGATGGGATTGAGCCTGCTTTAGATATGAGAATAATTGGGTTTGATTTTGATAACTGGGTATTAACGTTACCAAATATTTTGACTATAGTAAATAACACGATGGAACTATAGCTTTTTGAGATATAATTGTGTGAACTTGTTATGGATGTTGGGTTCCGATTATTTTTCGGTAAAAAAACCGGTGAAAAATGGAATAGCCCTTGCTGATTTTCTTGCTGGTAAGAACCAGTATAAGGTCTCAAACTTGTGCCGGACCTGAGAATCAATGCCGTAGCATCTTCGACGTGCGAGTGATTTTAAAAATCCTAATTGAAGAATAACTTTATGATTTTGATGATTAATAATACAAGCTTTTATTAAATGTGCTAAACAGAACAAACTTTTACATATAAAAGCTTGTCGCAAGATTTACTTACTTATAGAATACTATTAACGACAAGCTTTTATATGTAAAAGTTTATTTTGTTCTGTTTAGAGCATTTAATAAAAGCTTGTATTAAAAAAAAAAAGAGTTTTTACTTTTAATTTATTTTCCGACTAATAAAACAAGCTTAGCAAACCCTTTCATTTGATACCCATATTGAAGGGATGCATTATAAAAAATTGGTCCGCCATTTTGGGAAAGTCCGCCATATTGGATTAAGAGTGACGTCACATTATTTATCGAGGTGTTCTTTGCAAGCCCTTTCATTTGATACCCATATTGTAGGGGTGCATTATAAATAATTGGTCCGCCATCTTGATAATGCCGCCATGTTGGATTTAGAATGACGTCACACACATAACCATTGCATTGTCATCCGATTCCGAATTTCAGCTCAATCGGAGACCGGGAAGTGGGTCAAACTAACATTCCAAGATTTTCTTACATAGTTACAAGTGAAGCTAATATAAAACCTTGTAAAAAAGAATAAATAAACTGTTTAAAACCCAAAAGAATTGTAACATGAAAAATATACATAAGTAATTAACCATTTGAATATTATACTTTACTTATCTATACTGCATGCATTAATGTAGTTAATAATACAATTCGTTTAAGAACTTTTTGCACGTTTTATAGTACGGATGTAAATAAAATAGATTATTGCAGTAGTTTAGTTAAAAATAAACTTTGTGTGACATATGATTTGCTCATAAATATATTTGCCTTTAAGTGGGGAAGTATATGAGCTGTGATGAAGATCGATTAAAGTCACGAATACAGAAATAATGAGTCCCAACGTGACCATACCTGATGTCATGATGCTGCGGATGGTGCTGCTTGGGTTCAACCTTGGGTTCAACCCGGGTTGGACCTTGCCCAGGAGCGGCTCCTACGGAGCCGGGCACGGGAAGCGCTGACGCTGCTGACGCTACATCCACTAGCGATGTGAAGGCTTCGTGACCTAAGGAGAATAGCATTTTGAATAAAAAAAATATGGGTTTTGACATTACCGAGAGAATCAAGACAGCACGAACGTAGACCAGTTGGTATAAAATATTGTGGTAAAGAATTTGTCGTGGTGAAGAAATCATTTAAGTGAGGTGATGGTTAAGACTTGTTTATTGTATATATAAACAATAATATTACTTTTGAGGTATGCAAATTCGTAGTGATAAAAATTATCGTGCGTTAGCGTGAATAATGATGGATAAAAGTTAAAATTTGAACTTTCATTATTCACGCTGCCGAACTGTGGAACTCTCTCTTACAAAATCTGTGAACCTATATCACTGCTCACTTTTAAACGTTGAGTGAAAAAGTACTTTGTAAATTTGATATCCGGGTCTGTAACGGAAGTAAGACGATTGCACGAATTGTATGGGCTTGATTCCGTTATTAGGAATTATTTCCATACAGATATCGAAATGATTTTGATACCGAATTTAACGCGAATGATACTTCCTTTAGGAATCATCAAATTATTACTTACTTTAGGAAAAATCTAAAGTGTATCACAGGGTACAATAATAGATCCAGTAAAAAAGAACTCACCGGGCGGTGGATGCGGATGGGGGTGGGGGTGCTGGTGCGGGTGCTGCTGGTGCGGCAGCGGGTGGTGCTGGTGGTACAGCGGCGTGTGGCGCTGGATGACGGAGACGGGCTCGCGGCGGTACTCGGCGGCGTCCGCGCGCTCGGTTCGCTCGGCGCGCTCGCCGCGCTCGGGCCGCTCGCCGCGCTCGGGTCGTTCGGGGCGCTCGGGCCGCTCGGGTCGCTCGCGCTCGGGCCGCCGCGCGCCGCCGTGCATCTGCTGCGACGTGATGAAGTCCGCCATGATGATCTGTCGCTGCTCCAGCCCGTACGGACTTCGGGAATACGCCGCATTAGCGTTTGCGTTCGCGGAGTTGCCCGAACTTGGACCGCTGCCGCCGGTTACTTGTTGTGGCTGCGACGAGAACAGGGTATTTAAAAAAAAATAATAGCAGCGACGAGCAAAAGCCGACAGTCTCTTAAAGAAAAATATTAACGATAGAGGAAACTATACTGTCAAATTGCTGTAAATTTGTCAACAAACCACTCTATCCTTTCAAATAGTTGTTTGCTACCAATTCAGCAATAACTTTGAAATAATCATAAATAATAAATACCGTAGAATAGCTAGGTGAATGCGGCCGGGGGTAGTAAGGCCCCCCTGGACTACGCCTCTTGTAGTAGTCGAAGGCGCGCTTGTCTGCTCCCGTCTGGACCACTGGGGTGCCGGCGGTTATGGACCCGCCCTGGAACAAACATTTATATTATTACTTGCTTGTTTGATCCTATATTTAATTGTAAGTATTTCATGTTTAATAACAGTTTGGTTTTATGCAACGCTTTTGAGATTATATTACAAATATGAGAAAGATATTAAATTGTGATTTTAGTGTTATACATTATTATTAAAAACAATTATATAAATAACCATTTCACACCACACTCACACAAGCTGCGTGCATGAGCGTTTCTCATACATCACACCACTACCACGTACCATTACCCCCACCACAATTACCACTACGTTACGTACACATGGGAATAATAGATTATAATATGATCAGAATTCAAAGAAATAAATATATCTAACATAAAATAACTAAATTAATAATTGCTTAATTATTTATTGCCCAGGAAGAAGAGAATTTCTTAAGTTTTGGTTATATTTTTTTCCAGTTATTTTACATTACCTTGGGTTCAGGTGTTCGTCTTGGCTGGGCTTCGAACCTGGTCTCTAGCGGCGTGCCCAGAGTGATGGATCCTTTTGCATTGGGCAGAGGTTTAAGGGCGGTGCGGGTGACGCCCACCGCTGGGCCCGTGCCCACACTGCCCACGCCGGCACTCTTGCCCTTGCAGTTGTACGCGGCCGATACGCCGCTCGGGTAATCGGAGTTACGGTACGTCTGCTGTAACAAGGGGTGTTGTTCAGATAGTTTACTTTAAGATAGGTTTAGTCGTAGTTTGATATTTACCATACGTTATATATAAATGCGATTATATACATACAGTTACATACATGTATAACCATATTTTTATACAGTAGCTTCTGTGATTTAATTTATTAAATAAATGACAATAAAACATAAAGTTTAGAGACAGATTTATACATAAAGTTCCCTTATCCCTGCTAATATTATAAATGCGAAAGTTTGTAAGTATGGGTGGATGTTTGTTACTGTTTACCCCAAAAAATGCGCATGCGCTCGCTAGTAAATAGTAAAGTTCGATTTTTAATTCGAGTCAGTAAATGACATTTCCAGTGTCATGCGTCACAAATCGTATTATTTAATATGGTATGTATTACATATTCCTACTACTATTATAAAGGCGAAAGTTTGTAAGTATGGATGTTTGTTACTCTTTCACGTAAAAACTACTGAATGGATTTGAATGAAACTTTACCACAATATAGCTTATACATCAGAATAACACATAGGCTACAATTTTTGAGGTTTTAGGAACCTGAAGTCCACGCGAACGAAGTCGCGGGCAAAAGCTAGGTTACAATAAAAAATATTATAGCTTATCATCATCATCAGAATAATATACAGCTTGTCAAAAAAGTGTAGAAACGGAACTAACTTTTTTGTATGATGGC
The DNA here is from genome assembly GCA_036419045.1 of Scirpophaga incertulas. Lineage (NCBI taxonomy): Eukaryota > Metazoa > Arthropoda > Insecta > Lepidoptera > Crambidae > Scirpophaga > Scirpophaga incertulas. The sequence continues at coordinate 17,271,621 of CM071646.1, forward strand.
AACATTCCTAAAACTGTATTACTAATCTGTAATTTATGTAAACAAAATACCTAATTAAATTTTATTTTGTTATTCGTAATTATTGATTACGACGATATATTTGTTTAAAATACTACAAAATATATTAAATATGAATAAAACAATCAGAAGCTCTACCAGAGAGGTGATCTTTCATGTTTATAAGCGATGTCTACTACTTTTTGTGTTGCTACATTAAACAACAGTGGCGCCCTTATTTATTTCTACTCTATTTTGACAAACTGTACGAAATACACCAGTTACAGTTCAACTCAGTTGTGCGCGCGGTCCTATGTGTGGGTAAACCTTGTACATATACAGTGACTTTGTGTGCGTCACAAGAGGTACAGTCGAGTACAAATACAAATACAGTTATTTACGGGTTTAAAAAAAAAACGGTTATTTTGTAATTTAATGTTTATTTATTGAACACTAGCTGTTGCCCGCGACTTCGTCTGCGTAAATTTCGAGTTGAATGTTATTATTTTGATAAAAACTGGTTTCGTTTCATCGTATTTTGGTTCCCTGTTCCATCTCACTGCCCACGAACATGCTAAACGTGGTCTTTGGGGTCTTATAACCTGTGGCTCTGTCTACCCCGCAGGGGATAAAGACGTTATCTTATGTATGTATTGTATCATGATGATGAATTGTCTTTAGATTTTAAATTTCCCATGTAACTTATGTAAGAATGGTGTACATTATAATTCGCAATATTATCATGCCTTGAGTTCATTAAAATGACGATAACTTTTTTTTAATGAACCGATTTTGATGAAACAAAGTTTAGATATTATTCTGAGTTAAAAAACAAAGCAAATAGTGAAGTTTCAAGCAAATCGGTTCAGTACTTTCGGAGATAAACGTGAACAAACATACAGACAGACAGACAGACAAAAAATTCCAAAAAATTTTTTTTGCTTTCTAATAATCTATTTAAGTGCCCCTCTATCCATTTCAGTCAAAAATACTAAATGTACAGACAAAATATTTTTACTGTCTTATTATATGTATAGATTATTCTGAATCGCTACTTGACAAATGAAATGATGAATTTTCGGATTCGCTGCTCTCACCAAGGTTAATTATGTATTCTGACTCCATGTCAAAATGTCTATAGTATTGTTATTATTTCTAGCATTAAATAAAATCACTAACCGGTTTGCTAGGGTGCGGGAACGCGTCCATTCTCGGCCTCTTGACGCTGAGGTCGAGCAGCGGTTCGTTGCGGTCGCGGTGCTCGATGTGCAGCACCACGACGCCGTCCTTGTGCTGGCCGTGCTGGCCGTGCGGGCCGTGCGGGCCGGGCGGGCCGTGCGGGCCGTGCGGGCCGGGCTGGCCGGGCGGGCCGTGCGGGCCGTGCGGCTGCGGCTGCGGCTGCGGCTGCAGCGGCGTGATGGTGGCCGGCCGCTGCGGCGAGCGGGGCGAGCTCCGCGCGCTGTGCGACCCGCTCACAACGCTCAACGTGGCGAGACTTTCTCTCGTGCCGGTTGTCGAGGTCACCTGAACAATACATATTTGCCGGTTGTCGAGGTCACCTGAACAATACATATTTAAGGCCAGTTTAAAACTGTCCAACACATTTTCTAAGGTTCCATTCGATTTAACCCCACCCTATCAGAACATAATAAGCAGTGCGCCCGAGTGATGTTTTTATAAAATTGGGGTATTGAGGAAATGCAAAGCGTTTGTAATATAAGAAATATTAGGGTTCGGACTCTCCGCACCCCAATGAAGTAGAGATGTTCATGTAAAAATAATATCGATATTTTTTGTGATATAATATATCGTATTGTTATATCGATACTTGGCGATATATCTAATAAACTAGCTTTTTGCCCGCGGCTTCGCCTGCGTGGATTTCGGGATTGGGTCTATAGAGGGTTAAGGGTCATAGCTTTTGCCTACGGCTACATATTTAGATTTTATGGCGCTTCCCGTGGGACTATCCGTTTTTCCGAGATAAAAAATACCGCAAAACATTGCTCAAGAATCACTCTATCTGTTGATGAAAACCGCATGAAAATCTGTGCAATAGTTTTTGAGCGAAGCCTTTAATGCGCATCCCGTGGGATCTGTCAATTTTTCCGGGATAAAAAGTAGCCAATGTTACTCGGGGATAATGTAGCTTTCCAAAGGTGAAAGAATTTTTGAAATCGGTCCAGTAGTTTCGGAGCCTATTCATTACAAACAAACAAATCTTTCCTCTTTATAATATTAGTATAGATATATCGATATTTTAAAAATATCGTAAGTGTTTGTATTTAATAACTAGTCTGGTAATATGAAATAGGCATCAGGTTAATTATGAGTAAAACATTTTATAGAGAAGAAATAAATAAACTTTATTAATAAATTGCACGAAATAGAAGTCAAGCTCATACGACCCAAGTGTTAAAAAACCAACACTGGATGGCAAAAGCTCAAATGTATGTAAACATTGCACAAACATTGACAAATGTCCGTCATACAATATTGTCTATTCTGTATTTGCGATAGTTTGTGCACATATGGGTGACCCACTTAAACCAAGTGAGTGACCATAAGACACTACCCATAGATTATAAAAGTTTTACAGTGTTGCCATCTCATGTCTGCGTTTCGTTAATGCAAAAACTAACTTTCTATAATCCGGGTCTTGTCGTTTTATACTCAAATAAACAATGTTGCAGATTTAAAGAAATAAGTCTTAGAAAATAACTAGATAAAAATAAAATGAAATGTGACCCGATATTTGATATATCGGATGAAATATATCGATATTATATTCGATACTAGATGATTCGATAATATATCGATATTTTTTGAAATATTGATTTATATCGGCCACTCGTACTATGAAGTTACCTTGAGGTGCGGCTTGGGGTGCGGCGGCTGAGGCTGGTTGTTTTTCGTCAAGCTGATCTCGATCATGTTGAGCACCACGTCCCGCACGGTGAGCGGCGCGGCGGGCCCGTTGCGCGCCTGGCACGCGCCGGCCCCCGCGGGCGGCCCCACCGGCCCCGCCGGCCCCACCGGCCCCGCCGACCCCACCGACCCCACCGACCCCACGGCCGTAATGGTGCCCCCCACCGAGCTGGCCGCGCTCGTGTTCACCGACGTCACGGCGTTCGTAGGCGTCGGCGGCAACGACGTGGGTGGTAAGATCTGCAAAAATATACATTTGAACATATTTAACTTTGTAAACTTCAGTACATCACAATATAGTATAATAAGGAAATAAATAAAAATATTATTTCAAATAATAAATTGCAATCCTAAATAATCTCAAAAAATCATATACATACTTATAAATAAACTTAAATGTTATCAAATAAAATTTTGTATATACCTGTCATTTTCTATATCGAAAATACGGTCCGCAATTTACTGACAGAGCTCGTGCAAAAAATTAGACCGTATTCAAAAACAGACCAATTTATACAAATTCTGTATTCGATCTGGCCATAGTAATTTTGACAGTCAAATTCAAATATTTTTAACATTCAAGTTCGATGTTTTCAACCCTTATTTTTGATAATATGAACAGCAAATAAATGGTGAAGTTAAATTAAGTGTTTAAGCGTAGACTTTTCAAATCACCAGCTTACCTTAGCCGGCTCAGAGTCCTCATCGGCCGTTTCGGTGGCCGATGAATCGTAATCCCTTCTTCTTGGAGCAGCCGCATCAGTTCTGGGGGCGGGAGGCGGCGGAGGTTCCCCGCCCGAAGAAGAGGAGGCGTCGGAAGAAGATGACCACTCCACTTCCCGCAGAGGACCGGTGGCCGGACCGGTCGTGCCAGTATTGGGGCCTGTGCCGTCCCGAGTAGGTCGCGGTATGCACGCTTCTAATTGGTATTTTTTCCTGTAGACAATAGGAATTTACATGTATATCTCCGATTAATAAATTTTATATTATGAGTTGATACCGCCGAATCTACAATGACGAATATGTCATGTTCCTAAACAGTTGCTTTACTGTAATATTCCAAATTTAGCGCGGCCAGCCGGTCTCAGTGCGGTGCCCGCACTGTACGCACCTGTACGTGTAGTAGAAGGCCTTGAGCGAGGCGGGCGCGCGGCCGCAGAGCGGCGGCAGCCGGTCCAGTGCGTTCCCCGCACTGTACGCACCTGTACGTGTAGTAGAAGGCCTTGAGCGAGGCGGGCGCGCGGCGCAGAGCGCGGCCAGCCGGTCCCAGTGCGTTCCCGCGCACTGTACGCACCTGTACGTGTAGTAGAAGGCCTTGAAGCGAGGCGGCGCGCGGGCCGCCAGAGCGCGGCCAGCCGGTCCCAGTGCGTTCCCCGCACTGTACGGCACCTGTACGTGTAGTAGAAGGCCCTTGAGCGAGGCGGGCCGCGCGGCCGCAGAGCGCGGCCAGCCGGTCCCAGTGCGTGCCCCGCACTGTACGCACCTGTACGTGTAGTAGAAGGCCTTGAGCGAGGCGGGCGCGCGGCCGCAGAGCGCGGCCAGCCGGTCCCAGTGCGTGCCCCGCACTGTACGCACCTGTACGTGTAGTAGAAGGCCTTGAGCGAGGCGGGCGCGCGGCCGCAGAGCGCGGCCAGCCGGTCCCAGTGCGTGCCCCGCACTGTACGCACCGTGTAACGTGTAGTAGAGTAGGCCTTGAGGAAGGCGAGGCGGGCGGCGCGGCCGCAGAGCGCGGCCAGCCGGTCCCAGTGCGTGCCCCGCACTGTACGCACCTGTACGTGTAGTAGAAGGCCTTGAGCGAGGCGGGCGCGCGGCCGCAGAGCGCGGCCAGCCGGTCCCAGTGCGTGCCCCGCACTGTACGCACCTGTACGTGTAGTAGAAGGCCTTGAGCGAGGCGGGCGCGCGGCCGCAGAGCGCGGCCAGCCGGTCCCAGTGCGTGCCCCGCACTGTACGCACCTGTACGTGTAGTAGAAGGCCTTGAGCGAGGCGGGCGCGCGGCCGCAGAGCGCGGCCAGCCGGTCCCAGTGCGTGCCCGCACTGTACGCAGCCTGTACGTGTAGTAGAAGGCCTTGAGCGAGGCGGGCGCGCGGCCGCAGAGCGCGGCCAGCCGGTCCCAGTGCGTCCGCGCACTGGTAGCGCCGACCTGTTACGTGTAGTAGAAGGCCTTGAGCGAGGCGGGCGCGCGGCCGCAGAGCGGCGGCAGCCGGTCCCAGTGGCGTTCCCCGCGCACTGGTACGCACCTGTACGTGTAGTAGAAGGCCTTGAGCGAGGCGGGCGCGCGGCCGCAGAGCGCGGCCAGCCGGTCCCAGTGCGTGCCGTGCTGCCGCAGCAGCGTGCGGAACCGCGCCAGCTCCTCCTCCGACGGCTCGCCGCTACCCTCGCCCACGGCTTCCAGCCGCCGCGTGATCTTCTTGTAGCACCCTATGCAGCATTTGCTGAGATCGCTGGGAATTTCTGAAAACATTTATGCAGATTCAGACAGTGGTAGCTTCTGCTGATGTTTTGTGGTTTTCTTTTAATCTTTTATGTTTTGTGGTTGCGAAAATTTTTAAATAGATATGAAATTCACTAAAATAAATAGCATTAGGTTCTAAGTGTCGAGTGAGCAAAAGTTGTGTTAAAATTGCATTGTGTTAAAATGTTAGATAATTTAGACGTACGATATTTTGGGCGCGTTGAATAGGATAATAAAAGTGACTTACGGAAGTCATCCATGATGGGCCGCTTGAGGTCGAGCGGCAGGTCGTGCCAGCGCGGCGGCAGGTGGCGCAGGCGGCGCGCGCGAGGCCGGGCGCCGGGCGCGCCGCCCACGCCGGCCGCCGCACCCGCTCCCGCCCCCGCCGCTGAGGCTGGGGCGCCCCCCGCGCTGGCGCACTTGCCCACCGCGCACGCGCCTCCCCTGGATCGCGCCCCGCTCGATCCCCGGGCACACGACACGCACGCGCGCACTTCATCCCCGACTAACGAATCCTCTGTTACTAACTGTGGCGCTCGACTCCTAAACACCGCAAAAAACAAAACCTTTACTTTAAAAAATCGAATATACCTATGAGTATAAACTAATATTTAGGAGTTAATAAGACGTTCTGCTGGAGATATTTAAAAAACACACTTATTATCAGGACTTTTAGACCCCTTGTAGAGAAGCAAGTTCTTCAACATCCAGGAATGAATTGCCAAGTGCTGACTAACCTGGGTACAGTTCTCGTGGCGTTGGGAGCGCCGCACAGCGCGCATGCCCCGGTGGTGCTGCCCACGGGCGGTGTCGGTGTCGACGTCGGCGTTGGCGTCGGCGTCGGGGTCGGCGCGGGCGGCGCTCCAACGCTGCTCACGCTATGGGGTGTGCCCACGCGCTCTGTTGCTCCTGCAGACAACCATTGATGAGGTTCACTTGATTGTTGACAGATATTATCTTCATTTAATTAAATGTAGCAAACTAATAGCGAATATGCCTAGTTGTCATTGAACAAAGTCTACTAGTCGGAATATATTATAATAATTAATAATGCCAATAGAAATAGTCATATTTTGAAGGAGAATGAGAGAAGCTAGAGTAGGGGGCAAGGTCGATTTAATCCCCATTTATACATCAGATGACGTTTACACGTCTCTTCCAGTTTTGTTATACACCGTTGTTTTATTTTATTAGCCCGTTAGAATACCTTCGAATCCCTAAACATCATCTTGCATCGAGCAACGCATAAATCTGTGGGCTCGTGCAATATTAAAGCGATCAGCGAGATCAGTCGGCTCGCATATTCATCTACCATTCAACGGATTACTGCTGAACATTTGGCGTTTGAATCAACAGCATGAATAAACCAGCACATTTGCCGCGAACTTAGCCCTGAATGTGATAAGCGGGAACTTAGTAAACTTAACTGTTCAAATATGGGTGGTGTAAAAATGTCATTATTACACCTGTCAATTCGGTTTCGAATAATGGGGAGCGTTAGCTCAGTTTATTTGACATTTCAAACGGCAGCCTTATGGCCGTTTTCACAAAACCTTGTCTTAGCTTAGGCGACTCCTAAGTGACATGCTGTCACTTTTTGTATTAACTGAAAAGAGTGAGACAACATGTCTCTTAGGAGTCGCCTAAGCTAAGACAAAGTTGGTGAAAACGGCCATTAAAGTATTATGGCGTAGTATGGTCGTAAGTTTTAATACAATACTTTTTAATATTTCATCAGAACATTACTTTAGTACTATTGTAACTACTGATCCGATTCGTTGATCACAGCGCCACCGATTATTAGTTAATTAATTATTTTTCTCACCACACTAACGTTCATTTATGAATCCTGCTCTCGCATCTATATAAATAGACTGATTTAAATACGAATTATAAATTTAACGCTTCAAAGTTCAGTTAACAGATCCCGCAAGGCATAAATGAAACACCGAAAGTGTACCGAGAGCAGTTTAGTGAACGCGAGAGATTCAACCGAACAAATTAGCGAATGTAAACTAACCGTGGACGTTATAGAGCTTAATTAACTACTACGAATGCATAGCGCGGTAGTCAGACCACCTGACTTATTGCAGTGGCAGTTCTAACAGCAGAAGGTCATGTATGCGGCAAACGTTGCCACGAGACATTCAGGCAAACTGTCGAATTGTCGTTTGTTTGAAAAATCTACGATGACTGGCATATCTCAAAATATATCTAACTCCGCATATCTCAAAATAGTACATTTTTCAGGCGTAACGACTAAACAGCCAGACTTTTGACGTGACAACGTCTATTAAATTGGTACGGCGTGGAGTCATTCTCGAAAACACCGTAACGGCCGAATCTGACGCCACACGGAGCCACGCACATTACTCATAATAATTAATTTATGTATAACTTCAGAAGCAGAAAATTTAAACAAACTATTAAATAAAAATATAAATGTTATACATTACTTTATTTTAAATAATTTCATTGCACCCAGAAAAATTACCATGTAATAGACGTTGTCACGTTCAAATATCGGCAGTAGACGAAATTCTACGGACAACCAATTTTTTTATAATATTTACTAAGTATAGCTTGAACACGGAACTAAATGGGTGTGGGGTTTGATGTCCGTGTATTCAACTGCAATGTGAAATCCCTTAGGGAATAGCTCTACGGGTTCTTATTTAAATATTAGAAGCTAAAAAATCTTCCATTTTGATATTGCCTGCCAAAGCAGTCAATTGCTTGTTTCAAGCTCTGTCAACAAGCAATTGACTGCTTTAATTGACTTATGGCCGTTTTCACCAACCTTGTCTTAGCTTAGGTGACTCCTAAGTGACATGCTGTCACTTTTTATATTAACTGAAAAGAGTGAGACAGCATGTCTCTTAGGAGTCACCTAAGCTAAGACAAGGTTGGTGAAAACGGCCATTAGACACGTATTGTTTAAGCTGAATTTATAGGTGGAAAATCTATAATTGGCATTTTGTTTTTATTGTTGATATGTAATTTACAGTTTAAATAAATAACAACTAATACGGAAGGAATGTGCTCTTTTACTTTTTAAATTGCTTTATATTGACAAAGAAGCAGACTGTCACCTGAAGATAAGCGGCAGTCACCTATGGCGGTTCCTGTGAGATTCGCAGCAAATCTGCAACCTCCACAAAACCACAGCGTATGTTACCAACGTAACTTACAAAGCAAATCTGTAACCAGTAATTTCACTGGCTAATTTATCCTTCACGTCGGAACAGAGTGAATCGTCATTTATTTAACTGGTTACAGTCGCCTATGGCGAGTGGTTTCTGTGAGATTCACAGCAAATCTGCAACCTCCACAAAAACCACAGTGTACATTGCCAACTTCTGACCTAGATGTCAAGTCGCGGTATAGTCAGTAAACACACTGCCTCCCCCTTCACACCGGAACACAGCAAAGAGGACATTCCTATTTGTTCTTGTATCAACTTACAGAAATAAATGGGCAGAGCCACCTAAGCAGACGATCCTCGTATAGACTTTTCCTCCCTAAATTTGTACTATTGTTTCATATTAATTTATGGTGGATATCAACTAACCGCGGCATTTGGAATTCTCGTGATATAAAACGTGATATTTATTCAGTGTTAGCACTCGATATGCAACGAATGCTCTACCGTAGCCGATACAAAAATATCGTCTGTGATATTGCTAACTGTCAAAGCTATTGCATAAGTTTACTTGTATTCCTTTTGTATCCTCTTATTGTAATAATTAATTTTAAATTAATTGTGCTTAAATATAAATTTATAATCTAATGAAATATATTTTTTAATTTGTCAAACTGTATCTTTTGCATTTTAAAGATGTTGCGTTAATGGTTAATGGTTTATGGTGTTTTGTAAATGCTTTATATTCATTACTAAAATAAAAAAGAAACTACCTAATTCAAAAACAAATGATATTCAATGTAATGAGAAACGATAAAAAATAGTGTATTAAAATGAATCACTATAAACATAGAATTAATTATTATCGCAATTAATTAATTAATTTTTCGATAAAACTTTTCTTCAATTCCTAATTGATATTCTTTTAAACTAACTAAAAATGAGCATCCAAACATTACAAACATTTTCGATGTCATTATTTCATTCAATAATTTTTCTTATAAATATTTAACAGCCATGGCTTCTAGGCCTTCAGCCAAGTTCTGTTGCGCTCCGTTCGTTCGTGATCGACATGATATCAAATTTAATATAGAATAGACCCGAGAATACAATTTTCTCTGTGAATGGAGATTTTTGTGATATTTACCTTCGATAAAAGATGCTTGATAATATCAAATTCGAAACCAAATCACATGAACTGAGAATTGGCTCTCAGGTGTTGCAGACCAGATGTTTATTTCTACAAAATCTGACTTCGTTATATATTATTTTGCCTTTTTGTAATACGGTTTAAGGCTTGTGTTATGGGATCTAAGGTAACGAATAGACCATACATATATTATGCATATATATTAACAACCATGGCTAAGGCACAAATACTTGCAAATACTCGCATTCATCACACAAATATCTACCCCCACCGGGACTAGAATCCTTATGCACCGCCCACCGCTCTGGAGGGCGGGCGCTTTTGTTCTCAGTCGATAAGGTCCCAGGCCTTCTGCCCGATCAAAGGCTTGTAGGTAGTGTTTAGTTGGTAGGCTAGCCTTCTGCTAGAGTTCAACATAACCACCCGCCGTAAACCGGGCGCGGGTGGTATCCGGTGGAAAGTCGTCCGAACGCCAAGGGGTTATTAAGACAACTACAGTAGTACCACCCCTTATGAGGGTTCACTACCATCCCCCGTGGGAAAAAAGGGACTAGAATCCGGGACCTTAAAAATGGCGACACCTTGAGAAATAGTGAATATAATCCCGACAAATGTATTACTTTAGCAATGACTATTTGAGAAGATTGCACGATAGTGAGAGAATTTGTTACCATTCCGCGAACACGAGATTCTGCTACGCCCAAGCGGCTATTAGCTGCACAAACAAACTATCCGAGTAATAATTGAACGGCGGCCGTCCAACTCCGCCGGCAATAATTAAGATTTGCACACCATTAACTCTGTTAGCTCGCCGGCTGTTTAGTTTGCCGGTTGCAATCCGCTGGCTGCTTCATAATTCATCGCAGCGCCGATTCGGCGTCCGTGATTGTTCAATTGTGTATTTAGAGCGTCAATGTTTGCAAGTACGAGGATATATCAGTATCACTATGGCTGAAAATATCAGTACGTCTTGAATTTTTATTATAAACTAGCTAGTGCTCGCGGCTGCGACTGCGCAGGACACTTATCCATCATATTTTGGACTGATACTGATATATCCTATATCAGTATCACTATGGCTGAAAATATCAGTACGTCTTGAATTTTTATTATAAACTAGCTAGTGCTCGCGACTGCGTCTGCGCAGGACACTTATCCATCATATTTTGGACAATTCATACAATATCTTTATAATTTGTACCATATGTGTTATTCTGATGTTTTTTTACGTGACAGAGTAACAAACATCCATCCATACAAAATTACAGGTTTATAACACTAGTAGGGATTGACTTGAATTTTCATCATAAATGTAAATTGCGATTGAAATAAGGAAATAAAAAATAGACTTTCCGAGTTTCATGACTGTTCTTCTCGAAAGTCTTCTTTCAATTTTGGAAAAAATGCAGTATTGACTTATACGTATTTGTATGACACAAAATCTATAAACATAAAATCTATAATTTATTTTGGTGTAAGTAAGACTCAGTGAATACCAATGATGGATAAAGATTACATTGATTTAATTTCGGATAATCTATTTCAGTGGTATTATCTCGAACAGTTTTATATAATCTGCATATTTTATTGATGGCAATACTAAATTTATCTTCAATTTTATAGCTTTCAAATAACATTGAAAGGTTGTTTCACAGTTTCCTAAGATTCTGGATACTGTGCTAACAATCAGAAATAGGTATTTTAATTAGAAGTGGATAAAGCCAGTCCAATGAGCGCTTTCATCTGACAGTAATTCAGTGGAGCAGCCGCTCTAATTAGCGGCGGATAACCGCCAACGTATACCTTGCTCGTCAAACATCGCTACTTGGCAAAAGTAACTCACTGGAATAGTCAAGATCCTGAACTTATTGCAAACATTAACTAGACAACTCGGCTATTTAGTAATAGTGATTATTATTGATAATACAAATAAAAAATGCACGAAACTTGAAAGAAATTTGTTATATATCTATACTTATAATAAATCAATTCTGTACATGAAATATATTTCCAAAATAACTATCAGGAGATGATTAGGCATCGATACTGATGCCAAAAATGCAATCAGGAAACTTTTTGTCTGCCTGTCTCTCTGCATAACCGTTATAGAAACATAATTACTAGACCTATTTTAACGAAACTTGGTATAATTATTTTTCATACTCCTGAGCTGGTTATAGTACTTTTCATCACGCTACAATCAATAGGAGCAGAGCAGTGAAGGGAAATGTTGGGAAAACGGGAGAAGTTAATCCATTTTTTAAGCTTCCTTCGCGTGTGCAACCTTGCAACCGTAATGGTTAAAGCTACACAGAAATCATGTATGACGGAAATTTTCTCCTCAAAATTATATAAAAAATATCCCACGACAGCATATGTCTATATTTTATGGTTGACTCACAATAGCACGAGTAACTCCCCGGTAGCTAGTTCGAAGCTTTCTGATTAAATTTGTCTACTCTTACGTTTATAACACTTTCAATCATTAAAAATGCAACCTAATGGATGGGCGCCATAGGTAACATTTCTATATTTTATATATTCGTTATCGGCTCAAAATTCACCTCCCAATTACCTAAGTTTAAACAAGACCTAACTGGACCTGCCACAGTTGAACATGATTCGGAATAAAACGGATAACTCTCTATATATTTTAGCAATGGCGCCCAACGCGGGTACAACCTTTATTTTATGTACCATCCAGCAAAAGTATCTCTTCGGCAACCGGCACTAATTAATCTCCCAATTAATAATATTTGGACAAGAATTAATTGGATACTCCGTCTGTGTGTACAGTTCGGATTGCGGTTTAACGGTTGGCGCACAACGAGGGGTTCATCTATGTTAATCGACTCGGTTTTTGCGCTGTACCAGCAAAAAATACATCGATACAACGCAAATACGCGGCGGTTACCAAAACTAGCGCGAGCGATGGGCAAACTGACAAAACGTAAAAAGCGATATAGCGTGGACCGAGCGATGTTATGCCGAGCGTAACGTTTTAACAAGCGCCGCGTCGTGTTTGCGGACAAACAACGGAGACATCTTGTAGATTAAACAGCGCTAAACGTTTCGCTGTGGATTCGGGATTCTGATTTTATGTGCAGTCATTTTTATTGGTCTACACGTGTATTTGTGTCTATCAAATTTTATTTTTCTTTGAATTAAATCTGTTGAGAATGAAGTTAACATTGTTTCTTAGCATCACAGCCTACGCGCTATGTTCGAGCGATTAAAACTTAGTCAACTGCACTGACCCAGGGCGGATTAGTCCATTTCACATACCTGAATTTCAGCGTAGATGTATGCAAGTTGCCTGAAAATGTTTTCTTTTCAAGTAGGAACATCAGATATGGTATTCAAAAATCGAACCTCAGCCTCGTCCTTCCGAATCTGAATGGAAGACCAATGTAGATGTTATAGGGCCACTCATGCCCACGTTTATACCAAATAAGAATCTCATAATAAGCAATCACAATTTTTTTAAGCCTTAGCTATTGACTTATATAATCATTATTCAAAGATAAGTCCTAAGTATATATTCAGATTTCAGACAGTAGATCTCATAAGGTCACAGAAAAATCCGATAAGAATGTATGTTATTTATTTATTTATTGCATGTCACATTCATAATATTACGTGGTAATTATAACATATTTTAGATACTTGTGACACACTACAAGGCCATTGCATAGAATATTGAACATCAACAACAAAACAGAGTCGATAGAGTATTCCAAGTGAGTCGAGAAAGGATTTTCATGTTTGTTTCCAATAGTTTAAGCATCTGTTTACGTTGATTCGAATTCAACCAGCTTTTAACATAATTGTACAACACATTCTATGTCTGACCGTAGTCGCCATATCGACCGTTCAGCTAATCCTGACAATGACAGGTTAAGCCGCCGCGCGCGCACGGCGCTGCTCACACGGAATTCATAATCATTTGGCGCGAGCTCTGGAAGGCAACCTTTTTATACGCTGTCGCATTATGATAATTACTGCAATAAGGTATTCATAAAGCGATAAGGTAAACAATCGCTTAATTACTCACATTTTTATCACATACGTCTTTCACATATACCAGTTGATAATACAAATGTTTTAATAGTTGATGATATATGTATAATCTATAAAAGCAAATGCATCAGTGCAGTAGCCGAATTAAATGATCACCTATTTGTTGACCACGTCAACAGTAATTATTGAAATACTAGCGGACCCGACAGACTTCGTCCTGTCAAAAAGATTTGTACAGTGGCAGTTTTTTGTTCCTAATTATTTTATAGATAATGTCGCATAGCCAACCAAATCGCAAAAAAAGTCTAAATGACCTATTACATTTTGTGGCTATTCAATTTTGGAACGTGACATTAAATCCTCCAACGATGTATTCTGTGCTCCAACGCACGCACGCACACTGTTTTGATAGATATGATTGAATTTCAACTATATGTAGCGTTAATAAAGCGCAAATTGACTCTTTGATGTTAGGAACACACCTTCATTGCTTAGACAACAGTGAGTGCTTGCAATATGAACTTTATACAATAACAATAAAGCTCAATTCGACTGTACGTTTTAGTTAGAAAACGTTTGCATGGGAAAATAAAAGGGCTGTTTTTAGGGTATTTCCGATAATTATTCGAATTTTCCTCATTGTAAAAACCCTCCTTGAACTTCAACGAACATTAACAAAAAACAATTGGCCAAATTGGTCCAGGCGTTGTTGAGTTATGAGCTTACCAACACATTTTGCGATTCATTTTTATATATAATAAGATAAGATTAGAAAGAGCAGGGAAAAGCAATTATGAATTAAACTATTTAGGCGGTTTATTTTGTAGTTTTGACAAGATAGTCTAGTAAAAAGAAAGATGAATTTTATCTGCTATGAACATGTTTTTAAGACCAGTTAGTTATACTATAAATAAAAATAAATACATGTATTTTTTTACACTTCAATTAGACTAGCCTAAAGTAAGCTCTGTAAGACTTGTGTTATGGAATCTAGGATCACGGATAGAAATACATTGTACGGAACACTATAAGCTGTACTGTAAAACGATTTTGATACACTCAAATAAAAAAATGTAAAAACAAGTTTCCACCCCATAAATATTTTTTTTAAAATGTAAATATAAAAGTATACACAATAATTTTCCGATGCCATAGACAGATTCGAACATTTAGAATCACTCTAAGAGCAAATAATTTAAGGCTATTAGATGCGGTTATCGCGGCAAATTCACTTCTATTCAAATGCTCTATCCATTCGCAGCTAATTATAAATTCTACGGTCAAAGTGAATATAGAAACATCAGGGCTTTAATTTCATTGACAAAAGTCCGCCCACCACTTAATTAAGTGTCATAAATATTAGATCAACACAAGACAGGGCATTCTTCCATCCCGGCAGCTCCTGAGGGACGCTAAGCAAATAACTCTATGGGCAATCACTCTACATCTCAAACATAATGAATCCTGTATAATACTCTTTCATCGAATCCCTTGTCGGCGAGGTGGGTTAATGCGAGATGTCACCAAGAGCTTAATATTTGTTTGGATGTAAGTATATATAGAGAAAATAACGACAAACTGTAAATTTAAATTTGGAAAAAATGTATATTAAGAAAGTTAAGACTTTAAGACATTTTATGACCTTTTTTTAATAAATAAATATTCTATTTTCAATTACACCAATTAACCTAGCCCACAGTAGGCTCTGTAAGGCTTGTGTTGTGGGATCTAGGGTAAGAGATAGGCATACATACATAATATGTACATAAATATTTTTGATAATTATATATAATCACCCCCTATAATTGAGCCCTAGGGGTCCATGACAACCTGCGGGTCTACGCTAGCGATACAAAAATTTGGGTGTCCATAAAATGAAAACAGGCTTCACGACAATGGATCTCAACATACCGCTCATCCAAAAGAATATTGACATAATTACGTTTTTGCGATTATTCAGGAGAGCGTTTTAAAAGTTTGACATCGAAAATATTGTGTATTTCCAATCATTCTATCGATATATTTTAATAGTTATGTTGTATTACTTTATTAACAATAATATTACATAAAAAGTTTGAGAGAAACCTCAAGATAATTATTAAAAAATACCAAATGAAACAAACCGGACGTACATTTATGACATTTTGTAATTTAAATATTACAATTATGACATTATACCAGGTTTGGATATGGGAATAAATCATGAATTTAAACTACATAATTCTTAATTTGTTTTATTTTTATAATACATTTTATGAACTCGAAAAAAGCTTCAAAATCTTAACTAATTTTTTTTTATAAAAATCTTCATAAGAAAACAAAAATAAACTGTTATTAAACAATTCTAAGTAAATAATAAACGACAGTGACTCTCTCTATCGGAACTAATGGAACAAAAATTCTGTCGTTTTTACCACAGATAAAACGTGCAAAACACGAAGCTATGGTATCAAAAACTCATTTTCGACTTTTTGGTAATTATGTCAATATTCTTTTGGATGAGCGATACACTGATAGTACCTACCTATTTACGGAAATCGTGAACCTCTGTACGGGAAAATATCTGTGTTGAAATAGGAATGAATCTTTTACGAGCAGACACAAAGATAACATCCCAACTAATATTATAAATGCGAAAGTAACTCTGTCTGTCTGTTACGCTTTCCCGCTTAAACCTCGCAACCGATTTTGATGAAATTTGGTACAGACAATCTTTAGACCCTGAGACAGAACATAGGCTTTTTATTATTCGTTATAGCGTTTTATTTCGAAGGAAAGGGATGAACGGGTTGAAATAGAGGTTGAGAAGTTTGTATGAGTTTCTTAATTTTAAAAGATATAACCATGAAACTTTATATTTAAGCACTTGATAAGAAATCATTAAACATTTGATCTAGCATTTTTGAAATTCCGACCAGCTAGGGGGTGAAATAAGGCTTGAAAGTTAGTATACCAGGATTGACAAAAACTCACATTTCACGCGGGCGAAGCCGCGGGCGGAAGCTAGTTATAAGCGAAAGATGTTATAAATTTTACGAGTATTAGGATAACCAGCAACTAAATAACCCTTAGCGATAATTTCCAGGCTGCCTCTGCGCGACATGAGCCCGTCCGCAGCCCGTGACGTCCCACGGGAGGTCGGCGAGCACTTTTCAAACGCTTAAACACGATTGTCCTATGCGAAGACGTTCGTATTCATTATTCATTGGATCGGAACTCACGGGACCCACTTGGCGGGCGGAGTAGCTTAGCACAGGTAGTGGGAAGCAATCGGATTGTATACTGATTTGAAGACATTTTTTATTATCTTAGTTTTACTTATAAATGGATAATACACACGATTAATGTACTATCGATGAATTTAATATTAATAATAAATATAATACATATTTCTTACACTTACGTCAATTGGGTAGAGGACAATTTTTTAAATTCTGTATATAATAAGAGTACTCTTTTAAGTGAGAAATATTGTAGAACCAACAGTACACCTGCACCTATTACTTTTGAAGATACATCGCCATGTTTGCGGTGCTGTCGCGGGTCGCTCAAAAACGCTCCATACTAAAAACACTGCAATTGTGACGTCATAACTCAGTAAACTCGCCTAATTTGTATGAGCGTATAAACAAATTTTAAAATAACTTTGTTATTTGTACGTTTATAGGTATACTTTCTATATAAAAAAATGTTACATTTAATGCGAGAATGCTAGAAATGTGTTCGTTTCATTAGAATTAAGTAAATAATAATTGCTCATTTTTTAGAAATCTAAAAACAATATAACTTAGTAATTAAACTGAAATTTCTATATTGACATACTTTCATTAGATATAAATTGCTCAAATCAGATAATTATAGTATAAAAACGGCCATAATCAGTTGTAGTCGTCTACCCTATTAGCCTAGACCAAAGTAAGCTCTGTTATGCTTCAGGACGGGATCTAGGGTAACGAATAGATACATATCCTTGCATTCATCACACAAACATTTGTCCTCACCGGGACTCGAACTCGGGACCTCAGACACCTTGAACTAACCACTCGACACCGGAGCTCATCAAATAAATGATAATAATATAATATGAAGAGGTAATGTTTGTGAGTTCTCATATTCGGGATAATCTCCTATAACATAGACCTTATTTTGGTGAAATTTTATATGAGAACAATTTGAGACCCGGGGTCTCAAGCTGTCCTCATAACTGATTATATAAAAAATATTAAATATTATTACCGGAAATCCGAAATAACGGTAAGGTTGAACGTTTCTGTTGTTGGTTTGTTTATTTTTTAATTAGTGGAGACTGTACTGGTTTGCATATTAATATATATATTTTAAAGCTAAGCAGCGAGCAGAAACGTAGTAAGTAATAAGGCTGAATTTGTATTCCAGTTTAGTTGAAACACAAACACCATCTAATTAAGACATCTTTTAAAAATTTTTCTTCAACAGAGTAATTTTTAAACCTGACTGCATTATCAAACGAGAAGCTTTTATTAAAATCATGTCGTGAATAGTTAAGCGACTGTGGCAATGTCGGCTGAGTTAACTGTTTGCGACGACGGACGGCGTTAATTAGCAACGAGATACTTCATTTGTGAAAGCATAGTCATTTTACTCAATAGAGATTTACATACTAAATTAGATAAATATAAAAAAAAAACAAAAGGAAAAAAATGTTTCTGGCGGTATTAGAGCCTGCAACTTTAACTTGTCTGGACCAATGCGTACACCTTGTGCTTATGAGCTAATGGAAAATTCCATTGCAATGTTCACCTTTATAAGTCAAAATAGACTTTATTCACTACTAATAACTTACAAATAAGCATTTTTTTCTTTCTTTCTTCTTTAAAAAAGACGTCGCCCCACACTATGATTTTTATCCTGTGTCGTGGGTCTCACATGCACAAACACCCAGACCGGAACAAATTTTTGTAGGTCATACAAAATATCTGACCCATGCGGGAATTGAACCCGTTGCGTAGAAGCCGACTACTCGACCACTGCGCTAAACGTGTCGTCACTTCATTTTAATTTGTAAGGCTAATATGAAAAAGGAGCTGAGACACTAACTTAATTAAGCCATTCCAAAAATATTCGATCAACTGAGAATGAATTCGTAACGAGTTAAGTAGCAACTGAGAATTATTCCGAAGCCTGCCATTCCAGCGTTAAATCAACAATTCGAAATGAAAATATACAGAGGCAACACAGCATCCCCAGCATTGCTTACACAGTCTGTAGGGGTGGCATATTTAAGCGGGACCGGCGTGCGAGCGCGGCAGTCTCCGAGCGAGCGTGTAGCCAGCATGTTATCTCTGTACCGCGCGTGGCTGGGCCCCGGGCCCTGCGTGGCGAGGCCGGCGCCCCCGCCGGGCGCCCACCGACCCGTGCCCCGGCGAGCGAGGCCCCAAACCCCACCACCTATTGAGACCCCACCACCACCGTCACCCGAATCGACAACCTCCAGCGAACTGGACGTCGAGAGAGTGGAACCACCAGAGCCGATAAAAAAATCCAACGCAGTATTAGACATAGCATCCTGCGATGGCCCCGTGCGCTTCAGTCGCGTGCTCAACGACGCTTGGAGTGAGAATTCGGCGGACCGCAACTGGTGCCGCCATAGGAAGTCGCAGAAATCGACTTTGCACTACTATCCGTGCAAGACCTGCGGCTGCAAGTTCCCGTCGTACTACTTCGTGCATAAGCACCGCAAGCGCTGTCACGCGGAGGAGCCGGACCCTCAGCCTTCCACCTCCAAATCGCCGATGTGAGGACCCGGCGACGTTGTCAACGTACAGTGATCTCGGACGAGCTTATACTAGTCAAGTTCAGTTGCGTCGTTCTTTGTTGGAACTAATTTCTATTCGTGATTTTTTGTTTGTAAAGAAAAATATTGATATACGAAAATTAAGCAAATAATAAAGCTTGATACCAAGAAAATTGGAAGCGTACAGTCGTTGAATTTTCTTTTCCAAACAAAATATAAAGGACATTAAAAACAATATGTTTACCTAATTATATAAAGTTTATTTATATAGACCGCCTCTGTTTGAACAACATGAGATATACTCCGAGACTTGTTTGCTTACAATTAGTATGAATCGTGATCGTATTAGATGGAGCACTTGTTGATTATACATGTCAAAATTAAACGATATTTCTTAAACAACCTTTAGTGTGCTGTAGTGTTTATTGACTATGGTTATTTTTAATCTATACAACTGCACAGATTTAGTCAACACAATTAACAAACATGAATCACCTAAAATTTATTCTAGATTAACGCACAATGAAAAAAGTTTACTTATGGAAATTGTATTGTATTATATAATTGCAATCACTGTTTCTAGCCGTAGCAGTAAATTGGTGGCTGTGGCCATAATTAACTGTTTTGTTGACCACTTGGCAGTTGACAGTACTATGCAATAATATGCATTATATTACATATATACATACAGTCTTAATATAAGTTTAATTGTAAAATTAAAACACAAATAATTGTAGGAATTGCACATGGTCAATATATAAAGTTCGTAGTGAGTAAAGAATTTTCTGAATAAGTAGTAAAGATTAAATCTACAAATGTTTAGTATAGATTTTAAAAATTATGTGCCAACAGCGCGTATTAATACGAAGTAATAAATAAATGTATTTAATATCAATAATACATTGTTTCATTTATTTGTAAGGAAAAGTAGTATAAAAAATCCACTATTACCTACGAAGAAAATGTTAATTAATTTGGTCCATTTAATAAACGTCAAAATGATATAAGATACAGCAAACATACAACACAAAGACAAAGTACTCTCTAACAAGCAACCCAAGCTGCAAGTTCGCACTACTTGGTTTATAGTGTCAAAACTATATCGCGTAAGGAAATATGCAATCAGCATATCATTTTATATATAACATACTGTTTATTGTATGTTCTATATATCGCACTAATAATACAATAGTGTATTTTTTTTTATTGCTAAAGTTGACAAACAAGCAGGCTGCCACCTGATGGTAAGTGGTAACAGTCGCCTATAGTACATGTGGTTCCCACGAGATTCGCAGCAAATCTGCAAACCTCATAAGAACCACAGTGTACGTTGCCAACTTGTGACATAAGATGTAAAGTCACAGTACCCAGTAATTTCACTGCCTATCTTACCCTTCACGCCGGAACACAGCAAAGCGAACCCTGCTGTTTGGCGGCGGAAATAGGTAAGACGGAGGTACCCATGCAGACGACCCTGGTACAGAGTCTACCTCCTAGAGACTCCTCAACTCAAAACGTCGTACTTGACATAATACTATAAACACACGCAAAATTTGATTCCTCACGCGTGACCAAGACCGTCGTTCGATTAGTGCAAAAACAGAATAAGGATAAATTAAAAAACTTATGTGACAGTTATTCAATTTGCAACTATTACATGAAGTGAGTAATAAGTTTTTTGTTGATTCTGAAAAATGATCGATTTTGAGTTGATACACTATTGTATTATTAGTGCGATATATTGAATATTAAAACATACCCAAGGAATGCAATTTCTCATCAACTATCACAAGTAAAAAAAATGAAAGTCAAATTCAAAATCCATCATTATTATATGCATCATTTCATTCTTGATAACAAAACAAAAATCCAGAGAAAAATAAAATTGATAGTAAGTAGAGGATAAATAAATAAATAAATTAAAAACAATATCAATAAAAGGACATCGCATTAATAATTTAATATTTAGGTAGGTTCAGGTTCGGGCGTACGTAGAAATGAAATTTTATGTTTGTACCCACGACACAGGATAAACATCAAAGTGCGAAGCAACGTTTTAAAAAAAATCCGGTCAAGTGCGAGTCGGACTTGACCAGATTTATTTTGTACTCCGTACAAATTTAACGACATGTAAATTTCGATTTCATCGATTTTTTTTATTGTGAAATAACTACAAATTTACGGTTTTCTATATTTTTCCTTTTTGCTTCTTACCAAATTTCATGTTTCTAGGTCAACGGAAAGTACCCTATAGGTTTTGATTCCCTTGCAAATGTCAAAATATGCAATATAAATGGAACATAAACAGCCATATTTTTTTATTGCGTTGATAAAGAAATTTTATTTTTTCACTGCTTTGAGAGATAGGAGACCTGAGTATGTGATATTAATTTCAGCTTCATATCTCGACGCGTTTCTGAGAAAAAGAGACAGACGGACAGACGGACAACAAAGTAATCCTATAAGGTTCCGTTTTTACCTTTGGAGGTACGGAACCCTAAAAAGTATCTCTGAAGTGAAACCTAAGTTGAGTCCGAAGAGTCAAGCTAATAAAAAAATAATTCAAAATACGCGCGAAAAACATAACCTGTGGAAATATTAGGGGCTTAAAGTATGAAATAGGAGTTATGTATGAAGATTTCTTTAATTACTAGTTCTCCTTAATTACTTAATAATCAGCAAGCAATCTAAGTAATAACATAGTTTTGAAGGCGAGAAAATTAGTTATCGCAAAGTTATATAATTATAATGTACAACATTCTGACGAAAAATACAGCACGCATTTTTTTAGTTTAAAATAACTTAATTTTGAAACTCAATTGTAACTAAAACTTAACACTTTCGGATATACAAAAGTATTTCTATGGCGAATAAATTTTAAAAAAGTATAAATTTTTACATAAGAGCTTAAAAACAACGTTCCTAATTAGGGACCTATTATAATGAACTAAATTTTATGAGCCAAATTACCTACATAAATAGATATGGCCAGAGCTTCTTTTAGACAATTTGTAAGAGTTTCATAGATAATGAAGATTGTTTGTGGAATATTATTTTGAGTTCAGAGTTTTATTTTTGATAGAAATCTACTTATTAAGGATATTAATATAATGACTTAACAATATAATTGTGTAAACTACTCACACGTCACAAATTGGTAAAACGCGATATTGTGCTATATTATAAAGTAAAATAATTAAATAAATAAATATTTGTTACACTTACATCAATTAACCTAGCCAAACTAAGCTCTGCAAGGCTTGTGCTATGGGATCTAGGGCAACGGATAGACATACATATATTATACATATATGAATAATTTTTATTGAAATATATATCAACAACCATGACTAAGGTACAAATGCTCGCATTCATCACACAAACATCTGCCCCCACCGGGATTCGAACCCGGGACCTCAGAGATGGCGACACCTTGAAACCGGTGTACTATCCACTCGACTATGGAGGTCGTCAAAAAGTAGTTATAAAATATTAATAAATCATTGACGTGTATGATTATGATTGATTTTAATATGATTAATTTAAAAAAATCTGACAGACATACTATAAATTAATAGCTAAATACGCAGTAAGCTCAGACTTGCAATAACTCCTATAAAACTATGACTTAACTATTTATAGCAAACTAGCTGACCCGTGTAATGTTAAAAAAAAACCAATTTTTTGTAACTTAAATATAAAAGTTAGACATATGCTGTCGTTGACTTTTTTGTAGGCATTTTCAAGCTGCTTTCTCTAGAACTCAAAAATATATCTTTCATAGTTAAGGCAGCGTTCGTAAAAAACGCTTTCATCCGACCGTTTTTTCTCCGAATCACTTTGCAAAACGGACTACCACGTAAAAGTCTTTTTATTTTTTGGTTTTTTTATATAACCTATGACACTCAGCAATAATGTGGCTTTCTATTGGTGAAAGAATTTTTAAAATCGGTTCAGTAGATCCCCTGATGACCCCTTACAATTTAACAAATATACAAACACACAAACTTTATTCTTTATAATATTAGTATAGATAAAGAATTTGATTGGATTTCATATATGTATGCATATACAAGCAGAATTACGCCACAAATGCTTGCATTCATCACAATAACTGCAGACACCTTGAAACCGTACTAACCATTCGGCTATGAAGGTGTCGTCGAAAAATGAAATTGTCATTCTCATAATTTGAAAGTCGTGTATAAATTATAAACTCACCGGATTCAGGCGTGTGTGGCTGCGTCGGTGTCGGCGTCGGCGTCGGCGTCGGCGTCGGCGGCGCGCTCGGCGGCGCGTCCGTCGCCAGCGACGCCACCGCCGACGGCACCGTCACCGACGACAACGTCGCCGCGGCCGACATTGCCGATATCGCGGACGACACCGACGTTATCGTTGTCACCGTCGCTTGAGGCGGCTGCGTCGTCGATGATGAAGACGATGATGGAAGCGTGGTGATTGTGGATACAGGCGTTATCGATGTTGTGGGTATCGACGAGGGGGGTGTCGCCGCTGGACATGGAATGGCCGCCGCGTTGCCCGGCGACGGCACGCTCAGCGCTGGCGAAGGCTGTGGATCGACATATTTCGTCAATATCTATCTATAGAAAGAGAAGTTATCAATAACTACGTATGAAGCAAATTAGTTAGATCAAAGTCTTATGAAAAAACATAAGAGAAATACAAACAAATCACGATGTAATGGTGCAAAGATGAAAAATCATAGGCACAACATCGATTGATACGGTGACAAAGACCAACAACAAGGAGATAAATAACATTTTGCAGAACTTGCACAGAACGTTAAAGCTGTAAGTGAGGACGAAATTTATATAACAACTAGCGGACCCGACAGACTTCGTCCTGTCAAAAAGATTTGTGAAGTGACAGTTTTTTGTTCTTACTTATTTTATAGACTGTGCAAAAATTCTGCTGTACAGAACTGCCACCCTGGTGGTAGGGCGTTGTGAATAAAAAATAATTAATTGCAAAAAAGGTCCAAATGAACTATTACATATTGTGACTATTTAATTTTGGAACGTGACATTAAATCCTCCAACGATGTATTCTGTGCTCCAACGCACACACGCACACTGTTTTGATAGATATGATTGAATTTCAACTGTATATAGCGTTAATAAAGCGCAAATTGACTCTTGATGTTAGGAACACACCTACATTGCTTAGACAACAGTGAGTGCTTGCAATATGAACTTTATACAAAAACAAAAAAAAAGGCTATTTTAGGGTTTTTCCGATAATTATTCCAATTTTTCTCGCCGTAAAAACCATCATGGAACTTCAACGAACATTTAAAAAATTAATTGGCAAAATTGGTCCAGGCGTTGTTGAGTTATGCGCTTACCAACACATTTTGCGATTCATTTTTATATATAAGAATATGAAATGATGACGCCAACTGTGAACCATACTGCTGAGAAAAGCATTGATGAAGGAACGCTGAGAAGAGAGTATAAATGAAACAAAAATGTCGTATAAAAATTATAACTTTTAAACATAACTGAATATTGCATCAATGTATATTATTAATAATAAAATAATTAAAATAAAAAGACTTAACATCGATATTGCAAATATTACAAAAGTAATAAATACTGTTAGTACTATAGGTGTCATGAATTGTGATAAATTAAGTAATTTATTTTAGATTTTTATTGTTTGCAAAGTATGGAACACATTTTTTATATAAGTAAGTATATAATCTGCGTCTACTGCGTACTGTGTGTGTGCTGAGTATAGAAAGTGTGTGTGGAGTGTGCAGAATGTATGTGCTGATTGTGCACTGCGTGTACATATGTCTATACAGTATGTAATCACTGTGTGATAATTTAGTTTTTGTATATAGAAACTATAATAAATTCAATAAAAACAGTGATCTACATAATGTGAATACTAGAAACAAAAATAAACTTGCCGTTCCAATGTTCAGACTCCATAAAACTAGCTGTTCGTTCTTGGGGAAATGTATATCTATGTTTAACAAACTTCCGCAAGGTGTCATTGATTTGCCTTTATATAAATTTAAAATCCATATCAAAAAGACACTCATGAGTAAAGGTTATTATAAAGTAAGTGACTATCTTAATGATCACACTATTTGGGAATAGGGACACTATTCATAGAGCCATGTTTGGTAACAACATTATTTATAATATTGTATTATTTTATATGTGTATGTAAACATACATACGACTGTAATCGTATTAGGTATGATTGTATCTTATACTATATTGTATTTTTATATTATATTATTATAATTATTAACATTGAAAAGAGGAGATAAAAAATAGACCTTCAGAGTTTCTTGCCTGTTCTTCTCGAGAAGGTTCTCCAATTTCCGAACAGGTGTCGAGTCAATATATTTTTTCTTTTTTTTTTCCTTATTCGTACGTACGGACAAGGTTTTTGTTTTTTTTTTTATTATTTAAGCTTTTTTTGTTTTGTTTGTTGACGTCAATAAGTGCCTGTAAAGGTCTATGTTGAATAAATATTATTTTGATTTTGATTTTATGGAGTGTGTACGCAATGTGTTACGGGAGTGTGTGTGTAGTGTAGGGGTCATCAGGTATTGTGTACACTGTTTGTGTATGGAGTGTGGTCAGTGTGTGTGTACTAAGTATGTGCCAAGTATAGACTGACCGAGAGCGCAGTTACGTCGGCCAGGGGCAGCGGCGGCAGGGGCGGTAGCGGCGTGTCGGGCGTGAGGGGCGGCGAGCCCACCGTCTCCTCCGTCGCCGACACGCCCGGCGCGGATGACGCCGGTGGTGGCGATGGGATAAGCGGCGGCGTTCGAATTAACTCCGACCTGGGGACGAAACGACACATTTAAGAAAGGGCATTTTCATAAGCAACAATTTATTATTCAAATAGGATTTTTACAATCACTTTTGCACGGCAAAGATGCTACGCCATTGGTTCACAAGACCTTGTACTGGAAAGGTCCGGTAAGAAAACCATCAAAGGCTATTTACTTTGGGCTCCCTGTATTTTTACAGAGTAGTCAATTAGAAACTCAGACAAATAGTCTAAACCCAACAAGATTAAATAATAATAGGTACTATTAAGAAAAAACACATTACAGACAAAAACAAAAAATCCATTACCATTATTCACGAAACAACACCTATCGCCACGCAAATTACTTAATCCGGATGGATCACGCGCCGGTGATCAGCACCACGAGGTCCAGAGAACCGCGTTGTGCATATATTATTATAGCAATTCAGCCAGTTCATTATCGCGTGTCCAAGGGTAGTGCGAGGGTGAGAGGAGTAGATTGATGTAGGTCATCGCTGGTTCCCCCTCTTTTAAAGATGTGGTGGTTTCAAACAATTTTTTACACTTTATACGGTTGGAAGCGAACATGTCACATGTTGCCAAGTAATCAGCACAACTTATGAGCGCATGCGATGCCAGTTGCATTGCTAACACGTTGCCGACCTTATGCGAGGTATTTATATGAATTGTATCTTTACTTTATCTACTAAATAAGACAAATGAAAAAGAAGTTTCATATGTGGACTGTATATCCATAGGATGCTGGTTCAGATCCGGCTCGAAGGACCAAAATGTTTGAGGTGCAAGTTTGCGGTGGAGATTAAATTATAGAATGTTAGTTACAAATTATGTTTATTAATTAAATGTCACATACATAAATAAATGTTCAATGTTGAAATGCACCAGACAGTGCACTGTCTAATAATAACGAAATGCTACGAAATGGTCAGAATAACAGTATTTGGTTGCATTTTTGCACAAAAAAATTACATATATGAAAATTATAATTATAGCTCGCATGACAGTATTGATGAAAGTCGAGAAAGCAAAGGAAGTTTGGATCGCAACAGGTTGAAAAATGTGATATATAGTATATGGAAAGAGACGTAAGTATGTAAAAAATAAAAAACATAGTAGAGCTATTATCGTAATTTTACACCACGGAACGCATTATTATACTGATATTTAACACGATCGGTTATGGTACATCACTATTTGAATGTTGACACTTTCAATATATTACTTTTTTTTATAGGATAGGGCAGCAAACGAGCAAACGGATCACCTGATGGTAAGCGATAACCGTTGCTCATGGACACCCGCAACACCAGAGGAGTCACAGATGCGTTGCTGGCCTTTTAAAAAGGAATAAGGGGGGAAGGGGGGGTTGGGCCTCCGGTACCCTCACTCACTCGGCGAAGTCGTCGAAGTCGAGCCGGCCCAATTCCCACTGTCACTTATCAGCATAAGTGACAGTTCTATGTGTGAAATTACTGAGAGAAATATTTGAATTTAGAAGACGTCGAATACTTTTCAATCTATACACTCAATCCCAGATATACTACAGCACACGACGACGGAAAAGCAAACGCCCGCTGTCTGTCTGTTGTTTGGCAATCATTAAAATATGCCCAATTAATACGGCGCAGTAATTGGCCACCCTGGGAACTATTGAGCACACAGAGGGTACGGGATTCACGAAACACGAGCTCGGATTACTTGCATTCGCTTGTTGGACTGTTACGAGTATGTTATTATTGGCTAAATTGTTCACTTTTAATCTTATTGTAACCGAATATAAATAAAGAATGAATAAAAACATAGATTAAACGCAATGAACGGTAAGGTAATTCAAATTCAGTTCACTGTAATTTCCTTCCCTAAATGGATTTTGCACAAACATTTTGTTAAAAATGTTTTTACTCAGTACAAACATTTTTGTATAAACAGTAGTTTAAAAGAAATACAATTAGTTAATCAAAATATGTTAATTTAATTGGGAATATTTACTATTATTCCAAATAAAAATACCGAAAATAAAATCTTAAACATGTACAAATATCTTTTCGTCCGCACGCAGAATCGCAAGTAATTCGTAAAAAAAAAGATAAACCTTGATATCTATTGATAAAGTGGGATATTTAAGTATGTATCTATTAATGGTATGATGCTTATTTATACCTAATACGGTATATTTGATCCGCGAGAACTTCGCAACGCTCTGCAACAACAATCCTCGAGCGAATCTCGCGCGCGGCCCAGAAGGCCCGTATTTTTCCCGCCCGCGGTTGTGTACACATTCCGTCTCTCGATTGGTACCGCTTTAATTAAGCCAATTAGAAAGATGGGCGCCGGTGTTTGCGTAAAAATCTAAACAAGCTGCTGAGGGTAGTGCGGGGCTGCCTGTTTGTAGTAGGAGTACGAATTTATCGATAGTTGTAATGTTATTAAGCTGACTATAATCATAGCTCGACAGCTAATGTTATACATAGGTACGCCACACTTAGATTATGAGAATCATTAAACACATGACCAGTCATAAAATACCCTTTCCAACTATCCACTGAGAAAACAGCTACACCAGTATATCTGACCAAGATTAAAATACTTTTAATTTATGAATGTTTGATACAAGATCTAAGCTAATAATTGTCATGTAAACTATTAAAATGTATATGAATGAATAATAAATAATATAATTTTGTTAAATTTCGTATGCTTTTGTAACTGGAATGATAATTATTTCTAAAGATACAAAGGCCAAGTCTATACTCGGCTCGTCTATGCCTATGCATAGGCATAGACGAGCATAGACTATAAACTTGTTTATACCACCATCTTACCCCCTTGTTTACAAATAAATGATTTTATAAGCTAAGAATAATTTACTTTTCTAATTTGCTATTAGGGTAACATTCTTTAAGGGTTTCTAACATAGCTTTGTCGGTGGATCATCCTCTGATTTCTCCTCATACCATTCTCTTGACTTCCTAATACTACACGACACCTAATTTTTCCAATTATTTCGATATTTTTATACATATATAAAAATGCATCATACTCAAATTGGGATCTTTATTCAAAGCGATTGCTCGGTGT
The DNA here is from genome assembly GCA_036419045.1 of Scirpophaga incertulas. Classification (NCBI taxonomy): domain Eukaryota; kingdom Metazoa; phylum Arthropoda; class Insecta; order Lepidoptera; family Crambidae; genus Scirpophaga; species Scirpophaga incertulas. The sequence continues at coordinate 17,300,980 of CM071646.1, forward strand.
CCTTATGTCTAAACTATCTTCTATCGACACTACTTGTTCAGTTACAATTCATCGACACACAAAAACTCGCAGCCGGTGGCCGCTTCCCTAAATAATTACGGGAGTAATTGTCAACAACGCACGGTTGCAATAGTCTTATTACCCTTTCTGTTCTTTGCATCTATTTTCTCAACTAACGAATCATTGTGAATACCATATATCGTGGCTGAAAATCAAACAGGGGAAATTAAACAGTCAAAATTTATAAAATGCTAAGAATGTGTATTTTTTTGACACAAATACTTAAAATTGATCATGTTTCAATATTTGATATATCGATAAACAAGCAGTCTGCCCATCTGACGGTAAGTGGTTACAGTCGTGGCATATTGCAGTCACCTGTGGGATGGCTCAGCCAAATACCAACTCGCCGCATTAGATTCGGTGGAGCGTAGAGCCAAAAGATTAATTGGCGACAAGAGGCTGGTAGCTCAACTACAACACCTAGCTCATCGGCGGAAGGTTGCCAGTCTGGCGGTATTCTACAGATTGCACTTCGGTGAGTGTGCTCATGAGCTGCATGAGCTCATTCCCCCATCTCCCTTTTACCATCGGACATCCAGACGTACGGCAGGATACCACCCTTACTTGGTGAATATTCCACATATCCGTACGCAGCGCTTCTCCAAATCCTTTATTATGCGCACCGCAAAAGAGTGGAATTCCCTGCCGGCGTCTGTATTTCCGAGCTCATACAACCCGGAACTATTTAAGAATCGAGTGCACAGGCATTATCTGGGCAAACTCGCTCCATCGTAGGCCTCGTCTATGCCCTCGGGCTAGCCTGAGACCAAGAGTAAGCCCATAAAATGTTAAAAAAAAAATATGCACTTTCTGTGAGATTCGAAACATATCTGCAACCCCCACTAACCTACAGTGCACGTCGCAAGTTGGCACTTTTGTCACATGTTGGTTGTTCACTCAAAAAAAGGTAATGGCGGAAAATCTGTGATTTGTCCAAATTAGGCAAATATTTAGCTGAGCCTTGACCTTTTGCTTTCTGCAGCATACATATATTTATGGTGTTTGATTGTATGTTTGTTTTTTCTCGATTATTACCATTAATTTATTAGATATTTATGTGTATTTTGCAGAAATTAATAAACGCTTTACCTTAAATTATATATATATTATATATATATATATATTATATATATATATATAATATATATATATATATATATATATATATATATTATATATATATATATTATATATATAATATATATATATATATCTATCTTAAAATTATATACGGCAAATAATTATAATTGACATCAGCTCGGAAAGCCATATATATGCATTTGTGTTGAATTTTGAACGATTTATTGTAATAATAATAAATATTAAAAAAGTACACTGAAAGAAATAATGTTACCAACCAAGAAGCAAATAACTCTCGAACATTATTTTTTGAATTTAAAGATATTTATCTTGTTCCAAAATAGCTTACTTAAAGCGATATACACTTCATTGTCGTTAGAAGAATTCCATATTCTTGGTAACCAAGATAGAATATCTCAAATCAAATAAAAATATTATTTCATTTAAATTCCACATCTTGATTCAAAATAGAGCTGTCTCTTCAATTTAGTTTGATACTTTCTTAGCTGCGAGCACTTAAGTCAAGATATAATTCTTCTAACAAAGAATTAGCTCATTTCAGTCAACAATTCGTTTAAATATTTAACGAAAAATTCAGATATTTTGAAATAAATAATATATTATTTAACGGAAAATAGAAATACTTTGAACTAATTATAAGTTAAATATTAAATAAAGAATTTTTTATTTTTAATCGAAACATAATATTATCCGAAACGAAATAGAATATGGCTTCGAATAAGAATGAAATAATTATTCTATGAAGAATTTATATAGATCATCATCACAGTTCATATATATATATATATATTATATATATATATATATATATATATATATAGTATATATATATATATATATATAGTACCTACGTCCCCACCGACGTGTGATGAGACGACGGTGTACGAGGGGAAATGCGTGAGATCGCAGCGTACCCTACCGCTGGCTAGACGGTGGGCGTGTGTGGGGCTCTCCCTGCAACAACTGCAAGAAGTGCTGGGTCTACACACTAAAACACCCCGGCCAGGGGAGCCCTGGCCTTTTTGGGTGTGTGTAGTAGGGTCCACATTGCGCATTGCATTTGCGATAAGTATTATCGTATCGATAAATATATTAGGGCGATTAGGCCTTAGGGACGGGCCACACTGAAAAGACGTAAGACGTGGACGCGTCGGTGCAGCAACACAATAATGGACCATATAGTACGCACAATAGCGTCGGTTTTGATGTTAAGGAGAATTGCGCCCGCGTCCCTATAGGCGATGTCGCGTGGAGGCGCGGGCACAACAACAAAACCGATGCTATACTGCGTACTAGGTATTGTAGGTATATGGTTCATTATTATGTTACTGCACCGACGCGTCCTCGTCTTACTATTACTATTCCCTACTGGACCATTCTGGGGTGGGCACGGCCCACCCCAGGATGTTGGACTAACGACTGCATAGAGACTGCTTCGTCGCATTGACCATGATAATATATCAGGATACCCTAGATATGATGGATGCTCCCTTACCAATTCGTAGATATACTAGCTTCAGCCCGTGACTTCGTCCGCGTGTATAGATTGCGGGATTGGATCTATAGAGGGATAAGAGATATAGCTTTTGCCCGCGGCCACGTCCGCGGGGAAGTTGGTCTATCGCGCGAAGTCTTTATCGCGCATCCCGGTGAGAGTCTCCGTTTTTCCGAGATAAAGAAAAAAGTGTTTTTTACGTTTAATTTATTTTCCGACTAAAAAACGAAGCTTACCAAACCCTTTCATTTGATACCCATATTATAGGGGTGCATTAAAAATAATTGGTCCGCCATCTTGGGAAAGTCCGCTATATTGGATTAAGAGCGACGTCATATTATTTTTTGAGGTGTTCTTTGCAAGCCCTTTTATTTGATACCCATATTGTAGGGGTGCATTAAAAATAAAACCCTTTCATTTGATACCCATATTATAGGGGTGCATTAAAAATAATTGATCCGCCATCTTGGTAATGCCGCCATGTTGGATTTAGAATGACGTCACACACATAACCATGCATTGTCATCCGACTTACACGTGCATGCAAAATTCCAGCTCAATCGGAGATCGGGAAGTGGATCAAATTCAACTTGCAAGATTTGATTACAGACAGACAGACAGATAGACAGACCGACAGACAGACAGACAGACAGACCGACAGACAGACCGACAGACAGACAGACAGACAACGGGACAGGTGAAGCTAAATAAAAGCTTGTAAAAAGAAACAAACATCAACAGATATCGCCTGTATACACATTAATTCCCTTTGCCTTTCCAATGTTGGAGAATTAACGTTATAACAAAAAACAAAAATAACAAAATATATATATCTTGAGACAAGCATGAAATCCATCGCTAATTCTTGATTTTGAAACAGAGACTGTTTTGAGACAACAATATTAATCAAAAACATTCTTGTGGCAAATAAGAAATGACTCATGATTTTTCTAACAAGATTTAGCAATCTTGATCGAACTTATAATAAATACTTAAAGTTTTTGGTCTTTGTAAGTGTTGCCAACACTAATTATAATAATTATTTAGTAGTAAATACCAATACTTTAAGGATATCGCAATAGGTACTTAGAATCAAGTTGCAAATCCTTATAATATTTTGTTGTTTCTTTCACCTAGGTAAATGTTTATGTTTTACATTAACTGTAATAGATAGCGTAATTCTAAAACTGATATTGAAAGAAATACTTTGGGTAATTGATTCGCACAGAAGAAAAACATTACACTTAAATAAAATTAAATAATGCCGAAGATGGCAAGGCAAACCATAATCTATCTATATTGCTTGACCCTGCCAGAATAGTTTTCTTCATAATTTCTTAATGGGTGATCATTAAAATCTGCTTATAGCTAAACCAATCTTGAATTATAAATGATGTAACATACATGGCATTGTTTTATTTATACATATATACATAAAAATCGAAGTCGATTTCAGTGATCAGGCCTTAGTAAATCACACTGGCCCAGTGCGGGGATTGGTTTACTATACAGCTTTGAATTTATTCGCAGGTGTAAGCAGGTAGGTAAAAATTTTCAGCAATTTTTGACCGATCGCCAATTTTGGAGTGCAGTAGAAGGAGCCTTCACGTGAGACGGAATTTCGCATGTTGTTTGGCATGCAAAAACGTCCGGCGCACCTCGGACATGCCGCCCCAAGATCGACTCGTATGAGTAGATATTGGGGCGACATGAATGATCCTTTGTCCCACACCGCTGGGCAGCGGGTTAGGCGTCCCCCAGAGGCGACGCACACCGGTGTGCCTCTGCCGGTGTGGAACATACGGCATGCGGCGAGAGGGGTCGTCACCTCTTATGCAGCGCCACAACCGGCGGGTCGAGGAGAGCAGAGTGCCGTATAGGCACGTGGAATGTACGTGGGGGGTTGAAAGATAAGATGAATGAACTGATCGATGTAATGAATGTGAGACGTCTGGATGCTTTGTGTGTGACTGAGCTAAGTAAGGGGAGTCACACAGAAGAGCTTCGCGTTGGCATAATGGCCTTGTGGTCTGGTGTCCAGCAGGACGAATATGCCAGCGCAGGAGTGGGTGTGGTACTCTCCTCCCGCTTGGGCTCTGGTATGAAAGATTATGGTTTGGTAGGCCCGAAACTCCTCTGGGTCCGTATAAAGTTAGGGATTACGAGAGTTTTTCTGTTGGCAGGACATGTTGACATGTTGAATGAAACTAAGGCTTTAGTGAAAGAGAAGCGTATTAGTATGATTTTGAAAGAAGAAGAGAGGCTGACGAGGGACTTCGAGGCCAATTCCAAACTCTTTTGGAGGGAGGTAAAGAGGACTCGGGGTGCTTCGTCAGATCTTTTTCCGATCGCCAACTTATACTTGACAGCCTGTAGACGGAATCACTGTTTTATTTTATTCTTATGAACATATAATATTATAGTCATATGAACTTTGCCTAAGCGATTAGATAATAATCTTAAATACGTGGAACAATAATAATGTGCTACTTGTTATTTAATAAATACCTATTAAGCATTTTTGAAATTTAGACGAATGCAATTTGGGCATCGAGAGCACACAAGACTGATCCTATCGATATCTTATGTCACTACATAAGGTTAATTTTTGTACAATCCGTGAGACGAAATGTAGTCGATATACGAAACTGATAGCTTTTATCAAATAGGTCTCTACTCATTGTCTCGGTTGTCGAACTGTAAATCAATGTATATAGTGAAATTTAAAATATGATCAATCAAGCTCAATTGCTATCAAATTCAAACTAAGGGTTCAGTCCTAATATTCAATTGGTTATGCTCATTTTAGAACGTTCATAAATTTAATTATTTAAATACATATAAATAAAAATAAATAGAATTATTTAGTTGTCTATATAATCTCTACTTAATAATACATAATATACAAATAAAACACATATTTTAGAATATCGTATGCGATTTTTTCTTTATTAAATTGCATAGTTTCTAACTCGTTTTAGTACTTTTTCGCGTTTGATTAGCGGCAACACTGACTGAACGACGGTTGCTTGTGATTTGCTGTGGGTGCTTTGCTTGTTTGTTGTTTGAAGTCCATTAGTTCGTATCGTACGTCCAGTAGAATCCAATGGAGATGGAGAATCAAAGCAAGTTATGAACATTCTTAATAGCAGGGGTGTGAGTGAAGACATCAAAGAAAATTTTAAAGTAAGTGCCCTCTAAAATACCTAATTGTGATTGCCGGACAGCATAACGTCGGCTAAAAGAGTTGAACGCTAACTCCATTTTTATTGATATGGGTATCGTTAGAGAGAGAAAATAATAATATTTCGTTTCGTAAACTTGCTAAATACATCTAACTTAAAAAAACATTCAAAATCCTGTGCAATAATCTGATAATTTTGAAGCTCGCATGTACCTACTAGTAAAAACGGACTCCGCCATTTTGTGCATGTGCGTGCGTGCGTCTGCGTCGAAGCCGGTGCAAAGTGTTTGCGATTTTAAATTTAGGTAGGTAATAGTTGAAACGTCCTTCTGTGTTGATTTTCTCACATGGTGAGTACATAGTAGGTAACAATATTTTATCATAGGTTACTCTGAAACTATGAATAGTTAGGTATTTAGAAATTTCCAGTAGTATTGTGCTTATTTCTAGACGAAGTTACTATTTTATTGCGCTTGGAGATAATTATCAAATAGTTTTATAGAGACAGCACGTTTTATTTCTCTTTTGTGTCCTGAAAATTTGTTAGAATGGATTTGGCAGTTCAACTCATTTAGCCGACGATATTCTTTCTGTATTTTTTTTAGGTAAAAATTGGGTAATAAGTTTTTTGTGTTGCTGTTCATTACAGCATGTGACCCGTGAACTTGCAAAAGCGGATCTTGTGTGGAATAGGCACTTTTAAAAGATAACCTCTAAAGCCGGCCATAGACGGACTGCTTGGAGCGGTTGGTGCCAACAGCTTCATGCGGTTGCTGTTGGGAGATGTGCTCTGTATTTATTTACTCGTGAATTGTTTTAGATAAGTTATACTCGCACTTGAAAATAGTTCTTTTTTTGTATACTTACCAATAAACAGGTATAATATAATAATATACTATGTTTTATTTTTATACTAAAAGCTTTAAATTTACTCTAAGCTAAAAATAATGCAAATGTTTAGAATTAATCTGCGATTGTTTGGATTTAGGAACAAATTTCTAACCCTTTCGCTTTCTTTTTTAGGAGGACTTAATCCTGTGTGTCTGAATACACAATATATTGTGCCTGAATGTATTAGTCCTACTATTTTATTAAAATAATTTATATCTTCCATCAATATTTTTTATTCTTTCTTCATGAGCAGAATATTTTAAATCTAGAATGTAATTATTTTATATTGAGATGGCTTAGTTATTAGGCGAAAGAGTAAACAGCATTAAAATCAAGAAAATTTATTTCTCTCGAAAAATACTAAGACGACGGAAAAAAGAGAGGATACATCAAATTTTGCAATATTAATATGTACATACCTATTATAAATATAAATCAATATTTATATTGTAAATTTTAATGTTTCTCTCTTTTTTCCATCGCCTTTCTTTTTTTCGAGGGAAATAAATTTTCATGTTTTTAATGCTGTAAACTCTTCGCCTAATAACTAAGCCGTCTCAATATAAAATAAATGCGTTCTTGATTTAAAATATTCAGCTCATGAAGAAAGAATCAAAAATATTGATAGAAGATATAAATTATTTTAATGAAAAAAGTTCCGCTCTTGGGTTAAAATATTAGGTTTTTAAAAAAAAAATTGACAATATTGAATAAAGAAATAAATTTCTTTATTCAATATTGTCAAATTCTTTTTAAAAAGCCAATATTTTAATCCAAGAGCGAAACTTTTTTCATTAAAATAATTTCGCTCTTGGGTTTAAATATATGGGTTTTAAAAAAAGAATTTGATAATATTGAATAAAGAAATTTATTTTTTTATTCAATATTGTCAAATTCTTTTTTTAAAAAGCAAATTTTATAACCCAAGAGCGAAACTTTTTTGATTAAAATATTTTCGCTCTTGGGTTGAAATACTTCGTTTTTAAAAAAAGAATTTGACAATATTGAATAAAGAAGTAAATTTTTATTTATTTCTTAAATCAATATTGTCAAATTCTTTTTTTAAAAAGCAAATATTATAACCCAAGAGCGAAACTGTTTTAATTAAAATAATTTATATCTTCCATCAATATTTTTAATTCTTTCTTCATTAGCTAAATATTTTAAACCAAGAATGAAATTATTTACATTGAGATGGCTTAGTTATCAGACGAAGAGATCATCATCATCATTTTTTCATCAATAGTTTCAAGAAATATTTGATTCTTGTTAGGAAACGTTCTAGTTCTTGAAACAATACTTTGTGAGCATTGATATAAGAAATGAAGTTACTCTTTTCAATAGTTTATGTCAGTATTGATCGAAGACATTAGTTGCTTAGTCTAAAAATAAACTTCGAGACATTTTAATTCTTGTTGTAAGTAATTTCTATTTTCCTTATATGGAAAAGCGAAAACCATTTGGCCCAAGTAAACTTACTTGGTGTAAACAATTATTTTTTTCCGTGTATACGTTCCCATCGATAGGCACGAGCCTACCCTATGTTAGGACGATAAGGCCTTATGGCCGTTTTCACCAACCTTGTTTTAGCTTAGGTGACTCCTAAGTGACATGCTGTCACTTTTTATATTAACTGAAAAGAGTGAGACAGCATGTCTCTTAGGAGTCGCCTAAGCTAAGACAAAGTTGGTGAAAACGGTCATTAGTCAACTACCCTGGCCCATTACAAATTGCCGCTCCGCCCGTAGCCGCTCATTATGGCCTGTCGTATCGTCGAGGGGTTATAGTGGGTAGTCGCGGCCTTCTGCCATGGAGTCCCATACCTCCGGCCCTACCCAAGGACCGGCCTATAAGTGCGTAAATGCATTTCCCCTCGTAAAAAAAATAAACAAAGTGTATGTAACACTTTTAAGTTTCTTCGCAGGTGAAAATCAGATAAAAGTACATATTTAATTTCAAAAACAAAAAACACTTTATTACTTGGCTGGATCGATGCGAATCTGTAGGACCTTCCGATTCGTAGACCTGGAGACGAATTTTTGAAACAATAGAAAACCAATTCGCATTTGAAATCGTGAGACTCGTATACGAATTACCGAATTCACTATTTCTGAACTTTCATTTCGTGCGTTGTGCAACGAGTGGTTCATCCCCTCTCGTTTTTTATTTCTACTATTAGAATATCCAACGCTGAAATGACGTTGACAGTGATAAATTTACTCTAGTTAAGCTTTACAAGCTTAACAAGCTTTACAAGCTTGTAAATAGGTACATAATAAAAAGTAAATATTGTTTTGTGATTTTTAATTTTTCTGCGTCAAAACGGAATCTAATTAAGAATTTGTTTTTAATGATTTGCCAGGGTTTAGGCAATAGACATAATGAGACTCAAGTTATAGTCTGATATCGTCTATTATGATTTCCATTATAATAACTCACTTATTTAACTAAAACTAAGGCTTATATACTAATATGGTACGTGCGTATTTCTAGCTTACTCAGCACCCTTGAGATGATTATCTCAAGGAATATTTAGTCTCAATACGTGCACGTTCTCATGACCGGCACAGTACTCCCCCCTTTTTTAAAAAGAATATAAAACAAAAGGTACACGCTAGGGGTAAACGAAAAAATATTCAACCTAAACTGAAAACTGACCTACATTCTATCTATTGCTGATCGTATAATAATAATGGTTGTATCGCCTTGAAACGGAAATGCGCTGACGTTTGTTTTGATGCGTTGGTAGGTTGATTATACGTTCTTAACCTTGACACCCGCTGTGTGCTTGCTTATTTGACAACGTCTTAGAAAATTTATGTTAATCAGCATTTTTGAAGCGAACTACGCGTTTGACTGTCCTTCCTGATCTTGTAACAAACGTGCTTTTTTCTTCACTTGGAGGCACGTTTCTTAACATCGTTGTTGATGAGAAAATTCTTGTTTTAATCTCAGTCTGGCGTATTCCTTGGCTCGTTATATGATAACCTAAGAAATTTATTTCGCTCTTGAGGAATTTACATTTTTCAAGATTAGGAGTTATTCCATTCTCCTGTAACTGTTGATAATCTCAACATGGTCCCCATTCACTATTCTTTTTCTTGACCTTGTTTAAGGTTAGCTCATGGGCTATTTGATGAGCGGCGATTAATGCCTAGCTCAATCATACTTTGAAATTCTCTTCTGGAGGTAATGGTCAATTTGATCAGGGTTGCAGGCGTTGTCAGCTTCGTTACCCTGTCAATAAGTTTCCGACCCGCTATTTCTCATGACCGGCACAAATGACAACACTGAATTGGAGTGATTCAAAAACCTATAAAATTGTAAGCAGTAGAAAATAATTTCGTGCACGATTTGTATTCGTATTCGAATTCCAAATTCACGTCTAATGATTCAAAAATACGTCTCCAGTGCCGAAACCACAATGCCACCGACGGTCATTGCGCTTATACAAATCTGTTTACGATCTCAATTGATTAGTTTTAAAGTTTTGAGAGTAAAGCACATTAATGAATTTGTCGAGTTATGCAATCAATTATTATTATTATTTTAACTATGAAAACTAAAAAATAATAAATCTGTCGTTTTGTTTTATTATTATAATGTATTTCATTGAAGAGCAACATCAAAAAGGAAACAATGAGAATCCAGAATATCTGACGACCAGAAGATATTAATTAAACTCCGCGTTAAAAATATAAAACTGATTCCTGAGATGCCAGACGATACGGTAGCAACGGCTAATTTGATTAAATTCAAATGAACGTTTACAAAAAAAGTGAAAAAAAAAATCGTCGGTTGAACAATCTTCGTGGAAGTGGGCGTCCCGGCCGAAAATAGAAAAAGGATATGAATTTTAAGCGATTAATCTGCGGATGAAAAATCGAGTTACTTCAATCCTTGCAAAGGCTGCAACGGGGATCCGTACTAGGGTTGCCATCCTGAACTGGCTCTCCTTGGTACCGAGCGGAATCTCCGTCAAAACGGGTTTTCCGTGGGGAGGTTTAACTGGACTCAAATGCCGTAACACGGAAGTCTCGCAATCCCCCTCATAGGTCTTTTCCCTTTAACCTTAAAACTTGACGTTCTGCTGTGAAATAGAGAGATCGTATCTCACGCTAATAACGTAATAATTTTATTGTACGTGAATTACAATCAAATTGTTTATCAATGTATTTTACTATATAAAGTTTGTAATCCATTTGTAAGTTTGTAAACCATTTGCTTTCTTTTTACTAAGCACGACCAAAAACTCAGTAAATATGGATTAAATCAAATCAATGTATTTCTTAATTATTTTATTACAGTTATAATATCTTTTGGTATAGACATCTTTGTAATATCTAAAATTGACATACGAGTTAAAAAAAATTATAGATTTTATTGGTCGTGTTTAGATTTTGGATAAAATATTACAACTACTAAATATAAAACCTACATAATAACTTAAAAAAGAACAGAAAAGAATGTCTTCATGATGTAATCTTGACGAAAGGGAAACATGACCGCCTCTAGCATCCTGCTCCTCCAGCACCAGACAACCACGCGTGGTGAGAATTTCTACCCTTATGTTCTCGATATTCACTTCTTCTTCACTTACGCACAAAGCTATTTGCTTCCGCTTTCATTACGCGAACAGATAATGATGGAAACACTTTGCCGAGGTAAGTTTTCCCGGAGCAGTATAATCTAAAGCCAGAGTGAACAAGCATCTTCTTGGCAAGCGTGCTCTACCTTAGGCCTCATTATCTCTTTCCATCGAGCATAATGGTTGTCAAACGCCCAGCCTATCAAAAGTAAATAATTTTGAAAATATTAAATATATATTTGGCAACCCTGGCGGCTTCATGCGAATACCTCCCGCACTATTCATTCAAGTTACGTATGAAAATGAATTTTATCTGAGCTCATATTTAAAGATCACAGAATAATGCAAACTATTATCTCTTTAATGTGATTGAAGTGATTTTTTAGTTATGAATGCGAATTGTATTCGACCAGAGTCTTAAAAAGACACTTTTTAATAAAATGTATATGTTATTTGTAGGTTTTATTCAGCAAAACTACATTTTTTAAATAAAACGTCACTCACACTAGGATTTTTGTCCTGTTTTGTACATACAAAATATCTGTTCCGTGCGGGAATTGAACCAGCAACCCCTTGCGTAGTCGCCAAACGTAACTTTAAACACCTATATAGTGTAATCATTATTACCAGACAGGATTAAAACGAAATTTTTTTGTTGTTGTGGTCATATGTATTCGTTTGCGGTCGACACATGTGAAGTCGCGGCTCAGGGTGTATCACTCAGGGCCCATTAAACTTTACTTATTGTATTTAAATATAAATATAAAATCTTCGAAAAAGACCGCAACAGATCTTCGCATTCTACAATAAAAACAATCTTACAAAAAAGTAAAAAGTCGTCAATTAGTTAGAAGGCTAAAAGAGGAGACTTGGGCAAAAAGAACCGAGACCCGAGAGAGAGCGCGCGCCCTGAATTTCAAGGCCTGAATAATTCATCGGGTGATGTTGACACGCTGTAATTAAAAAGCTCGCGGCTGCCGGAAATATTGCCGTATTGAAATAGACTCTGCTTCTTCGTTTGCATTGAATAATGAGCAATTTGTCTTATTCTGTCGCGTTTAAACATCTATAATTAAAATGTGTAATTAGTGACTAGTTACTGTCTATAGTATAGCCGCACGTGAAATAGAAACGTGAATTTCAGACAAAAATAAGGCCAATGCTAGATCTTGATTGAACTTTCTGGCTTCCGATTTTCCATTTTAAACCAACTTTCCAAATCATATCGAATTTTCCAAAAAAATACATATTTTCACGCGATAAACTTGCAATATCAAATTGCATTAAAACATGGCCAGCTGTTTTTAACAAATTTTCCCGCAGGAGAAATATTTTTTCCCTTGGTAAAGCCCTATGTCCCCCGGGTTCATACATAATATTCGCATATCCAGCACATACACTGTTCTTTCATCGTTACCATTCAACAGTATAATATAACAATATGGAACTAGCTTTCTGCCGGCGGCTTCGCCCGCGTGGATTTCGGGATTGGGTCTATACAGAGGTAAGGGTCATAGCTTTTGCCCACGGCTACATATGCGCGGAAGTCGGTTTATGGCGCGAAGGTTTTATCGCGCTTCCCGTGGGACTATCCGTTTTTCCGAGAAAAAAAAATACCGCAATACCTTGCTCAAGAATCACTCTATCTATTAATGAAAACCGCATGAAAATCTGTGCAGTAGTTTTTGAGCGAAGCCTTTATTGCGCATCCCGTGGGATCTGTCGATTTTTCCGGGATAAAAAGTAGCCTATATTTCTCTTCATCCCTTCAACTATCTCCACGTAAAATCACGTCAATTCGTCGCTCCGTTTTGCCGTGAAAGACGGACAAACATTCATCCATAATTACAAACTTTCGCGTTCATAATTTTACTATTAGTAGGGATGTAACAAATAAACTCAGAAGCTACTGAACCAATTTCAAAAATGCTTTTATTAATAGATTACTACATTATCCTCGATGGTAATAGTCTATATATTTTAATTTTTACCGCGGGAAAATATTTCATTCCTATGGGAAAATTCGATTACTACTGGTCCGTTTTCAAACATACTTTCACCATTAGAAGCCTTCGTTATGATTAATTAACATATGGTAATATATAATTTGAGTTTGAGATGTGGACGTATAGACGCATACTGTCCATCAGCTGAACCCAAAAAGTGACCAATGACAGCGTTCAACGGGTTGGCCAAAATCGCAATCTTATGTTAACAATAAAGAAACGGAAAATCTCCTATCTTGGTCATGTGCTCCGACACCAAAGATACGACCTTCTGCAACTAATAATGATGGGCAAAGTTGCAGGAAAGAGAAGGGTAGGCGGCAGGAAAAAGTCATGGTTGCGAAACATCAGGCAGTGGACTGGGATAGCTAAGGCGGCCCACCTATTCCGGCTTGCTAGGAGACGAGAGGACTGGACCAAGCTGATCGCTGACCTTCACTAGTTGGAGAGGCACCATAAGAAGAATATATAATTTACGTGACGTGTGTAGGTAAAGGAAATGGTAGTGGTCTGTTTGGCTGATAACCATCATAACCATAGTTTACAGTTGATACATCCGAGGGAATTAATATTTTTTGCCGAGTGTTGATTCTGCCTTGGATTGCATTAACGAGGCCGCTTCTCCCGTTTGCACAAGCGCCGTTCCGCGATTTCTGTTTATCGTCTCGTATTTGGCAAACACATTTGTGGGATGAACGGGTATGTTTGGGTCTGTTTTATATTAATGCGCGAATAATGTTTGGCAGTAAATCTGTGAATATATTCCTGCGAACTAAACCAATAGCGTTTGACCATTTAAATAACATTGATCAATATTACAATAGTGCAATGGGAGATAAACTTGTAATCGCCATTCCCTTGTCGTGTCAACTCGACCAAAACAATTTTCGGCCGTTTTAAGAAAACATAACCCGTTTTTCTCTATTACGCTGACCTCGCAGTAGAACAATTGGGAATTTAAATATTTTTAGAGTATACTATATTAACTGAGGAATATTGTATATATAATCATATATTTACGACGATCATTTATATGAGTATAGAAACAAAATTGACAATATATTTATCATTTGCACGTTTATATGTATACTTCTTATTTCTTTATCAAATAATAAACCGAATATTCAATTAGACAAAATTTACGAGATTAAATTATTTTTATCACGTAATTATCATAATAAACTCCCTATTAACATTGTAGAAAAATAATCTATTATATAGGTGTTTGCGAATATACATTTTTTCGTACATACAAATGTAAAAAATGTAAAAAAGTGGACTTAATGTCATAGACATTATCTACTAGCTAAATTTAGGTTAGGTAATCAATTCTTGATGGCGTTTCTCTTTGATATCTTAATTCACACTTAATATACGTTTGATATTGTAATTTCCAAGCTCGTTTTAATAAGTTCGTATAAACGGTGGCATCGAAATAAAACTAACTGAAAGTAATATTATGTTGGACAACCGTATTCAGCAGACATGATAAAACTTTAATCTGTTTTTACCATTCTCAAATTCACATGAATACTCACAAAAATTATCATAAAAATCGATCCAGTCATTTCACAGTTAAGAAGGAAAGTTACAATACACAGCTAATAAGACACCTAGTTGATTATGAAGTAAATTGACGAAGAGACAGTTTCCGAATAGCTGAGGTTCCAATGTCAAAATACACGCACAACTAGTTCAAGGAGTAAAACATAGATGGCGCTAGTTGACAGCGGCGGCGCGTTACTAAACCGTGCGATTGCTGCCATCTATCAAATGATGTTAGGCAACGACAATATTTGGCTTCTGGATGATTATTAGGTAAATAATCCCTGTTAAAAGATGAGATAATAATCTATTATAAAGGGTTTGTCGCTAATAAAACGGCGACATTTAAATGAGACGATCTGTATTAGGGATGTATGGATAATATATTTTGGTTCCTGTATACGAATGTAAGAATATAAACTTTTTTATGGTTGTGACTTAGCATTTTATATAAAAATGGCAAGTACATGTATAACTATGATTCTTTACTAAAATACAAGAAATGTTTAATGATTCCCAAAGGGGAATGGCGATTTTTGGCCCAGAATGCACAACAAATTGAAAACGATAGAAAATTATTAAATATTCATATTAATTTTTTCATCCTATTTAGATATCGCTATAAGATTGCATTTTTTTATTATCATTAAATAACATTCAAAGGATTACATCCACGGAATTGACCATTGTTGTTATTAAAACTGAGTTGCCCGTAATGAATATTAAAATCGTTACATAACTGTTATAATCGATGCAGAATCGATAACCTTTGGGAAACTTATTACATGACAATGCTTTTCTTCATTTGTAGGCGCATCAAATAAATGTAATCGGGCTCCAATTCTAATTAGACAACAAATCAGTGGCGCAACCACAGCAC
Source organism: Scirpophaga incertulas (assembly GCA_036419045.1). Classification (NCBI taxonomy): domain Eukaryota; kingdom Metazoa; phylum Arthropoda; class Insecta; order Lepidoptera; family Crambidae; genus Scirpophaga; species Scirpophaga incertulas. Next base: position 17,316,733 of record CM071646.1, read on the forward strand.
CGCTGACGCTATATGAATTAAGTATGACAGTATTTTATTTAAATAAATGCAGTTGATAGATAGTAATATAGATAAAAATGAAATATTTGTATTGTCAAGCTGACCGCGGTGTCTCATTGCAACCATGCTGTCACCTAGCTGAAATGTAGACGTAACTAAAAACAAATTATTTACGCGATCGTTACCCGTTCCGTTATACGAATAACGAATCGTGTATTCGTGAATTCGATGTTTTTATGAAATCATGAACCTCCAACTTGAATCACTTTATATATTTAAAAAAACTGCATCAAAATCCGTTGCGTAGTTTTAAAATCTAAGCATACATAGGAACAGACGGCGGATAGCCACTTTTTTTATATAATGTTTAGATAATAAATATTTAAATATGCCAAGTCCTTTTGAATTTTTCTTTTTACCAATCAAATATTGGTATTATCCACTGTTACTTTCACGAGATTCTTTAGGTGTGCGTTCTGGGCCAAAGTTACTATGGGGATCTGCCATTCCCCTTTGATGTTAACATGTAGTTATTAACAGTGAATAAAGTCTACTTTAGTCTTATATATTATTTGCATTTTTTTTTATATTTAAAATAATATTCCTGTTTCAAATTCGGTTACAGATTTGTTTTTACCATCAGTCCCAAAAATTAATTGTTAATATAAGTCGAAATAAACTTCTCATCTATCCGAAATTTGTATAGTGATTTCAGTAACGGATACTTTTTATATTGGATATTCAAATTGATAAACTGTTCTCCATAAAATCACTGACATGTATTAAATATGTTGGCGGTGTTGCCCTAGGTTGGCAGACGGGATTTCATGAAGTTAAAATGGATTATTATATGTCGTACGTCTGTATGTCACGAACAGTTTTAAATAGACATAAAAATTTGCTTCCTAAGGAATATACAGTCTAGCATACATCTGTAATAATGATCAGTGGACCTTAAAATAGATTATTCAACTACTATACTTTATTTTAATCTGACTTGTGGCCTGTACATACTTTGTTTATGATAGTTCATCCAAAGTGCTTTTCTCTTACAATGGTGTCTTACAACAAACGGTGATACATTAAGGTTATGATATAGTGTAGTATGTAATAAACAGTACATGAAGTAACGTAACATAATACTACGTATGTAGTGTAGTCTGCAGCGTATAGTGTAGTTTGCGGTGTAGTGTAGTCTGCAGCGTATAGTGTAGTCTGCAGCGTATAGTGTGTAGTTTGTGGTGTAGTGTAGTCTGCAGCGCAACATACCTGGCAGCGTGCGGGGCGGGAGCGGCGGGCAGCAGGCAGCCCAGCGGGTCGTCCATCGCGGACTCCTTGTCCGGCCCGCGGCTGCTGGCACCTGCGCCACACACTGCATTAACATTATTCTAAATCAACATCATAATCAAAATATGATCATTATAACAATCCTTTTTGCATGTGAAATAAGCTAAGTACGCCATTGGATCATAAGTAAGACTAGAGATCTCGTACTGAAAAGAACCATAAATATATATTTTTCTCTGCCTGTAGTTTTACAGAAAACCATGAAATAATTATACACAATGCCCGACTTTAATAGTTCCCTAGCAAATGGGTTATAAAATGAACATGAACAAAGTGAAAATTATGTCGAAATATTAAGATAATTTTTCTCTTCGTTACGATAGCTAGTTATGATAAAATGTAATGCAAAAATTCATTTCTATCGCATGGTCTACACTTTAGCGTTTGAGGAATACTAGGCATTACACTGGCAATTATGTTGTGTTACCAGTTACTTTGGGGTGTCATTTAAATTTTTTGCATTTATATTGAAGCCAATTAACACGGAAAGTATCAGCTTTTCACGTCTAGGCAACCACTTAAGAATCATCCATTGTAGCTGAGAATCAGTGACTTTTTTTCTTGAGCAAATACTGACACAGAGCCATTTATGCTGCTGCAGCTGACATATACATGAATGATCCCGTCCGGCGGATAGGTCTGTTTCCCCGTTCCTACCATAAGTTAATATTCTATGTTGGTGTGAGTGTGTGTATGTAGAGCAGAGGGCTACGTATAGTAATGATCGATATTTCAATAACAGATATTATAATGAATTATTTTCCCGTAACGAATAACACATTATTTTACAACGGCTTATACTGTTATCCTGCTGTTGCTGTTGACAAAAGAATCGCCTAGTCGCATTGTTGGTGTTGTCACTTGAACCGTTGTGTAGGCGTAGGCGCTCGCTCTGTTGCCTGACTGCTTATTCTTATAATATTAACCTTTCTCAGAAGGAAATAAAGTTCCTATTTGTTTATTTCTTATAGTAATTTTACTAATACCAAATTCACAATTTTGTACCGTCGCGCGTATGACAATTAGACTCATTTTGTATTACAGTGTGGTTTGAAATAACAATTAGGTAAACTGTTGCTGGCTTGCTGGTGCCAAAGCTGTTGTCATTTTTTTAGTTACGCATTATTTGCAGTTGTGTGATCGTTGCAATAATTAGTGTCGTGTACTTTTGAAGTAGCTAATAAATAATTAGAGTAGATATTGTAAATAAATGGAAATGGAAGAATATTGCAAATATTGCTTGTAAATAATGTAAATATTGAATGTAAATAACAAATTATGTACAGATCAATGAACTTTTAAATACACCAGAATATTATATTGATTAATTAGTTTTAAGTTATTTAAATTACTGCCTAATATTCTGACAGTCCTGAGCCTGAAAAAGTATGAAGCAAAGTTCATTGTTAAGAATAACTAGCTATAATTGGAATTGGAATTTGGAATATAATAACAATAACAATCGTACTCAACAACATTTGTCAAAATAGCAATATGACAGGATAACAGACAACAGTTTACAATAACAGTTATAGGAAAACAGCACAGCAGTGTTATTCGTTATTACAAAACAGTCGTACCCTGCGAGCGCTGCAGCCGCGTGGTGACGCCGGCGGGCAGGTCGGGCTCGGGCGCGGCGCGCGGCGGGTTGCGCGCGGACCGCCTCTGGCGCGGCTTCCTCAGCAGTTGCTTGTATTCGTCATTACAAAACAGTCGTACCCTGCGAGCGCTGCAGCCGCGTGGTGACGCCGGCGGGCAGGTCGGGCTCGGGCGCGGCGCGCGGCGGGTTGCGCGCGGACCGCCTCTGGCGCGGCTTCCTCAGCAGTTGCTTGTATTCGTCATTACAAAACAGTCGTACCCTGCGAGCGCTGCAGCCGCGTGGTGACGCCGGCGGGCAGGTCGGGCTCGGGCGCGGCGCGCGGCGGGTTGCGCGCGGACCGCCTCTGGCGCGGCTTCCTCAGCAGTTGCTTGTAGTTTTCAGCCTTTTTCGATAGGTAGTAGAATCTGGGGATGGGATACATCATGTTTATGTAATAAATATACTTTTCGACACACTTCCTCATAAAGTAGCTCTAATCCCATGGCAATTAGGCACATAATGACACCTATAATCAAACTGTGACTTTTTCATTACTATCATTCACAAGTGAGTAATAGTTTTTTTTATATTATTGGTTGAGTTACGCTTACATTTGCGCTAAAAGCTATCCGCGAAAAAAGCCCAAAAAAAAATGAAACCTCATTTTTTAGTCTATGGCCGATGCGCGCGCATAGGAAAACTAATATTTTTTCCCGCCATTACGAAAATTTATTAGTCTATGGCCGATGCGCGCGCATAGGAAAACTGATTAATTTTTCCCGCCATTACGAAACATTTTTCACAACTCGTCTCGTTTTCTCTTTTGAAGTTATTTAGTTAGTTATTAATTAAGATGTCTGCATTGCTGTACTGGCCAAATACATGCGAGCAGCGGCCGGCAAAAAAATTATGAAAACCCATATCTGTCGTGTTTTAGCGGCCAAATAAATATACATATAAATTCATATCTATCGTGTATTTTAAAAATGGAACGATTTGTTGCTCCTAAAAATGGCAAACCAAGGAGGCAACTTATCAAGAGTTTTATTTAAATATCCAACTGGCTTGCAATAAACAACCTGTTTTATAATGGAAAAACTGTATTTTCAAATAAAAGTTCTGCTTGGTACTACTTAGTTTTAATTTCCGCGCATTATTTGAGGATAGTACTATACAAGCCTTGGCCACAACTAGGCATTGATGGAGTTACGTATGTGTCGGCCCACATGTACACATTCGTCCATCAATGCCTCTATTGCTGGCCGCTGCAGTAATGTACTATATAATCGTTAGATAAGAGACTCATCTTTTTTTATCGGATACGTTGCCAAACAAGCAGACTGTTCACCTGATGGCAACAGGTTACAGTCGCTTATAGTTTGTATAGTGCCTGTGAAATTTGAAACATATTTGCACGTTATAAAAGCCACAGTGTATGTTGCCAACATGTGACTTAAAACATAAAGTTACAGTACCAAGTAATTTCACTGCCTATGCCGCAAAATAGTGTTGGCATTGTAGTGTTCCGGTGAGAAGGGTAAAATGAGTCACTAGTTATTTTATCGGAACACTTCAAAGTTACTGCGATAATGTAACGTTATATGTTATCGCACATCTTGGTAAACTGCACTATGGTTCCAATGGGTGATTCAGGTTTGCTGCAAATATCACATTTGCTACAGGCCTATAATGGCAGTGTTTGCATTGCTATTAAGGTGTTAAGTATAAAATAGCCACACACGCTAGTAAGGTACACTGTGGTTTTTTGGAGTTTGCAGGTTTTTTGCAAATCTGACAAGAATCACATATATATACTATTACCCAATTGTAATCGCATCCATCAGGAGATCTGTTTATTTGGCAATATATCCACATAAAAAGAAATCAATGCTAGTAAACAATATTTTAAAAATTCTGTTATAAATAAATAATAAATAATAAATAAATATTTGTTACACTTACACCAATTAGCCTAGCCCAAACTAAGCTCTATAAGGCTTGTGCTATGGATCTAGGGTAACGGATAGACATACATATATTATACATATATAAATAATTTTTATAGAAATATATATCAACAACCATGACTAAGGTACAAATGCTCGCATTCATCACACAAACATCTGCCCCCACCGGGACTCGAACCCGGGACCTCAGAGATGGCGACACCTTGAAACCGGTGTACTATCCACTCGACTATGGAGGTCGTCCAATCAACGATTTTAAATAGAATATAACGAAAAAAAAAGCAAAACAATTATGAAGTAATTAGCTAATATCAAGCAATAAAATAATTTTTCTTTGTAAGTCAATTACATAATTGCAGATTTTAGTTGCTCGTGGAGACCGTGATAACTTCATAGGGACTCTTATATCCAGGAGTTAACAAATATGTATTTACATTTATTTAATATTATTTTAATATTAGTGCCTATATCTCCACTAATGACACCGTTACATACCACCAAGTTTATTCCACCATTGCTTAACTTTAAGAGAAGTAGTTTCAGTATGAGTGCCATTTCTCACCTAACGCAATCCCTCACACTCTTTCTGGGTAGAAACGAGGCGATCTGTCCAAAGTTCTTGGGATGCTGGAGGTACTTCTCCCGGAACACCTCACGCTCGGCTTGTGACCATATGTTGCGATTTTGTAGACCCTTGTGTTCCGCCTCCATATCCATGCACCGTCCTAGAGAACAAACGAACATGTCTATAGATCTATATCAGTATCGTATCAGTTATAAGTAACTGTATGGGAATAACTTATTCATTATAATCTATTTTTTTAATTAATTGATATTGTTAAATCAAATAAAATTACAATTATAGCAGAATGTTTTTAATTTACAAATTACATATATTTTTCAAGATTTTAGCTTCTTAAAACTACACAGTCTCAAATTAAATAAGTTAATTTTGTGATGAATCACCATGAAATGTTACTTCGTTTCACTGTAACATTTGTACAACTTTATAGTTCAGTTTATCATCGACTTTTAAAGCTTTCGGATATAATATATCCATCATATTGTCAAAAGCTGTAACATATACAAACCATATCATGCGTTACAATGCAGAGGGTCAATTCTGTGAACAAATTGCAGCTGAAATGCAACTGAACTGTTGCATTTAAAGAGAATGCTAGATTATCACGTCATCTATCTATCTAAGCGATAACATTTTTCAAACAGATAGGATCTTTTGTGTTTCAGCTGCAAATTTGATTGCAGAGATTGTTTTTTAATTGTGTCACCATTCAAAAGATGAAATATGAAGCAAATAATTTGTTGAAGAACTCTTTGAGATATCCTGAGAATATCAGTGTTTAATTTTAATAACATCAATAAAACCATTTAACAACTTCAATAAAACATTAAATAATACTGTTCTGTTGTAAAATGTATTTTCTAAGTGTTGTAGTTAAGTATGAAATCTGTATACAAGATATTCTCAAACTTATTTAGTTTATAAGCTACTTTAAAAATCTAATATTTTTTTACTTTAACATCTCTTAAAACTATACAATAACAATCTCTACGTAAATATCTAATAATATAATCAAAATTTTTGTCTAGGCTTCATACTGAGCCCTCTAAACTCCCAGCGCCCACATGGGGAGGTTATCACCCACTTTGACAAGACTGCTCAACGCAAAGTTGACTAAGCGACATGACTTCTTTATAATGAAACTTTAGTTTAAAGTATTCGAGAGAGAAGGTTCACAGGTATGGAACCACGGTCAGGCGATCCTGTATTCTATAGGACAGTACTCACGGTTGGTGTCCACGTACTGCGGCGCAGTGTCCCGAGGATCCCTCAGGAGCGGCGGGACCACGGTGAGGGCCCGCATCTTCTTGTCCTCGTGTTCCTGCTCGTGGAGGCCGTCTGCAATCTCTTCAAGCTCCGCTTCAGACTTCACGCGCGCCCCGAGTCGGTTAAACCGCTCGCGCTCCTCTCGCTGCTTTCGAAGCTCCGGGAACACCTGAGAAGAAACAGCCATGAATCTCTTATTTAGATACACTCATTTTTAGAAGAAAAATGTAGATACTCATCTTAGGCCGGCTTTTCACTTATACGTACTTTTCACAGACTTTTATGTTAAAATATACCTTTTATTAGATAATTGTCAGTGATATAGGGAGGTCCGTGACATCACTGCCAATATATACAATACTAGCTGACCCGTGCCCACTTCGTTGGGCATAATATTAATAATCCCCGAAGCGAGCACGAACGCGAACCGAATTAAACCCGAAGCCATCGCGCGCCGTCCGCTGCTTTGGCCTTCACACTTATGACGATGAGTTTACTTGTTTTCATAGATTCATAATTTTTCGTAATATATGACTAATAAATATGACCTAATGATTTGAATTATTTTATTAATATAAAAAATTAAATTGTCTATGCTAATGTTAAAAAATATACTTTTTGTAATTTAAATATAAAAGTTAGACATACGCTGTCGTTGACTTTTTTGTAGGCATTTTCAAGCTCCACATTTTTTCTCTAGAACTCCAAAATATATCTTTCATAGTTAAGGCAGCGTTCGCAAGAAACGCTTTCATTCGACCGGTTTTTCTCCGATTCACTTTGCAAAACGGGCTACCACATAAAAGCCGGTTTTATTCGGTATTTTTCGGTTTTTTATATAACCTATGACACTCAGCAATAATGTGGATTTCTATTGGTGAAAGAATTTTTAAAATCGGTTCAGTAGATCCCGAGATTACCCCTTACAATTTAACAAATATACAAACACACAAACTTACGTCTTTATAATATTAGTATAGATACACTCACGTCTCCACAATGAGAATACCGTCGAAGAGTTGCATGCCTTTCGGAGAGTGTGCGTTGGAATTACATGAATTAATTCCACCCGCTCCTATCCACCACCAGTCAACCAGAAGCAGGCTTAACTACCATCCTTACGTGGTGGACTATCCTCGCACACGTACAAAACGGTTCCAGTCGGTTTGCCGACGTCTGTGTTCCCGGAACAATGTAATCTTATGGTCTTCAAGCCACGAGTGAATAGGCATTTATTAGGTAAGCGTGTTCCATCCTAGTCCTCATCGTCACTTACCATCAAGTGAGATTGTGTATATATGTGTGTGAGTGTTTGTGTGCTAGTGTGTGTGTGTGTGTTTGTATATAGGGGTTAACTTTGTTTCAGTCACAAAGTTGCGAAGTGTAAAAACTTCTACAGTGAACATAATTTAGTTTGTATATGTTTGTGTATGATGAAGGCTAGTGTAAATAAAGATTTTATATATCTATCTATTAATCATTACATGCAAAACCGTTGCTATAAGCTGTTACTGTCAGATTATTAATTCACTGGAGTAAACTGACAGATGCTAATGTCACATTGTAAAATTGTGCTGCCATATTTATCGTACTAGTGAGGTGACCTGCAAATATAATTGAATAAATTGAATAAATCGATAAGGACTTCACCCTTCGTTGTTATTCAGATCACTCACACAAAGTCAGTAACAACGTTTATTAAAAAAAAGTACTCAATTATAATATAGGTACATGAATTCTATCAGATACAAAAAATGAAATTCACTCACTTGTTAGCGTTCCCGAACTATGCGTTCAGTTAATCAGTAAATCAATTTTTTGAACTGTAGTTATTCGAACATTCGGAAGTACTTTAATTAATGCAATCTTTTTAAAAGAAAAATACAGATTTAACCACTGTGTAATAGTAGTTATTGTATTTCATTTTAGACAAAACATAATTCTGTAAATTATTTATCGTTGTAATGGATATAACCACGACAATTTTACGTCAAGTTTTTTTTTATTTATTGCTGGTTATTACTGGTTACTGGTACAAGATGGAGAAGCTGTGTGATCATGTAATAAACTTAGAAAATAAAATGTTTAATCTCGACCATATGATGGACAATATTACGGACCGTTTTATAATAAGTGTCACTGACAGCGACGACGATAGTGATAAAATTATGTCTGACGATGACGAATCAAATCGAAAAAAAATCGAAAGCTATCCATTGCATATTTTTGTTTCATTTCATATATATAATTCGAGTAATTACGACATTTCAAAGTTATCACCTATTTGCCCTAAAGGTACCATGCTAATATTATTACATCGATTAAACAAAATTGGATTAAGATTTCTTAATAAAGTAAATAAAATGAGTAATGTGATTTGAGGACGGAATGAAATTGAATGAATGAGTTTGATTTCAATATTCTAGTCACAACACTATTTTCTGTTCATCATAAAGTGGTAACACCGTAAACGTCAGTTTACTCCAGTGAATTAATGATTAGACTTTAGTATGCAATTACAAACATAGTATCTTATACACATATACGCCCAAACCGGAACAAAAGCCAAATTAACTAATTATCCGAACGCTACGCCAAACGTGTCGTATTTTATATTGAATTATTACACGTAGCCGATAAAGTTAAATTTAAAGTTTCATTCAAGAGTATTGTGAAGTAATTAACAGTACTCATTTAATATTTGGGGCATTGTACCACAAGATTCTTGAATTTGTCTGTTTCTCTTTTTATACTTTCACATTAACAATGAGAGCGAATATTAGTACAAAGATGAAAATAGTTTTGTCAGTACTTAGGTGGAATAGAACTTTCATTTTGAAAGAAAATGTCTTTCAATAGTATATATTATTTAATATGAATATTTATTTGAGAACTTCTTTAATTATACATACCGTTTATGACTTATTAAAACTTAGAATACTTAAGCTGGGTTAAATAATAAGGTTTCAAGTGTTACCTTTTCAAAGAATTCCCGGTTCCTGGCGTCCTTGGCCTTCCTCTTCTGCCCTTGTTCTAGCCTCTCCACCCTTCTTAACCACTCTGATGCTCTCCGACTGTACGCTTCCGCTAGCATGTCTTCTCTCTGCACAAAAAAGAACACGAGTCATGAGTCATACTCTACATTATTTTACGGATAATGAACTGAAATATGTACATCTACTTTCCAACACCGGATGTTTCTTTTATATTTTTACCTTCCGTACTGTTGAACTGCAAACTACACAAAATACACTGACATCAAATGTATTAAAAATACATACAATCGACATTCAATTCAACATCCAACGAACATTTTGTACAATACAATATTACTATTATCTAAATTTGGATACTAACTGTGCGCCTGCGGCTTTATCCGCATTATTTCGGATTTACCCGGAGCGGGTCGCTAGTATATGTCTATTTCCACTTACTGCTAAGTATCCCGAAACCAGCTTCTAGACAGAGAGGAGCGATCCACCGCATCTGAGAACTACAATTACCAAGGAGATGCGTTTTCTTTTGTTGGGGATACTTACACTACCTACAGAAGTTTAGTAGTTCACTTTGGTACTACTATATATCGACTGTGGATATAAACTAGGCCGCCAAGACATCGTAGTTTCATTATCTATCTACAGTTAGAGTTAAGACTACAGCACTCGCGTTCAATTCGTTGCCGAAATCGTTTCGATATCAAACAGAAATGTAAGAAAATGATTCCAAAAGCTAGCAAATTCCGGTATTGAAAACTACTTTGTCCTTCCCTGGGGGTCTTGTTATCCCCATATCAGATTACATCAGAATCGATATAGCTGTTTTTATCGGACTTTCTCACAGGAGATGTTTTTACATAGTAAAAATTATCATATATCCTTTCCTAGGTGTCAAACTATCAGCATAACGTAACAGACAGATAGAAAGACAGACTAACTTTCACATTCATAATTTAGTAGTGAATTTTTTAATTTTTATATAACTAGGTACTTCAGATGGATACACAGCATTAAATATTATTTCAACTGTTTGTTACATCTAATATAATATTATCTACACATATAAATAAAATTGGAGTGTCGTCTGTCTGTCCGTCTGTTTGTTCCGGCCGACTTTGACGGGATTTTTATTGGCAGATAGTTGATGTAATTAGCAGTACCTTAGGCTACTTTTATTTTAGAAAAATAAAGTAATGTTGGAATGTTCAAGTACTGTCAGTCACGCGCATGCCACTTAAAATAAAAATACATAAATAAAATAAAATTAAATAAACTAATTAACTTTTTTTTATTTCCACACGGGTACAGCTACAGTTGTACCATAATATTATGTACTTTCCCCCGCGTTATAATCTTATACAGGGTGACATCTGTAGTAAGAATAATCCTCTACTTTACTGGGTAATATAACAAGGTAACAGTATCTCCTGCTTGTTGTAGAAGGCGACAAAAACTGACACGGGATAAAAATAACGCGAAAATGTCATGTGATGGCAAAGCCGAAGTGATGTCGAGGATAGCCAAAAGGGCGGCACAAGATAGCTTAGCCGCTAGCTAGCTATGTTAGAGCGATTTGGCTTTAGTTAACCATTCTGGCTCAGTGCAGACTAGTTGGACCTGTTTATTTATTCGCTTGTCCCAAAAAACAGTACATTGTACAATTATATTTATTTTAACACCAACGGCTTCGCCCGTGTTATATTGGGTTTTACTGTTGTGTCTTCAAACATGTTTTTATGTCATTTTCCCGTGAGAAAATATATTTCCCTGTGGTAAAAATGTGCCTCTGGATCTCCAACTATTTTTCTCCCCGCTAGGGTTAACATTTTACAAACTATAAAATATATACGTTATTTATTACTGATCAAAAGCTTAAACATTACGTATTTTTCATACAAATTTTCATCCCCTATTTCAACTCCTTAAAATCATTTTTCGCTTTAAATAGCCTAAGCCCTATTTCAGCATTCATTATTGATTGATTCATTAGTTTTGGCGTGAAATCGCAACAGACAGACAGAATTCTTTTTGTATTTATAACTAGCGGACCCGACAGACTTCGTCCTGTCAAAAAGATTTGTAAAGTGGCAGTTTTTTGTTCCTACTTGAAATGACATATGATGACATTAAATTTGTTTGACAGAACTAACGTCACTTTTTTTGTCTTCGATTGTTTTGCCAAAGGTTCAAATTGGCTTTTAAGTATTAATACAAATTGTTTGTATATGGGAGTATAGAAAGATGTTGATTTTACACTTTATCAAGATTTTTTTAATTTTCTCTACGTACAAACCTTCTCTGGACTTCTACGAATAATTCAAGACCAAAATTAGCCAAATTGGTCCAGGCGTTGTTGAGTTATGCGCTTACCAACACATTTTGCGATTCATTTTTATATATAAGAAGATATCAGTATGGATTTCTTTGCGATACAAAGAGTATTAACATCGACTGGACGTGACTTTAATATCTGTATCCTACAAGAATTCGTAATCAAATTTGTTTTGACGCTTAGTAAGAAATAAAGCTAAGAAAATATCTTACCTGATCAGCCTCTTTTTTTAGCCTGTGGATGTGATCTGATAACCGACACCGAAGTAATCGGTGTTTCCGGATATTGTCATGGTAGACTTCTGTGTCTTGCGGCTGGTTGTACAGCGGATACCGCACCGAGGGGCCCAGGTGGGATAGCATCGCATGCGCTGACGCCGCCTGTACGTACGAGTGAAATATTTTATTTAAAAAATATTGGTTATCATGTTTACTATGATATGTAAAGTCCGTAGCAAGTGGAAAGACGTAATCTCTGCCTACCCCATGGGAAAAAGGCGTGAGTGTATGTATGTATGTTTACTACGAACAATTGACAAATAAATCACAGATTAATTATTATTTGGGTTTAGGCTGTCACTTCAATTTTTTTAAATCTTAGCAATCTGTCGTGGTTGACAACAATTACTAGGAAACTGTTCTTGATTTTTTTAGCTTTGTGTTGTTCTTTGCAGAATACATACTGCTTTTTGACTTAATGTCCCAATAATAAATAGCAATTACATTTTTAACAACGAAACTACGCGTTCGTAATGGACATGTTTAATGAGTTCCGATTAAGCAATATCAAAAATGACAAAAATAAGCACAACTTATTATTTGATAGACACGCGTGTGCGCTCACTAGAGGCAACAGCGCGGAGCTTATTGTCATAAACACATATTGTTCTCGGATTTTCTAACCTAAATATATAAATATCTGTGTATAAAAAACACTACGCTCTCTCTCTCCCAAGCAGAAAGTTATACAAAAATATGTGTTTCCTCTTAAACATAGGTCACACACCGAACAAAATATTTTTGGAGTAATTCTGCCTGTGTACTATTTTCATGAGTAAATAAAGGCTCGTATTTAACTGATCACTATTCAAACCCAACTAAAATATACCACTAATATACTAATTGCACACCAAAAATACTAAAAGAAAACAAAAAAACAATTATTTTTAGTCTAAATTGCTCTGGTCATAACAAACAAGGGATAATTTATGAGTGTCGAATAGGACGGGAGGGATCGACACATTGTCACCACTGCGCATCCGACCTCGACTCGGCCCAGCACACGCTGGCGGAGTGCCCCGCGTGGGCCTCCGAGCGCCGAGGCTTGGTCGCAGGGATCGGGCGAGATCTGTCTCCGCCGGTATTGATTGCGGAAATGCTGGCGGACGAGGGAGGTTGGAGGGCTGTGGCCTCCTTCTGTGAAGAAGTGATTCTCCAGAAGGAGGCCGCCGAGCGGGGTCGGGAGATGGCCGATCCCGCTCGAAGGAGGCGGCGCCGGGCTCGGTAGCACAGCTGCGGCGCTGCCGCGGGTCATCGGCGGATACGGCGACCCGGGAGGGACCACGCCCCTTCCGTGGCCGGGGGGCGTCGTCGGTGGTGGAGATCGGGGGAGGTATTGTAGCCTCTCCGAGGAGGGCTCTCCTGTATCGGCGGGGGAGGCTGGGGGTTCCCGGAAGTAGCTTGGTGTTCCCGGGGGCTCCCTACATGCCTGAGGAAGGCCATCCCTGAGGTTTTTAGTGGGTAGGCCTCCCCCTTCTTCTGGGGAGGAGAGCCCCACATAACCGCCGGCTCGTCACAGCCGGGGTATGCAACTTAATGCATTTAAAAAAAAAGGGATCATTTACGAAAAATGCACGTAACACTTTTCCTAGAGAATAGGTCTTCTATCTCATTATCTATGCTTCTTTATAGATGGAGTTAACAATTAAGAAAAAAGAAAAGAAAAATAATAATAAATAAGGCTTAAGTAATAGACGAAGGCAATAATTTGTGGAAAAAAGGGGTTGTATTTAGCTGATCACTATACAAACCCTATTTTAACCACCACAATATAAGCTTGTTTTATTTTTAAATAAAAACTAATTGCAAACAAAACACTAAAACAGATCAATACAAGAATTAGATGTACAAAAGCAGATAATTGGCTGTGCTTCGTAGTACTTTTGTGGTGATATTAATTATTTACCAATAACAAATACGGTACAGGAGACGTATTTTTGAATCATTAGACGTGAATTTGGAGTTGGAATACGAATACAAATCGTGCGCGAAATTATTTTCTACTGCTTACAATTTTATCGATTTTTGAATCACTCTAATTCAGTGTTGTCATTAAAAACAAAATGTTAATTAAATTCCGTTTCACGCAGAAAAATTCAAAATCACAACAACAAAAACAAAAAACCAGCGATGACCCACACGTGAAACGGATCACTGTCAAGGTCACTTCAGCGTTGGATATTCTATTAGTAGAATCAAAAACGAGTAGGTTGAACCACTCGTAGCACAACGTACGAAATGAAAGTTCAGAAATAGTGAATTCGGTAATTCGTATATGAATCTCACGATTTCGAATGCGAATTGGTTTTCTATTGTTTCAAAAATTCGTCTCCAGTATGTGTGTAAATGCTTGTGCGTGTGTGTTTGCAAGTACGTATTTATTCTGTACGAATATGGATATATAAAATAAATTACTGAGATGATTACGAATATGCCTGAGGCATTCTTCTGTTAATACCAGGATAACAGATCTGGAAGCTGTCGGAACATCCAAATCTATACTTCGCGTGTATACTTCAGGCTTCCAGCTGTTGCAACATTACCTTTTTCCTATTCTCCGCGTATATACACTGTGCGAGGCTCCGATGCCTCGGCGGCGCCTCCTCTGGCTCTTCAGCTCGCTGTGGCCGCGATGCTGACTGTTCTAGGTCTTCAAGCTTTTTCTTTAGTTTATTCAGCGTCGCCTCCGTCAACGCCATTTCGCGATCCACCTGCAAGAACATAATATATTACTTGTAGCGGCAGAGCATTAGGTAAACCCAAAAATATTGCATAAGCTAATATATGTAACACTGGATGAGTAGAATTTTAACCGTAGGTGACTGAAAACCCGAATACCTTGCATATATACCTATACTCATTGCAAGACTTATTTGGATTCGCATAGATTTTGTTAGTCGCTTTGAAAACTGCAAAGTACAATATAAAGTTGTAAGACCTATTGGGAATTGCTTTAGCAAGTTACGCGTATAGGTAAGCGATGGTGTCTAGACGGGTGTTGGCTTCATCAGGGCATGGTTGGATGCTGTGGATAATGATATAGGGCAAGGTACGAATCTTCTGGGTTTCAGACTATACCTGAACTGCAATTGTGACTGTGTCATGGTAGTTCTTTAAGATCAAGGCAGTGAAAATCATTATTTATCTTGAATCAGAATTACTGATGATGACGATTTAATACAATAAATAACAACACATAAACAGTAGTCGTCAGTTTAAAAAAAAACATACTAAGTTTTCACACTAGAGAAGAGCTGTTATAGCGTCAAAGGTTTTGTGACGATGCAACTTCGAACCCTGCTCAAATTCAATGTTTTTCAGGTATTAGACTAGATTCAATTGTCTTTACAAGCACTTATTAACGTCAAACAAATAACAAATCAAAAGGACACTAAAGTGTTTAAGTGTTACACAACCTTAAACGTATGCGACGCAAGAGAAAATACTACACTTTTCATTAAACAAAATGGAAACTATATCAGTGCATTCCTTTACTTCACAATACTTGTTCCAGCTTCAGATTGGACTTTTCCTAATGACGCGAATGAAAGATATTTTTTTCACAAACTATTAATCGTGTATTTTTAAAACCAAATAAAATAAAACCGGTTAAAACCAATAAATACTTTGTTTATAAATAATGGCTATATTGCATTGCACGCGGGTGCATATGCATAACCCTCGAGCCTACCCCGGCTCGAGGGGGTATGCATCGGCAGGGGAGCGGAGGCTGGGGGTTCCCGAAAGTCGATTATCGTTCCCGGGGGCTCCCTACATGTCTGAGGAAGGCCATCCAGGATGTTTTAGCGGATAGTGTCCCTTGGGTGCCCCACGCGCCCAAGGGACACTATCCCAAGGCGCGTGCGCTCGGAATGAGGTCCGTTTAGTATTGATGTAGGGCAGCGACGTCCATAAACGAAGTTAAACCTAGTAAAAAAAAAAATCTCGAGGGTTATACCAACTGACCCTCCAACCTCCCATGACCCTATCAACCATCCTGGTTTTATGGATCGAAACAGTGGCAGATCCTCGTTGAACTTGCATACAGCACTTTGTCGCGCACATTTCTTGACTCCCTACAAATTCTTTACGTTTGTCTCCATTGACACTGCGTGCCTCTCCCCTTTCAGGGACGTACAAACACGCACATACTGGGTTATACCAACTAAATATATTAAAGAACTAATAGAGGGATCTGCATTGTTAAATATCTTGCTTGCCCACTTTTTGTCTACCTTTTGGCAACTGTAGCCGAGTAGTTAGTAGACGGGTTTAAAGGAGTCGCCATCCTAGGTGCGAATCCAAATGTTTGTATGGTGAATGCGAACAGTTGTGCCATGGATCTGTGGTTGTTAATATATCTATCTATCAGATTAATATATGTATGTCTATCCGTTACCGTAGATCTCATAACAGAAGCCTTACAGAACTTACTTTAGGCTAGGTTAATTAGTGTGACTGTAAGAAATATTTATGATTTACTAGCGGACCCGACAGACTTCGTCCTGTCAAAAAGATTTGTACAGTGGCAGTTTTTTGTTCCTTATTATTTTATAGATAATGTCGCATAGCCAACCAAATCGCAAAAAAAGTCTAAATGACCATTACATTTTGTGGCTATTCAATTTTGGAACGTGACATTAAATCCTCCAACGATGTATTCTGTGCTCCAACGCACGCACGCACACTGTTTTGATAGATATGATTGAATTTCAACTATATGTAGCGTTAATAAAGCGCAAATTGACTCTTTGATGTTAGGAACACACCTTCATTGCTTAGACAACAGTGAGTGCTTGCAATATGAACTTTATACAATAACAATAAAGCTCAATTCGACTGTACGTTTTAGTTAGAAAACGTTTGCATGGGAAAATAAAAGGGCTGTTTTTAGGGTATTTCCGATAATTATTCGAATTTTCCTCATTGTGAAAACCCTCCTTGAACTTCAACGAACATTAACAAAAAAGAATTGGCCAAATTGGCCCAGGCGTTGTTGAGTTATGAGCTTACCAACACATTTTGCGATTCATTTTTATATATAAGATTATTAAATTCTGAACTGTAATGCGTAACTGATGTATGACGTGGAATGGTGAAGATGAGTGCTGCTTCACCGTAATCCCCTGAATGGTCTCGCCTTGAACACTGATTACCGAAGGGAGATATTACGCCAGAGTTATCTGCTTGGGTAGCTCCGTCTTACCTCTACTTTTACCGCAGCAGTATTCGCATTGCAGTTTCCACTTGCTACGATCCAAACATACTTCCCTAGCTTCCTCGACTTTTATTAATACCTTCATGTACGCTAGTCCATTACGGGTACTCTTGACCTTACCTTCCTTCAGTATATCATCTATTTGGTCTAAGTATGATTGTCTAGGTCGTCTCCTACCAACTGGCCCATTCATATTTGCCTTTCGTTAGTCGTCTTTCGTTCATGCTTTCTACGTGTCCAAACCATTAAGTCAGTCAGACCTTGTCAAAAAAGGCGCGTTTGTTGTACATAGAGGCATGCTGATCGGTACGATTATGAATAGCAGTGAATGTGGGGATGACAAAAGAAGGATAAAAGCTAAAATAAAGCAGTGAAAATGTGAACTTTGAGGGGAATAGCTGGAGTGACGATGAAGTATAAATTTCGAAATATTGTGGGAAATGAGCAATGTGATAAAAAATCGAGACTGAAATGTAAGATAGCTAATGAAATTACTAGGTACTGTTTCTGGGGAGGAGAGCCCCACATAACATAACATAACATAACATTTCCTAGGAGGTAGACTCTGTACCAGGGTCGTCTGCATGGGTACCTCCGTCTTACCTATTTCCGCCGCGAAACAGCAGGGTTCGCTTTGCTGTGTTCCGGCGTGAAGGGTAAGATAGGCAGTGAAATTACTGGGTACTGTGACTTTACATCTTATGTCACAAGTTGGCAACGTACACTGTGGTTCTTATGAGGTTTGCAGATTTGCTGCGAATCTCGTGGGAACCACATGTACTATAGGCGACTGTTACCACTTACCATCAGGTGGGCAGCCTGCTTGTTTGTCAACTTTAGCAATAAAAAAAAAATAATAACGCCGGCTCGCCACAGCCGGCTCTCAATTTAGGTACTGTGACTTGTCACGTCACGATTTGTCCTTTGGGACATTTCGTTGTCGTTCGACAGAATTGTTGTGATAGCGTTAAAATCGCGAAAGCGAACCCCGCCATGTGCCCTGCGCGGGCCTAGAGAACACTGGGGGGTTTTAGTGGGTAGGCCGGTCCTCTCAGACCGAAGAGCCCCACACACGGCCACGTGCCACGGTGCCAAGGTGAATAAGGTGCATTTCCCCTCAAAAAAAAAAGGTACTGTGACTTAACATCATATGTTGACGAAATATATTGTGGATTTTGTGGGGGTTGTAGATTTTCTTCAAACCAGTTACCATCTGCTGGGCAGCTAGACGGCTGCTAGATGGGCAGTGTGCTTGTTTGTTACACTGCCATAAAAAATAATGATTTCTAAAGACTTGCCTTCGGTATCTGTTTGAGCAGCTCATCCTTGGTAGTGCGAAAGCTCTGGTCTTCCACCGTGGACTCCGAGGGCGCGTTGGGCGAGAGTTCCACGGTGTTATACGTGTTCACCGACTCCTGGAAAACGATGGGATATAATTAGATTTTTTAACAACTTGCTTATTAATTTAACATAAAATAGTATATATTTGATATGAAATAGTCTTTTTTAAAAGCTTTTATTTAACTTCACATATGTATGTTTCCTGGAATCTTACAATTAATATTTCACAAACTTCCGCTAAAGTTATCGAACTTTTGCATACGCGTTTAGTTTTTAACAATACAAGATTTTATAAATGCCGCCATTTTGAATCCAATTGGCGGCCGGTATAAAACGACGATTTACCGTTTTCACAGGTCCTACAATAAGAGTAAAACATGAAAGAGCACGAAAAAATGAAACACTAAAAAGTTGAAAATAAAATTAATAATAATAAAAAAGCTTTTATTTAACAATAGATATAAAATAAAAACTTGGGCGTTCTTCATCTTATTCTGTAAGGAGCTTGCATAAGTACCGTGAATAAATATGTTAAACGTATATTTGTGTAATATTTAAAAATCTTATTTTTCCTGTTTTAGTACATTTTATTTAAAACCTATTGTTAAATAAAAGCTTTTACTCAATAATTTTTTATTCTTACATCTAACATTACAACTTTTTTTTTAATTTAAAAGCTATAGAAACTTTTTAACTTTACCTTTACATCTGTTAATACAGTGAAATTATCAATATTATTAAATAAACATTCGTTTTTTTAATAGTAATTGATAATGTTATTTTATTTAGGTCGACAAAATGACAATTATTATATTGTTGTTTTACTTTGAGAACCTTTTATTGGTTTTCTATTGTTATTTTTAATGAATACTTTATATTTCTAGTATCATACATATCTTATACTAATTTCTTATTGATTGATTGATACTAGATCTTGGTTCCCCTAATAAATAATTTAAAACAAACAACGGTCAGTGATCGGCTCCTAGCAACGGGTCGCGGGTTCGATTCCCGCACGGGACAGATATTTTGTACCGCCTGCCAAAAATTTTTCCGGTTTGCGTGTTAGTGCATGTGAGATTTAGGTTTGTGACTGCACCCAACGACACAGGAAACGTGTGGGGCGACGTTTTTTAAAAAAATATAGAGAGAAAGAATAATTTTGAAAATAGCTGCTATTTTTATTCATCCGTATTTTGCGTTTTATTTAGCTCTGAAAACCACATCTTATTTTTTTAAAAAAATCTCTATATATTATATATTTATTCGAGCGCTATGTATATTATAATTGGGACGGGAAGGATCTAGTGGCAGGTGGAAAACAGTGGACTGGACACCCACCAACGATTAGGTGAAGATTCCTGGAGAGCGCTGGACGCTAGCAGCACCGGACCGATCGGTGTGGAGATCCTTGAAGGAGCCTTATGTTTAGCAGTCTCGGCTAAATGGTGATGATGATGATATAAATTGTGATATCGTTCCTTAATCCTGAGCGAGTTAGGTGCATATGATCCATCAGGTTAACATCACCATCATCTTAACCAAAAGACGCCCCATACCTATGAGGTCTCCACACCAATTGAATGCTTTTGATAGGAAATTACCGTGCTCTCTAGGAGATTGAAGGTATTTTCATCTTCATCTGATGTTAAAAATAGTGTGAGCATATAAAGATTTAGATGGAGATAATTTAAGTATCCAAAGTGATCGTTTTACAAAGACTAATGGCCGTTTTCACCAACTTTGTCTTAGCTTAGGCGACTCCTAAGAGACATGCTGTCTCACTCTTTTCAGTTAATATAAAAAGTGACAGCATGTCACTTAGGAGTCACCTAAGCTAAGACAAGGTTGGTGAAAACGGCCATAATAGTCACACATTTGAAGAGTACAATACCTACCCTAGTATCAACTCTGAGCGGCTGGTGTATCGGCAGCGTTGGGGGCTGCCGTTCCACGCCGAAGCGGATCTTCTTGAAAGGCGGCGGGTCGGCGGGCGGCGGATGCGGCTGCGGTGCGGGCGGCGGCAGGTACGCCCCGCCGAGCAGAGACACGCGCCCGCCACCGCGGTACTCGCCGCCTCCGCCCCCGCCGCCGCCTGCAGTGCGGCCATACCCGCTGCCATCTCTGCAAAATACACACGAATCAAGATAAGTAACAATAGATACGTGCAAAATCATTATGTTCACTTTTTGTATATTACAGGAAAGCTCCTGGTTGTCATATAATTTTCATTACTCGTATATATTACATAACAAGTGACGAATTGACTATGTCACCTCCAAACATTACAATACTAATGACATTGTTTTTATAGCGAAATTTCTCTCTCCAGAAACTATAATTACCCGGGTTTAGAATCTCTACCTCCAACCATACCAACTAAAAAATCCTTTTCTCACGCTCGGAATTCACCTCCGGTTGGCCGATTGACTGATACCCGATGGCCTCAAAAATCTTATCGTATAGTGGACTTTCAAAAAATAATAACGATAGATCAAACAAAGATACGCACATCCAGTGCAATATTATTTAATCATTGATCTGCGGCATTATTTTAGATTAACACATATGGCCCGATAGTCAGCTTATGCATACATAACGTACGCAAAAAGGAAAACAATCCAATTCTAATTATGCTGAAGGAAAATGTCTGTGTATTTTATATACATACTACATACATATACAAAATGAATCATTGTGTGTACGTATAGTAAGTACTACGCTAAGAGCAGTGACATGGAAATATACTAAACAGTTAAATTCTATTTTTACGAGTATAATCCAGTCGAAAAATTATAATATTAGGTACCTTAAATAAAATTAATCTTTATTCAAAATAGGCCTCTACAGGCGCTTATTGAAGTCAAAAAAATATAAGATTGAAATGATATACTATACTGAAACATGCAAGAAACGCTTAAGCTTTTTATCCCCTCTTGTCAGGAAATTAATTATGTCAGTTTTAAGATTACCTCTAAATAGTTTATAGGTAATCTTAAAACATACATAAAAAATTGCAATTATAGAACCTATCAAAATACTCACTTTTATACAAAAAAAAATTAACTGTAATTTCAAGTTATATTACAGACTAGCTGTACCCGCAACTTCGTCCGAGTAGAATTTAAAAGTTAATTAGTTTATTTAATTTTTCTTTGAACTTTTATAAAAGAATTTTTCTAAAATAAAAGTAGCCTAAGTAACTCCTTATTACATCAGCTACTTGGCAAAAAGTCTTGTCAAAATCGGTCCAGTCATCTCATTATCATTTCAGTCATTACATTAGCCGGAACATACAAACAGACGCAATCCAATTTTATTTATATGTATAGATAGTTTGTATTTTATTTTTTTGGCGTTGGTGTCAATATTATGTCAAAAGAGTTTCCTTTCCACGCATGTGTAATCACTAGAGATCGGATAATCGGATGCATATTTACCTAAAGTTAATTTTTGGCTCACAAATTATGGAAGCGGCTTTTTAAAATACATTTTGTTAAATAAAAATCCCGGGAAAATACGGGACTGCAAATTTAACGTAGTGATATTGTTTGAAAATTACTAAATTAGCACGTGGTATTTATTTCCAAAAGACCGAGACTCCGGGTTCATTTATACAACTATGCATACGTGAACATGAAGTTTAGTCAGAATTCCGGGATTTTTATTTATGGAAATAAAATAAAAAGACACTTCCATACTTTGTCAAAAACTAAATTAGGTAAATAAATAAACATCCGGCTATCCAATTCCGCAATCCCGGGATTTTTATTTAACAAAACAATAAAAAGCTGTTTCCATACTTTGTCTTAAACTAACTTTAGGTAAATATGGATCCGATTATCCGATCTCTAGTTGCTATCCGCCGTCTGTCTGTCCCTATGCATGCTTAGATCTTTTAAACTACGCAACGGATTTTTTTAATAGATAGAATGATTCTTAAGGAAGGTTTATATGTATAATACATGCATAATATAGTAGAGACAGTGATAAATTTAGAGGTTTCTAATGTGATGTCGTAAATAAGCACGTTTTTTTGCGCTTATATTGCAAAAACGCTGTCTGAACCCTACGAGATACCAAACTAATGTACAGTATTGTCCACCTTAAAAAGTTCAACGAAAAAGTCCGCGATGGTATATGTCTATAACCATTTTTTCATTGCACCCGTGCGAAGCTGGGGCGGGTCGCTAGTTAAAATTAAACTATTCATTTCTTAAAAACTATTCCAAATTTTTAAAAATACGCACGTATATTGATTTATAATAATGAGTGACACTTTCTCGAAGAAAAAAATGTTATAGGGTCGTATTGTTAGCACATAACTGGTACTTATTAACATTTTCTATGGCTGCATTCTTAACACGAGATATTTTCATTTCGCTGCTTCTGTACTGCCCTTTATAAGTGGGTTCGTTATTTATCAACAGCACACTTCAATAACGCCTTCAGCGAATATGTTTAATCGAAATCGGCAGACTTCGCAGACTGCGACACGTCCTTAACGACCCTCTCAACCAAAAGACCTATGGCGGTCGAATCGCGAGAGAGCACCCCGCCATGTGCCCCGTATGGGCCCAGAGAACTCAGGGGGGTTTTAGTGGGTAGGCCGGTCCTCTCAGACCGGAGAGCCCCACACACGGCCGCGCCTTGCCAGCGCGGTGTCATGGTGCATAAGGTCGCATTTCCCCCCTCAAAAAAAAGGACCTTCAAGACCTGCTTGAGGGCTTCTGAGCCGTCGCATCCCTTGCCTCCCCGTTCTCGGCAGCCTTCTGCTTAGCCACAAGTAGGTTCTCATCAACATATGTCGGAGCCATTTAGATGAAGCGTTCCTCTTCTAGCGTATATGCTCTCTTTTATAAAGCAGCGCTGACTGAGCCTCTCCTGAGGTGCCGTCTTCCTTGTCATGTCAATTCATAGGGTCATTAGGATCAACGGCTCAGGTTGAGTTTAGTCGATTCGTCAGGAGTCCAAAATAATCACCGTAACACTTGGTTCCCCTCTCCAGAGGGGAAAAAAAATAAAAAACATAAAATACATGCTATATGACAATTTTGATATTTCGACTTTGACAGGACAGAAATGGACATCCTACGTCTACGGATTAAGCGTTGATGAAAATAGTTAATGCAACTTAAATTATTCAGGAATTCAGGAACATATTACATATAGTAATTAATATAGTAAGCAGAGTTGTTTTCGAATATATTTGGATTTACGAATAATATCAAAGTCATGGTAATATTCTTTGCTTCATTATTAATGTTATATTTTTAAAGAGCAAACTAACCTAACTAAGCCGCCAGCTGCGCAAGCACACTGGTGACCGATACATATTCTTAGTAATCACTAATTAAATATAGTACAAACTGTCATATTTTGTACCAGAACTGTTTTGTGAATATCGATTACCGTATGCCGTTACAATCAGTGCAGCGAAATATTTGGTCACACAATATGCTAATTTGATGGTAATGGGTCATACAATATGGAAATTTGATTGTAATGTGTCACACAATATGGAAATTTGATGGTATTAGGTCACACAATATGGAAATTTGTTGATATTAGGTCATACAATATCGTAATTTGATAATATTAGGTCTCACAATATGGTAATTTCGGGTCTCAAACTATACTCATATAGATTTTAAGGTCTAGTGTCGCGTAATATGAAGTTTGGAAGCCCTTATACCCATATATATAATATATATATATATATATATATTATATATATAAAACACATTATAGTCTACATTAAATATTATATGTATGTGTGTGTGTCTGTAAAGCGCGGCAGCTGAGTATCGAAGTGACGGCCCGAGGGCTATAGCTGAAAACCTGCGATTTTTGCTCTTGTACAAATATTGGCGCTGAGCTATGGACCTTTTCGTGCTACTGCAGCACACAAGAACCTCAATTATTCTGTATGGAGGACAGGTCTGTTTCCCTGTTCGTATTTTATTTTATTTTCTTATGATTGAGTAAAAATTGTTGTGTGTGTGTCTGTAGACCAAATAGAATATATCGCACTAATAATACAATAGTGTATCAACTCAAAACGGCGTACTTGACATAATACTATAAACACACGCAAAATTTGATTCCTCACGCGTGATCAAGACCGTCGTTCCATTAGTGCAAAAAACAGAATACTTAAGGATAAATTAAAAAACTTATGTGACAGTTATTCAATTTGCAACTATTACATGAAGTGAGTAATAAGTTTTTTGTTGATTCTGAAAAATGTTCGATTTTGAGTTGATACACTATTGTATTATTAGTGCGATATATCTATCTACCTAAACATTGGAATTATAAATTTAGATCGAAATACACGAGCCATCCCTTTGTAACTGTACTCAAGTAGCGATTTAAGTTTGTCTCATTCTGTGACACGGGCCTTATGTTACAGGAGGCGAAATAACAGCCCCATTTCCTGTGCAAAAATAATTATTCATAGAGAATATTGTAAATGTTCGCGTTGTATTCTTACTGCGATCAATTGTTTCGGGCCAGGAAAATCTTCCGCTCGTGACCAGCCAACAAGGCGAAACGTTGAGTACATGATGCACAGTTTCCTTACTACAGTGTGCGTTGATTAAAACCCTAGTAATAATTTAGTTGGACGGTGTCAGCCAATGATGGTTAAGCGATCCTGCAGTATCACAACGCTAAAAGCGCGTATTTACCCACCGCGTAACAGCTCACGTTGAATGAGCCGACCTGACGACGCGACAGATGCCCAGCGGGGCGGAAGGCCAAGGTTGCGGGGGGGCTAACTGTAGACCTCGGTCTGTCAGTCTCGACTGACGCTGTTGCGTTCACATCAGAGGCCTTACCATGACCGCTTAAAGCAGGGTTAAAACAATATCGAAACAGAGACACCGCTCTTCCATCGTATAGCGCCATCTCGCTTGCACTACGGTTTTAGTAATGTTTTAAGAGAGCATAGTATGCCAACAGACTACTGTTTATTTTTTATTATTATTCGGCTCGTGGCGTACACGTGGCTGGCGACGTGGCGGACAATATAATCTGTGTTGTCATGCCATGTGCCGATGGAAATATAGTATATATCTATGATATACTTTCCGTTAATGTGTTGCCGGTACCGCATTAAGCTGGCTTATAAGCAACCAAAGTTACGACTTCCTATAGCAATTTTCTAAACTATACAACGAAGTAGAAAAATAAATGGTCACAGGAATCAAGGTGATACCTACATATGCAGAGTCGTATTTGAATAACACGTCATTTAATTCTTACGAAACGGACTTTCCCGCAAACAATATCACGAAGATACGACTAATTTGTTAATTGCTATTAACCAATCAATTTTCCTCAAAAATAATTGAAAGGTTTTTAAAGGATCGGTAACGCCCCTTGGTGTTGCAAGTGCCAATATAGTAGAATATAATACGATATAGAATAAGTATTCTGTATTTATAACATAAGTCATTTTATGATTATAACAATTTGATCCAAAAGAAGATAAAACATTTCTGATAAAGCGACAGACGCCGCGTATATGAAGAATAAGATAAAATGTAAAAATAATTACATCAATTATATTAAAATTCATCTTGTGCGATTTCAAAAAGAGACTTAGGCATAGTGTGCATAGAGAAAAAAAAAAACAGACTTCACAGTTTTCTGGCTGTTCTTCTCTAGAAAGATCTCCCAATTCAAGTATTTTTTATTTTGTTCTTTGCACGTATGTATATTTGGCTATAAGCGGCTATGTGCATTGTCTCATTTTATAAAATTGTTTTACAAGTAATTCATTCAATTTTATCCATGAGATTAAGATTGTTAAAATTCTACCGTGTGACTAAGTGCCGCCATTACGCACGCTTACTATACTCAAATTATTCGAGTGAGATTATGTGACAAATTATTCTTAATCCTTTTTAAATACGAAGGTTGTCTGTCTGTCGCACGTTAACGCCATAATTACTCAACTGAATTAATTGAAATTTGGTACACAGACAATCTAGAACCCGAGAAAGAACAAAAGCTATTTTTTAATGCGAATAAGGCTGTACTGTCTGGAAAGTACTTACTTAATTAGAAACATTTTTTTTTGTTTTAAGATTAAGAATAGAAAAATATAAGTTTTATTAACAGATTTGATGAAAGGGGATGGAAGTTTTTGTTTGAATAGGCTCCCAAACTACAGAACCGATTTTTAAAAAGTTGATATAGGGATAATTTGAGGCATAGGCATAGGGAAATTTTACTACAGAAAATCTTTTACAAACCTCTGGCCGGGTTTTGGTGCAATTTAGTATAAGGATGATCGTAGACACTGGAAATAAGAAACATACAGAGAATTTTTACCGCGGGAAAATATATCTCTCCTTTTGGAAAATCCGATAAAACGTAGTCGAAGCCGCGGGCGATAAGCTAGTACAGTAAAATAAATAATAATAATAAATACTTCATAAGTAAGTGTATTACACAAATTAGCCTAGCCCAAAGTACCTAAGCTCTGAAGGCGTGTGTTCATAGGCTCTAGGCCCTATATTCTAGGGTAACAAATAGACATACACATAAAATATATAATAAACTAGCTGGCCCAACAGACGTTGTCCTGTCAAATGTCTCAAATGTCACGTTGTCTCACGTTGTCTCAAATGTTTTTAAATAAATAATTTAGCTGAAAAACAATATCTATATGACCGTATTGTGAATCTAAACCATTCTCAAGCCCCCTGGAATACACACAAAAAATTTCATCAAAATTGGTCCAGTCGTTTAGGAGGAGTTCAGTCACATACACACGTACACAAGAAATATATATATTAAGATATAAATATTTGTTACACTTACACCAATTAGCCTAGCCCAAACTAAGCTCTGCAAGGCTTGTGCTATGGGATCTAGGGCAACGGATAGACATACATATATTATACATATATACATAATTTTTATTGAAATATATATCAACAACCATGACTAAGGTACAAATGCTGGCATTTATCACACTAACATCTGCCCCCACCGGGATTCGAACCCGGGACCTCAGAGATGGCGACACCTTGAAACCGGTGTACTATCCACTCGACTATGGAGGTCGTCATATAAATATACTCAATAGACACATATAATACACATATAAATATACTTAATACACATATAAATATAATTAATAAAAATATATATATTAACAATCATGACTAAGGTAGAAATGCTCGTATTCATCGCACAAACATATGCCCCCACCAGGTTCGAACCCGGGACCTCAGACATAGCGACACCTTGAAACCACTGAACTACGCAGGTCGTGAAAAATACACATAATATTACACAATGAGGGCTGTGTACTCGTTATAAAAGTGTACATATAGAACACGTGAGCGGCCGGCGCGGCGTGCGGCGTATCGCGTGACCTTTGCTCGTGCATATCGCGGCCATTGCGGAGTAAATAAACTACAACTCGCCATTAACTTTATAATTGTCGTGTGTAACGTGATTTTTATTATCGCGTATTGTAACACACGGACCGCCATTTGAACTTGTAGAGGTGACTCAGAGAGCGCAGTTTGTATCTGCTGCATACATCAGTTTGATTCCTCGAATTTTTGACGTGAAACGTCTTTAAAATCGCGCCGAAACATACGGGTACCAGGTTTAAAAAGTGGACCGTAACGAAAAGGTCTATATCATCGTACCTTAATAATTAAAAAACTATTAGTCTTAGAAACAAAAATGTGGTGTGAATATTTCACTTATATAGTCA
This sequence comes from Scirpophaga incertulas, assembly GCA_036419045.1. Lineage (NCBI taxonomy): Eukaryota > Metazoa > Arthropoda > Insecta > Lepidoptera > Crambidae > Scirpophaga > Scirpophaga incertulas. The sequence continues at coordinate 17,345,385 of CM071646.1, forward strand.
GCTCGCTGTTGTGACATTGAGTTTTTTATTAAAATACTTAAAACACCGCCAATCTTGCTTTTTTTATTTCAATCTTTTACTTTAAAAGCGATTCCCTAACATGACGTTTCACGTTAAAACCAACGGCCGTGTGCCCCGGCACAGCCTCACCCGTTTTTTTAATTGCATAAAACATATATCTAGTAATTCAGCATTTCATATATATATATATATATATAGTTATTCATTTATACTGACTGACTATGGTACTACCTAACAGTTAATGAGTAATTCTACCTTTTAGTCACAATTTTTGGTATATTCATCGCTTAGCGAGGAAAACAAATAAATTATACATTGAATTGAAAAAAGCAGAAACTTAAAATTAATTTAACAAATCTAGTTAGTCGTTTTATTATTATAGACGTTCTGTATAATATCAACTAATAAATAACAGTATTGATTTTATAATTTACATTGAATCTTAGTTTATATGAATTTAAGACACTCGCATTAGCGCTGCCAAAACCGCCGTTATTTGGACCACATAAAAGTGATCAAAAGTCAAACAATCTATCCAGATAGGGAAGTTCCGTACATGTTAAAACTAATTTCGTTGCATGTAACTCGAGATTGACGTCATTATACCACGCTGTAAATTTTACTAAAACATAAAATCTACACATGCAAGAGCCTTATATAAATGGGACACTATATTTTACCCACGTCACAATACCTGCACCTAACAACATAATTTATGTGGGGTCCGAATTGCGCTAAGTTCGTTGAAGCACATGTCATGTGACCAAAAGGTCAATCAAAAGATTGCCTTTTAAAATTCTACTACAATAACAGCCTTACAAGGTTGCTACACTGACAAGACTAAACCGAAATAAGTTTTCGCTTTATACATAACGACCAGAATTAGAATATATGATGTCATCAGATAAATAACAGAATGTGTAAATGTTACGGAGTAGGTATCGATCTCATGAGACTTGCGATATAAAAAGTAGCCAGTATCTTTAGTTATTTTCTCCAAATACCATCAATAGATTTTTTGTGTGAGAGTGACCAAAATCATTTGGTCTGCGAAGGGGCATTGTATAGTCAGCAGCCCGATGCGGTTTTCAATAAAACTACAAAAACAGCATTTATTGCGTAAGGAATAAATGCTGTTTTTGTAGTTTTATTGTATACGATTCTACATGTATACGATGATTGTCCCAAATATCCCCAAATTTAGAATTTCGATTTGGGATTTCTTGATCGAAGACTCCAGACTATATGGAAAGGCAACATATATCACAATATCTCAGTAATAAATAGTACTACTTCATTAAATCTGCAGGTTACTTCGTATTAAATGCTGTGACCGTATTACGCAACTCGTATGCAATATTTTTAGTCTAGCACGTCGAGTTTCTGATTATAATACTGTCAGAGTATTTGGTAAGAGTCGAAATCGATTTGTCATAACCAGAAGTTACGATGACAGTTGAAAGCGTACATTTATCGCCTAAACATATGCGTAACATAAACAAGTAAACAACACTTTCTCTTCACGATCTTCTGAGTTGATAAACTAGTTAATAATCACCGGAGTTGATCGCATAATTAGAAATATAAGACTATCGTCAATCTAAAGGTATAAGTGGTCACAAATACCATCTGTCAGGACCCAAGTTAATATCAACTGGTTTAGGGGCATTCTTTCCACCAATAGGCACTGCTCTGACATCCTTTTTTTTCCCCTGAGGAAAATGCATTAAATTGCATACTCTTGCTATGGCGAGCCGGCGGTTATGTGGGGCTCTCCAGAAGGCCTACTAAAACCCTCAAGGATGGCCTTCCTCAGGCATGTAGGGAGCCCCCGGGAACCCCAAGCCTCCGCCCCACTGCCGATACCGGGGAACCCTCTTTCGGGGAGGCTACAATACCGCCTTCGATCTCCTCCACTGACGACGCTCCCCACGGGAGGGGCGTGGTCCCTAGCGGGTCGCCGTATCCGCGGGCGCGTCTCCCTCGCGAGCTGCTCTGACTTCCTACCAACTATCATAGTACCAGGGTATCTAGCCCCCAAGGGTGATCTGGAGAAATTGGGCTTCCAGTACCCAGATCTAAGTGAGGCCAGAATGGACATTGAGGTGGTTTAGTGGGTATGCCCTGCTTCCCGCCGGGCGAGTCCCACACATGCCTTAATTAGCCATTAACAGGTACGGTGCGTAACAGCATGCCACCTCGTTAAAAAAAAGACTAGCCTAGCTATAGGACAAGATAACAGTCAAAACATCGTAAGCGCGCCAAACAACGGAGAAAACATTAGTTTTTACGACATACATCAATTCACAGGGGAACATCAACTTATTTTTACGATTGGGCCAGTTTTGGTACAATTATCGCATAGTGCGTACGGCGCTTGCCAAAATACATTTCCTCAGATATGAATGCAGCGATATACTGGCTCGCAACGCGTATTTTCAGCCAACCTCTCATAACCGATGCTAGGGTTGGAAGCGCTCCAAGAGTTTATGTTTATTTGACTAAGAGTTATAGCTGTAGCACTCGGCTGCTCTGGGTGACAGGCGCTTGTTGTTTGTTTCAGTCCCACTGGATACTTATAGTGGATCTTATTTGGACTTGGCAACGGCCATATATTCAGCACCTAATTCTTTCCGTTGGAAAGTTGTATACGGGCTTCGTTTTTTATATTTATTATCACGTCGAATCCAACGTCTACTAATATCATGAATCACTTAACCGTAACACTTAATGTGAACTTCAATTCACTCTGACACTTCCTACATCTGCAGACAAAATTCAAAAAATGTGAACTGAAGAAATGTAAAAATCGAAATTAACTTTATTCAAATATGACTTTATTGGAAAGGAAAAAATTGGACGATTTAAAAGAGCTTTCTAGCTCTTTTAAATCGTCCAATTTTTTCCCCTACCACCATTCAGGATGTATTTTTAAGCTGATAAGAAGAATGGGCGTAAGAAACTTATCAAACTTTCTCAAAAGTAATAACAACATTTACAATAAATTATGTCGTTATCATACAATGTACATATGTGTTTACAATTTATACGGGAAAACAAATATTTACAATTTAGAATGCAATATCTTCAAATCAACACCAAGCATTGGCATCATTTGAATAATCATTGACTTTGTAATAGCCCTTACTCATTAGCGTCTTTTTAAATAAGAGTCGCAAGCTTGCGATGAACAACCATGTCGAAGAGACAGATTAAACAAAAGCTGTCTAAGCCACTTCAGGAGTTATATCAGTATTACCAGCCATTAGTGACACACCATGCGCTTAATTTGGGAAGCGATAGGGATTGAAGTTTCGCCGTCCAACTTAATTTATGGTTATTTGAGACAGCGAATAAACGTAAAGATAAATTGCGCAGATATTTTTACTTTAGCGGGTATAATAAACCAGTAAGCAGATTAGATAACACTAACCACGTCGTAAAAATGTACAATGAGTTCAAGATTTAAGTTTACATAAAAGCTACATATCTGTCTGTTTGTGATATGGAAAAATCTTATGTACAAATTGACAAAGTATACATTATTAAGTTGAAACTATAGTTAAAGAAGTTTGAAGAAGATTGTACAAGAACTTTTGAGCTATAATTACATAAAAATATATGTTATACTAAAATCACTGTATATCAATTGTATTGTTCAAAATTATAATAACTAAACCTCTAAATGATAAAAATATCTTTTAAACATTTGATCGTTTTATACTTATTTACTAATTTCTTCGATAACGGCTTATTAGTTATATATTGATTTTGCACTAAAATAAAGGTTACTATAATATAATAATAATAAATAGTTTATTTTCTTCACAATGGTATCGTTACATTTACACACTTTGAGGCTACCTTTTAGGTATAATTAAATACCTGTGCCAGGTAGACCTCCCTCCTCCATCGATTTGGTACATTTCTAGTGAAAAAATAAAAAAAAAAGTAAAACTTAATCTCAAGCAATTTTTCATCTGCTTGTTATTTACTAAACTAAAACTTTTATTAAATTTAAAATTATCATAAGGATTTTTTTTAACATTTAGTTGCCTATAAAATAATAACAGAACCCCAACTACACAACGTAGTTGGGGTTCTGTTATTATTTTATAGGCAACTAAATGTTAAATGTTAAAAAAACATCGTAATATTACAATTGTAATATATGTTATTTTAATTACTGCGGTTTTTATAATAACTAAGAAAACCCTTTATGTAATAAAGATTTTCTAGCGCCATTGCTCATCTCAGGATGTTCAACTAAAGAGAAAATGCTGAAAATCATTGGGCGATGATATACCCTTGATCTTAACACTTTAAAAACTATTAAAACATTTCCATAAACACACAATAACAACAAAATTCTCGACTCATCCTAAAATTAACAAGATCAGGAGGCCACGAGTTGGTTGACTCACACACAATGGCGGTGTGAAAAATGACAAAATTGTAATAGCTATGCTAATGATGTGTGTACGTATTGTTAAAATATACATTTGAGCATAGCAAACAACTGAAGCGAATACATTATCAGGTTTCAAGGTATCCAAAGCTATATGGTAAAAATTTGCTTCCAAGATTAACAGTTTGTTCAAATACGTGCATTGACGTAATCGATCCATTGTTATTTTATCGCTAACAAGTAAATTGCTTTAATAGTAACGGCCAATCATTGGATACATACTCATATCAACACGTAGAACAATTTTAGAAATAGAATCATCCACGTGTTTTATTTAATGACAATTAAATTTCAACACCACGTTGTAGTAAATATACAACATTTATGAAATAAAACGTGTGTTGTATTTGATATTCCAAGTAAATATCTGCTATAATTTCTATGTTATTAGAGGTGATAAAGTTTACTGAAGATACTTTTCAAATAATTATATAAAATAGTTCGTAATTTTTTATTGTCTAGTACAAATTTATATAGTAGTAATCTATACTAATATAATAAAGAAGTAAAGTTTGTGTGTTTGTTAAATTGTAAGGGGTAATCTCGGGATCTACTGAACCGATTCGAAAAATTCTTTCTCCAATAGAAACCCACATTATTGCTGAGTGTCATAGCTTATATAAAAAACCGAAAAATAAAAAGGCTTTTACGTGGTAGTCCGTTTTGCAAAATGAATCGGAGAAAAAACGGGCAGTGGACGGCGCGCTTGACATCGGGTTTAATTCGGTTCGCGTTCGTGCTCGCCTCGGGGATTATTAATATTATGCTCAACAAAGTGGGCACGGGTCAGCTAGTAATTAAATAAAGTCCTAATGTTTTGTTTTCTTTTATGTTACCATTCCTTCTATTATAAAACATAATAAGTGTATGAGGTACAATGTGCTTATTAAATTTGGTATCGCTTCTGCGGTGAAAACTCTTTGATACAAAGCGCTTTAACGTCATGCTTCACTGCGCTCGGCAAAACGTCATAAGTAAGCGGCGGTTACGACGTTTTGGTTGAACGAAATCTATACTTCGACAAGCGATCCAGCAGTTGTATTTTTTCTATGGTCTGACGATTTTATCAAATAGATTTAGCGATCTAGCTGATTATAGTTCTAACATTTACCAGTATTTGAACACACTTTTTCCTTTAGTGTCTATCGGTAGAATATATGTCAATGGTAGCAATAAAAGAATACAGTTACAAATACTCGTAGCACCTCCGTGAAGTAGCAAACCACTTTTATAAATCAAAACACTTTTATACGACAACATCTTTCAAATCTGCATGTTTAGTAACACTATCTGTGTATTGAACTGGGTAATCAACGTCACAGAATAGAACTCGGGACAATTGGAGCAAACCAAACAACATTCATTACAATCGATGATCTGTTCACATGTCTTGGAGAAATCGGAACAGTGGTGAGTGGTGAGTAGCTGTTGTAAGCAATAGCTTTGTTTGCTATAGGGTTGCCTCTGTTCGGCTTTAGAGGTGCGCCCAAATATTCACGTGTCTTTTGTTTACGACAATACACATCGCGAAATATAAAAGGGATGCAGCCGTGCTGTTGGACCGCGGTCTGATTGGTGCCTTATTTGTGGGTATAAAATAACAATATATTTCCTTCGTGACCTTCTGTACACCTATCACGATTCGAACGGCCCACTCTGGGAACCGGATCGCACTGTTGAGCGTATGCGCCACTAAGGGCTGCGCCGCCTTGTCCCCTCCCCCCAGTAGAGCCTCTGGCCGGGTCAAAGGCAATGTTTAATAGGTAGGCTGGCCTTTTGCCAGACGCCTTATAACCACCCGCTGTAGACCGGTTGCAGGTGGTATCCGGTCGTCTGAGCACCAAGTGGTTATTAAGATGACCACAAAAATATCGCACCCGTTATGAGGAGCACTACCCATCCCGCGGGAATCAAACTTTTTTATAGGACCCAATATCCTGTTTTCACGATCAGTTTCAAGATCAGTCCGACTTTTGTCTTTAACAAGATGGCAACCCTAGTATGCTATGATATCGTTTGTTGTTTTTATATCTGATATAACTACACCCTATTCAGTTCGCCATGAGACAAAAACATATGTGTTTCTAAATCTTTTGGCTTAGTTAATAGGTTAACACATTGTTACAGCCACAAACCATAAATATCGTTGTTGTTCAATAAAACAAAAAATAATAGACAAATAATTAAAACTTTTTATAGTAAAACAAAAGTAACAAGGCTATAGCGAAGATTACGAAATTTTCTGAAAACACAGCACACTCGAATGAACAAGTTCGTTTAGAATAAAGATGGCGGCTACAATTAATTACAAAACGGCATATTTGAAAACGTAAAGAAATAACTTTAATTTTTATATAGCTTTCTGAAGGCAATCTTTACATTTTAGGTCCTTTTAAATTTAATGCCCATAATAGACTACAATTATGAGGGTATAGGAATGACATTGTGGTTGTTACATAACCTTAACAAATAATTATGTTGCTCATTTAAACTTCAACACAACCTTAATTGCTTTTATTCGCAGTACGTCCCAAAACACACGTAACTATTGATTTTATGTTTATTTAACGTAAGTCGTGTAACAATTTTCTGGGTGAGGTTTTTCGGTATTATATATTGGCTCATGCTGGGGTGATAGATAACACCAAAACTATCTATATATATAAAAATGAAACCCGTTTCGCGTTGTCACGGCATCACGTGTGAACGGCTGAACCGATTTCGATAATTCTTTTTTTTAAATGTTTGTGGAAGTCCAAGGATGGTTCTTACGGAAAAAAATATTAAGAAAATCTCTCAGAAATATTGAAAAGTATACATTTAATTTTGCATATTTTAAAAAACGTGCGTTACGAATGTCAATTTTTTTTTTATACGAATGTCAACGTCATTCACAGCCATAGACTATATTAAAAGAGCATCCTTTCAACTATACAAAATAAAGTAGTGCATCAAAGCTACGCTAAGGCGGTACGAAGTTCGCCGGGTCAGCTAGTGTATAAATAAATATTTCTTACACTCACACCAATTAGCCTACCCCAAAGTAAGCTCTGTAAGGTTAGTGTTATAAGATCTAGGGTAACGGATAGACATACAAATCTTATACATATATAAATATTTTTCATAGATTTAACAACCATTACTAAGGTACAAATAAGTACTTGCACCACACATAATATCTGCCCCCATCGGGACTCGAACCGGGGACCTCAGAGATGGCGACACCTTGAAATCGGTGTACTAACAGTGGTTAGTCGAGTGCGACTACGGAGGTCGTCGTTAAATTAGTTTAATTTTGTTCCCAACATATATATATATATATATACACACACACACATATACATATATGTGTATATAGAGAAGAGAAGAAAGCTTTAAAAGCTTAGCTAAAGTTGTTGTATGTTTAGACTTAATATTAAAAAAAATGTTAAAGCAATATGCGAAAAAGTATGAAATTTTTGTTAAGTATGTAGTTTTCATCATCGATTAACCGGCAGGTGTCAATAACAGACGTACCGTGTACGAAAAATTGCAAAGAGAAACGTTTCCGTTCTTTTCACTTGAAGTACACACGGTTTCTCTTTAGATTCATGTCTCGCTTGTTCGCACGCAAAAAATATCAACGTTATTCACTATAAAAACTGCCAGGCATTGTGATCCAAGCCTTATTCTCCTAGGGCTGTTCGTGCTCTCTTGTATTGAAATGTATTGATGGAAGAATGTGCAATCTTTTGTAAAGCGTCAACGTTTTATAGCTGTTTTTTTTAAGATTATATAGTAAAGTAACAAAGACATAGCAGTGAATAGCAGTTTTTTAAATTCAACATATTTTTCTTGTAACTTCATTTTCCATGTAACTTTTGAATAGATATCTCAACTGTGTTGTCGTGATGACAGCCATGATAGAACAACCAACACAAATAAGTTATATAAAGTTAATTACATGTAAAAAGTATAAAAAGTGTTCAATAATTATATAAGTACAAGATTTTTTTTGCAGTGACCTGTGTAGTATCCATCACAATCCAACACAAGGAGCACGAAACATGTCCAGGATACCCCCGCAACGGCAAGTGTCACGGAGGTTATGTCGGACTGCACGCGACCAGAGCGGTCTGACCACGTGACCTGCCGACTAAACTCAGCCTGCGCCTACGTACTAAGGAACCATATAGGCAAATCGTGACGGACGTAGAAGTCGCGCGGACTCCACGCGGCCAGAGCGGTCTGACCACGTGACCTGCCGACTAAACTCAGCCTGCGCCTACGTACTAAGGAACCATATAGGCAAATCGTGACGGACGTAGAAGTCGCGCGGACTCCACGCGACAGAGCGGTCTGACCACGTGACCTGCCGACTAAACTCAGCCTGCGCCTACGTACTAAGGAACCATATAGGCAAATCGTGACGGACGTAGAAGTCGCGCGGACTCCACGCGACCAGAGCGGTCTGACCACGTGACCTGCCGACTAAACTCAGCCTGCGCCTACGTACTAAGGAACCATATAGGCAAATCGTGACGGACGTAGAAGTCGCGCGGACTCCACACGCGACCAGAGCGGTCTGACCACGTGACCTGCCGACTAAACTCAGCCTGCGCCTACGTACTAAGGAACCATATAGGCAAATCGTGACGGACGTAGAAGTCGCGCGGACTCCACGCGACCAGAGCGGTCTGACACACGTGACCTGCCGACTAAACTCAGCCTGCGCCTACGTACTAAGGAACCATATAGGCAAATCGTGACGGACGTAGAAGTCGCGCGGACTCCACGCGGCCAGAGCGGTCTGACCACGTGACCTGCCGACTAAACTCAGCCTGCGCCTACGTACTAAGGAACCATATAGGCAAATCGTGACGGACGTAGAAGTCGCGCGGACTCCACGCGACCAGAGCGTCTGACCACGTGACCTGCCGACTAAACTCAGCCTGCGCCTACGTACTAAGGAACCATATAGGCAAATCGTGACGGACGTAGAAGTCGCGCGGACTCCACGCGGCCAGAGCGGTCTGACCACGTGACCTGCCGACTAAACTCAGCCTGCGCCTACGTACTAAGGAACCATATAGGCAAATCGTGACGGACGTAGAAGTCGCGGATGGCTATATTCAGCTCTACTTTGAGTGTATTTGTGGAAGGCACGAGAACTGACGGTTCTGCGCCTTCGCCTTCTAACCCGGCGCGATCGCGATCAGGTATGGTCACACTAAAAGAATTGTTCAAAGAAATTAATATTTTAACTTTAGCTAGTCAATATATATATGATAATTTAGTTTTGTATATAGAAACTATAATAAATTCAATAAAACAGTGATCTACATAATGTGAATACTAGAAACAAAAAATAAACTTGCCGTTCCAATGTTCAGACTCCATAAAACTAGCTGTTCGTTCTTGGGGAAATGTATATCTATGTTTAACAAGCTTCCGCAAAGTGTCATTGATTTGCCTTTATATAAATTTAAAATCCATATCAAAAAGTATTTGGGAATAGGGACCTATTCATAGAGCCATGTTTGGTAACAACATTATTTATAATATTGTATTATTTTATATGTGTAGGTATGTAAACATACATACGACTGTAATCGTATTAGGTATGATTGTATCTTATACTATATTGTATTTTTACTATTATATTATTATAATTATTAACATTGAAAAGAGGAGATAAAAAATAGACCTTCAGAGTTTCTCGCCTGTTCTTCTCGAGAAGGCTCTCTCCCATTTTCCGAACAGGTGTCGAGTCAATATATTTTTTCTTTTTTTTTTTCCTTATTCGTACGTACGGACAAGGTTTTTGTTTTTTTTTTTTATTATTTAAGCTTTTTTTTGTTTTGTTTGTTGACGTCAATAAGTGCCTGTAAAGGTATATGTTGAATAAATATTATTTTGATTTTGTTTGATTTTGATTTTGACTAAAAAGAGAGTCGACGCAAATTGAGCGTACGTCTACTGGCGCAGACGCTTAAGATCACGTGAGCACCGCCCATGTTCCTATATCCTGTACATGACGGAGTCCAGAAAAATGGCTCACACTCTATAGACATAGTTTTTCTTTTCACGCAAATACAGTTGAATGAAACAGTAAAATTCCAAGCCGTGGAAGGAACGAGATAAACTATAAAAACAAATTACTACTGCGTATATTCCAAACTACTGTCATCGAAGACATTTGTCGGAAAACAACCATTATGAATAATAAAATAGGAGAGATGTTACGAACAAAACGAATTCTAGACAATCGGCTGCCTAACTCCGGTGAAAGTTTTTTTACGATGACTTCAACTTTTTGTATTGAATTCGAGTCTGTCCATTTGTAATATTTATGGGGGGAATTTTACGAGGTTCCACGGCATGCATATATTTAAGGCCCAATAAAACGAGCTGTTTTATGAAACGTTAAAACGTGTATGGCGAAAGAGTAGGTTAGTGCACTCGATGGTGAAAATCTTTGACCCTCAGACCGCTGTGACTGGTAAACGAACGAACAAAATCAAAACGTACTGTTGTAATGTTATATTTCATAGTAGACTTGCGAGAGGAAATAATATCTATTCAAGGTTAAATTTAAAACAGCCATCAGCGGATTCAGCGTAGCTTATTCCCGAATAAAAAAGGGGTATGGGGTGTCTCAACAGAGAGCATAGCTTTTCGATCTTATGGTATTATGATTCACTAGCTGTACCTGCGACCGCGAATAAAAGTTTTTTCTAAAATAAAATGTGCAATCTACTCACATCTACCTGATAATATATAATCTAATAAAAATCCCGTCAAAATCGATTCAGCCATTTCAGAGATTAGCTGTAACAGACAGACAGATGACACTCCAATTATATTCATATGTATGTATGTGTAGATGATTAGATTACTTATGAGCAATTTCAGTGAGTTATTTGTGAGAGTGTCGTCTGTCTGTTCGCTCACGCGCATGCCACTACAAATAAAAATGCAAAATAAAAAAAACTAATTAACTTTTTTGTTACATTCCATGCGCACAAAGTCGCGGGTATAGCTAGTTTATTATAATCTACAATACAATTATATGGTATGTAGTGTAAACATATAATTGTTATATAACTCTTGCTTGAAAGAATCCTTCTAGAACTTCTTGAACGTAAAGTATTTATGTGACTTAAGCGAAGTAATCCCCTTAAAGTCGTTGACACAAAGTGTCAACAAAAAGTTGTTTACAACTTAGACATCTCGAAAGACCCCAGAACACTCAGCCTCCAACAATACTTAGTCTTCGGATCTACGATTGTCACGAATGTCATAGATCAGTTTTTATTGCATCTTAACTGTGTTATTCTCACTATTAATTAAAATTACTAAATTATTATAGTTCGTTGTAATATTAATTCTTTTGAGTATATTGTGTAAGTAATTACATATCATTTTCGCGTTGCTATTGAGTGATCGGTTTCTACGCATCGGGTCGCGGGTTTAATTCCCGCATGGGACAGATATTTTGTATGACATATAAAATTTTATTCCGGTCTGGGTGTTTGGACATGTGAGATTTCTATGATTGTGACTACACCCACGATACCGGATAAAAATCCTAGTGTCGGTCAAAGTAAATAAAAATTAAACCTTAATGTAGTTTTGGGTTTAGTAACTAAATATTATGGGTTTAGTAATGTTAATCTTCTCTATTCTCTTATATATAAAATGAATCGCAAAATGTGTTCTTTTTTTTCAATATTGGTTGAAGTTCAAAAATGGTTTTTACGGCGTTCAAGAAAAAATCGAATAATTATTGGAAAAACACTAAAAACAGCCCTTTTTTTCATACAAATGTTTTCTAACTAAACCGTACAGTCAATTTGGGCTTTATTGTTATTGTATAAAGTTCATATTGCAAGCACTCATTGTTGTCTAAGCAATGTAGGTGTGTTCCTAACATCAGAGTCAATTTGCGCTTTATTAACGCCATATAAAGTTGAAATTCAATCATATCTATCAAAACCGTGTGCGTGTGTGCGTTGGAGCACAGAATACATCGTTGGAGGATTTAATGTCACGTTCCGAAGTTGAATAGTTTTAAATGCTTATATTTATTTTATTTAATTACTTTTTATTCACAATGCCCTACCACCAGAGTGACGGTTCTGTACAGAAGATTTTTTTGCCTCGCATTAAAATGGGTAGGAACAAAAATTGCCACTTTACAAATCTTTTTGACAGGACGAAGTCTGTTGGGTCCGCTAGTTATCTATATATGTATGTCATGTAATCAACATAACCTGTGCCTAATAAAATAAAATGTAAAACAAAAATAGAATTCCGCGTACAACGCAATTTCAAGCAAGAGCACGAAGATATCGAACACAGCAAAGATGATCCAACAAAAAAGGGCACACAGCAAATTCCTCGATCCGTAAATGTCCAGGACGCGCGGGTTTATCTCGTCCCGGCGAACAATGGCGTGCCCTATCTCGCGCGATGCGGGCTCCGTCACTGTTATTGTGCGGGCAACAAACAGCAGTTCACGCTAATGGCGGACAGATCATTGCAGATAACAGGACTGACGCTCACAATTTTCGCGCTCGCAATTCAGTTATTTCCTTTGTTATTCTAGTTTTATCATCCTTCAAGGACATTCAAATGGGGGTAAAGAAATCCATGAGTTGTTGCTCGGAAATCAGTATTTGTCAATTAATCCGCCTAAACGTACCCAGGATACCCCGTCACGGCAAGTGTCACGGAGGTTATGTCGGACTCCACGCGACCGGAACGGTCCAGCCACGTGACCTACCGACTAAACTCAGCCTGGCCTAGGTTCTAAAACCATATAGGCAAATCGTGAGGGCGACCGCCCGTCAGGAGAGGGGCGATGCAGCGCAGGCCCATAAAGGGGGCCCAAAAGCGCTTGAAGAGGCGCGGGAAGTCAAAGTGACGCCAGCCTTATCATGAGGGACCCTAAACCTTTTTTGACGCACACATGCCCATTCTGCCATATTTTTTTGTTATATGACAAATATTATTTTTGTGTAATTCTAATATTAGATATATTACATACATATAATTACAGTTCTATAAGTACATTATTTACGTTATAAGAAAACATTTGGAAATCAAACGAAGCAAACCCACAATACAACAGTTTTGTATTTTAAGGATTCCGTACATCAAAAGGAATAACTGTACTCTTAAGGATTACTTTGATGACGATATCGAGAACCTTTTTCTAGAGAATGCGTGCAAGTATCGTGTTAATATTAACTTTTAACAATCATGTTCGCGGTCCCTTGAGCCTGCAATAAAATCAAGTTTCTAAATCAAAATAATCTAAAGATACGGCCAATTGAGCCTTATTATTTAAAAAACGGGAAGGAAGGATTACTGGCTTAATGGCAAAAAAAGGTTTGATTGGCATACAAGTTTCTAAGTTCCCGTTTCGCAAGTCCGACTCGCACTTTATCGACTTTTTCATACCTTTTTAACTAAAACTTCTTCTATTCTTGACCATTTATAACTGTTATAACAAATCCAATCGCAAGAAATGATACAATAATACAATAAATTGACAACACAAAAGAAGTCTAGACAAGTAGTAAATTTTCTATGGTGTGAATTATCCCGGTTCATGCTCGCCGGGTCAAGTGTGCCTTATCCTACTAAAGAGCTAGGGTCTGGTTACTCACGGATTGCAAGCGACTTCACTGCTCATGTATTTTCTCTACTGACTTATCATTATTCTTATCGCTATAATGAATACATCTAATTTAATTTGAAGGCGTTTTCGCCTCCATTGCTTAGTGGTAGAGATCACCTGGTGATGATCGGGAGAATCAGACATTCATTCATAAGACAGTTTTCTACCAACTTTAATTAATGCCTTTCAGACCGATTAAATTTGCTACCACAACTATTGTGGTATCTCAGCAATTAGACAGGTGACGGAGATCTCCTATGCTATGTAGAAAAAAGGGGACGTCGAAACGCCGTGAAACATTAGAGCTAATAAGAGATTATCTAATATAACAAAATGCTAGATACTCTAAACAGATCTTAATAATCCTCATAACTGTGGAATCATAACGCGTAGAAGAATAGAATAACAAATGCAATTAGGTTCAGTGTTTGCAGCACTTATCGCAGATAACGGCGACCTACTTCGGTTCGCCAATACAATTACGTTGCAATGTTTGCTTATGGAGGAGATAATCCATTTCGCTGACTTTGAACGCATACGACATTAACCACCTATTTGCTGACCGACGAAATCAAAACTTTATTCTATCACAGGTACTACGACGGTATTAGATCATAACTGTTGAAACTCTTCTCGTTGTTTATGGTTGCTTGTGAGAGTTGCTAGAATGTACAATTCGACTTAATAAAATGTTAAAATGCACAATACTTCATCATAATGCACAGACAAAGTATCATTGGCATTCGATTCGTTATAGTAATCTTTTCAATATCGGACATTAGTGTATTGAAATGATTCCATATTACGTAATCCTCCCCATACATTTCGTTTTAATGTAACGAAAGCGAATGTCATTTGGCTACGGCTCCTATAACACCACAACTCATGACTTCAAACAGTACATTCAGAACGCTAAATTTATGGTGCAGACTAGACTTAAAGCTTTTTTATGGCTTTATATTATGCAAACAGACTGAGCACCTGATGGTAAGTCATCATTATTGCCAAAAGTACAATTAGTAGCATGTTACAGTGAATAGTTGAACATCGAAAACAGTTTTAATTGCATAAAGAATAGAGGCGGTCTCAAGGTACAGTTCAACTTGCTATCGGATATGTGGTCCCCACAAGAACAGGCCAATTTATGAGACAGCCATATCTTACCCTTGAAACAAATACTGCGGCAGAAATAGGTAGTATGGAGGTACCCATTTTCAGACAACCCTGGTATTACGTTCCGGTAAACTTACTATAGCAAAGCTTTAACATTTTGTGATGCTAATTAGAAACATAGCTCGAACGCCGAGAGAACGCATTTTTATAGGGCGTTTTCTTATTCCTAGTTCAGTTTCTTATTCTTAATATAATTAAAGTTCATTTTCGGATCAACTAAAATCGAACCTAATTCGAAGTATGTATAAGGAACTGGCGGCATTCATCAGATACACATTATTTCAGCGGCCGGATTTTATTTTGTGGCATTATATTAGGATCAACCTTGTTTTTTTTTGTTACGCTGAGCAAAAATGCATTAAATTGTATACCCTGGCTGCGGAGAGCCGGCGGTTATGTGGGGCTCTCTTCCCCAGAAGGGGGAGGCTAACCCACTAAAAACCTAAGCGATGGCCTTCCTGCATGTAGGGAGCCCTCGGGATCGAGTGTCGCATTTGAGGAGCCCGGCCTTTGCTCCTCTGGGTGCGCTAGGGGAGCCCTTCTCGGGCAGGAGTCGTTCGACGTCACCCCCCGGCCATGGGGGGGGTGAGGTCCCTCCCGGGTCGCCTATATTAGAATCAACCTACTCTACACCAGGATCGTTTCTTGTAGAAGGCCGCCTCAAAATAGCAATTTTCGTATTGCTGCGTTCCGTGAAAAGTAAGATAGACAATTAAATTACTGGGTACCATGACTGCACATCTTATGTCACATATTTGGACCGTAGGTACTGTGGTTCTTGCGGGGTTTGCAGATTTGCAGCGAATGTTTTAGGAACCATATATGAATCAATCGGTGATCAGATGGGCGGTCTACTTGTCAGTTAACATGCAGACAAATAAAAAATAGGTTTATGAAGGTTATCTCTGTGATGCACGCATACCTGAAGGTGAGCGCGGCGGAGCCGTAGCCGGGCTGGTGCAGGCGCAGCGCGGGCGAGTAGGGCTGCGCGTACGCGGCGGGCGGCGCGCGCGGCTGCGGCGGCGCCACCACCGCCCCGCCCGGCTTGCCGCCGTACGCCAGCGCGCCGCCGCCGCCGTGCCCGTGATCCGTCTGCCCGGGCCTGCAACAAATGCACACTTGAATAACGCTGTCACATTCTTTCAATCAAAAACCCATATAATGTGATCATTATTGACGGTCTTGAGCAAAATCGACCGTGCGTAATATCCTATGGATATCCCAAACAACAGATTATTTTCAAAGATTTCGTACATCATATGCAAAGTTTTTAATTGGAATTGGCGAAATAAACAGTCATGAGTAAAAGAGAATGCCAAGATCTGCCCCAAGGATTAATTTAAGTTACAGTAATTACACATTTATGAAAATATTTTAATTAATTATAGATCCTAACAACAAATATAAAAAATCTAAAAAGCTGGGGAAAAAAACTACATTTAATAGTTGTTAATGGAATTCTATGCCTTTTCCTAGTCGGAGAATTTAAAGCTTATTTTTTTAAAGAATTTTATTGGCCACTGGATACAAGTCCTTTTAGCCAACATAAACATATTGGACCTAAGTCGAATGCTTTTTAGTATAGGTAATAGTTTTTTTCTTTAATTGTTGTTCTGTTAATTTTATGTTCAATAGTGTTATTTAATCATTCATTTTAGTAAGAATGAGTTCAATAAAAGGCTTTTAAACGCATAATAAACGCATTTTACTTCTGATGCAAAATAAAATAAAAATATTACGTTAGATAATATGTATTTACATATATCAAGAAGTGCACTGTAAATAGAAATGTAATATTAGGTCTATAAAGTCATCTTTATTTAGAATCCGTAATAAAGATGACTTTGATAGATAGCCTCAATCGTGTGTTCTAATAAAGTATGAGCGTTACTTGAACTGGATTTAAAATTGTTTTTTTATAGTTAGAACAATTAGTTGTTGTTATTATTGTTTTTAGGATATAGTAGATGACTACTAAAAATTGCATCTTATAAAAAAGTCTAAGATAAACTTAATATTTGTGAAAAAAAATCATATTGTTTATACCATCATAACTACCGATCCTCTGCTTTAATATAATTATCTTTTATTATTTCAAAAGTGCAGATGTTTAGCTATCATTTCATATATAAATTATGTTTGTAACTGGAAAAAATTTGGTGGGGCATGGCGCCATAGAAATCTTGGCATTGTCTTTTAAACCATTTTGTAATTATTACATTATATATTACTTATTTTTTTCCCTCAGGAGAGAAGAGGCTGAGATCTTCATGGCTACCACCGCAATCAAGTGTCACGATTCCAATTGACTAAACTCAGCTAAAGCCAACGCACAACGGTTCTAGTAACCCTGCAGCTTGAATCAAATGCGACCGCTCCTCAGGAGAGGGCGCGGTGCAGAATATTTATAACTCACAAAGAAAAAAGTTTGCCCATTCCGGGATTAGGGAATTTGATACGAAATGTATATATAAGGTCATAAGTTCGGATAAAAATTTCATGTTAAATAGTTGTACGTAACTAAATTGAAGAATTGTAGCCTGTGTTATTCTAATGTACATATAAGCTATATTATTGTTAAGTTTCATTGAAATCCAGTCAGTAGTTTTTACGTGAAAGAGTAACAAAGATTTTATAATGTTAGTAGGGATTTTACAATACATACTTTGTAATGTAGACGATTATATAGTTTCATTATGTATTAGTTTGTAAGATATTAACAACTAACAAACTTTAGAATTAGTTTTGTGCAATAAAAAGTTATGATTATTATTGTTTGAATGTGTTGTTGATTAAGCTTTGAATCGTTTCATCGGCTTTAGGTACTTGATTCAGTTTTTGCAATCATAAAACAATTGCGGCGGGCGGCCATTAGACATAACCAACCTACCTACATTAATCATGGTCGGCTCACGGTACTAGATCCGGGTTATGGTTTTTTCGCACAAAATCGTGAAACTTCAGTTACTCGACAATATTCAAGGACTGAAACGGCTTTCAAATATTACTATTTTAATAAAACATAAGGAAGTTTTGTATAATGTATTCCCTATAATTAGGAGCGAGCATTACGAGCCGTGGGTAGCGTTGCCAGGCGTCCGGATAAAGCCGGACATAGGTAGGCTTTTTGATTGCGTATCCGGCCAAAATAGACTGAGTCCGGCTTTTGTTGGGCATTTTATATTTCTCGCCGGAGTCGCGTCGAAGCCATACCATACGGTAGTCCCCTCGTCTTCCGGCGAAATGAATAAAAGGAACACGGCGGAGTTTTTAGTGGGTGCGAGCCCCAAACTCCCCCTCCTCTCCTCCCCCGGAGGAGGGATAGTGCGCCGGGGACCAACATCTTCCCCGAAATAGGCATTTCCTCCGCCTTAAAAAAGGAGACTGACTGACGCTCACGCAGGTCGAAGTATTTTGTAAACAAGAGTGGCCGAGTGCAGTTATATATGTTGATAAATGTTGAAGTATTTAATTTTAACTGATGACTATTTGATTGATTAATAATAAAGTACTTACCTAAGACTGATTTGGCATTCAATTTTATTTATTATTTCGCCAGAATTTAACAAGATTTATGATAATAATAAAAAAATCTTTATTTTACATATAATTTTTATGTCGTACCGATTAATACTGAGGCAAATTCCTCAATAATGTAGGGTGTCCGGCCTTCCTACCCAAATGTCCGGCCAAATCGGCTGGTCTGTCCGGCTATTAGATTTGGCAACCTGGCAACCCTAGCCGTGGGTATTGAAAAAACGGACCAAGTGAGAGGACTCGCGCACGTAAGGTTCCGTACTTGTTGTTGAGTTGATTGAATTAAAAGTAAAATGCGGTTTACGGTTATTTATAACGTACTAGCTTTCTGCCCGCGGCTTCGCCTGCGTGGATTTCGGGATTGGATCTACAGAGGGTTAAGGGTCATAGCTTTTGCCCACGGCTACATATGCGCGGATGTCGGTTTATGGCGCGAAGGTTTTATCGCGCTTCCCGTGGGACTATCCGTTTTTCCGAGATAAAAAATACCGCAAAACCTTGCTCAAGAATCACTCTATCTATTCATGAAAACCGCATGAAGATCTGTGCAGTTGTTTTTGAGCGAAGCCTTTATTGCGCATCCCGTGGGATCTGTCGATTTTTCCGGGATAAAAAGTAGCCTATGTTACTCAGGGATAATTAGGCTTTCCAAAGGTGAAAGAATTTTTGAAATCGGTCCAGTAGTTTCGGAGCCTATTCATTACAAACAAACAAACAAATCTTTCCTCTTTATAATATTAGTATAGATTAAAAAAGACTAATTATTAGATCTCGTCCAAACCAATTTTCGGTGGAAGTTTGCATGGTAATGTACATCATATATTATTTTTACATTTGTCATTCCCTTATTTTAGAAGTTACGGGGGGGGGGGGGGTCGGACACGACGACACATATTTTTTTTTTATTTGAAACCTTAATATCATTTTTGAAGACATATCCATAGATACCATACGCGTATGGGTATGATGAAAAAATTGAATTTCAGTTCTAAGTATGGGAACCCCTCGGTGAGAATGTATGCGAGTTGTACGATGAAGAAAAACGTCCAACTGACGACTGATCTAAATACATTATTTCATAAAATCAAAATGAACTTTATTGAAATATGACTGTATAGAAAGGTCTTTTTAAATCGTCCAATTTTTTTTTCTACCACTCATTCAGTAGATAATTTTTGACTGATAACAAGAATGGGCGCAAGAAAGTTATCGGCATTATCAAAAGTAATAACAACATTTACAACAAATTATGTGGTTTACCAAACAACATACATATGTGTTTACAATTTATACGGGAAGTCAAATATGTACACTTTAGAATAGTAATGTCTTCAATAACCTAATAATGTAAATAGTAAT
Organism: Scirpophaga incertulas; assembly: GCA_036419045.1. Taxonomy (NCBI): domain Eukaryota; kingdom Metazoa; phylum Arthropoda; class Insecta; order Lepidoptera; family Crambidae; genus Scirpophaga; species Scirpophaga incertulas. The sequence continues at coordinate 17,365,610 of CM071646.1, forward strand.
GTAGTCAACACCAACCATTGGCATAATTTAAAGAAAAGCGTCACGCAAAATCATTTCGTATTGTTTAAAACACATTGGAAGCTCTGGTTATTTTAAAGGTTGGTTTTACCAAATCAATTATAAGAAAATTGAAAACTTAGAAACATACGAGTAGCAATAGAAGCTATAGTTTTGCAGGAAAACTAATATTGCGCTAGTGTCGTTTTCCAGGAAACAGCAGAGTAACCAGAAACTGGGGATTTCTCGGTTAGTAAATCTAAAATAGTAAATAAAAGAAATCGTTGAGATTTATGTGTTGTTGAGACCTAAATATATTTGATGTATAAGATAAAACAATCTATGAATTGTGTAAAAAAGATGCGATATAACAAAGAGAGTGGACCTGATATACAAGTAAATAGAATTTATTAATAAACCGTTTTCTAAACCTCGATTTGACAGAACAAATTTAGATAACATCAGCCTAAGTTAATAACATATTTACGTCGATTTCCTGTTGTTCTATATTATTAAGGAAACCTTTAATATATATAAAGAAACAAGGAAACAATCATATGTTTTACCAAACATTGTGGTTTCAGAAGCCTTCTAGTAATGTAAATATAATATTATACGCTTCTGCAACTGGCCGGCAATGCTGCGGCAATCGCCGTAACAAATTTTTGGGTAAATACTCTTTCAAACTCCATAAATACTTACAAACTTTCGTATTTATAAAATTAATAGGATATACGAACGGAGACCGTATTAATAATGATTTTTTAAGGGTGGTTTAACTAATAAATACGTTTACCTATACGGCAACGTAGGAATATAAGAGCCTTAATAATCCTTATACCCCTGGTTACCTCAGTACCCACTTTGAATACCTATATACCTCCCATAATAAAAATCTTCGTTCTGCCTCAAATGGCCTTCTAAAATGTCCTTCTCTCCTCTGATATAATTCATTCCTCCTTTTTCGTCAAATGTATTATTTAATGAAATTCACTCCCTCAAGAAGTGGGAAACTGTCCGAGCAAACTTAGTTTTAGGAATAAATTGCGTAAGCTTTTCTTTGAGGAAAGTCTTGGGTAATGAAACTTAGGTTATTTAGAAAGTAGGCTATCCATATCATATTATTCTAATCGTTATAAATTTTCGCTAATAAGATTTGGCCAATTATATATTAGTGTATTATAATATGTTTTTATTTATTTATTAGGATTATAAATTTATTATTTATCTGTATCAATATTGACACCCGAAGGTTGACTGGCATAATGCCTCGGGCATTAAGTCCGCCTTTGTACACCTTTATTGTACATGAATCATAAATGGCTATGGCTTATGGTAATTATTTTATGTTATATAAAGTTTTGGTCTAGACAAGTTCTGACCTGAGACTAATCTGGAAAGTAACGACAATTTTTCGTATTTTGAAGTTTGTTGGCTATGACTTTCTGAAAACAATGTTTTATTCCTTTGAATATGTTATTAGTTTGCTAAACGTAATATTTCTTAACGTTTACTATCTCGGTATTTAAATAAAAAAGTGCAATTCTTAAAAATATCTATGCTAAATATTTTCGCGGGTAAAGACTAGACATGTTGTTGTCTCGTTCCATCTTTAAATAAATAGCAAAATTTAGAAAGAGAAGAACCATAATTTATCTAAGCTGTTAGTGTAATTTTAATTGTGGGTGTTTGGTTGTGGAGAAAAAGCAATATCCGTATAAAAAACAGCAATTTCATAGACCTGCAATTTAGCTCATAATTTATTTATGTTAGTGAAGTGCTGCGCAACTCATTATAGCATTAAGTATTACATAGGTGAGTCATTATGCCGAAACTTTTTACGAATATGTACTAGAAACTAGAAAAAGGACAGGAGGAGGTGTTTGATTGTTCAAATAAAAAGCACGGACTAAAAGCCCGTGGAGAAAAACCTACAAAAAAAAATAACTAAGCAAAAAAGAACCTGCCTTACTGTTTGTAATACATCTAGCAGCCAGTTTGGACCTAGCTAATGCTTTCTATCGAGTATGGCATAAAGCACTTCTTTCGAAACTGACTAACACTCTCGGGATTCGTAATCTATGCCTTTTAGTATTACTATTTGGTTGCGTACCTTGTTCTAAACATCTCTCTTCTCTCTCATCATCATCATCATCATCATCAGCCCCTCTTCGTCCACTGCTGGACATCTTCGAGTGTACGCCACTGAGATCTATTTTCGGCTTCTCGCATCCAGCTCCTGCCAGCCGTCCTGCGCAAATCATCACTCCACCTTGCCTGAGGACGTCCTACACTACGCTTGCCGTTTCGCGGTATCCACTCTAGAACACGTTTGCCCCAACGGCCATCGGTTCTACGGCTAACATGGCCAGCCCACTGCCACTTCAGTTTGCTAATCCTGTGGACTATGTCGATGACTTTGGTGGACTCTTCTCTCTATTCTTATAAAATTAATACTACTTTAACTTAACTTACTTTTCTCTTTCCCAATTTTATTTGGGGTCGGGCCAACGTATTCTTCTCTTCCACTTTCCTTTATCACTCACCATTTCGACACTCAGTGCCTTCTTCAAGTATTAACATTCACACAGTCCATTCATCGTTTCATCAGTCTCATTCTTTCGACACGCCATAACTTTCCTACACTGAAAAAAATGCTGCTCATACAGCTGAACAAGTATCTTGATTGGCGAATTTATGTTTGATGCAACCTAAGAATTATTTGCCTCGAATTATTAATTACAATTAGCCGTCAATAGTTGCAATGAACATACGTTCTTATTAAGATTAAACAAGTAAGAAAGAATTATCAATTAAGGATACTAATTTCATCTAGTAATGATCTTGTTTGAAACAACAACAATGTTGTGATTGATTTAACACACATACTGTTTCAACATTAATAAGACAAATGGCATCTTTGACTTCCATTAATAATTATATTAAACAAGTTACATGGCTAAAGTACACATTTAGATTGTTAAAATCTTAACACATTATGGTTTTGCCAACTTATCAACTTGGTGGGAACAAACAAGATATATGGCTTTTTCGACACAATAGTGTTGTTCGATTCAAATACGCATTCATGTTCAGTGCAACTTACTCCTTTATTAAATTAACCAAGATGAACTTGTTCGGTATACACAAGTGTCTTAGTAAATGTAACTTACAACACTAGTTACAAGGAAACAAGATAAAAGGATTACAATTATCATGGTTTGAATTAAATAATTATTATGGTTACTTTAAACAATAATGGTATTTAGATTAAACAAAACAGATAACACATGCTGACAATATAACTTGGTTGAAGGAAACCAGCATGTTAGTAAGCTCATATGGAAACAAGATGTTAGTTAGATTAAACAGGGAAATTATTCGAATCCACAAATTTTTTTTCAGTGTAGTAACACGATCATTCCCTCTCCTACGCGTATTACGTGTCCATACCAGGAAAGTCTCCTTTCTCTCAAATTTTCAACAATAGGGGCTACTTTCAGACTTCCCCTTAACTTACTTTTATAGCCCTTATATATGTCATATTAATAACATAAACTGCCATCACTCCGGTTTTAATACTGTGTCAAGTACATAACGATGAGAATCCTTTAACGTTTGACGAAAGACAGTGTAACACAATATTATCAGATGGCATTAAGGACACAAATTTACCTTTTATTTATTCGTAATTTAGTTATAAGTAAATCACATGTTAAATTATTTATCACTCCTTAATAAAATATTGCAATGAAATATGATAACGGGACGATTTTACGAGTGTCGCGCTGGGGTAAGTTGCCCCTGATTCATATTTCAGATATATTGGTTTAATCTGGCCGAATAACGACGCCAGGACTACGCCACAGACACGCGTGCCTGGCGGGATTGCCGGGCAGGTAGATATAACAGGTACGCGACCGAAGCAGGTAGCTGCTAGTTACAAAATGTAAATCTCGAATCATTCACATTATAATTTCTAACTTTCTAACAAAATACTAGGTCGTGACGTACTGAAAGGTTAGTAATGGGAGAAATTTTATGACTGAAGAATTATTACACTTTACAACACTATATAATACCATTACCACTATAAAATACCACACTCATTGCAAAGCTGAATATTGCCATCTGAGGCTGCAACATAGGTCCGTCCAAAAAAAAAACTATAAAATACCAACTTGTGCCCACGACGGCGTACCAGTCCATATTGGCAGAGGACACGTAGACCGCGACATGTCCTAAGCGACCCCCCTAATCAATTAACGCAGGACCTTCTAGACCTGCAAGCGGCGGCGTCTGAGCCGTCGCCTCCCTTGTCTCCCCCTATTCGGCAGCCTTCTGCTTCGCCACGAGTAGGTTCCCAACCAATACAGGCCGGTCCCACTTTGGAGAACCGCGCCTCTTCTAGCGCTTATGCCCTCTCCATGGGGCAGCGCTAACCATACCTCTCCTGAGGTGCGGCTCCCTTCCATATAAGCCAGTAGGGTCATTAGAACCAAAGGCTTAGGCTGAGTTTAGTCGGTAGGTCTGGTGGGTCGAGCCGCCTCGATTCACCAGGAGTCCGACATAATCAACGCATCCCTGCTTGCCTGTCGCGTTGGTATCCATGATTATAATTCTTTTTTCATTAGAAAACTACATTATCACTGAGTAACATAGGCTATATTTAGTACTAGATATTTATAATAATCTTTAGAAATTTTTATTAAATCCAACCAAAGGTGTAAAAAAATTAGCCATAACATGTCTTTAATCGCATACGCTGCGAAGAGTATTAATGATAGGACAAAAAAATGTTCGACAATATTATAGAATATATCAATATCTACAAAAAACTTCTCGAGAGCATATGTCTAACTATTGTAGTTACGTCACTATAACTAATTCTTTACATTTAATTATCTATAACCTATTTGACAAATTTTTTTGACAGGACGAAGTCTGTCGGGTCCGCTAGTACCTTATACATGCTAATCAAAGTACACTCTATATAAACTAAATAAAATGTTTTCGGTTCAAAGTATCGTTAGCCCTACGAGGTACAATAAGCTACTCATAACACTAATGCGCCTCTACAAGTAGCTGGTCTTTTTTGTATAGCAGACCAGTAGCCCTAGACAAAAAGCACGCGCGTCTTTTCTATTTCTACTATTATAATAGTCTAAGCGTTTTTATAATTTAGCTAATTTGGCAAAAACACATTATTTTAAAACAACAAACAAACAATCTATCACCAATCTATTGGGGATGAGCAATCGCTTTGTTGAGTAGAAATAGAATAGAACCGTATCTATTTTTTACGTCACAAACTACATTTTTTCTATGAATTATTATAGAACTCTTCTACTGTCAAAATAAAACACAGACGAGCGATAGAATAGAAAAACAGTTAGCATCTTGTCCGCGAGTTTTCTAACAGCGTTATCAAGTCACGTGACGTATCTACTGGTAATGTCAGTTCCATACATTTTTTATGTTATCTATTATAGAAAACGCAAATAGAAAGGCATTTTGTGTAGGGGGGCAGGGCTGCCACGTGACGGGCATTTTGTCCGTTTCGTGATAAATATTTTCTGGGTAACAACTATTTAATGTAATTTTCCAAAGCCTTCATATATCAATGCCAAAATTTGTCAGAATCAGTCAGTTGTTTGGGCATGAAAACGTAACTGACAAAGAGAATAGTAATAGTAAGTATGAATTGTTATATATATATATATATATTTAGAATTGCGTAATGGAACTCTTGTAGGATGACATAGTTGTTCGTCTAAAGACGAAGTCTGATGTCTAAGAAATAGTAACGCGTTGATCAAGTTGATATTAACATCGAATACTCTGGTCCGTAATCCCTTAGTGAATTATTAAATACACTAGCTTTCCGCCCGCGGCTTCGCCCGCGTTATATTCGAATTTCCCACAGGAAGGATATGTTTTAACAATACTGCCATACAACCTTTCACCCCCTCCTTTCAACCTTTTACAACCCTTTTCTGCTTTAAAAGGTAGCCTCTGTCCTTTCTCAGCCTCTAGACTATCTGTGTACCAAATTTCATTTAAATCAGTTCAGTAGTTTTAACAATATTTCCATACAACCAATAATCCCTCCTTTCAACCTTTTACAACCCTTTACAACCTTTTTTGCATGAAAAAGTAGCCTATGTCCTTTCTCAGGCTCCAGACTATCTGTGTACCAAATTTCATTTAAATCGGTTCAGTAGTTTTAACAATATTTCCATACAACCAATAATCCCTCCTTTCAACCTTTTACAACCCTTTACAACCTTTTTTGCATGAAAAAGTAGCCTATGTCCTTTCTCAGGCTCCAGACTATCTGTGTACCAAATTTCATTTAAATCGGTTCAGTTTTGGTGTGAAAGCGGAACAGACAGACAGAGTTACTTTCGCATTTATAATATTAGTATGTATGTATGTATAGTATGGCACAAAACAATGAGCTTTTCCACAAATACTATTTTCACACTACTTTTGATTAAAATTTCACCGTCTTCAATTTTCACAGATGACACTCCAGTTTTATTTATTTGAGTTCATTAAAATGACGATAACTTTTTTTTTAATGAACCGATTTTGATGAAACAAAGTTTAGATATTATTCTGAGTTAAAACAAAGCAAATAGTGAAAGTTTCAAGCAAATCGGTTCAGTACTTTCGGAGATAAACGTGAACATACATACAGACAGACAGACAAAAAATTCCAAAAAATTTTTTTTGCTTTCTAATAATCTATTTAAGTGCCACTCTATCCATTTCAGTCAAAAATACTAAATGTACAGACAAAATATTTTTACTGTCTTATTATATGTATAGATTAGAATTACGCCGCATATATTAACACTGTAAAGGGAATTGCAACATTGATCAAGTAACACAAGTAAAAGAAAATGTGAAAGCCGTATATAAGTAGTTGCATCACAAATAATTTACCTTTTTGCGGAATCCTAGGTGCGCGAGTACGAGTATGACTTGCACTTGTTCGGGTTTTTTAATCTATTCACGATAATATTGTTTACACTGAGGTTTAGGCGGTACATTAATATTAAATACTAAAATTGATGTTTTGTACGAAGATTACTCCATACTTTTCCTTATTTGTTTAATAACCAAGAGAGAAAACTTTATTTTTACACATATGTCAATAGACCATTAAACTATGTAATACCATATTTTTTAAGGCAAAACAAAATATGTGATTGTTATAAAATTATAGTCAATAATGTACAAAATTGTTATGTAAAACAAAAACAGGTACATTTTGAGATAGGTTTTAGTTTGCAATATCGAAACTCTGAAATTTTATTGTAACCAAAACATGCAATTTAGGGTTAAATAATGCAAAAAATTATAGTGGCGCTTAAAGTTAAAAAGTTATACAGTTTTAAATACAAGCGAAACAATCACACTTTTGTAGTTAAGGACCTGTAATGAAGCTTACATTCTGAACTACCTGGTGTCGGGTTATACACGTGTGAACCGACAATGTCGCAATAAGTCCCACAAAAAGCGAGCGAGCGAATGCACCAAAGCAATTTCGCTATTGTACAGATTCCACGGCGAATACCTAGAACTGTTTGTAACTATCTTAATCTTTATTCGTCGCAAATAATATTCCGTCAGAACGCGGTGTGAATCAGCCCATTGTCTCGGTGACTAACCTGGCGAGGTGAGACTGACTCACCTCTGCTCGGATCCGATTATTCTAACGAGTTTGAGCGACGATACCAAAGATAAATAATGATTGACTTGTGCAAATACAGTTGACGTTTCATGCGTAGGATTTAGACGAGATGCGACATGGGTTGCTTTGTATCGAGTATTTTCGAACTCCGTTTATTTGCTTAAAATTATGAAATAAAAATTGTTTATCACTGAAATAAAAAATAAATATGTAAGGACCGTAGCAAGTGGAAGGACGTAATCTCTGCCTACCCCCGTGGGAAAAAGGTGTGAGTGTATGTATGTATGTATCACTGAAATAAAAAGCGTAATAAAAATATACAAGCTTCACAAAACAATATACATATACTCACGCCTCTTTCCCATGGGGGTAGGCAGTAATAACAGTTTTCCACTTGCAACTACACATCCAAACATACTTCTCTAGCTTCCTCGATTTTCTTTATTATAATATTTTCTAGAGATGGGCCGAATATTCGGTAAATATTCGGTATTCGGCAATTTTTTCAGTGTTCGTATTCGGCCGAATAGTTCGGTCACATTGCCGAATAATTACCGAATAAACAAAGTAAATAACGAGTGTAGGTTGTTTCGTAATTTGTCGGTTTGACATCCTATACTAGCATTCTCAGTAAGCAACTAATAAAAAGATATAAATATGCGTCAAAATGTAAATATAATATATATTATATATAATAAATATTTTGCAATAAACCGTAGCTTAAGTAAGAAAAACCAAAATTGTTTTATTAATCATTAATCAGCTTTAGCATTTGCATGCTCTTAATGATAGGAACATTCCTAATGTTCCCTAATGTCATTCCTAATGTACTCGTATGTTTAGGAACGATAGGTAACGTAAATAACTATTAAATTAATAATCATTCTAAAGTTTTAAACTCAACATCAGCTTTAAACATATAATCTAAATTACGAGTAACAGTCTTCTTTCAATAAATAAATAAATTAAATAAAAGTAGTGTTTCTTCTTTCACTAAAATAAAACATAATCTCTTTTTAATCGATCGAAAATAATTTAAAATATTTAAATTGAAAAAGCTACTAAAAGTTTAGTCTTATTATAATTTAATCAGGCATGAGACGGTTACGGTTTTTTTTTTTATAAACATTCCCAGCTTCCGAGAAAAGTCGTTTACTATACACTGAAGACCCAGGCGCTGCCAAGTATGTTTTAGCTATGTTTGACATTAAGGGATATTTTATTTTATTTTTTGTCCTCCATTCAAAAGGACTATCATCTCGCTGTAGAAGGTTCTCCTGTAAATATTTGTCCAGTTCAGTTGCAACAGGACTTTTTGAATTATCGGTCGGTATCGCTGGTAGCTTTGTTGAGGCAACTTCTTCAAAACAGCTCCAAAAATCTGCATGAGTAGAATTTGAAACAGTCTGAGCCACCCTATTATTGTCATCGTCTTCGTCAGTACTCTCATCATCACCGTTTCTCAATACCTCAGCTAAAAATGGCGGAGTGCGAACCTGTATAAACCTGTTTATACAGGTTCGAGCGAACCGAATATTCGGTTCGGTAAGAGCTGAACCGAATGTTCGGCCGAGTATTCGTTAGGCCGTATTCGGCCCATCTCTAATATTTTCACTAGCGACCCACCCCAGCTTCGCACGGGTGCAATGATAAAATGGTTATGGTGGGATAAGAGATAGACATATGCCATCGCATTTTTGTTGAACTTTTTAAGGTGGACAATACTGTAGTACATTATTTTGGTCTATCTCGTAGGGTTCAGCCAGCGTTTTTGCAATATAAGCGCAAAAATACGTGCTTATTTACGACGTCACATTAGAAACCTCAGCATAAATTTATCAGTGTTTCTCTAATTTATTATGCATGTATTATACATATAAATCCTTCCTTATGGATCACTATATCTATTAAAAAACCGCATCAAAGTCCGTTGCGCAGTTTTAAAGATCTAAGCATACATAGGGTCAGACAGACGGCAGAGAGCGACTTTGTTTTAGTAATGTAGTAATGCACGCTCGTCGGTTACGACTACCTACTTTTGACCGCGCCTTCTTTCAATACGTCATCTATTCGGTCCAAGTATGTTAGATCGCCCTATCAATTGTCCCATTCATATTTGCTATATATTCTTTCTACGTGTCCAAACCATCTAAGCATTTCCTTCTCAATTTTTTTCATCAAAATAACATTTATTACAAATGTCGGTGCCAACGAAGAAGAACACCCCTAATCAATTAACGCAGGACCTTCTAGACCTGCGAGCGGCGGCGTCTGAGCCGTCGCCTCCCTTGTCTCCCCTTATTCGGCAGCCTTCTGCTACGCCACGAGTAGGTTCCCAGTCAATACAGGCCGGTCCCACTTTGGAGAACCGCGCCTCTTCTAGCGCTTATGCCCTCACCATGGGGCAGCGCTAACCGTACCTCTCCTGTGGTGCGGCCCCCTTCCATATAAACCAGTAGGGTCATTAGGACCAAAGGCTCAGGCTGAGTTTAGTCGGTAGGTCTGTTGGGTCGAGCCGCCTCGATTCACCAGGAGTCCGACATAATCAACGCATCCCTGCTTGCCTGTTGCGTTGGGTATCCATGATGGATTCTCAGCCTCCTCTCCTGAGGGAAAAATAAAAAAAGAAGAACAGTTTAATCCTGCCGTGTATCCAAAAAAAACTGTTTATATACCAGTGTTGTACATTCGTCATTAATGAATACTGTGGAGAAAATATTAACTTATTTCCTTACATTTTTTTTGTATATAGTATAGAGCGGCAAACGAGCAAACGGATCACCTGATGGTAAGCGATAACCGTTGCTCATGGACACCCGCAACACCAGAGGAGTCACAGATTATATATATTATATATATATATATATATTATATATATATACAGAGAGTCACAGATGCATTGCCGGCCTTTTAAATGGGAATATGCTCCTTTTTTAAGGTTTCCATATCGCATCAGTTCGGAAATACTGCAGGCGACAATTCATTCCACAGTTTAGTAGTGCGTGGCAGAAAATTCCTGGAAAAACGCACTGTGGTGGACTGCCAAGCGTCTAGGTGACGAGGATGAATGTTGTGTCTATTAAACTAGCAGCAGTAATTAATTCGAACAATTCCTCGGAGCACTCCCTGTAATGTAAGCGATTTTTGATCTAACGTATGAACGCCGTACTTAACCTAAAGTAGAATACATTAAAAATATTAACATAATACAGAGTTTGCTTCGCATTCAAGATCCATTAAAACTAATGAAAATTGTAACAGCACCGACGCGAGCGCAACGTCTATTAATGTCTTTCCAGCTACGAAGCCGCCGACGCTCTTTGATATTAGTGCGATGTATACGAATAACATCGAAGCCTTAATATGTGATTACCATAACAATAGTGTTCTATGCATTAACCAATGCATTTAACTAGCTAGATTTGGTTGAGAAACAGAACAAAAGGCGTGCCCTTGCTCCAATATAAACGATACATACATGTTGCTATGAAAGTAAAAGTACACAGTACAGTACATAGAGTCTGAAGACGTATTTTCGAATCATTAGACGTGCATTTGGAATTCGAATACGAATAGAAATCGTGCGCGAAATTATTTTTTATAACTGCTTACAATTTTATAGATTTTTGATTAAATCACTCGAATTCGGTGTTAGATTCCGTTTCACGCAGAAAAATTAAAAATCACAACAACAAAAAATTTAATATATGTACTCAAACATTATTTGCTTATTATTATGTACCTATTTACAAGCTTTACATTAAACAGAGTAAATTTATCACTGTCAACGTCACTTCAGCGTTGGATATTCTACTAGTAGAAATACAAAAACGAGTGGGTTGAACCACTCGTTGCACAACGCACGAAATGAAAATTCAGAAATAGTGAATTCGGTAATTCGTATACGAATCTCACGATTTGGAATGCGAATTGGTTTTCTATTGTTTCAAAAATTCGCCTCCTGGTCGGTCGCGGCCGGGTTGGCCGCGATTATACCGGCGTGCAGTGTCAGATGTGTCGCATCTGACATCACGGGACTGCTTTCTTGGGTTTGTAAATGTTACAGTAGGCACCACGTCTAGTTATCATGTTTGAACATTCAATCGTCCTTCGCTTGTAATTGGCGCGCTATCAGACCCGCCAAACACAATTTCCGCGAAGTTAAACGGGCTACTCGAGGTGGCTTCTGCATCGCCGAGCTCCACACGCATGTAAGTAGCAAAACCAACACCTGTGTAGTTAGTTTAACTTGCTCAAGTAAGTGCATAAGTGCACATGTTTAACTATTCGGACCTCTCTGGAAACCGAACTTATTTCAGGCGCATGCACTCTCCTGAAGCTGCGCTGCGAACCGCCCACCGCTCTAGAGGACTGGAGTTTTACTTCAAAGCCGATAAGGTCTCAGGCCTTCTGCCCGACCAAAGGCTTGTAGGTAGTGTTTAGTTGGTAGGCTGGCCTTCTCCTAGAGTCCAACATAAGCACCCGCCGTAGACGGGTGCGGGTGGTATCCGGTGCAAGGTCGTCCGAGCACCAGGGGATTGTTAAGACGACGACTGTGAGGATTCACTACCGTCCCTCGTGGGAAAAAAAATGTAATTGGGACGATGTTTTCTTTTACTCTAGACGTTTTTAGAAGTGCATGTAATATTAGTTAAACAATATAGCAGAAGTCTCATCTCATCATCATCATCACTGCTCAAATCTATCAGTACCGGGGCAGTTTACACTGTGTTAGTAGCAAGTAGACTTTAGACTACTAATAAATTTCGTCATAAGTGTATGCAATTTGGCATCGAATAAATGTTAATACAGAATCGTAGAAAAATAATGTCTATATGAATCAATAATTATTATTCTGTGGAGGAAACATAGCCGTTCTAAAATCTTGTTTTTTCTACACAATCTTCATTTCTCATTGGTACACGTCATTCAACAATATTTCTACTTTATCTAGCATCCCATATAATATGTATGTGTGCGTCTATATATGCATATGTGTATGTGAGTGTATTTATAGACAATTTCATTAATAATTAGTGCTCGGAATAGGTAGTTCAATTTTAGGTACTTGCGATTTTGTGACATCAATGGATGGAAAAATATTATATTGAACTTTCAAAATAGTATTTCATCTTTTAGCTTATTGTTGTAATAATAAGTTGTAAACATAAAATTTTACAATAAAAGCGTAAAGAAACGAATAGAAAATAAAAACAGAAAATTTTAGGTTCATCCATGTTACCGCTTACCATTGGCTTTCTTTCTGCAAGTACTTAAAATTAAACTACCTACTCCGAGCACTAATTATTAGCTTTCCGCCACCAACATGTAAAATCTAAAACTAGCTCTTATATTAAATATAGATTAATACCAATGAATATGAATTACTGATTATTTGTGTCAATAACCCTGCTGACCATATTACACGTGTAAGAATACCGTTCCACAAATATAAGTCACAGATGTATAATTAATACACACGTGTATATATCGAATACAAAACAACTACGCAGCGGTTTGGATTGTTATGTATTCGCTTTAGAATTCTAAAGAATTCACGTGAAAATGGCAACTGATTATGAAATTTAACTGAGCTTGGCTATTTTTCTTATGAAGTGGATTGACAATCGAGCTGGACATGGTGCTACAATTGCGATTCCGATCATTTAACAAATAATTTAACCTCTTTTTAAAATAACACGCATTATAACTCTCGTGGAATGTATGGCTGAAAGGATGGTTCTCAACATTCTCGTGCACCCCAAAAATAAACACGTGAATCGTGCAGTCGAAGAATGCTATACATAAGATGGTGAGGATAGAATTCGAGTTTGTTACAAGTGGTACGACAGCATTAGTTGAACGATGGAACATGAACAAAGATCCTGTCTCGTATAGATCCTGTGTATAGACTCAGGGGCTAGGGATGAGCGTTCTAAAGACATTCCCGGCGATAGAACTGTCTTCCAAAACTGTCTTCGTCGCACAAGTTCTCAGATTGTCTGAATCCAATTTGTACTGACATGAGACCGTCTAATTTACTCAACGGTCTCATGTCTTTCCCAATTAAATTTGCCTTATACATTCCCTTCTCGTTTTTTGTCATTTCATCTGCTTTCACACCTCACGTATTCTCTATCACACTATTTGGCAATTACTTTATTTATATCAAGTCACAAGTGTACATTGCAACCCTTGAATTTGTTAACGATATTTTGAATAGGTCATCGCCCTCATTATCCGACAATCGTTTTGAGGACTAGTTCCCGTTAATAAAGAAAAACCGCCACACTTGGTTGCGTGATCTATTAGAATTCTGAACCTCCTCTCCAGAGGCTACAAATGGGTATGCGTCATCTAAAGTAAAATATAATTGTTGACAAAAACAGTACCAGTAGCCTAAAAATCAATATGGCGCAGAATTATTAAATACCTACGCAGTGAATACATCGCGACCCTGCCGTAAACAAATTGGGCGCGCGGTTGTTGACTTGGAATCCAATAAAGAGCTCACGAAGATAGCTGCTGATAAGATAAACGGCGTAGGCACCACAACATGGCAACGGGGCTCCCACTATCATCTGTTTACACGGTTTATTTATAATGCTTACGTTGATCCGATTAATGATTGCGACTGTACCTATTAGTGATTAGCAATGAGTGATATTATATATAACATGTGGTAGATGTACACTAGCGCGCCGAAACCGACGTTCAAATTAGGTCAATTGGTGTCATTTCCTTTAGTCTTTGACTATAGCGTACGACGGAAGACGTCGTTCTTTGCTCCGATTCTATGTTCGGTTAGATCTGTTTCATACACCACGACAAATTCTCACGGAATGGAGAATCGATCAACGGTGAAAACTTCTCCACTCTCCAGGAAGCCTACAAGAATGAGAAGCCCCAAGAGGCTGCTGGTGTTCTAAAAAACCTGGCACGGTTTAAGAATGATTACTTCAACCGTTTCAGGTCCTTCCTCTAGAAGGAAATATATAGTATACTACAAGTACACAGCAGCGTCAGTACTTAAAAATAGTCGTGCGTTACTCTATTGAGATCGCTCTAACATCAAGGACATGGCTATTGTTTGCAATGAACCTAATATCATGGTGGTCGACTGATGACAAGAACCTAGTAAAAACTGAGAAAGACAAAAGGAGATATTGAATCGGCGATGATAGTTCCGATAGTTTTCTTAGAATAGCTCGATAGCGATGAGTTTCGATCCACATCTTAAGAGGCTCTCGCTTGACGGATGGATCAAGGATCGGATACAGACTACGTAGATACGGCACGTATTATCCGGAGATTACTCTCTGCAACCGTAACAATACGCAGCTAAGATCGTGCTTCGCTGCCGGTAGCAAACCACTGGGTTTCAGTTTTATATAATAGTTTTAAATATATATCTATGTGTATATTCTAAGAACTTAAATGAAAGATGTTTTTATTTAATAAATGTACATAATATATTAACACGACCGAGCGCTTGAGTAGTGATATCGTAATTTGGAGCCTACCGCATGCACCCAGATTGCTGGGACAACGCTAGCCAACGGACGTTTACGGAGTGCACGTATGGTTTCATTCAAAAAAAAGAAAAACACATTGATTCGTTACAGGTTCGACTTCGGTCTTCCCAATTAGAAGACCATAGGATGTGTGTAACGTAGATTAACTCCAATTTTCCTCTCATGACTTATGACCGTGTTCGTCTGCACATCCCTGGGAACAGTCTGATTGCGTTCATTGTATTCTAATGACTGTATTCTCAATGTTTATATTATGTTTAATTGTTCCCGCAATGCGACGAGATTTATTACTGGAATAATTTAGGAAACAATGGCCGTGTGAACGACACAGTCTAGTACATGAGTTATAAATAATGTGAGTTGAAATTCCCCACGTATACTTTCCTGCATAATTAAACGTATGAAAAGTTTGAAACCCAAGTCAATGAAGTTACTATGTGCAGCATGTATTGAAAAAAAACCACACATTTCTATATGGTTTTTGGTATTAATATACGAGGAAATGTTTGAAAATGTACAGACTCTTACGTCGCTCGCAATAACAGCGATTTTCATAGCGCAGATGTGAAGCTGACAGTATATCAGCTTGCCCCTGTAACATGAGCAACCAAGCGATGTGACATGAGTTGGACTCGCGTAACGACGGTTCCGTACCAACAAGTTTGTAATCGCATTTTCTAATCGAACAAAAAAAACGAATTCCTTTAAAAAAATCCTGAATTCCACCTTCACGTACGCTATCATTTTATTTAATTCCGGACCTATGGAATATTGAAAATAAAATTCAAGTTGCTGTGTCTCGGTGCTGGATTTATTACACATTCAAAGGATCACAGAGCATGTGAGCAATGTATTAGGTGTCAAATGAAACTTAATTCGTTCATCCGTTCCAATTTAAAAGGCTCTTAACAGATAATCGGACATCTAACTCTATAAGGATCCCTTTTTACCTACGTGCGGAACCCCACAGACAGAAACAAACAATTGTAATTGGCTCGCGTATGAAGCCGTAGTGCAGTCAGTACTGAACAAATAACTTAATTTGTTGTGGATAGCCGATGACCGATGAGGTCGCCATGACCTTGGCTGCCCGCGGGCGCCACCTTGACTTTGTCCTCTCCGTCTTCATAACAACGCCTGACAGGGTTTGCGCTGTGACGTGATCTCGAACAGGGCTGTATTTAACTCATTTGAAATTCCAGTTCCGTATAATTTTCCTTCTCAGTCTTATATGTAAAAAATTCAACGGGGCCAATTATAACTTTTTATAATTTTGTTTTCGCTTTAAAAGTTTCTTATCTAAAACTACATTCATTAATATATACTAAACGAAGTGATATACATAAGCTAAACACACGTAACAAAGACAAACTTGTTGTACCACAAACTAGGCTACGAAAAATTACTGCATCATTTGTAGGGCAAAGTATACAATACTACAACAAATTACCAAAGAGTAACTATTATAGAATTACCGATAAATAAGTTTAAGACTCGCATTAAAAATAGTCTTCTTAAAAAGGGGTACTACACTGTTAAAGATTATTTAAATGATAAATCAGTTTGGATGTGACTCTTACCTGCTCCTCGTGGGATAGCTCATAGAAATTATAATTTTAATGTTGTGTATCTAATATTCTAAAACTTGATTTGGAAGATGGACGCATGTACAAGTGCGATTAAGAATTAATTAATAATTTATTGTCTTTTCTATTTTAAATTTATTGTAGTTTTATTAATTATTATTCTTGTGACGTCAATAAGTACCTGTAAAGGTTTAAATTGAATAAATTATTTTGACTTTGACTTTGAATAAACAAATAAATTTTTCTTACACTGACACCAATTAGCCTAGCCCAAAGTAAGCTCTATAAGGCACATTAATATTTTTTATAGAAATATATATTAATAACCATGACTAAGGTACAAATGCTCGTATTCATCACACAAACATTTAACCAACCCCCCCCCCCCCCGGATACGAATCCGAGACCTCGGAGATAGCACCTTACAACCGGTGCACTATCCACTCGAGTACGGAGACACAATTAATGAATGCACTTGACATTGGCACTATTTTAATATTCGAAGCGAGTGTTGAAATTCCGGAAGTTTCAGGAATGTATTTCTTCCGCCTTTAAAAAGAGGGTACGGGGTAATGTATTCTACGGTTCAACGAAGAAGATACACACGACACACACTCTACGAACCATTAACAGGTACGGTTCGTACGAGTCACGAAAGCGTTCTAATTTTAGCTTCCTGTTCTTTTTTCAAATATTCGCATATAAACATGTTTACAAAAGAATCGGACAGGAAATTGTAAACTTTTTTTGAACCCGGGTTACGTTACGGACGGTGCACGTTTGAAATTCTCCGAAACGGCAGCTTGTCCTCGCCTCGGCGGCGAATTTCGTTTCGCATGCATCCGCGTAACCGTTACCGACCCACAACCTTTTAGAAAACACTCGGAGCGATTGAATTTCAAATCTCTGGGCTTCCTGTTGTTTCCGTAATAATGTGTTAATAATAAATCAGTGCCGTTAGTGTGGCTGACGCAAGCGAATTAAACCTGATGTAAACATGAAATCCTGTTAACCAACGTGCTTATGTAAAAAGTAGTTCACAGCGACTGCTTTGATCTTTGCACTATTGTCATATCCTCTATAATTAACCTTTTTGAGTTATTATTGTAACAGCAACACCTACATGTTGTTGGTTTACTGAATAGAACTCTTCATTTACTTAGGAGATGATGGATATTTTTTCGCCGAATAGTTACTATAAATAAACATTGAATGCACGATCAATCTAGAAATAATTAGACTTAGTGTTCCACGTAAAATAATCAAAGGGTTACATATTCAAAAATATATTAGATTTAATCAATATAATTTGCTTATAATGTTAGAAAATAAGAACTTGTAAAATTACAAGTGATACATGTATTGTAAATAAAAGGCTATAACAACTATTCGCGGCATCTCTATTGTAAAGTGTAAATGCTAGCGGCGTGGATGGCTTCATGGTGGCACTAAACTAGCACCCAACGTCTCAGTTGTTTCGCATCGACCGTTCATCGCGAGGCAACAGTCTGTTTTTGAAACGTTTCTTGGAACACTGCACTTGTGTCCGACTGCGCCGGCTGTGTACAAAAATAAATACAATGAACACTTTCCCGCGACACGTTCGTGCTAAAATGTCCTTAGTTACCTCCCGCGTTATACGAAACGCGACTTATAACTAATGTCGTAAGGTTGAAAATATAAAATTGTCCGCACGATGAACGACGTTGTCGCGGCGGAGGGAATTCGATGCGTCACGGAATGGCAGCGCCGAGCGCGCGGGGAGGAGCGGGGGCGCGGGCCGCGGAACGGGTCATCGTGCTAAGCGCTATACATACCCATACCTACTTGTATAGTGCGAGCAATGTTGTTTGATCCAATCTGTGTACACAGCGCGTATACGTATGTATGTATTTGTACACTGTTGCCAGCCGGCTGCGGGCCGCGAAGGTCACCCGCCGATGGATGGGTGGCTCGAAAGTTACGTGTTAAGTCGACGACGCCTCGCCTCCGTACTTCGTATGTAAATTATTATTTTCTCTGTCGTTTTCATTTGACAACAGCTCTCAATCTCTGTACCTTTCTCAATATTCTGAAACGTTAGTACATTACCTACACCACGTTGCGTTGTACGAGATTTATAACGTGTTAATTACTTGAGCATTTTGTTTGTAAAAAACGCTGTTTACAAAAACAGAATGAGGTCAGGGTCGACACAATTTCCTGAAATGATGCCAAGTAGGTACGACCAGCCTTCGTCATACATGAATTGAAAAAAGTTACCAAAAGTGTTATTGTGCTCGTGATTTATAATAGTTGCCTCCGGAATGGAACGAGCACATAAAGCGTTATTTATGCATTCTGTATATTATGAAAAGCGTACAGGCCATACTGTCCAAATTGTTTCTAACTTTCACATTGTACCGAAAACAATGCCTTTACATGTTAATTTTATAATAGTACGGATTTTAATAAATTGAAACAGGAATGGATCGCACTGTAGAAAATGTAATTGGATCTTTTTCTGTAAAAATAATAGAAGACAGGAGTGAAATAGAGACTGGAAGCGTAAATGCAATAGGTTTTATTTGTTATCGTCACAATATGAAAATTAAGAGACAACTAGTCTATGTACAGTTAGCACAATATCAATTTGTTACAATTAGTAATTTTCTCAGTGCTTTGGCAAACATTACTTTCGTCTCCAACGGTTTTATTTTACAATAGTTATTAATATATTGGAAGGGAGTGGAGTCCGTTTATCGGATGATGTCATCCGAGATTTCGATCGATGGTCAAACCGACGTCTATGTAAGTAGCCATTCCACCATGACACGATTTGCCCATTTAGATTGCTTTTGCGGGAAATCAAGAGCACGAGGGTCCAGATAATGAGTTATTATAAATACTTAACCATGTATACGCGATTTAAGTCTTCCCTTAAATGTTGAGATTAACTTACGCCAGCAAAATGATATTTGATATTTTGAATTATAGTGACCTTAAATTTTCTCAGGTTCTTGTTTTGCATTCTTTATTATAAATGATTAATTTTGTCTCCATATACTTATTCATGAACACAATATCGACATCGATTTTTCCAGCGACGTCCAGTTTCACTATAATCTGGTCAATAACATAAGCTAAGTAACAAAGCTAGATAACTAACAAACCCGAAGCGGAACTTAATCTCAGACCCAAGACTTCTCAACTCTATAAGTACCAAGTCGGAAGCATATGGAGTACCGCTGTTATCTGTGTACTCTGTATACTTACGGGAGCATCAAAGTAGCTTGGCTCGATTGATGCGGTCCAGAGACGTGGCGTGGTTAATTACGAGAAGAGGCTTTCCCTCCTTTTGCGTATTTTACCGTTTATACAATGGGTTGTATTCAGGTAGATATTGTTTTCTAGACTTTATGCTCACACATTATAACTAAAATGATTATGTACGGTTAACTACAAAGAGAATAAAAGTAACAAAACATGAATTATCAACCTTAATGTTGAGTCATAAAGTTGTGTTTACATATTTTTGTAGTTTTAACTACGCAGCTTTGAAGCACTATTGCCGAGACTGTTCAGTTTGTGAAATAAGCTATCTTCTTAAATTTTCCATTAAGTACAAGAGTATAGTGATGATACTGGTGTTACAATCATTCAAAGGCTTGTTTATCCTATTGTGATGTAAAAAAGACGAACCAACAGTAATGAATTATACCGGGTGGAAATTTGTAATGCCACCCGGAGGGGAAGTATTCTTAATACTGTAGATAGAAAGTTTTACTTAAAGGAAACATTCCTTTATTTTTGACAAATTACTATGAAACAAATGAAATCTTAAATTATTAATTCTATGAATTAAGTTTTCATTGTTTTCCTTTCATTTAATTTATGAAGTTTGTTAGAGAGATTTGATCCTTATAATTGACCCTACCGATCGGTGCAATAAAAATACAGGGTGAAACTTTTGCAGATTTTAGTCGGTTCGATTACCGGGTGGGGCAAGTGAATTTTCAAAAATCTTTGAATGCAGTTTTATTTCTTTTCAAAAATAAAGGAATGTTTCCTTTAAGTAAAACTTTCTATCTACAGTATTAAGAGTAATTCCCCTCCAGGTGGCATTACAAATTTCCACCCTGTATTAATAGGTAATTACAACTAGTGAATATGTAATTGCTACGTCAATTAAGTAGTAATCTAGAATAAATTCATACAATCACATATAACCAACTAACGAAATAGGCCCGGAAAAAGCGAAACCCCCTCGTAATCCAGTTAGCGGGAATAAACAAAGTGATTCAGGACAGAGCATTAGCAAATCCCAGTAATCCAGGCAGCTAAGAGTCTCGGGCGGGTATTCCATAGCGAAATCCTTCTTCAATTTTTGGAAGCAAGCCAGAAGAGAATAGACCCCGTACCTACTGTGTAATACGTCTATCATTATATGGCTTTTAATTTGATTTTTATATGATTCATTAAATCCGCAGTTTGTATATGTTACCTTCAACTGTATGGTAATTTCGATAATTTTAATCATCCGTCATTTTGATTTTTTTATGTTAAGTAACCACTCACATATACCCTATCACATATAACAACAAACATATACCCTCATAACGCGATACTCGCCACATAGCTGTATATGAGGCCTCATAACGTCATACGTGATCATTGCAATCATGGCGTCGTAGGTGATTAAACCAATAATTGTTATTGACATGAACTATCGATTTATTGTTGCCTGCACCTTGTTTATTTTCATAAAAAAAACTAATATGGCTGCCATGATGGTACTGCCATCACAACTAATAATTTAAGTTGCTTGTGTCTGCCTTTTTAAAAACTGATGATATATTCTTGTTAATCGATTATGCTGTATTTGTAGTCAAAATTTAGCCAGTAAATAAAACAAGTAATCACATAAGAGGCAATTTGAAATTTGCGCCATTACAAAAATTCGTAATCGAAGAATTGCTACTATAAGACATGTCAGAGAATTTCTTTGTATAAACGCTGACGCTGATGCTATATGGATGAATGAAAAAATGTTGACACATTGTATGTTCCTGATGTTAACAACCCAAACGCAGTGACAGCTATGTGGGTTATAAATAAGTTGATTACTCGACAGGATCAAGTTTATAACTTCCATTAATATAATTAATCGCTTATTGTTTATTAATTGTTAAATATTTGATTTGATGTTGTTTGAGAAATAATTATAAATGGGATAATTAGAAATATCTAAATGCAAAGTGAAATTGCGAAATATGTGACGTCACATTAGAAAGGAATCCCACTAATTTGATAAATTGTGTCAAGAATGAAGGAGAGTTCAAAATATCACACAATTTACTTATATCATTTGTGACTTACTTTATGAACCCTTAACCTTCAAATTTTATTACAAGAAGAGAGCCCTCTGAAATTATTAAAATAAAGGATTGTCTTAGAGTTGTTCATAAATTATAATTAAGTAGTACGGATAATTACAAGTATGTACTGTACTTTGAATGTCCAATAAATGATATAGCGATAGGTAATTAATACAATGAGGGGGCGGATGACGCCATGTAGGTTTAGCACGACTCCATAAATTGTCTCTTTGACAGCTGTAGCCAATTCCGTAAAAGCGCGCCTGTTTTATTTGGGTCAACTGTGTTGTTGGAGCCACGAACAATGCAGCGAAGCTTCGGAAATTGGTTTATCAATTATACTTACGAAGCCATAGTATAGAATGACATAAACACTACGTGCTTAAAATGTAATTTTATCTTCATAGGAAAATTTCATTTTAAATAGTCGAAAATGATTCTTTGCACTATTTAAATGGCTTTAAAAATCCCATGTATTTTTCACAAAGTACATACCATAAGATATACATACTTACGCTTGTTTCCCTGGGTGTAAGACAGATTATTCTTTTTCATATGATCTAAGTATATTTATCTATAGCTTCTTCAAAGGAGATAATTTTTTAGGCCCACTAGAAAACGGCAACGTTTATTGATATTACTGAACTCTAAAATATTTATTTTTTTATTAAAAGCAATTGCACGATATTATGAGTAAAAATGAAACGGGAATAATAAAATCAATTAATTAAACTTAGTAATGACTTTTGACATTTGAGGAAAAGGAAATAACGTTTTTTAAATCAAAATTAAAGATGATTTAATATATATACAAATAATATATAAATATAATAATAGATAAAGGATAGTGTATTAATTCTTTTTTATTTTATTTAAAAGTATTGAACTCTCAATAATTATTTTAATACTATTTTAGATTATTTTAACTATTAGTTCGTCAGTCCAGTATCGTCGTGAAACGGAACGCGTCATCATTTTTGACAGCGACAGAATGGTACCTACACTGACATCCAACTGACGTCGGTTTGTTTTCAACCGAATTCTGTGTTTACGTTTCCAACGGCTTGATTTCGTTTTCTTTCCCGTATCCAGTATTTAGAATGCATAAAAATAATACGATTTCGGGCGTTTGGTAGTGGCCAAAGAAGATTGTATTTTTGAAGAATAAAAAAATGTTAAATAGCATTTTCGTAAAAAACTATTTGAATATAAATCAAAATAAAGCTACTAACTACTAAGAATTTTTAGGTTATTTAATCTTCATGTTTTAATTGATTTCTCAATATTCCCGTTAGATAAAAATAAGCTAATGTTCCTTATAATATTTAGGGTTAATAAGAAATTATTTAACGTATGTCTCATTAATAAACGTTACATTTTGTAGTGGGCCTATTCTCCATACAAGAAAAAATTATCTCCTTTAATACTTTTTTGCACTCTTGTCGATTATTAGTACCCTTGACACGCACTTTGTTAAGGATATCTTCTATTTGGTGCAGGTAAGTTTGCAGTTTATATGTCGTCCCTTACCAACTTGTCCTTTCGCTCTTTACTATACTTAATCCCCTAGAAGATGCTGTTCTGATGAAGAAGTTGATTTTTAATTACATAAGTCTTATGTAAAAATGAATGTATGCGGTAGTGATTTCTGCAGATTTTACATTTAGTCATTAACAATGAGAAGTTATCAGAAATTCGCGACACGTGCAAGATTGCTTTCAAAAAGTAGAGTGCCTCATCAAATCAACATCTATAAGACTTGACGATGGCCTCGCAGAGTTCAACTATTTAACATCGCGAATTTAGCATCAGTCGTTTGGAATTTGTCTAAATTGGTTAGTTCACCATTGTTCTCATTTCAAAGGATTTTCGGAATGTATAATAAAATTAACTATCAGGTTTCGTCAAAAGAAAACTTTATAATTCTGAGAAAGACACAATAGAAATACGCCTAAAATCAAATCATTTTAGATCTCTAGAAATTCTAGTCTTAGTATCTCAGAAATGTTGAAAAGTAATGAATCTCGAAGGTACAGCACATAGTCTGGTTCCAAAGTTTTGAGACGAAAGAATAATTTATTTTATTATTGATCTTGGATGTTTCTGGTGATTTCTGAAGGGGATTTTGATGAAATCTGGTAAGGCACCCGGAGAAAAAATAATTTGTACCAAAAGGATATAGCTCTTTGTTATGGGAACATCTAATACCTATAACGCGGATGAAACCACTTACGTAAAACTAGTGTTGGTATTAAAACTTTGGATGTAGAACTAGAGACATAATAAGTATCTTTATGTCTTGGATGCTTGCTACGCATGAATACTACAGCAATGCAAATCAGATAATAAAATTTTAGTAAATACATGACATGTTCTGAAATAAACTATATTCAGATAGAGTATAATATAAAACTGCCTGCAGCCAACTTCAGATCTAAATACAAAGCTTTAAAACCCCCACCATTCTAATAGTTCAGTCGATATTATAATAAGTCAGACACGACCACAAGCGAAGTTCGTTTTTAGCCCACTTGCACACATTTAAAAGAAGTGTGGAATGCGACCACATGCCGGAGTTTGGATTTCATAATTAATAGCTACCACCTTAAATAACATTGACATCTCTCATCATCACAAACCGCAATCACTTGATTAATCAAGATAATGAATTACAATGATGGGCATAGCAATAGGATTTGTTTGTATTATAATATATGCTCCGAAATTACCGACCCGATTTTTTTATATAAGTTAGATCAAGGATAATCTGACTCATGGCCGGGCCGCCAATCGCCGTTTCCCTGGATACCCCGGAGATCACCGGCCTGGGAGGGGAAAAAAACTCATCATAGGTGAACAGACATCGACAAGATTGTCTTATTTATTTGGTAGTGCCAGGCGTTTCTTAAGGGAATTGTGTGGTTTTTATTAGGTATACGAAGGGCTTGGCTGGTCTTGGCTCCCAAGTCTGGAAAGTCCGACATTCGGCTTTCCCGAGTTGTAAGGGTATACGTAACGCATTTATGACAGAGAAAAAAAGAGATAATTTACCACAAGAAATTAATTATTCTTGACAAAAATCTGATAAAAATAATTAAACATGCTAAATACCCGTGGAACGACATAAGATACTTTTTAACACAGGAAAATACTTTCCTATAGTAAAACCCAATATAACTGCGGGCGGAAATTTAGTAGGACATAAAAGCAATCATACCACCTTCACAAAACCTGGTCAAACTAAAAGCGGTCCAAATTTAGACCAGTCAGTTCTTTTGGCAAGGCAGATTCACCGGATTAGAATCTTATCGGCCACGTCATCGATTTTAACGAGCGTCTAGCCATAGCTAACTTCCATTTTTCTGAGCAACGTTACTATTTCGTGTTTACGACTAAATATACTGCCGGGCGCACCGATAAATACGATATACGGTGGAATTATGGATATCGTTCGTACGGAAAGAATATTTTACCGTCGACTCTGGAAAAAACCACGGGAACCTGACCAAAATTATAAACGTGAGTTTGTAAGTATGGATGGATGTTTGTTACTCATACATACATACATACATGTCACGCATGTTCCCAATGAGGTAGGTAGAGACCACCTCTCTCCTGGCACACTTCTCTGGCTTCCTCCACTTCGCGTCTTCATGCATGCTCGTCGGTTGCGAGTACTCTTGACCCGGCCTTTTTGTAACTCTTTCACGTAAAATCAAAATCAAAATAATATTTATTCAACATAGACCTTAGACAACAAACAAAACAAAAAAAAAGCTTAAAAAAAACAAAAACCTTGTCCGTACGTACGAATAAGGAAAAAAAAAGAAAAAATATATTGACTCGACACCTGTTCGGAAATTGGGAGAGCCTTCTCGAGAAGAACAACTACTGACTGAAGTAAAAACTACTGACTGGATTTCATGTAACTCTACAGCAATATCAGTATACATCAGAATAATATAAAGGCCACAATTTATAAAGATACTAGCTTTCTGCCCGCGGCTTCGCCCACGTGGATTTCGGGATTGGGTGTATAGAGGGTTAAGGGTCATAGCTTTTGCCCACGGCTACATATACGCGGAAGTCGGTTTATGGTGCGAAGATTTTATCGCGCTTCCCGTGGGACTATCCGTTTTTCCGAGATAAAAAATGCCGCAAAACTCCTCAAGAATCACTCTATCTATTGATGAAAACCGCATAAAAATCTGTGCAGTAGTTTTTGAGCGAAGCCTTTATTGCGCATCCCGTGGGATCTGTCGATTTTTCCGGGATAAAAAGTAGCCTATGTTACTCGGGGAGAATGTAGCTTTCCAAAGGTGAAAGAATTTTTGAAATCGGTCCAGTAGTTTAAGCGTGAAGAGGTAACAAACAAACAAACAAACAAACAAATAAACAAACAAACAAACAAACACACTTTCGCATTTATAATATTAGTTGGGATTGTCATGCGCAGACGA
The DNA here is from genome assembly GCA_036419045.1 of Scirpophaga incertulas. Lineage (NCBI taxonomy): Eukaryota > Metazoa > Arthropoda > Insecta > Lepidoptera > Crambidae > Scirpophaga > Scirpophaga incertulas. The sequence goes on from CM071646.1 coordinate 17,392,247, forward strand.
AGTCGCAGGAAACAGCTAGTTTCTTCAAATTTTTTCGAAGTGGGCGTAGGGTAGAAAGCGTTTACGTAAATAGTTGATTGTACTTATTTAACTTGCTCCACCAGTTTTGATGCCGGTTTCTCGGTAACGAGTTGTTATAATGTAGTAATTGGAGAAACTATTCCTGTACAGAAATAAGTTAACAAATATAAAAACGTTGCAAAATTCACACATACAACCTCCAAGAGACAGCTATCTAGTCAGCAGAAAGGTAAACCTGTTAATTCCGAATTGTTCATAAGCTTTTGAATGAATGAATGAGCAGTATCCAGTGAAGCAGGAATGTAAATACGTTCTGCTATTCCGGCATTCCTGGCCGTATACGTTCGATCTCTTTGTTATCGCTACTGAGAAACATTCAGCCTGAGAGTTATGACGTTGTTTGTGCCTTTCTGGAGATAACGGCTCTCCCTTAGGAATTATCCCGCAAGCAAGGAATTTGTAGCAAGGCTGGCATTTGGCGAACAGCCCAATACCTAGTAATATTTCGTAATCGGTTTTCTATTGTCTTTTCAACACAAATCTACATCTCGACTTATTTGACAATTATTAAATGACTGATCATCGTTAAATAACCAGCAAAAGAGAAGAAAATAAATATTTTTACACTAACGCCCAAAGTAAATACTGTATGAATTCTGTTATGGGATATAAGGAAACTGATAAACTATATATAAGCTTATAGAAATATGTAACAGCTATGACTAAGACATAAATGCTCGTATTTATCGAGATTAAACATGTGCACCTACCGAAAATCGAACCAGGGATCTCAAAGATGTCGACTCCTTAAAACCGGTGTACTAACTACTCGACTACAAACGTCCTCAAACTTACGTCTAAAAACCGTTTCAATCATAGTCACATATATTGATGAGTCGATTGTTTAGTACACCGGTTTCAAAGTGTCGTTATCTCCGAGGTCCCAACTTCGAGTCCCGGTGTTTGTGTGATGAATGAGCAATGAACGAGCATTTCTAGCTTAGTCATAGTAGTTAATATATATTTGTCTTAAAAATATTTATATATGTATAATCCCAACTAATATTATGATATAAATGCGAAAGTAACCTCGCAACCGATTTTGATGAAATTTGGTACAGACAATCTTTAGACCCTGAGACAACACATAGGCTACTTTTGATTTCGAAAAAAAGGGATGAAGGGGTTGAAATAGAGGTTGAAAGTTTGTATGGGATTTCTTAATTTTAAAAGATAAAAGCATGAAACTTTATATTTGAGCACCTGATAAGATATCATTTAACATTTGTTCTAGCATTTTTGAAATTTCGAACAGCTAGGGGGTGAAATAAGGATTCAAAGTTAGTATGCAAGTTCATCAAATATCACGTCATAAGAGACAAACAAAATATTTTTGTACACAACGTGAGGCTGGCCCCTGTTAGAATCTCTTAGACATAAGGGACCAGGATTGGCAAAAACTAATTTTACGCGGGCGGAAGCTAGTATACAAATATTTTTAAGATCTTCTCTCTATCCGTTACCCCTAGATCCTATAATACCAGGCTGATTAGTGAAAGTGTAATAAATATTTATTACAAAAAATTGTTAGTAAAGGACTCAACGGTGAAGAGATCCTTTGCTAATGATGATCCATGAATAATGATGATGAAATCTTTTAGGGTACGGGTTATTGTTTCATAGATATTCGAATAGAATAGAAAACATTTAAGGACCACAAGCACAATACAATAAGAACAATAAAATAAGATAACAACACAGCAAATGGCCAATTAGGACCCGCCCTCAGCTTATGCTGCAACAGACTAATCTGTGGCAGCGCTGGTGTTCTGGCCGGGCCTAAGTGGGGTGATAAATAATAATTGTAAAACAGCACAAAACAAAAAAAAAACATAAAGGTATACATAAGAAAACAAATATCTTGGTTGATGGACATGTATCCCTTTGCCTTAAAACGAAACTATACAAACATAAAAAGAAATATGTATTATGTATATGATGCGATTTGTTTTGACAGCATTCACGTGGTGTTCTCTAGTTGTGCTGAGAAATATCAAAACAAATGTTGAAAAAACTGTGCCAGTGCGCTCTTTATTACTAAACTAGCTTTCTGCCCGCGCTTCGCCTGCGTGGATTTCGGATTGGGTCTATAGAGGGTTAAGGGTCATAGCTTTTGCCCACGGCTACATATGGGTGGAAGTCGGTTTATGGCGCGAAGGTTTTATCGCGCTTCCCGTGGGTCTATCCTTTTTTCCGAGATAAAAAAACCGCAAAACCTTGCTCAAGAACCACTCTATCTATTGACGACAACCGCATGAAAATCTGTGCAGTAGTTTTGAGCGAAGCCTTTATTGTGCATCCCGTGGGATCTGTTCATTTTCCGGGATAAAAAGTAGCCTATGTTACACGGGATAATGTAGCTTTCCAAGGTGAAAGAATTTTTGAAATCGGTCCAGTACTTTTGGAGCCTATTCATTACAAACAAACAAACAAACAAATCTTTCCTCTTTTATAATATTAGTATAGACAATAATTGTGTATTAGTGAAAAATTGTGTGAATAAAATAAATCTTACGTTTGCAATAAAGTAGTAATGGCGTATGGGAGTGTGAGATTAGAAAAGATTTTACAAACATTTACAGATGGATAACCTGAAGAGTTTCACACTGTACCATAACAATGCCCCCGACCAAAACCGGAAGCGACAACGATCCAGCGCACTGACACCGGTACCCACTAACTAGGCTGACGGTATGCCCTGCGCTGCCATCAACTATTTATTGGGGCACTGCCTCCACTGTCTGCTAACGACTTCCAGACACGCGAGCTTGACTATTACTTCCATGAATCGAGAGACGGATTACGGCGATCTAGTGAATAAAAAAACTTGCTACAAATTGTTTCAGAAAGATTGTCAAGCGATAAACTGAATACTAAATAAAATATTAATGTAAATGTACAGAATAAAGTATTTATTGTCCGTTCCATTCGTCCATTACTCATGTCAACGGCATGTCCAATTTTATGCTGATTTATTGCAGGACGCAGGCCTGTAAACATAATGAGACGATTCATTTTTTCCTTGTAAACTTCGGTGGTGCTGTGGTCTAGGCACTGTTCTTCTAATCTAAACGAATAGAACAGCGTCGAAATGTATGCTTCGTTATTCGAACTTTGTGAGTACACTTATTGGACGTTGCAAGAAATTATTGTGTGGCAATCTGTGCGATGAATTCTAAGATTATGTGAAGTGGACCAAGTTCTGCCAACTTGGTTGACTAAGGCGTAATCATCCTAACAAAGTTAGGATAACCTCAAACCCGTGGGAACGGGTATAAGCTGTAATCATGATTTCTTTTTTCTTTTTACACAAGAAAGTTGACAAATACGTCTAGAACTATTCTGGTTCCACGCCGCTTCAAGCGCAAATGCTTCATTTTATGAAGCAGCGCTTTATCTCTCCCTAAGGTATGATTGACATTCTTTTAACCGTAAAAGATTATCAGCACCTAGGTTCCCAAGGAGTCTCCGTGAGATGTCTACAAGAATTATCTGCCTTCCCTGTAGGAAAACACCTATTTATAGATTCGACATAAACACCACAATAATCATCATTTCAGCCAAGAACACCCCTTGTTACAAATAGGCCTTTCCCGAGGATCGGTAAGGAAATGATAAAACTTTGGGCCGTCTCCCACCACGCTGGTGGGCAGCGGTGAAGTGAGAAACAGCAAAGCATGATGGAAACTTAAGATATAAGGTGTAAATTTATAAAAGGATAACATATACTCAAGGAAAGATAGAGCTCTTTTGCTCACTATATATATGTCGATATATATCTATACTAATATTATAAAGAGGAAAGATTTGTTTGTTTGTTTGTTTGTAATGAATAGGCTCCGAAACTACTGGACCGATTTCAAAAATTCTTTCACTTTTGGAAAGCTACATTATCCCCGAGTAACATAGGCTACTTTTTATCCCGGACAAATCGACAGGTCCCACGGGATGCGCAATAAAGGCTTCGCTCAAAAACTACTGCACAGATTTTCATGCGGTTTTCATCAATAGATAGAGTGATTGTTGAGCAAGGTTCTGCGGTATTTTTTATCTCGAAAAAACGGATAGCCCCACGGGAAGCGCGATAAAACCTTCGCGCCATAAACCGACTTCCGCGCATATGTAGCCGTGGGCCAATCCCGAAATCCACGCAGGCGAAGCCGCGGGCAGAAAGCTGGTTACCTTATATATTATAGATTACATATTCTTAGCGGACTGAAAATCGTAGACTATTCTTATTTGAGACGAGAAGTATTAACTTCTTTGACAACCCTATTCTTATTTCTGCCTGAATTTGACACGACATATTATTTCGCACACGAAATATAGTAACATACAGCCATTTACATCACGTCAACACAACATATGTATATGTGTATATGTCTCGAAGTACATTCAATGTCACAGAATATGTTTCTTGGTAGGTTGCTGTTAAAGCATTTTCATTTAAATACACATGAAATATGGATGTCAGAAGCATAAATAGTTGAAATGAAGACTTGGAGTGCTCTGTTTATTCCGAAGCTGACGTAGCATTATGTAAAGTTTCGCGTTGGCAACTGAAGGTGTCTACAGACATATACTGTTCAATGTATGTTTGAAAGTGAGCTTTCTAGTGTATATATATTACTAGAAACCCTCGACTACATGGTTGACGCAGCGGTCGACTAATCGGTTAGCTGCGCCACGGGACGCAGGTTCGATACCCGCAAATTATTTTGTATGACCTTTTTTTTTTGTTCCTCTGAGGAAAATGCATTAAATTGCATACCCCGGCTGTGGCGAACCGGCTGTTATGTGGGGCTTTCCTCAACAATATAATATGTCGCGCTCAAACTACGGACACAGTCAGTGTAGTGTGTAGAGGCGGTATCGCGAAAAATCAAAATTTGGAGGTAGATGAAGAATCTTCTGCCTCCCACACGGAGCCAAAACACCGCTTCTCCAGTCTGCTTGCGACCACGGCCAGTGCAACCTGCGCCGAAACGTCAAGCCAATAAAGGTAAAATGCATGTTTCGCGTTAATTCCCGGAATAATACTATTATCAATATAATATGTATTAATATTGTTGATAGGGAAATCAGGCAAAAAGTGTTTTTATTAAATAGGCGATTCAATACTTTTTACTGTCTACTAAGTTTAAAGCTCCGTCTATATTTTTTATGGATTACAATGGAGCTGTATGGTTGGCTTTCAGTTTTATTGCAGAGATACCTAACTCCACAACCCGAGAAATCCATTTTACCTGTCAAAACTATGACACTTTGATAGAGAAGCTGCAGGTTTGACAGCTGTCAAAAATAAACTTAAATTGTGAAAACTAATTAAAGTATCCAAACTAAAAAATTTGCTGTTGAAATGCAGCACTTCTATCCTAAAGTCGAATTTAACTAAGGAATGTAATATGTTTATAACAACCCCAAATAAAAAAAAATGCAATTATGGGATATGGCAACGTATGGGATATATCATATATCCAGTTCAATTACAGGCACCAAGCTAATCTTATAACATGTCGATGAATTTTAAGACGTATTGAACGGTATAATAGATTTTTATTAACCTCTCCAGTATCTCACAGCGTAGTACGGTATATATGGACAAAAGCCGGCTTTACTTGATAGCTTTTATCCAAATCTGCTTATTCTTCGCTCAAAAGCACACATTATTTCAGACAAGTCCGACAAATCTGTCAGACAGACAGACTAAACAGATGGCGTCATGTGAACACTAAAAATAAAATTGAATGGCATTCAGCAGAGTGGTTCGATCTAGTAAGTTCAGTCGTCATTGGGGCGGTCAAGGGCGCATCTCTAGCGAAGATCGCTCGTTCTGACCTTGATAGTGACACTGTTCGCTGGGGCACCGATGATTAGGTATACGATTATTCCAATTGCCATATAATTGGAATATTATACATTATATTTACTTATTTTTTGTAAATTAAGTCCTGTCTGTTTCTTTTTTATGTCTATACTAGCTTTCTGCCCGCGGCTTCGCCCGCATGGATTTGTCTATTGGGATTGGGTCTATAGAGGGTTAAGGGTCATAGCTTTTGCCCACGGCTACATATGCGCGGAAGTCGGTTTACGGCGCGAAGATTTTATCGCGCTTCCCGTGGGACTATCCGTTTTTCCGAGATAAAAATTACCGCAAAACCTTGCTCAAGAATCACTCTATCTATTGATGAAAACCGCATGAAAATCTGTGCAGTATTTGAGTGAAGCCTTTATAGCGCATCCCATGGGATCTGACGATTTTTCCGGGATAAAAAGTACTCTATTATTTAATCCGGACTTTTAACTTTACGTCTGCAAAATTTCAACAAAGAACAAACAAACAAACTCACTTTCCGATTTATAATATTAGTAAGGAGTTTGGCAGTTTTGTTGGCCTTGAGCTGCAGATCTGAATTATCTATCATACCAGACTCCAATCATCTTATTAAGACTTTAGCCAAAACTGTTTTTTTCTACTACGATGATAAGAGAAGTAATCAAATTCCCATACTCAGCTGTCACAACAAACTGTTAGGACAAATAGAGCACAAATCACAAACTTGTATAAATATGAAAAAACGGCGAACGAAATATTCCATTCTTACTTTGTCAAGTAGACTTTATTCCATATTAATAATACATATTAACACCCAATTTAAATCTTTATATTTAAACATTTACTAGCTTTGAATAAAAGATATATTTTCTATCCAAATTATCTTTGGTTTTCCCCGCGTCTTGAGCCATCCTCATACTAAATTGCATTTAAACCCGGCCAGCTGTTTTTTTGTCAGATTTCCCGAAGGAATAATATATTTTCCTGTGGTATTAATTTCCCTATATAGTTCACCGTGTGCCATACTGTTCCTATACAGACTTTCATCAGAATCGGTTTAATAGTTTGTGATCTTATTACAACAAAATCTTTCATTCCTTATTGTACCCCCTTTAGGGTAAAATTATTGCAAACTTGAATGTCATATTTATTACTAACAATCAAAAGCCTAATCAAACTTCTAGCTTTAAAAATAACGTACTTGCCATACAAAATTACATCCCATTCTTCAAACTTTTACATTCCAATTTCTAATTAAAAAGTCGTTTCTTAGGCTCTATATTATCTATGTACTAAACTTCAATGAATTCGATTCAATCATTATACCGTGAAACGACGACAGACAGACAGAAATACTTTCGGATTTATAATGTCAGTAAGGACTTTGAATTGTTGAATAAAAACATTAAAATATAGTTATTTCCTAATCCTTCATAATCTGAGTTATATATACATATATGAATATGTATGTGTGTTTTGAAAAGGCAACTAGTTTCTTAATCCATTTGGACCTATGATTACTTAGCAAGTTAACCTAGGGAGGCTTATTTCATCCAGTTAGTTAACATTTGAAGAGAGAGTTTCTTAACTAAGGAAAGAACCGTTCTCTCTAGCAGTAACATGGAATGCTAAAGATGAGTTAAGACACCTAAGGATCTGGGAATACCATAGTTAATCACTTAAATTATACAGTGAGTGCTTGGTTACATACGTCGCTGTTATTCTCACGAGATGTTTTCGTAGCTATCAAGAAACAATGTTGATTGAGCAGCTGAAGATACTGCTTCAGAGACTTCAAAAATCGTCTTGAAAGGAAGGATTGCTGTGTTCCTTACGCACGAGCCAGCTGATTAGTTCATACCGTGTAGGAGCTGGCCTACAAGCTGCGCGCGCCAGCGGGCCGTCGGTGCCGTACTCCCGAACCTCGAAGCTTGGCTCCACGGGAAGGAGGAGGTCACCTACCGATTGACTCAGATACTCACCGGGCACGGCGGCTTCGGTGACTATCTGTGTCGAATAGGACGGGAGAGATCGACACATTGTCACCACTGCGCATCCGACCTCGACTCGGCCCAGCACACGCTGGCGGAGTGCCCCGCGTGGGCCTCCGAGCGCCGAGTCTTGGTCGCAGAGATCGGGCGAGATCTGTCTCCGCCGGCATTGATTGCGGCAATGCTGGCGGACGAGGGAGGTTGGAGGGCTGTGGCCTCCTTCTGTGAAGCAGTGACGCTCCAGAAGGAGGCCGCCGAGCGGGGTCGGGAGATGGCCGATCCCGCTCGAAGAAGGCGGCGCCGGGCTCGGTAGCACAGCTGCGGCGCCGCCGCGGGTCGCCGGCGGGCGCGAGGAAGTCGCGACTGCTACGGCGACCCGGGATGGACCACGCCCCTTCCGTGGCCGGGGGGCGTCGTTGGTGGAGGAGACCGGGGGAGGTAGTAGCCTCCCCCGAGGAGGGTTCCCCTCTAGATAGGGGAGCGGAGGCTGGGGGTTCCCGGAAGGGGCCATCCCTGAGGTTTTTAGTGAGTAGGCCTCCCTCTTCTGGGGAGGAGAGCCCCACATAACCGCCGGCTCGCCACAGCCGGGGTATGCAATTTAATGCATTTTCCTCAGGGAAACAAACAAAAAAAAAAAAAAAGGAGCTGGCCTACAAAAACCCTGCACACATTTTCAGCTGAGAGATGTAGTCAAATTTATTCCACGTACAACGTTCAATATCTTCATTTTAATGCCTGTGTCAACAAAGTCTATTTTGTATAACGATTATTGTGATTTTGAATCTTGGAACTTCTCCGCCTCAGGCATATGATAAAGCGAATTCAGTGACAAAAATAAGCTAACTTTAGACACAGATCTGTCAGTATACCATTGACGCATCGATAAGATTGTTTTCTGATTTGATAACTTCACACTAGGTTGGCTAACTGCAGAAGTTACTGCAAAGGCAAACAGTCCCGTCTTACCATCACGAATCAGTAACAGCACCAGTACTTCGTTGCGGAATGTAAACAGGCAGGCCACGTAGTAGCAGCGGCGGCGTAGTCCATTCACAGCAAACAAAATCAAGAACGGCGAATGCTTGCGAATAAATCTTAAATGGCCGTTTGATCACAGATGAGGTGATTATCACGTCGGGGTCACCAATTTGGGTAGTATCTTTATTACAGACACAAACAAATGAGATTTACTTTATAAAATTGCATTTAATAATTATAATATTACAACAACGTTTGGTAGCTAATATGGTGCGGCTCTAATAACAACTTCCCAGTTTCCTAGCAACGAACATGTACCATATATATATCATTATCAAAGGTGACGGATACAACCATAGAGTTGAGTTGCCGCCGCCACATGCTTGTAGCGATTTTACTTTTGTTTGGATTGTTATTTAAGACCTCTCTGAAACTTACACTTGCTGTTTACTCAGACGAACGGTTAAGACAGGAACAGATAGATTAATGTAATTCTTCTTATTACGTAGGTGGCAATTAGTACAAAAAATCTTTTTAAGTGTAATGTCATCATCCTCTTGCCCATTTCCCATTATCTGGGGTCGGCGCAGTAGATCTTTTCCTTCCATTCCTCTCTATCAGCCGTCATTTCCATGCTTACTCCTTTCATTCTTATATCATTCTTCACACAATCGATCCATCTTTTATTCGGCCTTCCTCTGCCCGTGTATCCCTCCACTTTCATATTCAACATTCGCTTTGTGACATGACTTTCATCCCTCCGCATTACATGTCCAAACCATGCTAATCTACTTCCTCTCACTTTTTCTACCACTGGCGCTACTTTCAGGCTTCCTCTTATGTACTCATTCCTTATCTTATCCATCCTTGTCACACCACACATCCATCCATTTCTTTTTAAGTTTAATGTATTACTCAAAATATGCGTTATCTTACTTGAAATATATAAGATACTAGCTTTTGCCCGCGACTTCGTTCGCGTGGATGTATTTTAACGACCTCACATTAGAAACCTCAAAAATTGTAGCCTATGTGTTATTCTGATGTATAAGCTATATTGTGGTAAAGTTTCATTCAAATCCATTCGTAATTTTTAACGTGAAAGAGTAACAAACATCCATACATCCATACTTACAAACTTTCGCCTTTATAATAGTAGTAGGATTATTTCGTTTATATATCGTGAATTATATATTCTATATGAGAACAGAAGATGTTTTCGTTTCGTTAGTTAGTTTTACCGCACGGAGACTACTAGTGTTGCTATGTTTTGGTGTGAACGGTAATATTATTGCATACTGTGACTTTGCATCGTACGTCACGTGTTGGCAACGTACACTGTACTCGTACGTGTAGTTTTTGTGAGGGTTAGATTTGCTGCGAATCTCACAGGAGTTACATGTAGGTACTATATACTATATGCTTGTTCATCTACATTAAAGAAGTTCAATCATTGATCTTGTAGGTCAATATAATTTACGAGGTTATTCTAACTGTCCAAATTCAGTCTCCCCTTTCTACTAAGCATCATTTTAAAGATAAACCTAAAATGTAAAACCTATCAAGGGTGTCGAAATGACTTGCATTTTTTTTTACTATTGCTGGTTGAAGTTTGATTTGTACTGATTTTTGTTTGATGCTATAACTATCAATCTTCTATCTACAACCTATTTAGTTGAGGTAACTCTATTTTTATTTTGCATTATGATGAACAAACTAATCTGCTACACAAAAATAGTATAAAACTAAATATTTGAATTATAATAAACAAAAAAAATGGGCCAATAGACAAAAATCGGACATTTTTTCAAAAAAGTCTTTAAAGCCTTATAACTTGAAAAGGGTTAAGTTGGGGGGCGGGGTTCCAAGGGGAAATCTGTCAGAAATGGTGGGAACCACGACCCCTCACGGGGTTCGCACGACTTACCAGATAACCCTGTATATATATATATATATATAATATATATATATATATATATATAATATATATATATATATATATATTATATATATATATATATATATAATTTGCATAAAGCTCCTTGTTTTTCATTTATTACGTGTGTGTATGTGTTTGTATACCTGTATAAATAAATCTATTTATAAAAATCTATCTATCTATCTCTTTAGATTCAGTAACAGTAAAATGCTATAACCAGTCTGAATAAAGTTGCCTACTGAAGATTAATTACGATTGAATTTAGGCAGCTACAGTAACAACAGAAGGTAGAGGTACTGATTTTTATATTAATTAATTAGTTTTCCACATTACTCTACCAGATATCTACTAACTGACGCAAGAGTTTTACGAACCCGTCATGAGTTGCATGTCATTTGTGTGTCACAATATTCCAGTTTTGTTTTCTAGGAAAGTTATGTGTCATTTTGTTACAGTAATTAGCAGTTACCGACGAATTAAGTATAATTAATATCGTTATGTCAATGTCAACAATAGTTAAAATGCAATTTCAAAGTGATGGTGCATCGTACTCTGTGGCTCTTTCGTGATAACATCATCAAGCATATCATAAAATTAGAACAATTTTCGATCATTGCGTTTCTGCTAGGAACATTTTAATATGATCCCATACATAAAAAGAATACACTATCGAAATCACTATATTTAATTTATATATGTAACAAGCTCATTGCGTCTTTGCCTACGTCCTACACATAATCAATAACATAGCTATACAGACACATTATAAATATGCTAAATTGACCCTTGCTTCTATAAATACGCATAAGGTATAAAATTATGTATAATTACACATAACGACCTCGCTGGAACTGGCGGCAGGCAGTTTACAAACCCGGTCCATCGAGTGGTTTGCTGGCGAGACAAGTTTTCGTGTTCACCTCCAGCTCTCGGAGCTCCGGCAGACGTGTAAAGCTGGCTTTCCACTACAGAATGTAACATGCTAGCAGCCCGCGCTTCATCTGCGCAGGATTAGTATTTCGTTTGATACGTGGCGTGTATCTTTATAAATTGTAGCCTATGTTTTATTCTGATATATAAGCTGTATTATTGTACAGTTTCATTAAAATCTAGTCAGTAGTTTTTACATTCATACTTACATTTCATGTTTATAATGTTAGTAGTTTTTACATTCATACTTACATTTCATGTTTATAATGTTAGTAGTTTTTACATTCATACTTACATTTCATGTTTATAATGTTAGTAGTTTTTACATTCATACTTACATTTCATGTTTATAATGTTAATAGTTTTTACATTCATACTTACATTTCATGTTTATAATGTTAGTAGTTTTTCATTCATACTTACATTTCATGTTTATAATGTTAGTAGTTTTTACATTCATACTTACATTTCATGTTTATAATGTTAGTAGTTTTTACATTCATACTTACATTTCATGTTTATAATGTTAGTAGTTTTACATTCATACTTACATTTCATGTTTATAATGTTAGTAGTTTTACATTCATACTTACATTTCATGTTTATAATGTTAGTAGTTTTTACATTCATACTTACATTTCATGTTTATAATGTTAATAGTTTTTACATTCATACTTACATTTCATGTTTATAATGTTAGTAGTTTTTCATTCATACTTACATTTCATGTTTATAATGTTAGTAGTTTTTACATTCATACTTACATTTCATGTTTATAATGTTAGTAGTTTTTACATTCATACTTACATTTCATGTTTATAATGTTAGTAGTTTTACATTCATACTTACATTTCATGTTTATAATGTTAGTAGTTTTACATTCATACTTACATTTCATGTTTATAATGTTAGTAGTTTTACATTCACACTTACATTTCATGTTTATAATGTTAGTAGTTTTACATTCACACTTACATTTCATGTTTATAATGTTAGTAGTTTTACATTCATACTTACATTTCATGTTTATAATGTTAGTAGTTTTTACATTCATACTTACATTTCATGTTTATAATGTTATTAGTTTTTACATTCATACTTACATTTCATGTTTATAATGTTAGTAGTTTTTACATTCATACTTACATTTCATGTTTATAATGTTAGTAGTTTTTACATTCATACTTACATTTCATGTTTATAATGTTAGTAGTTTTTCATTCATACTTACATTTCATGTTTATAATGTTAGTAGTTTTTACATTCATACTTACATTTCATGTTTATAATGTTAGTAGTTTTTACATTCATACTTACATTTCATGTTTATAATGTTATTAGTTTTTACATTCATACTTACATTTCATGTTTATAATGTTAGTAGTTTTTACATTCATACTTACATTTAATGTTTATAATGTTAGTAGTTTTTACATTCATACTTACATTTCATGTTTATAATGTTAGTTGTTTTTACATTCATACTTACATTTCATGTTCATAATGTTAATAGTGATATAACATTCCGAAACGTACATACTTCACTCTAGTGTTAAATTATAGCTTACTTATACTCTGAAGAGTAATTCGATTTTATAAAATGTATTTCGGAATATATATATATATATATATATATATATATATATATATTATATATATATATAATATATATATATATGTAACTAGTGGACTCGACAGGTTTTTGACAGGCTTCGTCCTGTCAAAAAGATTTGTAAAGTGGCAGTTTTTTGTTCCTACTTGAAATGACATATGATTAAATTTGTTTGATTTTTTTAAACTTCGCTCGTATCGAGCAGGCAAAGGGCAGAGCCCATACAGTCTATTCAATGGTAAATATCTTCACTTTCCTATTTCTTTATTTTTCCCCTTTTTATATTTCTGACACAGTGTGGGTTATAAATTTAGAAAGATGTGGATATGATGCGGTGTTTTTTTAAAATTTCTTGGATAGAACGCGGAATATCATCTGTGTTCTTGTAAAGATCTATGCTCATTCATTAGCACAAGGCATTGAATGCCAAATGAAGAGCAATTGAAGAACAAATGGTCCAACGATTCTTCTCCTCTATTGCAATGTCGACAAATTGGTGAATTAGTCAGAGCTTAAATTTGTTTGACAGAACTAACGTCACTTTTTTTGTCTTCGATTGTTTTGCCAAAAGTTCAAATTGGCATTTAAGTATGAATACAAATTGTTTGTATATGGGAGTATAGAAAGATGTTGATTTTACACTTTTTCAAGGTTTATTTTTAATTTTCTCTACGTACAAACCTTCTTTGGACTTCCACGTATAATTCAAGACCAAAATTTCCCAAATCGGTAAAGGCATTGCTGAGTTATAACATTACAACGAAAAGTGGCATTGATTTTTGTATACATATATAGATTCCAAACTGACAAACCAGCTTACACTACACTGAGAATATACTGTTCATTGTAGTATTATATATCTTTATTTGTAATTTACACAATAACTATCATTGTGTCTATGAAATTAGATTAAAACATACATGTAGCTATGTATTTCTTATTGACAATGATTTTTGATGAAACATTAAATAAACAATGATAAATTTAATCTAAGGGTTATTAATATTGGTATAAGTTACAGTAACTGATTCATATTTATATTGGACATGGTCAGATATTGACTTCATCGGTTACAGTCGATTAACTTGGGAGACTTGCAGCAAACTTGCAACTATCATAGTAGGTACTTATATACACTACATATCATAGTACTTATATACTACGTTGAAAACTTGCGACGTAAAATATAAGGTCAAAGTACCTACCTATCCGGTGATTTCACTATGTTATTCTTCAAATCAGAACTTAGTAATGCTTCTTTGCAACACAAACGCTTCACGACAGGAATAAGACGCCAGTACTCAAGCAGACCCAACTAATTTTAAGAAGTTATGTATGACTGTATACATAATTGTAATTCCTAAGCCAAACACCGATTCAACACGTGTTACACATAAATAGATGTTCGAGTGCTGAAAGTTCCTGAATTACACGTATAACTTTCCAATGCAACTAAGTCTCGTCAACCAATAGGCACTAATAGGCACCAAACCAAAGACACGTCACCACCACGAGGAAATGGCCACGTTGTCACATCCGAGCAATGGGAAGCACCTACCTTGTGACAATATCTATTAACACCTCTCCCGATGGCGTCGACCACACCATAGTACACTAGAACACTACACACACAGTACACTTGCGAACCGAGAGCACCATCTCACGAGCGGATAAGGACCTCAATACACGTTCCAAAATGATAACGCAGCCAAACAAAAAAAAAACCCGGGGGTCCTAAGAAGGTCGAATCTGGTATTTTTTTCGGAAAAGCTGGCAACGTCGCGTCACTTGCCGTACGAACGCGCGTTCGGCCCGCGCGCTGCTCATTGGCCGAGTGTGTCGGCGGCCATTGCTGCGCCGCGGCCTTTCGCCCAATGATGCCGCGTCCCGCACGCCCCGCCCACATCCTTTCAGCTGACTGAATGAGTTTTACGGCAGTTGTGTTCGAGACGTCAAGCGGTGAGCGCGTGTACATGTTATTATACGAGTCAGCGAGGAAATGAGCTGTGAAGATAGTGGTGACTTCTCGGTTAAGATAGTTATACAACATGTGATGAGAATAGTAGGCCATTTTTATTACGATAGTTTGCCATGGAACGGTAGTGTTTCTTAGTAATAGTAGGGCAAATGTAGCAAATTAATAGGCTTTGTTAGGTGGTAGCAAGTGTTTTAGTAATTTAGTGTGTAGAGAAATAGTAATTAGTTACTTGTTATAATCAGGCTGTCAATTCTTTCCAATACAATACCTGAAACAAATAAAATTAATGCATTAGCCGAGTTGGAAGCCAATACGTGTAAATTGAAAATAGTTTATTTTGAACTATATCAGTAATAATAAGCTTAAAAAGAATTGTTTTATTACTACCTACTATTAATTAGAAAATAGTGAAAAAAAAACGATAAAGATGGTGAACTTGATTCCATAAATCCTGTAAGTTCTACGTGACCATCGTAAATCAGTGAATACCAGATATTCAAGACTTTTCTGTCATTTAATTTTTAAAACTTCGACATTATCATAACTCCAATTTTTCGAAAGTCGATCAGATTTCTAACGTTTTGGATTTCCAATAAAATTTTATCCAAGCAAAATAGATATTAAAAGAAATTAGTTATGATTAGTAAAATATTAAGCTTTAATTAATTTAGTTCTGTGAACCTCGGATATTTTTAAGTCTTGCGTGACGAATATTTCGAGTGATTTTGAAACCAGAACAATATTAACAATCAAAAATTTTTCGAAATTATTTTGTTCACAGATTTGTGTCTTGATCTCGAAATCGTGTGCGAATAAGATACCTATTTCTATCTGTAACTAGTCTTATCAATGTTATCGACATACAAATTATTAAGAACTTTCGCGTAGGCAACAAAGATAAAACTGAGAACGTTTTTGATCAATTTAAACCACTTCCAGAAAGGTCGATAAAATCTGATGTTAAAAATGTCACATGACCTTTAGATAAGATAGCATACGAAAACAAATTTGCAAGATAAGTGCATAGAGCACTATATAATGAAACAGATGCATTAGGTGATTCAGCAAGTGTTTACAGAACCTTAAGAAATGAGTTTAGATTGTACATTTCCATGGCTTGTTCAATAATTTGAGATATAATCAAAAAACTAATAGGGTAGAAGACTACAACTGATTATGGCCGTTTTTGTACTATAATTATCTGATTTGAGCAATTTATATCTGTCAATATCGAAATTTCAGTTTAATTATTAATTTATATTGTTTTTAGATTTCAAAAAAATGAGCAATTATTATTTCGTAATTCTAATGAAACGAACATATTTCTGGCATTCTCACATTAAATGTAACATTTTTTTATACAGAAAGTATACTTATAAACGTACAAATAACAAAGTTATTTTAAAATTTGTTTATACGCTCATACAAATTAGGCGAGTTTAATGAGTTATGACGTCACGATTGCAGTGTTTAAACATGACGATGTATCTTCAAAAGTAATAGGCGCAGGTGTTCTGTATGTTCTACAATATTTCTCACTTAAAAGAGTACTCTTATTATATATAGAATTTAAAAAATTGTCGTCTACCCAATTGATGTGAATGAACCCCTAGGTTTAGATATTCTGAGTAGAGGAATACAACCCTTTGATTGCAATTATTAAAGTCGAAAATAATTTTTACAATAGTTAACTCGCCTATACTATATACCTAAACGTATAATATAAAATAACTATACAATAAAAAATCATACACGTAAGTTTGTATGGAAGAATGTCTGTTTTCTCTTTCACGTATAACTACCGAATGGATTTCAATGAAACTTTACAAAAATATCCTTACTTATACTTATCCCAACTAATATTATAAATGCGAAAGTGTGTTTGTTTGTTTGTTTGTTACCTCTTCACGCTTAAACTACTGGACCGATTTCAAAAATTCTTTCACCTTTGGAAAGCTACATTCTCCCCGAGTAACATAGGCTACTTTTTATCCCGGAAAAATCGACAGATCCCACGGGATGCGCAATAAAGGCTGCGCTCAAAAACTACTGCACAGATTTTTATGCGGTTTTCATCAATAGATAGAGTGATTCTTGAGGAGTTTTGCGGCATTTTTTATCTCGGAAAAACGGATAGTCCCACGGGAAGCGCGATACAATCTTCGCACCATAAACCGACTTCCGCGTATATGTAGCCGTGGGCAAAAGCTATGACCCTTAACCCTCTATACACCCAATCCCGAAATCCACGCGGGCGAAGCCGCGGGCAGAAAGCTAGTAATATTATAAATCGGAAAGTGAGTTTGTTTGTTTGTTTGTTCTGCTTTCACGCCGTAACTACTGAAGCGATTGCTTTGATATTTTGCAGACGTAAAGATAAAAGTCCGGATTAAATAATAGGCTACTTTTTATCCCGGAAAAATCGATAGCATCCCACGGGATGCGCAAAAAAGGCTACGTTCTAAAACTACTGCACAGATTTTCATGCGGTTTTCATTAATAGATGAGTGATTCTTGAGACAGGTTTTGCGGTATTTTTTATCTCGGAAAAACGGATAGTCCCACGGGAAGCGCGATAAAACCTTCGCGCCATAAACCGACTTTCGCGCATATGTAGCCGTGGGCCCTTAATCCTCTATAGACCAAATCCCGAAATCCACGCGGACGAAGCCGCGGGCAGAAAGCTAGTAGCCCATAAATCAGAATAACACATAAGCTACATTTGACAAAGACATACTCCACGCTAATATAAGCCACTCGAAATACTAATCCTGCACAGACGAAGTCGCGGGTACCAATTAGTTATGAATAAATGTGAAACTAAAATGAAATATTATTAATGACGTACTACGTAAAAGCTGCGAGTTCGAATACCGCTCGAATAGATTATTGTATTTTTTCATTAGTTTGTATTTTTAAATGCTAAAATGACGTACGTACCTTACTGATGTAACCGCATCTATGACCATTGTCCTTGGGTACTCTTGTTTTCCTGAATTACACAACCTTTAAGTTGTAATGTGTGTTACTTTCTATTTTAATTAATCTAACTACACTAATATTATAAAGAGGAAAGATTTTTATTCTTGTATATAACGAATAAACTCAAAAAGTACTGGTCCGATTTTAATAATTCTTTTTTCATTAGAAAGTTACATTATCACTGAGTAACATAGGCTATATTTAGTACTAGATTACTATGGAATACTTTAGAAATTCTTATTAAAACCAACCGAAGGTGTAAAAAAATTAGCCATAAAATGTCTTTCATCGCATACGCTGCGAAGAGTAATGTCTACACGTGCGAAGCCGGGACGGGCTGCTAGTTAAGTAATACAAAAGAATCCTATACACTGCAAACAAGTTTACTCGTAAACTTTCAATTTAGCTATGCTCTAAAATTTCGACTAGAAGGATATGTCTAGTTAACAAACAAATTATATGACCGATTCTCATTTGCAATTGCTCTAAACGCATGCGCGCGTAGGCAGAATCAGTGCAATTGCCGCATCATGGCGCTCCAGATGCAAAATTTCCGTGATCTAAATCCAGTACTGGTTCGAATTCGTCCTCATTTAGTCAAGATTGTGTAGGTTTGGATGTGGGCGTATCGTGGTATGCAAGATAATACAGTCTAGTCACCTCTAGCCGGCGCGGGCGCACCGTGCTTGGCATTTACTCGCGCACGCACACACGAACGACTACACGCCGAGTATCCAAAGACTTTGTTCGCCGTCTTCACCTGTCCATGTTGAATAGAATTGCGCGTCGTCGGCCAACACGAATATGTAATTTCAATTTATATATCAAGTTGCTAGAGCCCGCGACTTCGCCAATAGACGACTACAACTAATTATGGCCGTTTTTATACTATAATAATCTGATTCGAGCAATTTATATCTCATGAAAGTATGTCAATATAGAAATTTCAGTATAATCTTATATATAAAAATGAATCGCAAAATGTGTTGGTAAGCTCATAACTCAACAACGCCTGGACCAATTTGGCCAATTCTTTTTTGTTAATGTTCGTTGAAGTTCAAGGAGGGTTTTTACAATGAGGAAAATTCGAATAATTATCGGAAATACCCTAAAAACAGCGCTTTTATTTTCCCATGCAAACGTTTTCTAACTAAAACGTACAGTCGAATTGAGCTTTATTGTTATCGTGTAAAGTTCATATTGCAAGCACTCACTGTTGTCTAAGCAATGAAGGTGTGTTCCTAACATCAAAGAGTCAATTTGCGCTTTATTAACGCTACATATAGTTGAAATTCAATCATATCTATCAAAACAGTGTGCGTGCGTGCGTTGGAGCACAGAATACATCGTTGGAGGATTTAATGTCACGTTCCAAAATTGAATAGCCACAAAATGTAAAGGTCATTTAGACTTTTTTTGCGATTTGGTTGGCTATGCGACATTATCTATAAAATAATTAGGAACAAAAAACTGCCACTGTACAAATCTTTTTGACAGGACGAAGTCTGTCGGGTCCGCTAGTAATAACAATATATATTGTTTTTAGATTTCTAAAAAATTTGCAATTATTATTTACGTAATTCTAATGAAACGAACACATTTCTAACATTCTCACATTAAATGTAACATTTTTTTATATAGAAAGTATACGTATAAACGTACAAATAACAAAGTTATTTTAAAATTTGTTTATACGCTCATACAAATTTGACGAGTTTACTGAGTTATGACGTCACAATTGCAGTGTTTTTAGTATGGAGCGTTTTTGAGTGACCCGCGACAGCGCCGCAAACATGGCGATGTATCTTCAAAAGTAATAGATGCAGGTGTACTGTTGGTTCTACAATATTTTTCACTTAAAAGAGTACTCTTATTATATATTGAATCTAAAAATTTGTCGTCTACCCAATTAGCGTGGCGTAGAAAAAAGGTAACATTATGTCATTGAAATTATCACACAAATAATTTTAGACAATTGAAATAATATCATTACAAATTGTAGCCTATGTGTTACTCTGATGTATAAGCTATATTATTGTACAGTTTCATTAAATTCCATTCAGTAGTTTTTACTTGAAAAAGTAACATACATCTATCTATACTTACAAAATTTCTTTTGACTTTAATTTAGGTTCCTACTAATATTACAAAATTAGGCTGAAGTTACAATTTCAACATTGCACGGTGGAGGATATTTCGAATCGAATTTGAAACCTCGTGACAATATGTGTGCATCGACACGTCTTTGAAATGGAATGAATCAATTCCCTTTAAAGTTATGTAATGATATCTAGTTGAATAGGAATGTTTAAAAAGAAAGATGAATCAGTTTATATCGCTTTATTTCTAACTTAATTCTGTTACAAAAATCATTTAGCTATGACTCTTATCTGTTCAACGGGTGATCGTCGTCAGGCTGTAGTCATAACATCCAGGGCCCATACTCTTAAAATCTAGTTTATTACGTATTGTCGTCGCATTAGGTACCACGTATCTCATTCTAACTTCACCGAGTATGATATAAGTTAGAAAAGGACGTGGCAACGATAAATATAATTATAATTTGGAGTCATATGTGTACGATCGCCGCCTACGAAGATCTGTGTTTAAAAAGACCTAGGCATCATGGAACTAGGGAAAGGGTGCTTTTGTGCAAGGCATAATGCAGTGATACAGGGATTATGCCAAATACACTGTGCCACAGCAACCACTTTGTGTAACATTCACGTGTTATATATAATTTTAAAAAGGTAAAATGTTTCATACTCCTGAAAATGCATCACTGAATTTTCGTAATAATCCCGGGGGCAAATCTCTCGCCTTTCGTAATGTATAAATGGCTTCGTTTTTCTGAAGACCGAATTCAATTACGCCCTCCATTTCCACGCAGCCACACGAATGCTGAACTAATTATATTTCTGGGGGAAAATAAAAAAGCTATGTAGTTGCGAAGTAATAACAAGCTAGGGGCACGCACCGAAATGAAAATTAGCGAGCACACAAGGTCGCTGGTCTCCGCTCATATTTCTGGAGGGACATAATTAATCGTCTCTGAGGGTAACGCAGAGGTCGAGCGTTGCCTAGCGACGGCCACAAGTAGTAATACTCGAAGCGATACATATATATGGAAAGTATGGTACCAATCTCGTTTCGACAGCTAAATAGCCAGACCAACATAAGAACGCTAACCCTTGACAAAAACAAAACAAATAGTTACTAAGACGTAATTATATAAGGCTTTCTGTACAGTATTACACATTTTTAAAAGCACTCTAGAGCAATTTTCTTTGCTATTTTAACTGTGTCAGCAAGAAATAAATATTATCGAGCTTCAACAACAAGTGCCTTAATTATTACAAGTTTACGAAACGAACAAAAATTTCGAATTTAAAAAATTGAACAAGAATGCAACCCTGGAGCATTCCAAAATTTTTGTAAAACTCGATGAAACTACGCAAGCTACGCGGCTATAAAGTTACTTGATAAATTGGAACAGCTGATTCGGTGATCCCCGCAACCCCTTCAAGGTCCATTGGGAGGTGGGGGGCGCCCTCTCGTTGGTGAGGGAGGGTGAACGCCCAGCCTCCACCCACGAAGGGCGGATTCTCAATGTTAAAGCGGACGAGGACAACTTTTAAACAGGCCCCTGTTGTAATTGGGGATTCAATTTGCTAGGTTTCTTCTCAGTTTTCAGGTGAGTTGAATGAGTCTAATTACGGTTAGATACAAGTAGTTGTTTCACATAGAAGTTTACGTTGTGAACTTTGCTTGAGCCGCAGTACCGGGAAAATAATAAAACGTTTCCTGCCCTACTTGCGATGCTACACCAGAATGTTCTCTTTTCTCACTCGTACGTTAGCTTTTCATTATCGTATATGATAAAATTGTATTACATACTTACGTATACACAGTTTTCCAGTTGCTGTGTAAACTTACTTCTGGTTCCTCTACTTTTATTAATGTTTTTACACAAACTTGTCGGTTCATTTATTTCATCTCAAACCCATACTAATGATGGGAAAGTTGTCTGTCTGTTTGTCAGTCTTTCGCGACAAAACGAACGAGCGACGAATTAACGTGATTTTACGTGGAGATAGTTGAAGGGATGAAGAGTAACATAGGCTACTTTTTATCCCGGAAAAATCGACAGATCCCACGGAATGCGTAATAAAGGCTTCGCTCAAAAACTACTGCACAGATTTTCATGCGGTTTTCATCAATAGATAGAGTGATTCTTGAGCAAGGTTTTGAGGTATGTTTTATCTCGGAAAAACGGATAGTCCCACGGGAAGCACGATAAAACCTTCGCGCCATAAACCGACTTCCGCACATATACTATTTCGACTATTTCGAATAAAATATAAAATGATTTGGTGTAGTCTTACGAAATTTCTAAGAAGTGTAGAGGAAAGAAACGTAGCAGTGAATTTGGGGTTATCCGTTATTAGCCCCGTAATTATCGGCATTTGGAAAGAGTTGGTCCGACACTTCGCCGAGGTTTCCTAGAATTCAAAGGTCCATATTGTTATAACATGACATAAACTATGTTGAGTCAGTCGTTATATAAATCTATCTCAGCATTTTAGTGAAATCAACAAAGATGCTTGCTTGTTACATATAAGATTTTAGAAATACTGATAAAAACAGTATTCGAATAAAATTATCAGTATTTATTTATACAAGAGTACTGAAACCAAACATTTCATTAAACAAGACCACATTCTAGAAAAACTATAATATTCTTTATTCTAATTACACTTCATAGTTTTCACTTGTAAAATATTATCAATCTTAATCTATTATTATTATAAAGAGGTATAAAGTTAGTGAGCTCGGGATAGCTCCGGCACTACTGATCTTTATTTTTATAAACTTTGACAAGTGTGGGGTAGTTGGTGACCCCAAGAAGAATAAAGGATAAATCACCACTATCAAATATCTCTTACCTACAGGAAAATCTGATACAACTCTGAGGACGCCTCAAGCGGAAAGGGGGAAAAGTTAAGGGGGTTACGTCGCTTAAGCCGCAAAAACGCCGTGGGCGTGAAGAAGTTTCTAAAACAACTCTTTTAAGCGAGAGTTATATAAAAATGATATGTTACTAAAAGTTGTTAAAAATGCATTATCACAAATTATAATAAATTAAACACACACGTCATTCATTAGAAACTTAACATTGAGCCTTAAACATATATAATAAGGATTACATCTATTTTAGCGAGAATCTTACTTTGCCGTCCGAGTAGCGCGGGACGTAATTAACCGTTTGGCAGATACCGTCATTGTATGTAACATAATCTGTAAAACATTGATGCTACTTCGTACAATAAATAGTATACAGTGTTAAAATATTATATGTGTTTAAGTGAAATAAGTAAACGCATTATATTTCAACTTCCTTGTCATTAAACAACAAACAAGTTGTGCCTAATCATGAGTGATTATGTGTGTATATATAGGATGATAATAGAATTATGAACTGGTATTGTAAAAATTAAAATAAAGATTATGATTAAAAAAATCTAAAAATAAATTATAATCTAATAACAGGTTGTGATTTGCTTTACAATTTATATAATTCTTGTTAATAATAAAGAAAAACTTAAAAGAAATAAAATTCAACTAGCGCCATCGCTAATGGCAATCGCTACAGATGCAGGTGTATGTGTATTGACTGGTGATAGGTATACCCTTAATACGCCGCAGACTGACAACTATGTCACACAAACATATTTGTTTGTCGTGACGATGCTTGTGATAGTGAATTATCGTGCATTCGAACGCAATGGCACAATTATAATACGGAATAATATTACATTAAATAAAAACATGTGACTCACGCGGTGTGTCGTTCGTGATGAAAGAATTAAAAATAATCGCAATGTATAATTAATATTTCTTACGCTACATTACGCTATTGAATGCCTTTTTTTTGTTTCCCCTGAGGAAAATGCATTAAGTTGCATACCCCGTCTGTGGCGAGCCGGCGGTTATGTGGGGCTCTCCTCTCCAGAAGGGAGCTGTGCTACCGAGCCCGGCGCCGCCTCTTTCGAGCGGGATCGGCCATCTCCCGACCCCGCTCGGCGGCCTCCTTCTGGAGCATCACTGCTTCACAGAACAGCCACAGCCCTCCAACATCCCTCGTCCGCCAGCATTGCCGCAATCAATGCCGGCGGAGACAGATCTCGCCCGATCTCTGCGACCAAGTCTCGGCGCTCGGAGGCCCACGCGGGGCATTCCGCCAGCGTGTGCTGGGCCGAGTCGAGATCGGATGCGCAGTGGTGGCAATGTGTCGATCCCTCCCGTCCTATTCGACACAGATACTCATTGAAGCAGCCGTGCCCGGTGAGTATCTGAGTCAATCGGTAGGTGACCTCCTCCTCCTCGTGGAGCCAAGCTTCGAGGTGCGGGAGTACGGCACCGACGGCCTGCTGGCGCGCACAGATCCGTAATTCGAGCTGCGCACGCCAGGCCGCCACAATCCGTCGGTGCCACTCCCGCTGAGGCACTTCGTGCGCAGGTTCCAGGGCGCTCCCCCCATCGCTCCCCCGGTCGACACGCCGCGACGAATACGTCGCCGCGTACATGTCGGCCACGATGTCGAATGACGTACGATCCGTATGGCCATTATCCGCTGCAGAGCTCCGTAGAGCTCTGCAGCGGGGGGACCTCGCGCAGTCTTGCGACCACACGGGAGCCCCATACATGGCCACGGATCGCACGACGCCCTCGTACAGGCGGCGAACTCCATCCCTCGGTCCCCCGAGATTGAGCAGCAGGCGATGCAATGCGCCCGCCACCCTTTTGGCTCGGGGGACCAAGATGTTGAATGCCTACATCCTATAACTTACAAAATTTTATAAACATTTATAATTTTTTTTTTTACGTCATAGATCCTTTTATATATAATTTTATGTATCTATCAGTGTATGGACCCCCAAATTTTTGTTCGCTGACGTAGACCCCTTGAAGGTTGTCAAAAACCCCTAGTAGGGGTCGATATAGACCATTTTGGGAATCACTGCACTACACCAATTAGCTCAGTCCAAAATAAGTAAGTAGGTACTATAAATGTATTATGGAATCTGGTGTAACGGATCATATATACATATATTTCATAGAAATATATAGCCAGCCATGACTAAGGCACAAATGTCCGTATTCATCACACAAACATTTGCCCCCACCGGGACTCGAACCTCAGAGATGGCGACACCTTTAAACCGGTCGGACTACGGGGTCGTCAAATTAAAGTATTATTAATTTGTCGTCTTTATAAGACGGTCCTTTGTCGTGGGGATATATATTTAATCAATCTTGCGCGGCGTGTACCAACTGGGTCTTATCGTGACAATGAGACATGCAAAAAAAGACTACCCATTGACATTATAGGACAAAATATTTGTGGACAATATTTGGGGTAATGAGAGTGGGGCAATGTAAAAGACTCATTATGTTATAACATATTAAACATATATTTTAATATTTATTACCGACAATTATCGATGTTCATCAAATCTTCATCAACAAAGGTCATCTGTAATGTCCATATCGCACCCACCGCACCAACTGTTGGGAACTTTAACCTTGACATTGTCGACGAATATATTTACCTAGGCCAATTTATTTATTTATTATTTATTTATTTATTCCTCAGTGCCTAAAAACAAAGGTTTACAACCAGTGTATGTTACCAATGATGACTTACGGCTCTGAGACGTGGTGCTTCACAAAAACCTTCTGCTTCTCTACGTGATCGAATCAGAAATGAGGAGATCCGTAAACGAACCAAAGTCACTGACATAGCCCATAGGATTAGTAAGCTGAAGTGGCAATGGGCCGGCCACATAGCACGAAGATTGGACGGTCGATGGGGCAAAAAGGTTCTTGAGTGGAGACCACGTACCACAAGCGCAGTGTGGGACGGCCACCTACTAGATGGACCGACGACCTAGTGAAAATCGCTGGGTCTCGTTGGATGCAGGTGGTAGTGGACCGGTTGCGCTGGAAATCGATTGGAGAGGCCTATGTCCAACAGTGGACGGCGATAGGCTGAGATGATGATGATTGTCGATGTTAGATATTTATCATGTTTCTAAAATTATTTTTATGCTAGAGCTGAATATTGTAAAAGTGCTTGAGTACCTGCGATTATTACTTTTGAAAATACATCGGTAAGTTGTAGCAGATCGCTCAAAAGTTCTGCATACCTTGGTAAAGTTGTTTAATTGTATGGGCGTATAAACAAAATTGACAAAAACTTTGTTATTTTTACAAAAATTATAATTTTAATAAATGTACATATAATTCCTATATTCAAAAATTATTACAGTGAACGTAGCAAAGCTTAAAATGCGCTCATTTAATTAAAATTAAAAAAAATATATTATGACACAAACTTAAGTGACTATTAAATTCAGGCAATCATTCAAAAACACATCCTTATTATAATTAAATTGAGAACTCATAATTCGATTCAACGTTCCATTTCTCCAAACACGTTTTTACCAGTTTAAAATCCATTACCTCTAACGTTATTTTAATACGCACGTTTGTATGTTCGTGAGTATCGCCATTAGCTTACATTGTTATCATTAATTAATAAATCGTTATATACCAGATTACCAGTCGATAATGTCGGCTGACGCAGCCATAGGTGAATTGCCAAGCAAGCGCGTACGGTGCGGTGGTATTTTGCATTCAAATCAAATGCTTACGTGATTTTAAACACGCTTGTCTAAACACATTGTAAGTTATTCAACTGTAGGAGAAAGCAGGATAATCACTGGGAAATCCTACAAGAAAATGCGACTTGTTGCAGTCTGCAATATATCAAATTTCAAAGACCAATGGTCTTGGTGGACCAATGGTCTCTTTCTTAGGGTAATTTTCGCCAAAAAAATAGATTTAGATATAAAAAGTACATACATACACTCACGCCTTTTTCCCATGGGAGTAGGCAGAGATTACGTCTTTCCACTTGCTACGGTCCTTACATATCTCTTTCGCTTCATCTACTTTCATAACATTCCTCATACATGCTCCACGATTGCGGGTACTTCTGACCTGGCCTTTTTGAGGACACTTTCGATTTGTTCGAAATATGTTCGCCTAGGTCTTCCTCGTCCCGTATCTCCACTCACTCCAGCTTCATAAATCATTTTGGTAAAAAGTAGTTTAATTTAATATACTGTTTCTTTAAAAAGCTTAAATGTTTATTTTCCTTTTTAAGCCCCAGGTTAAACACATATTCATATTTCAATATTACTGATTAAATACACATTTCGGACCACTATTATGAGGTGCGAGTGTCTGCAAATTAGTAAGGACATTGACAGCCAGACAGCTGCTGATAAGAACAACATTTCTTTTTGCATCAACAACAATGATATCATGAACACTGACTAACACCGTATCGGAGCGGTTCATGAGCGAATAGGTACCAACGATATTATCATGGTTAACGCAAATCTAAATGTCATAATGTTTTGACGTTCTATGTCAAATTACAGATGTGTTCGTCTTTCGAAATAGTAAAATGGCGGCTTTTAATATATTTTTTATTTGGGGTTTTTTTTTATTGCCGTACGTGGCAGACGAGCAGCAGCACACCTGATGTGAAGCGTTAACCACTGCTCATGGACTTAAGCAATTCCAGGAGTGGAAACAGCTAAGCCGTAATAAGAATAGGCTTTTTGCCTAAATTTCAGTAGTTAGATACTAATATACCTTGATGCCTATTCTATACAAAATAATTATTATTTTTGAAAAAAATGCTTATTTATAAGAATAATTTTGCATTTAATTAAATATTTGACATTAGTCATCAAAAACGCTCATGACTGTCATGGCGTCTTGAATGACGTCACGCCGTGCAAAACACAGCTGTTTTAGTATCGGAATATTCGGTATTGTGAAGTTATTTTAATAAAAAATGATTCATCGTATTACAAGTACTGCATAGTGCCCCAGTGTACAAGCACAAGTATTAAAACACCAAAAAAAATATTTATATACGTGCCAAACAATCAGCACATACGTAAAAAGTGGCTAACACTCGCGAGAAGGAATGATGCCCATTCTTTTTCGCACTTCCACAAGACACTTGGGAATGACATTTTGACTTTGACGTTTCGCACGGCGTGACGTAACACTTTAATTGGTGTTTGCTGTCACGTGACTTATGGCTTATTTTGTGCAATTTTATTATAAATAATCAAAAGTTATTATTTTATAAAACTTTGTTTTTTCATAATTAAATGATCATCTTAATAGTTATGCAACCTAATGCATCAGATTTGTTCATAGTGGATACAAGCCTATACTCTCTTTAAGCCTCGTTTGAAGAGGGACATGTCACAGCGCGGGGAAACACCGCAACAAGAAGATCATTCCACAGCATACATGTCGTGGAAGAAATGATCGCTGGAAACGCACCGTACTAGACGGGAACGGATCCAGGTAGAAAGGGTGAAGTCTATTGCGGCGTCGAGTGGTACGGTGATAGAATGGTGGCGCTGGTACCAAGTCAAACAATTCCTCGGAGCACTCCCCGTGCTAGAATATTATTATAACGTAGTTATAAAAATATTCTAAATACATATATAGTTTGGTTAGTAATAAGGATTATCCTTATCCATAAATTAATCTCTCCATTTTTCGTTTATTTTAAACAAAAATGATTATATTCTTTGTACTATCAGCAACATTTTAAAATTTACAATTGCACTACAACACTACAAAAAACGCCTTTATTACGAGCTACATAAGGTCAATATGTAATCTGAAGCGTTGCGAAAACCACCGCTATTACGAACGACATAAGAACTGTATGTACAGATTCAATCTAACCGTTAAAACTACAGTGGGTAAGATCGGGAGTTTCAGTATTCTTTCCCAATTTCTATAGGTGCAAACAGCGACTTGATACAATAAGCCAATCTCCAGAAATCAACCGAACGGAAACCGAAGAAAATCAACCGAAAGAAGTACCACGATCTTACCGAAGTTTCTCGACATAACAATAGGTACGACGCGCCTTCCTTTTTCCTGGTTGCTTAAGTTGTGTTAAAATCGCCACAAATAAAGTCATAAGTGCAGTCGTTGAAGTGCACTTTCGGCGTTGTCCTCACTTACCATCAGGTGACAAGAAGGTTAAATAAGGGCTTTCCTGTCATCAGCAAAAAGTACTCGCAGTTAATGAGGGGATTCAGTAATTTTCTCGTTAGCACTGCATTACGTGACCGGCCACACGTGTCTAATGGTGGTTCCAACGCGGTACGTTCGTTATAAAATAATGTATGTTATGCGTCTGTAAACATTTTGCATATTAACCATGGCAACGCCTCGTTTTGAATTTCATGACATAACTAATGACTTCCGTGAAGAATTAAAAAAAATATTAAATAAAATTATGACTGGAAAAGAAACAAATAATTTTTTCACAATATGGCGGCTGGTAGTCGCCGGAACCTTCAAAAATAGGTCCACGCGTTTGGTCTTCAGTGATATACAGGGCGTCCCACGGCTATGTACCATAGAAGGAAAGTACATTAAATATTGTAGATAGAACATTTTACTGAAAGAAGACATTATTTTAATTTCAAAAACAATTTTAACTGTATTCATAGATTTTTGAATAATTACACGTTTGAACCGGGAATCGAACCCGCCACACAAGAAAAAAAATACCCTGTTGGCTTTATCATACCGATCGGAAAGCTCAAAAAAACCCAATTGTTTTTAAAATATCCTTTTTTAATTTAATATATCCAGTGCCACTAAATCTAAAGATACTTCTCAAGCTAACATCCATCTAGCCGTTCAGGTTACAGGACGCGACAAACATTTTAATACAACGCCTAAAGCCCGCCATTTTGTTTCTTATTTTCATTTAACTAAAATCTCTAAGCTACCGCGTATACCGTTTACCGTGGGAGAGCCATGCTTCGGCACGAATTGGGCCGGCTCGACCGGAGTGATACCACGGCCTCACAGAAAACCGGCGTAAAATAGCGCTTGCGCTGTGTTTCGCCGAGTGAGTGAGGGTACCGGAGGCCCAACCCTCCCTTCTCCCTTCTCTCCTCTGGTGTTGCGGGTGTCCATGGGCAACGGTATCGTTTACCATCAGGTGATCCGTTTGCTGCCCTATCCTATAAAAAAAAAAAAAAAAAAAGCTAAAATACATAATAAAACATAACATTCTTTCTGGCGCAGTCGGGTAAAAAGGTCTTTTTAACTTCCAAATTCTGTACGAAACGGCTCATTAGTAAAGATGAATTTTGCGAGATATTTTTTGTTTTACAATAATAAATTAAAAATAAGACGTAATTGGAAAATTAAATAGAATGGTATTTTTTGGTTGATTACATTTTCTCTGAAACAGATCATTAGTCAGACATGAAATTTGCGCGAAATAAAAGGTTGCGATGTGTTTTACATATTGTACTGATCATATTTTTACTCCGACAATCTTTTAAATAATAAAGAAAAGCCTTTAAGAAATAAAAATGAAGTTAGCATGATCGCTAAGTTTTTATTACTGAGAAAATGCTAAAGGTCATTGACCGATGTTACACCCTTAATAGCAGAAGCGACACAGCCAAGTTACTAGGTTACGTACGTAGGTGCTAGTGATGTGCCGGATATCCGTATTTGTATCCGCGGATATCCGAGGCAGAAGAAAGATTCGTATCCGTTACTTTTTGGCGGATCTTTTACGGGTCTATTTAGCAGAGTCTTCTTTAAAGAATAATTCATATTCTTGAGGATGTTTCCTTTGTAAATGTTTACCCTTACGAGAATACATCACAAGTTTTGCACTTTGCACATTCATCATTTATTATCACAAAATAATTCCATATTACACTACTAAACTTCTTTGTAGACATTTTTTTAAAAGCATGTACAAATACCAAACACAAGCGTTATCTATGCTACCAAGTCACATTAAAGTAAAACAAAACAAAAAAAGTCCCGCCGCGCATTGCAAGTCGAAACATGTTTCAACTAAGTTCGCGCGCACCGCCACCGATTATGTAAGAAAGTTAAAATCCGTATTCAGATCTGTATCCGCGGATCTAGTTTTTGACGATCCGGCACATCACTAGTAGGTACGGCTACGTTGATTAGCCCTTATTCAGATTACAATAAAAGTTCTTATATATATATACACTAGCTGAGCCGACAGACGTTGTCCAGTCAAATGTCTCAAATGTTATGTCTCGCTGTATGTAAAAAAAGATAACCCCGCTTTTCTGTTGAAATTTTTCCTGAATTTTCTTTGCTATAAACCTCACGGAGCCCGAGACCTTTCCAACGAATGCAAAACCGTGGAAATCGGTTCGTGCGTTCTGGAGTTATAGCGTCAGGAAGGAAAACCCAATTTATTTTTACCTATATAGGTAGTAGATTATTAAAAAAACTACTCTTCTTCAGAATTCTAAGCCTTCTCGAGAAGATAATTTTTTTATCTCCTATCTTCAATTTTTTAATAAATGGTAGGTACTCTTGATAAAAACAAATTACGCGTATTTTACATAAAACTGAGAAACTACAAATTTACTATTTTATTATTATTGTCTCATTTGCTCGACTGTGCATCGAATGGTCGACCACCGTAGCCGACTGGTTACATATATGTGTCTATCTACCTTAAACCCGATAACATAGCCTCATAGTGCTTAGTTTCGGTCAGGGTAATAGAAAATTTACAAACTAGCTAGTGCCCGCGACTTCGTCCGTGCAAAACACCCGTCCATACTACAAACTGGCGTTTATATTGCGAATAGGATTGTTATCTAGCTACAAAAAGTAACATATCCATATAAGACGTATAAATAACGCAAGGCAAGCAGCCAAGCGAAAACACCGTCTTGTTATCAGATAACTCCGATTGTTGCTCTGATAAAAATACGCACGGAGCGCCGTTGCCGCTCCGGCGGCGCGCGACCGCGACGTTGCCGTCCCGCCGCCGCAGCCATTTGCAATTCAGATGAGAACAGTGCCAGTCGGCTGTTACGCCACCGCCACACGTTCGTGGTCTCAAAATAAAAACAATGTTTTATTTAAATTTAAATGTTGACGCCGCGAGTTTCTCGCGTTGTCGTTCACGTAAACTACCGACCGATTATTATAACAAATGAACATTTTTAATGTTACCACAGACCCATTATCAGTTTAATACATGATAATTAAGAAAAATATAAAAACATTTAATAAGCATCAACAGTTTATTGACACGAATTCCAAATTCCTTAATAACTTCTGTAATAATGAAGCCAGCGTAATAATTCTAAATACTATAATGGACATAACATGCGGCCATTCTTTTTTTGTATTGTACAAAAATTAATGAGGTATTTCGCTGACTCAACACAGACAGCCATGACAGGAAACGAGTAACCGTCAAGGCCGTGGCAGTTGGAACTCGAAACCGATTAGCTAAATTATTTAATATTACTTATTTATAGCTTACTAGCGACCCGCCCCGGCTTCGCACGGGTGCAATGCTTATTTATCTACGTCCCTGCATTTTGTAATATCTTCGGAAATATTTACTTAAATTACATGCTGTAAAAAGCATATTGATCTATATACTTAATTGGATAAGGATTGCTATATTGTTTAAAATCACTTCGTAAATAACCATTTTATTAGTAAAGAATAAAAAATGGTTATGGTAGGTTATCCCTAAGAGATAGACATAATACCATCGCGGACTTTTTAAGGTGGATAATACTGTAGTACATTATTTTGGTCTATCTCGTAGGGGTCAGTCAGTGATTTTGCAATATAAGCGCAAAAAAACGTGCTTATTTACTATATCACATTAGAAACCTCTAAATTTATCAGTGTTTCTCTACTATATTATGCATGTATTATACATATAACTTAAGAATCACTCTATCTATTAAAGCCGCATCATAATCCATTGCGTAGTTTTAAAGATTTAAGCACATAGGGACAGACAGACGGCGGATAGTTTTGAGACTTAGAGACTTTGTTTCATACTATGTAGTGGATGTAGTGAAGTGATACTTACTCCTATATAATACGTGTAATGGTGACAACATTTATTTACCTTATCGTGTTTGGAACTACATGTGTGCAAAGAGGTTAAGCAAGTTAGCGTTTACGACAAAATAATGCATTGTTTATGGATAACGTTCCATTTTCAAAATTATTTACGGCGCACATTGCTTGCACTGACATCCACTTTACAATGTAAATGACGTAAGCAGCTATTATAAAACTTTTTTTTTTTTTGTTCCCCTGAGGAAAATGCATTAAATTGCATACCCCGGCTGTGGCGAGCCGGGGTTATGTGGGGCTCTCCTCCCCAGAAGGAGGAGGCCTACCCACTAAAAACCTCAGGGATGGCCTTCCTCAGGCATGTAGGGAGCCCCCGGGAACACCAAGCCACCTCCGGGAACCCCCAGCCTCCGCTCCCCTGCCTAGAGGGGAGCCCTCCTCGGGGAGGCTACTACCTCCCCGGTCTCCTCCACCGACGACGCCCCCCGGCCACGGAAGGGGCGTGGTCCATCCCGGGTCGTAGCAGTCGCGACTTCCTCGCGCCCGCCGGCGACCCGCGGCGGCGCCGCAGCTGTGCTGCCGAGCCCGGCGCCGCCTTCTTCGAGCGGGATCGGCCATCTCCCGACCCCGCTCGGCGACCTCCTTCTGGAGCATCACTGCTTCACAGAAGGAGGCCACAGCCCTCCAACCTCCCTCGTCCGCCAGCATTGCCGCAATCAATGCCGGCGGAGACAGATCTCGCCCGATCTCTGCGACCAAGACTCGGCGCTCGGAGGCCCACGCGGGGCACTCCGCCAGCGTGTGCTGGGCCGAGTCGAGGTCGGATGCGCTGTGGTGACAATGTGTCGATCCCTCCCGTCCTATTCGACACAGATACTCACCGAAGCAGCCGTGCCCGGTGAGTATCTGAGTCAATCGGTAGGTGACCTCCTCCTTAGCTATTATAAAACTTATTGTTCAAATCGATGAAAGAACTTGAATCTTATTTTGTAATAGCACACTTACATCCCTTGTATCACCACATATTCTATACTAATATTATAAAGAGGAAAGATTTGTTTGTTTGTTTGTTTGTAATGAATAGGCTCCGAAACTACTGGACCGATTTCAAAAATTCTTTCACCTTTGGAAAGCTACATTATCCCCGAGTAACATAGGCTACTTTTTATCCCGGAAAAATCGACAGGTCCCACGGGATGCGCAATAAAGGCTTCGCTCAAAAACTACTGCACACATTTTCATGCGGTTTTCATCAAAAGATAGAGTGATTCTTGAGCAAGGTATTGCGGTATTTTTTATCTTGGAAAAACGGATAGACCCACGGGAAGCGCGATAAAACCTTCGCGCCATAAACCGACTTCCGCGCATATGTAGCCGTGGGCAAAAGCTATGACCCTTAACCCTCCATAGACCCAATCCCGAAATCCACGCAGGCGAAGCCGCGGGCAGAAAGCTAGTATAAAATAAAGTCGCTATCCGCCGTCTGTCTGTCCGTATGTATGCTTAGATCTTTAAAACTACGCAACGGATTTTTATGCGATTTTTTTTAATAGATAGAGTGATTCTTAAGAAAGGTTTATATGTACCATACATGCATAATATAGTAGAGAAACACTGATAAATTTGGAGGTTTCTGTTTGTATTGGTCTAATGACAAAAAAGCTGTGAACGTTGTATATGAGGACATTTTGTAGTAGGTATATTTACATAAGTATTGCATCCGTGCGAAGTCGGGGCGGGTCGCTAGTAGCAAATAATTTAAAATCACAAAGGATCTGCAGTAATTACGGTAGCATACACTTAAGCAGTGCTTTAGAACGCAATATATATAGTTTAAATCAGTCAGGGTTTTGTACACTTAGGCTTTGTGTAGACATGAGTTTGAATGCTAAACAATTTTTATAAAAATCTATTGGAATATTTTGTGCATATTTTGATTACTCTAAAGGAAATTATGGTGTCAAGTAAAACACTCTCATTTAGACAAATATAAATCAATTTTAATAAATCTTTAATTTTAG
Source organism: Scirpophaga incertulas (assembly GCA_036419045.1). NCBI lineage: Eukaryota > Metazoa > Arthropoda > Insecta > Lepidoptera > Crambidae > Scirpophaga > Scirpophaga incertulas. The sequence goes on from CM071646.1 coordinate 17,427,628, forward strand.
GTTATACAGAAAAAAGTTCGTCGCACTTATCGATACAAATCACCGTAGCGCAAAATCGCTGCTTAGCACTCTAACGGTTAAGTGCCTACTTTTTTATCAACAAAAAATAGTTATTTAATAGTAAATTGAGTGAAAATTGAACTATCCAACGATTAGCTGAGATGCATTTAAAAATAGTTAACTGTGATTAAGTTATTTCTGATATATAACACATTCCGTGAACACTTTTCAGTGGAAATTCCCCGAGCCATCAAAAACCGCTTCGGAACGAAGGCGGCTGGGGAAAGATGACACTACACAAGAACAGGTTTAAGACTCACCCTGGGAGCAGCGCAAGCGGACTCCCGACTCCCTGGTAGCGGGATTGAGTTACCTTCGCCGTGTACCTATTGTCGCGTAACCTCACGCAAATTATTCACAAGTAGCCCTCTGTTATGGCACATTTTAACGCCACGATGCAATTTCAGCTTACTCTTTAAACTCAGACTTTACTATTTAGTTGACAGAAAATGTTAAAAAAAATCAATAGTTATTTATTTTCCAGATTGTTTTTTTTTAATAATACCTTAAAATTTCTTGAAATGATATCTTAAAAATTAATAGGTATATGCTTCTTTTAAGCACAATGTAAAGGAACACTACCTATGAAGTTTGTCTACTTTCTGCACTTGATCATATTATATTATGGTATGGGTAAGTATATATGTGTATGTATATATATTTATATATTCATTATTATGTATGGGTGTATCAAAACAGTTAATCATATCTATTATAATAATGTAGGTATATAAATGTGACGCTTTTATTATTAATATAAAAAGAAACAATTATATATAAATACTGCGTCCCCGCAATTTTCACAAAACCGTCTGGAAGAAATCTCTCTGAGATATAAGCTCGCCTTTGGATCAATTAACTTGGTACCTGATATTTTTTTTATTTTTATTGTAACTTTGTTTTATTGTGTACAATAAAGAGTTTATATATATAATTATCTGACTACACGTTTGGTACAACGGGTCGGTGCGGTGGTACGATTCGTGCCTTCTCTTGAGAAAAAGGCAAGAGGAAAAAAATCCTAGTAATTAATAAGTATGATATATTTGTATGCATCTTAATTATGGATTGAATAATCAATGTCTGAATATTTTAGTAATTGCTTTTGATTAATTAAATTTTTACACATTGATTTAAGGTCATAAATTCATAATTTGCCTTTCTCAGAATGCCCCCGGATCTAGACTAAGTTAGTCAATTTGGAACTATGATACATTTTGGAATCTAAACCCTAAAGTAGTTCATCATTTTAGAATATAGATAGGTATAAATGTGGGGGGGGGAGGGGGCTACGACTGTGAGGGACAAGACCATCTGTCCCCACAAAACGGAGAATAAACACCTTTCTCCTGACAGAGAATTGATATGTTACTTGTAGAAGATAATAAATAAGGAAATGTAATAATACTAACACAAACAAAAAAGAGTGCGGACCAAAGAGTCAGCAGAAGACTAGAAAGATTTCCAAAAAAAAACCCTAAAGTATATTGAATACAGTTGGTCGACTTTCGGGTTTTTCATAAATAATGTAAGTAAATATTTCCTTACGCGGCCCCTCGCTGAAACTTTCACAATAGATTACCCAAGGTCGATGGCACTAGCGAGCGCCTTTTGAAGCTTGTTTCCATTTTAATTGCGCCGCCATTCTGGACGAGTAATAAACTCGTCGGTCGGCTGTTAAAACATTACAATTATAGAATTTCACTTACACGAATTGTTCCAATTTTTCTTTAATCAATTTGTAACTCGTTTAAACGTTTTACAGACTACAAGTCTTTTAAAGTTTACAAGAAATGTTATTTCTGATGGATTTTTAACTTTGCTGGTTATTCTACTTTAGTTGGTCCTTTTTGTGTAATTTTTTAATAAGTTTTCTTTTATGTAGAACTTGCGCACCGCACGCAACACGAAAGTGTATGGACCAGAACCCCTAATGCCCATTCCACAGGCAGAAGTTAAAACCTGGCTGCGCAAGAGAACAGAGGAACTACACCTAAAAGAATGGATAGCCAAGGAGGGGTGCAAGCGAACTGTGCAAGTGTGGCCGACCAACGGGAGAAACTTCTCCATTCCCCGGCGTCCCTACCAGAAGCATGCAGCAGCCCACGGAGGCTGATCTAAGATCTAAGATCGATAGGTATCTTTTAGACGTTAGTTGAATATAAATAACATTTTAGTCGAGATCTGCGACTACCCTCATCGTTTAAACATACTAGTTTTTACAAAGTTTCTTTGTATTTTTGCAAAATTTTCATTATTATAAAAAAATATGTTAAAATTAAGTGTAAGTCTGCCTTGCCCCCTCCCCTGAGAGGGCGAGCGCTCCGATGAAGCCGATAGGGCCCCAGGCTTTCTGCCCGGCCAAAGGCATTAGGCAGTGTTTAGTTGGTAGGCTGGCCTTCTGTCAGAGTCCAACATAACCACCCGCCGTAGAGCGGGCGCGGGTGGTATCCGGTGCAAGGTCGTCCAAGCACCAGGGGGTTGTCATAGCGACCACTGTGGTGGCGCGCCCCCTATGAGGATTCACTGACTCCTCCCGCGAGGAAAAAAAAAATTAAGTGTAAGTTACTGGGTATTGCAAAAAAATGTGTCAACATAACTAGGATTTTAATCCAGAACACAACTTAGTCTAATTAATCAATTTTATTTGTATATTATCTACATTTCTTGTCGGGTTACATCGATTTTTCTAACAGGAAAGAGAAATTACCCCATGTCCGTCCCTAGGTCACAAACTATCGCTATACCAACCACATTTTATCGAAACCGGTTCAACCGTTTTCGATAACATAACAGACAGACACAGTTACTTTCACAATTATAATATTAGAAGGCCTTAGTAAGTTATAAGTTGTGTATAAAATGAATCACTAAATATGCAACAATTTTCAGTATAATTCGCCTTTTTTCATTACGTTTCACATTTTCTTAAATCTAGATTTTATTTTAATAAGCCCGCCATTCGGTTCGTATTGGTCGGCTGTTAAAATACCTATCTCAATAATAAAATTCAACATTTTACCGTTTCATTAATTAATTTCCATCATATAGAAACATGTTAACAGTTGCTTATATTTGAATCAACCGACGGCTCTTCAGACGTATTAAAGATGGCGGTTTCTGGAGGAATCCACTATATTGGATTGAAATATTCATTTCTTAATGTACTAATCTTACATTATTAATAAAAGTCGGTTTCTTTTTATTATGTTTGAGTAAGCACATTTTAATACACAAAAATTTTACAATCAATACAAATGTGGTGGCTTCAATTTGTAATTTTTTAAATTGTCAACTGTGCGTCAACAGCTAGGCTATATGTTGTTAACCCTGCATATTGAATTCGTTTGATTTAGTGTCAAATAAAAATATTTTTCTTTTCTATCACTGGGGCTTATTGGAATACTTATTTAGTTTCAAAAGTAGTACATCAAAATCGGATCGGTATAGTATGAAAGACACAAATAATAATACTGTATGTAGAAAGAAAGATACATATTATATACATACGTGGGTTCGGTACTGCTATTCTAACCATGCCCGGGGTCGATCCTGCTATGCCATATATTTTTCGATTTTCATATATCGCACCTTTAGAATTGAAGTGACCTAATCCAAAATTCTTGTTTTTTTGGTAAACGCTAAAAATGTGATTGAAGAGTTGTTTTTCTATTACAATGCTTTAAAGCATAATTGTATGTTAATTGTCATATTTTTTATTATTAATGGTAGTATATGACTTATTTTCATGATTGTATACTAAACTAGTCTGTATAACTAATTAGAACAAGAATTTTGAATTAGGTCACTTCAATTCTAAAGGTGCGATATTTACGAGTATCTAACGTGTTTCGCACTTGCCTTCACCCGACTTTATTTTATTTTCCATGTAAGATCGATAGGTATATTTTAGACGTTAGTTGAATATAAATAACATTTTAGTCGAGATCTGCGACTACCCTCATCGTTTAAACTTACTAGTTTTTACAAAGTTTCTTTGTATTTGCGATATTTATCTAACTCTCGGATGGTTGAAGAAAATATCAGAGGCAACCTGCATCGACCTACAAAGCAATTCAAAAGTCTATGTGAGTTCGACCAATCGGCACTGGGCCGCGATATACGCGCAATAAACGCGGGTCGGATATGAATTGTGATATGTATGTAAATAAATAAATGAATAAATTCTAGTCTGATATACGATATCCACAGAAAGAATAAGAGCAAGGACTCGTGTTTTGTTTATACCATATAGGCGGTAAACAATCTAATAAAATTACGATGGCAAGTAAACCTGCAAAGTTGTAAAGCTACGGCCTTACCAGAGGTTATGGTACTAACCCAGTTGCCGTCCTATCTTTTATAACACGTAATAAATGTTCGCAGTATTCGTTTTGTTGTAAGGGTTTTCGTTACTGGATACTCTGACCAGGGCTTTGAATACCGTTAAAAATTTGGTATCGTTACTTTCATGATCTATGGATAACGTTAAAAGCGGAGGTAACGTTATTCCATATAACGATACTTTTACCGGTAAATGGACTTGTTGTTATTGATTTTTTTTCGGTAATTAATAACGTTACCTTGAAGTATCGTTACTTTTTAACATTATCAAAGCGTTACCGTTACTTTAATGAAGGAAAGAGGTAAAAATATTGTTTGTCTCTTTAAGTCTTTTTCCTTTCTAAGCAGTGAAGCATCCTCGCGTCTGTATTTCGTGATTTTTTACATTTTTTACATGCACGGGCTGGCAACAGCGCCTCAAGTAACGAAAAAAGTATCGATACTTTTTAACGTTATTTGTTAACATTTTAATATTGGTCACGATAAAAAATATCGTTACCACACCCAATTACCGTTATTTTTCTTACAGTTAAAATTTTACCGGTATCTCCAGATATCGTTAAAGTATTATCGTTATGAAAATACCGTTACATAACGATACTTTTAATGTGAATTTGGTAACGTTACCAAGCCCTGACTCTGACTACATATTATGTCACATGTTAGCAATGTTGGTACTCTGCTTGTAATTTTTGTAGGGGTTTGCGAACATGCTCTAAATCTCGCAGGAACCATATGTACAAAACTAAAACTAACTATCCAAGCAATCTATCTGGAAATAATAATGTTAGTCTACAAGAACATCCCCGCCCAACGACAACAATATACGGTCATTTTGAAATACAAGCCTCCGCAACCCGGGGGCGCGGAGCGGGCCCTTAATGGAGCCCTGCACAACCACACCTCTGCCGGCCTCGGCCGCTGCAAAATGGCGGACCTGAAACTGACCAACCGGCGTGTTCAGCCCGCTGCACGTATTACAGGATAAAGCTAGTACTCGTTACTTAACGGATTTTTTTCTGAGTCTTAAGTTTGTTAATGTTATGCGACGTTTGTCTAAGTCGTGGCCCTGATCAAAAATGTAACCTTTTAATAATTACGTATCAACATCTAACTTAGAAATCTTTACAATTTTTTTGAATATTGGTTAAGAAAAAGGATATATATAAAAAAAACGGAAATAACTCGACAAAGAACTTATCTATATATATAAAAATGAAACCCGTTTCGCGTTGTCACGGCATCACGTGTTGAACGGCTGAACCGATTTCGATAATTCTTTTTTTTTAATGTTTGTGGAAGTCCAAGGATGGTTCTTACGGAAAAAAATATTAAGAAAATCTCTCAGAAATATTGAAAAGTATACATTTAATTTTGCATATTTTAAAAAACGCGCGTTACGAATGTCAATTTTTTTTTTATACGAATGTCAACGTCATTCACAGCCATAGACTATATTAAAAGAGCATCGTTTGTTAGGTACCCATACCTAAGATAGGTCAACTATACAAAATAAAATAGTGCATCAAAGCTACGCTAAGGCGGTACGAAGTTCGCCGGGTCAGCTAGTTATAAATAATTTTATAAATAAGTTTATTTTGACATGGCAACGTATAATAGTTGAAGAATGCAGTTGACATTTTCGATTGGTTCAAATAGCACCTATTTGGTATGGTAGCATGAAGACGCGGATTCGAATCCCGAATCGCTCACGTTTTTTTCATATTAATACATCACATGAATTAGTACAATCGACAGCTATTAATTACATTGGAGAAAGTACAAGTAAACAATTAGTTTTCCTATAGAATTTAAAGAAATTGACTACATCAGATGTAATGAGGCAGTATCCTGTCCAAAGTAGAAAGAAATATGTTATTGGCCATTTGCAAGTTAACCTAAATATAAGTGTAAGTGTAACTGTATTGAGTAGACTTTGTTCACAATTCGTAGATATAATGTACGTGCAAATGAACTTGACAGTACCAGCAAACTGTTCTTTCAGTTTGGAATTTATGTTACAGTAAACTTTGAACATATTTGCAATTATCTGACACTAACAAGCTGAAGAAAAACATCGTGACGCAACATGCATACCCTTGTGAAGAAATACAAAGGTGTGCTCACAATCAAAAATTTTATTCTTCAAATAGAATTTTTATGCATGTAAAAGATCCTACGCCATTGGTTCACAAGAAGACGGGAGATCTTGTAATGGAAAGAACCAGCAAAAATTTTCTTCTACATGTTTTTTTTTGTCGTGTTGACTTTGCAAGTTATCAATTCGAAGCTGGCCTCAGAACTCAACTGCCTTTATATAACTGTGAATATTATCGCTATAAAACTATAGTTCACTATTTCGATGTGTTACTATTGCCGAAACATTTGGCAACATAACATAAAAAATATTAAATATGTCAAATAATGTCACTAAAGTATGCATGTTTCTTGCACGAATTGCTGCGAATGGGGACACCATTATATTTGCGCAATAAATTAATAGTTACGTCTTGTCCATCAATGCTCAGAGATAGAGGTCGCCAATTGTCCCTTCCCATCATAAAATTGTCATCTACCAGGGGTTCCTTTAAATACTTAAACTGCTGCTGCTGCCAAAATATGGAATAACTTGCCACCACCCATTCGAATGGATTCATTTTCGCTACAGTCTTTTCGAAAGAAATGTCGTGAATGGCTACTTATGCGGCAATCCCTGGTAGTAATATAGCATGGGTGGACTGATGGAGTGCCTATTTTATTTTTTATTATTAGTATTTACTCAGTTTTTATTTTTCCTTTTTGGTAATATTTGGTTTTGTACCTCTAACACTGCTTTTAACAATAAATTGTAAAAGGTTGCGACAGAATAGCAGAGGTTGTCGCTAGTCGGCAACTACTGAGTTGTAAACCATTTTGTCTTAACGAGAATTATAAAATCACAATGTTATAAAATCAAAATAATGTAAGTTTGTTAAGACAAATAAATTGATTTATTATTATTATAACTCACTACGAATTGACTCAATAAAATTAAATGTGATCTTTGGCAGACTAATATTACACTGTAGAGTTGTTACTACTACACTGTAGAGGCGAGGATTAGCATAAGAATTTAATTGAAAGCCCGGTAGCCAAAGCAGCCGAGGTGCTCGCACGGTCTAACACCCACGCAAATGTAATTGCCTAATAAATAAAGATTTTATCGAGATCACTTTCCTCGATAAAGCTGCCTAATTTATTATTATATTTGGCCGGTGAATGCAGAAGTTGTCGAGCATACAGCTCACTGACATACCCAGTCTCTTGTCATTATAACGATGTCTTTAATTTATTACGGTTAACTTTTCGCCCACATTATAAATATTCCCATAGAAAATATATGTATATTTTCCCGCGGTAAAAGAATATGTTACCCCTTTCCCGGAGTGTCAAACTATTAATCTATACTAATATTATAAAGAGGAAAGATTTGTTTGTTTGTTTGTTTGTTTGTAATGAATAGGCCCCGAAACTACTGGACCGATTTCAAAAATTCTTTCACCTTTGGAAAGCTACATTATCCCCGAGTAACATAGGCTACTTTTTATCCCGGATAAATCGACAGATCCCACGGGATGCGCAATAAAGGCTTCGCTCAAAAACTACTGCACAGATTTTCATGCGGTTTTCATCAATAAATAGAGTGATTCTTGAGCAAGGTTTTGCGGTATTTTTTATCTCGGAAAAAACAGATAGTCCCACGGGAAGCGCGATAAAACCTTCGCGCCATAAACCGACTTCTGCGCATATGTAGCCGTGGGCAAAAGCTATGACCCTTAACCCTCTATAGACCCAATCCCGAAATCCACGCAGGCGAAGCCGCGGGCAGAAAGCTAGTTAATGATATAAAGGTAAAGCTGTTTTTATCAGATTTTCTCGCAGGATAGAGATAATTTCACATGGTTTATCTATCGTATAATTATTATTGTTATTTAATAATTTTTACTTTTTTATACTGAAAGAAGGTCAGGTCAAGAGTAGCTGACGAGGGTGTATGAAAAGTCGAGGTAGCTAGGAAAAATCGCGAAAGTGCACCCCGCCACGCGCCCCGATATGCCTAGCCAGCGCGGTGACAAGGTGCATAAGGAGCATTTTCCCCCCGCAAAAAAAAAGGAAGTATGTTTGGGTCGTAGCCAGTGGAAAACCGCGATCTCTCACTCATGCGATAGGAAAGAGGATTGAGGAGGAGAGATTTAAACTATATACAAACAAAACTGCGTCAAAATTGATACAGCTGTTTTGATGTCAGAACGTAACAGATAATTCTAATTACTTTCACATTTAAAATATTGGGATAATAAGTATATTTTAATACATATATAAACTGCATAGCACGGTTGGCGCCCACTTTCTTCTGAAGAATATATATTTCCGTACGCCTAGAAGGCACCCGTAAACCGCTATTTGATGTGAAACCTAGTAGTACTTGTTATGGAAGCAATCGCTTTCTAAACAGATCTTGAACACTACACGAAGACAAATTTATTAATATTATTAGTTTTGATAGGTTGTATCAATTGGTTTTAAACCTAAGATCACAGAAGTGATGTATGATTTCAAAATAAAAACATAGCGGTTTAACTACTATTGGCTCTACCGTGAGTTTTCGATAGATATTTTTATATATACTTTAAAATACGCGACAATTTCTAGGTGCAATCTTCATTTAGCGAGATAAAATCTTCTACTTTCTGATGGATTGATTGATTTTATCTTTTACTGCTTTGATTGCATTGAAATTCAAATGTAATATTAATTTCTAATTAACACAGTAATTTCGTCGTGTTCAGTATGCATACAGACATGAACAATTATTTTTTTAATTTGGCATCGACTCGAACTATACCGACAAAATGCTTTTGAAGTTCGGATTAAAATTAAACCCTGCAGAGTGCTTCGCAAAAAAAATTACCCTCCTATACGAACTGGAGGGTAAAAATAAGTTTGGAACAATGGACCTTGGGTAAAAAGCCCATTTAGCCATGCATTACGCATGACCATCAAACTAGGGTTACGTAATGCTGCTGTCGATAGGGTTGCCACTCAGGCTAGTCCGGCTTTTAATTGGCTATTTATTTAACATAAGATTCTTTTTTGGAGTGACCTGTATTGAAGTCGCAGATGGCTATATATGGCGGGAGGGATTGGTTTTCGGGTGATGGGGTCGGGCGGGCCAGTTAGAATTTTCCTTGGACGACGAGTTTTGACTACAACGTGTACTAAATATATTTATTTATAGCATTACATGTATGTATATATATATATTAATTTATTTATTGTATTGTATGTATATTCATGGTATGTATATGTTTGTCTTATGAATAATTTTGTTTAACAGTTTTGGTTGCTTTGACGTTACTCATTATAAGTAGCATTCCGTAGACACTCACAGGTTGGCTGGAAGAAATCTCTAATAGAGATAAGTCCACCTTTGTGAACCACATTTATTTCCTTTTTTTTCTGCGTAACTAATTATGGCAATAAAGTATATATGTTAAACAATGTAGGAAAAAGGGTCGTGATGCTACTAAATGGTGAGGGCAGACTCCCTTCGTTAGTATTAACTCATTTAATAATAATACAATAATTATTTCCAGTCTCCAGGGCAAAATATGCAGCGGTTTATAATAATAATATACTTTTACTATTTAATTTGATTTGTACTTTTGTATTTTAGATGGCAACCCTAGCTGTGGCTCATGTCTTTCATGTAAGGGGCACGATTCAGTAAGTAGACATCAATGGAAAGCTTTAGCGGTGGGTGATATCTGTTTTATAGAATATTAAATATTTACGAGAACGTAATGTACTTAAAATGTTCGTAAAAAATATAGATTTTTGTTGTATGTTGTAAATAAAAGTGAATTAGTGAATATTAGACAAAACTAGATTTTAACATAAATATTCAATACCTCGCACAGTCTTACATATCGCTATAAAATAATCTATATAAGTACCTATGAAGACAAAATATATATTATTTAATTTTATGATTTATATATCTATTTATATATGTTTATAAAATTTTGTAAGTTGTAGGATATAGGTATTCAATATATGTTTGCGAACCTCTGCTCTACAGTATTAAGGAAAAGCTGCTTACTCCTAATTCGCTGTTTTATAACTCGTAACTTTATCATACTGTCAACTGAATTTCTTACCCTGTAATTATTTATCCGCGTATCCAGTAGGAAAAACATTTACCTGTAACAGAAAAGAACAATAAGTTAGATTACAGTGTATAATTAATAAATCAATTATTTGATTAAATATAAAAATGTCGGTAACGTTGTGATTTCGTTTTTGGTTATTCATGTAATTTGCTCTTACCTACTAGAAATATAGTAATATATTGTATATACGTATTATACATAATTATCAATAATTAAGACTCCAACTGAACATAATAAACATTACAACGATTAGTGAACCATTGCGCCACAGTTCATAAAGATGCAGGTTAGAATATTGCACGAGATTTTTTTTTGTATATCTTATTGTATATAAAAATGAATCGCAAAATGTGTTGGTAAGCGCATAACACAGCAACGCCTGGACCAATTAGGCCAATTCTTTTTAAAATGTTCGTTGAAGTTCAAGGATGGTTTTTACGACGGACAAAATCGAATAATTATCAGAAAAATCCTAAAATAGCCCTTCATTCCCATACAAACTAAAATGTACAGTCAATTTGAGCTTCATTGTTATTACATAAAGTTCATATTGCAAGCACTCACTGTTGTCTAAGCAATGTAGATGTCTTCCTAACATCAAAGAGTCGATTTGCTTTATGTATAAAGTTTAAATTCAATCATATCTGTCAAAACAGTGTGCGTGTGTGCGTTGGAGCAGAGAATACATCGCTGGAGGATTTAATATCACGTTCCAAACTTGAATAGTCACAAAATGTAACAGTTCATTTGGACCTTTTTTGCAATTTGATTGGTTATGCGATATTATCTATAAAATAAGTAGGAACAAAAAACTGCCACTACATTTTTTTTGACAGGACGAAGTCTGTCGGGACCGCTAGTACATAATAAAACAAGTTTTCCATATAGATTGAAGTTGAAGTAGGTAAGTGTTTTAATGAACGTCAAATAAACCTCTTTGAATTCAGCTTAGCTATGAACAAATCAGTAAATGGGTTTTAGCTTTGAATGGGTTCGTCCTATCAACGCCGATGGGATGGGCTGAAAGGATTCTGGGTAGATTCCGAATGGGCGGAAATCGCGCAATCTACGTGATTCCGCTCCATTAGGCATCCTCGCAAATTGTGAGGGTCACCCACCGAACAGTGCCATCATGGCTGCAAAAATGTCGCTCCCTATGATTTAATACGATGTAATATAATACTTTATATCGACCAAATGAAACTCGCGTTTTAATGTCCAGCTCCCTGCCAAGTGAAAACGTCCGAGCAGCGCGGCAGTGCGGCAACGTTGCATCTCACATGAAAATCATTGCACCGAACCGAGTGACACGCGTGCTTAAAATCAATTCGTAATCGTAACTTTTGAATTCATTAAAAGTTTGATGATCGTAGTTGCACAGTAATTGAATGAATGGTGTTTTACGGCAAAGTTTGTGCGGAGCGGCAACGCCGCGTGGCGCCCGGTTGCACGCCCGCCGCGCTGGCAACGTGGCGCCAGCGTATCCGTCGGATGATGCGGCAGCGGCAGCGAGCCGACGGAGTGGCAACGTAGCGGACTTCACACACTGATTCAGCACTATTCACAAGTTTGTGCTCTGTTCGTTCGTAAGAATTATTATTACTATTACTGGGTAAATAACAAAGCTTTGTATTATTGTATGGGGAAACGTTTTTTTTTTGGTTCTAGTGATTCTTTTTGTACGAGTTATTCATAATTCGTTTGAATTTTGTATGATTTATGTTATAGAGTTTATGGTAGTTGCATATGCTTGCAAACGCTCGGAGTTAAAGAAATTACAACTAAACACTGTATAAAATATAATAATTCACTTTCCTAAATAAGCAGGTAAGATTTACGTCTTAAACATATTCTAAGGCAAAGACTAGAAGACATTTCGTAAGCAAAAAATACATTTGTACACTGTATCCCTATAATGTTGTATTTATAATACAATTAAACAATAATAATCACTTTATTCAGATTTTATTGTTACGATAACGTTCGTATCAAAAGTTGTTTTTTCTGTCCCAATGCTGAAAAATGCATTTAGCTATCAACCTGTTTGTTATCTTTAAGATTAGAAATGGACTATAGTTTCCTGAATTGGGTAGACGACAATTTTTTAAATTCTACATATAATAAGAGTACTTTTTTAAGTGAGAAATATTGTAGAACCAACAGTACACCTGCACCTATTACTTTTGAATATAAACCGACATGTTTCCGGCGTTGTCGCGGATCGCTCAAAAACGCTCCATACTAAAAAACACTACAATCGTGACGTCATAACCTCAGTAAACTCGCCAAATTTGTATGCATATTTGTACGTTTATAAGTATACTTTTTATATAAAAAAATGTTACATTTAATGTGAGAATGCTAGAAATGTATTACAAAGGATATTGTTTTTTGCTGATTCCGCGCAGTTGATGATGACTTGTCCAACACCGTGTGAAAGTCATCATCAACTGCGCGGAATCAGCAAAAAAAAAAAAAAAAAAACAATATCTTTTGTAATACAATGGACTTCCGCAAAAACACCTGCTAATAGAGTGCTAGAAATGTGTTCGTTTCATTAGAATTACGTAAATAATAATTACTAATTTTTTTGAAATCTAAAAACAATATAAATTAATAATTAAACTGAAATGTCTATATTGACATACTCTCATTAGATATAAATTGCTTAAATCAGATAATTATAGTATAAAAACGGCCATAATCAGTTGTAGTCGTCTACCCTATTGTTATATAACAATGTGGGGGTGCCATTGTTTTATTCCGTTAAAAACCGACGGACACTTACGTTTAGTAAAGTGAATTTTAGCGTAGCCTACAGTAGCCTAGAGTACTACAGCGTAGCCTACGGTAGTTTTTGCAGCGTTATCTAGTTAAGTATGATTACTATTATTCAGTTTGGTACGAGTGTTTACATGGTACGAGTCCGTACCACGCGGTACATCGACTCGTCCCAAGTTAGTATAATATAAATAAATAAATATAAATATTTGTTACACTTACACCAATTAGCCTAGCCCAAACTAAGCTCTGTAAGGCTTGTGCTATGGGATCTAGGGTAACGGATAGACATACATATATTATACATATATAAATATTTTTTATTGCAATATATATCAACAACCATGACTAAGGTACAAATGCTCGCATTCATCACACAAACATCTGCCCCCACCGGGATTCGAACCCGGGACCTCAGAGATGGCGACACCTTGAAACCGGTGTACTATCCACTCGACTATGGAGGTCGTCAATAAGTATCAATATGATTTGATAATTGTAATTGCTTTTATCATGGTGGTTGTACAACAACGGGTTTTGAAGTCATGTCCGCGACTTCGTTCTTTTTACGCAACGGAGCTCGCAAAACAAATATGTTTCCTCTTTTATGCAACACTTTTCATAGATACTCGTTTTTATTGCTCATAGCGTGAACGTTAACACTACAAGATTTTTTTTAAATCAAACCAGTAGTTCCTGAAATTACGTTAATTCAAACAAACAAACTCCTCTAATTTATAATATCAGCTTATTAATTTATTTGAACTTTATGTACAATGGTAGACTTAACGCCATAGGCATTTTCTACCCGTCACCTTCAGGTGAGCAGAGATATAACAGGTTGATATCAATACATAGTATAAAACAAAGTCGCTTTCGCTGTATGTCCGTATGTATGCTTAGATCTTTAAAACTACGCAACGGATTTTGACGCGGTTTTTTTTAATAGATAGAGTGATTCTTAAGGAAGGTTTGTATGTATAATAAATGCATAATATAGTAGAGAAACACTGATAAATTTAAAGGTTTCTAATGTGATGTCGTAAATAAGCACGTTTTTTTGCGCTTAAATTGCAAACGCTGGCTCAACCCTACGAGATAGACCAAAATAATGTACTACAGTATTGTACAACTTACAAAAATCCACAAAAAAGTCCGCGATGGTATATGTCTATCTCTTAGGGATAACCCACCATAACCATTTTTTCACTGCACCCGTGCGAAGCCGGGGCGGGTCGCTAGTACATTATATGAAAAACAGATGTGATGTGTACGTACCTACACGGAAGATACCTATATATAAATTTTATAAAAATCCTAATACATAAATAAAACATATATAATACACTTCTACATAATAGCATAATATCATAAGTATTTTATAACCTAAGATTTCTCTCGAAGAAAAGTTTGCACAATTTATTTTTAGTTTCTCACTTTTCGAGGTTTTGCATTCCATCCATAATATAAGTTTTATGCGATATTAACTCGTCCCACAATTGAATAAAGTTTAATATTGTTATCTGTCAATTAAACTTACAGCTACAAACGTACCGCGCAGCAACTTGCGTCACATCCAAGAGCAGTGTATTAATAAAATAGATGTGATAACACTACTCAAGAAGATATTAAATAATTATAGAAACTATTTAACTAATACGCAAATATAAATTGGCTTTCGTCATCTTATGACCTACGCAGCGGAGTGGTAAGTACACCGGAGTGTAGTGTCAAGGTGTGGCTCTCTGAGGTCCCGGGTTCGAGTACGATGAATGCGTGATTTTGTGGCTTAGTCATGAGTGATAATATATATTTCTATCTATTATATTTATACATGTACATGTATGAATGGTGTAAGTGTGAGAAACATGTATCTCGTCCAAAATAGGCGAAGACGTGTGGGACGAGTTAGTTTTATACGAAATTAAAAAAATAGAATATTTATTTTAAATCCTACTGGTATATTGCGGTACGTTTTGAATTAATATGCGATGTAAATTTAAAAGAATAAGTAAGTCTGAGGTTTTTTCTGAGAAAGACGTTTCTTTCGTACTCTTTTCCATTAGCTACATCTCTACAAACAACAAAACGGGGTTAGTATTAAATTAGAATCAAATTACCAACTAAAACGTTTAAGGAATCAAGATCAAGTCTACATAATTACAAAAGGCACAAAGGCGTATTTTTATCCAAAGAAAGTAAAACAGATTTTCAGCCAGCGCTCGATGTAGACGCCAAGGCTTGAAATAAAAAACAAACTACAAGATTTAAATTTAGAATAGCAGCAAAAAATCAGCATGTAACTGCATTATTTATGTGTTTGATAATGATAAAAATACCTTTATTAATGTATTAATAAGAGCCATCTTGGCTGTTGGGTTTAAATTATGATGAGACTGAAGACATTCTATCTGTGCCCAAGTAGTGGTGGGATCCTTTGCACTTAACTAGTTAAGTGTAAAGGGTTTTTGTTGTTGTTTGGTCGCGGATAATATACCTACCACAAATAATATACCTAGATTTATTATTACTATTATTGTGAAACGCACCTTCGTTCAATACGTTCCCGTATGTGTATCATCGAATACGATGTGTATCACACACACACTCACACACACACACTCACACACACACACTCACACACAAACACACACACATACACGTACCCACACGCTTTCTCCTCCACACACTAAATGCATGCTCCACTCTCTAAATTCGTAGCATGTACAATAATAGATCTCTTTGTAATATTTTTGTCATCACGAATTGTATTTATTGTGATCTGAAGGTGGAGACCTGGTGTCTTTTGATACAGGGCAACCTAGATAAGGCACCAGCCTCACTAACAAGGTATGTTTAAATTATTGTGTAATATTAATTGTATAAGAGGAAATAAAGATTTATTATTATTAATAAGAGCCCAAATAGGTTTGTGTGACCCACATGACGTAGTAGTCCAAGAACCCGATCTGGGAGCTTAGAAGCCGCTAAGCAGGGATAAGGCTGGTTTACGCCGCATTAATCGACGAGGCCCCGATGTAGGTCAAACAGTAATGGCGGCTCGTGTCCCCTAGCAATTAAATGCACTATAAACTCGAAGCGAGGCGATTAAATACTTACGTAATTACGTAAATAACACTTTATTGCACAAAGGTCTCGCAGCTCCCATCAATCTCCTTCAACCATAAAACAGCGGATATCATGAAAGGATGGTTTTATTTATTTATTTATTCATCTAGCAAACTTTACAGCATACATAAATATAATAGGCTTGTATCCACTATGAACAAATCTGATGCATTAGGTTGCATAACTATTAAGATGATCATTTAATCATGAAAAAACAAAGTTTTATAAAATAATAACTTTTGATTATTTATATTTTTAAATTGCACAAAATAAGCCATAAGTCACGTGACAGCAAACACCAATTAAAAAGTGTTACGTCACGCCGTGCGAAACGTCAAAGTCAAAATGTCATTCCCAAGTGTCTTATGGAAGTGCGAAAAAGAAAGGGCATCATTCCTTCTCGCGAGTGTCAGCCACTTTTTACGTATCTGCTGATTGTTTGGCACGTATATAAATAATTTTTTTGGTGTTTTTATACTTGTGCTTGTACACTGGGGCACTATGCAGTACTTGTAATACGATGAATCCATTTTTTATTAAAATAACTTCACAATACCGAATATTCCGATACTAAAACAGCTGTGTTTTGCACGGCGTGACGTCATTCAAGACGCCATGACAGTCATGAGCGTTTTTGATGACTAATGTCAAATATTTAATTAAATGCAAAATTATTCTTATAAATAAGCATTTTTTTTTCAAAAATAATAATTATTTTGTATAGAATAGGCATCAAGGTATATTAGTATCTAACTACTGAAATTTAGGCAACAAGCCTATTATAATATTCAAGTAAAAAACATACACAGCCAATAACAAAGATTGACATATTAACATCAGTAGTATAACAAAACCTAAAAAAAACTGTAGAGAGGTCAATCCTGTACATGAAATATATTTCCAAAATAACTATCAGGCGTTTTGTCTGTCTGTATAACCGATATAGAAACAAAAACTAATCGACGGATTTTAACGAAATTTGGTACAACTATTTTTCATACTCCTGAGCTGGTTATAGTATACTTTTCATCACGCTACAATCCATAGGAGCAGATCAGTGAAGGGAAATGTTGGGAATACGGGAGAAATTACTCTATTTTTTAACCTTCCGTCGAGTGTGCAACCTTAATGGTTAAAGCTACACAGAAGTCATGTATGACGGAAATGTTCTCCTTAAAATTGTATAAAAAATATCCAATGACAGCATATGTCTATCTTTTATGATTGACTCACAATAACACACAATAAATAAATATATCACAATGTATCTACAACATAAATTAATATATATTTTTTTTCGGACAAAAACGTTAGACATTAACCTACCTGTTTAAATTTGATTCAAAAAGATGTATAAACGGGAAAATCTGGCGTTACACATTAATCTACATTTATTAATAAAATGTTACAAGGATTTTCAGCTAGTGTTGCCCAAATTCAGTCTTGGTCTTGCAGTCTTGGTCTTGTTCTTGCGTTTTTGCAAGACCAAGACCAAGAACAAGACCGCGTATTTTTAGCAAGACCAAGACCAAGACTGACCGTGCAAGACTTGAGCAAGAACAAGACATAGCCTGCAAGACTCTTGCGTCTTGCAGCTAGGACTTAGCGCTATTTCACTGAGTAGTTAGGTGTAACAGTTCGGTGTATAGGTAGGTACGCTTAGGAATTCTATGAGACGCAAAAAACTGTATCAAAGAATATGAAAAACTGGACCTATGCGCATTACGACTAATACCATAAACATAGCGAATAAAAATTTTAAACCCAAGGCATAAGGCTCAGACTTTTGACCTGACAATGTGGGGGAAGCAACTTAACAGAAAGTCTGCGCAAGTTCAATGAACTTTATGAAGAATATAAAAGTCTACACTCACTGAACAAATCTTTGGAATTACCAGAAAAAGAAAATAAAGTATGTGATGAAGATGAAGACGTAATAGACTTTGATAAACTATATGAATGTCCCTCGACGTCATCTGGATCTTGTCTTCAAGGCTTAGTGATAGACGAGTTGGAGGAGTACCTGAGAAAACCAAGAACTGCCAGCTCGGAAGACATTTTAGATTGGTAAAGGACGCATGAGACAGAGTATCCGATTTTATCGAAAATGGCCCGTGATTTTCTCTCAATACCTGCAACTTCAGTACCTGCTGAGAGGTTATTTTCAAAAGCATCATTAGTAATTAGAAAACATAGAAATAGGTTAAGTGATGAGTCAGCCAGATGGTTACTTTGTATTAATTCTTGGTCAAAAAAAATTATATAAAGTTTCATAACCTAATGATAAAGCTGTTGATTTGTGTTGTATTTTATTTTTTATTCAAATAAATGATAAATCGTAAAACTCTTATATTAAATTTCTTATAAGTTGAGGGTTCAATCTCTTTCTAGACAGATAAGTATTGTTCTTTAAAATACAGTCAAGTTATTGTAATTAATTTGTTTTTTTACATGTTTTAGCAAATGTAAGCTTATAAATCATAAATGTTTATTAAGAAACAGGTACTTCCATGGAAAACGACATATAGGTCAGTTGATTTTTCGAATTTCTTATCAAATCTTCAGTTATTTATTAATCTGCTTGATCTTTACTATGGCTATGTTAATTCAAGCTCACAATGTTCCAATTCTAATACGTTTTTCTAAGATTTAAAGTAAACTTTAATAAATAGTAATAGACTAATAGGTAATTGCAAGACTTGCAAGACTCTTGCTGCAAGATCAAGACCAAGACCAAGACTGGGAGCGCAAGACCAAGACCAAGACCAAGACCAGGTGTATTGGCGCAAGACCAAGACCAAGACTGGCTAAGTCTCGTCTTGTTCTTGCATTTGGGCAACACTATTTTCAGCCGCTCCTGTCTTGAGGGGGAAAAATAAATTTGCTTTGAACTTGATTGCTTAGTGATATGGGATTTTTTTGCCCGTATTATTACTAATACTTGGAAGTAACACGGGACGGGACGGGACGGGAGGAATAATTTGGCATTTGAAGACTAGTATGCCGCATCAAAACACCTTTAATGCGCCTGTCAAGTGCTGATACATCAATGTAGTCGATATCTAGGTAAATATGAATCTTCTTAGCTCATGAGGGATTTAGGCTCTCCGCAGCCGGGGTATGCAAGTCAATGCATTTTCATCAGCGTAACAAAAAAAAGGAGTTACGAAGGAATTACGAACGGAGCTAAAATCACAATAGACCTATTAAGGTCGAAGGGAGAAATGGCTATTGTAGCCCAAAGCCCGTACACAAAATAATAATAGTGCCGAGGTTTATATATTTTTTTATTTCATAAAATGCAGTAACTGTCTATCTGTCGCTTTCACGTCAAAACCAACTGAACAGATTTAAATGAAATTTGGTACATAGATATAGATAGCGAAAAGGGATGTTATCGTTATTTTCAAGGCTATTGATTGGATATAAATAAATATGACATTCAAAATTTGTAAAAATTTCATCCTTATCTCTTAAGGAAAATAAAAATAGGCATGGTACGAGTAATTCGTCATTTTTGAAGCTAGATCGGTGAAACTTTTTCCTTTGATTTTTGATTGTTGATTTTGATGTTGTTTTCGTAATCTTTTCCATTATACGAATATACATTG
Source organism: Scirpophaga incertulas (assembly GCA_036419045.1). Classification (NCBI taxonomy): domain Eukaryota; kingdom Metazoa; phylum Arthropoda; class Insecta; order Lepidoptera; family Crambidae; genus Scirpophaga; species Scirpophaga incertulas. The sequence continues at coordinate 17,447,765 of CM071646.1, forward strand.
CATCTTTTTTCAATTTTTTTTCAATAATGATTCAACGCTCGATTCTTTTTTTTTTATACTGAGTATTACAAGTGGATGGTATCAACTTTAACCCAGTTAATGTAATTTGAATTCTGAGTACTTAGGACTAGATTCAATCTCATTTAGGCTACGCTCCTACAAATAAATGCCTTTGTGAACAATCGTCGTGAGGCAATTCAAACAGTGGCTTCATTGTTAAGGCTTGTCGAGTTATTTGCATACATAATAAAGGCGTACAGCGCAGGTGCGCGAGCCGCCGGCTGCCGGCGCGTGAAGATGCGCAGATCTGCCGACTATCTACCGGATGTGCATTGTGTGCTCACCAAGCGCTGCAGAACTACACTGTAGGTAATTCTGGACTCGCAATGCGCCACAGTTCCACAAGAGATTCTTTTTCAAAAATCGGTGTCGCTGTGATCTCAGCGCTGGGCTTCGAATTGGAACATTCAGGAGGCCCGGCGTTATTCTTGTTTTTGGGTTTGCCGAATTATATATGTACAGTTACAAGTTCCTGAGGTGAAGGAAAACATCCTGAGGAAACTATGTGTATTATTACCAACAAATTCGAAGTTAGATCAAACTCGTACTCGTATATAGCAGATATAGTCCCTTAGAGACAGGAGTACTTAGTTTGGAGATTCTTATGTGACTCATTATGCTGTACAGTGGCATCATTTTTGAAAATAAATGTATTAGTATATATTATATTCTATGACAGCGTAGCTCTTCTCATATGATTATAGCTGACAAGAGCGAAGGTGGAAGCGAATTTCACTTGGACTCCTCAACTAAGGAACTACTCTTCTCACCTCATCGTTGTTGGAACACAACAATCTATACTAATATAATAAAGCTGAAGAGTTTGTTTGTTTGTTTGTTTGAACGCGCTAATCTCCGAAACTACTGGTGCGATTTGAATAATTCTTTTTTTGTTGGATAGTCCATTTATCGAGGAAGGCTATAGGCTAAATAACATTACGCTATGACCAATAGGAGCAAAGACAGAGCGGTAAATGTGTAAAAAACGGGGAAAATTATTCATTTTTGAAGGCTTTCTTTGCGTGCGCTGCGAAAACGGTTCAAGATACACAAAAAATATGTATGAAAGAATTATTCCTCTATACATGATCTAAAAAAAAGTCCGCGACGGCATATGTCTATCTTTTAAGGTTTAGTCACAATGACCGTTTTTATGGTACCAAATTTGGTCGAAATAATTTGTTTAAGTTGTATCAACATAATAATATTAATCTTTATTCAAATATAAATATAAATATGTTGTTGGAATCCCGCAAGAACGGGAACTATGTGGGAAAAACAAAAAATCTGCCGGAAGTCACTATTCCACGCGGACGAAGTCGCGGGCAAAAGCTAGTGCTTAAATAAACAAATAGTTTCAAAAATGGCCAAGATACAGGCTCAAAAGATCCATTAATAAATAAATATTACTTACATTTTCACCAATTAGCCTAGACCAAAGTAAGTACTATAAGGCTTGTGTTATGGGAACTAGGGTAACGGACAGACATACATATGTTATACATATATAATTATGTTTAATAGAAATATATATTAATTAAAGACTGTGTGAAAAAACTCAATGACCTGGGAGAAAAGAACAAAATCAGTCTCAAATGGGTGCCAGGTCATTCTGGAATAACCGGCAATGAGAAGGCCGATGAACTAGCCAGGGCTGGGGCTCAAGGAATACAGTTCGGCCCAGAGCCTATCTGTGGTATCTCAAAGAACCACGCCGTGCAATACCTGAAAACTCGCCTTCTTAACGAGGCGAAAGCAGACTGGCACAGTACGTCCGGGATGACACACTCAAAAGCACTAAACGAACCATACTCTCGCAAACGCACTGACGAGCTATTAAAGCTTAACAGGAGTAACTTGAGCGTGATGGTTAGGGCTTTGACCGGTCACTGCAAGTTGAATAGACACCTTTACAACATGAAACTTAAGGACACTGACACATGCAGAGTCTGCGAACAAGAGCGTGAAACACCAATTCACCTCTTGTGCTACTGTGAACCGCTGATTCACAAAAGAAACAGACACCTGGGGAAACACATCCTTGACCCAGATGAAATAAAAACAATCCGAACTGGGAACATCCTATCTTTCTTGGTCAGTGCCCAGTTAAGGGAGCTACTGTAGGGCCTACATAGAACCTACATAGGAGGCTGGTCACAATAGATCTTAATAGGTCGCAGTGATGCATATCAGCCACGACTTACACGAATCGAAATATACATTAACAACAATGACTAAGGTACAGATGCTCGCATTCACCACATAAACATTTGCCCCTACCGGGATTCGAACCCGGGACCTTAGAGATGGCGACACAATAAAAATTTTTGTTCGCATTTAGCCGGATCTCATTCTCATTTCGCTGGATTCAATAACGATAATAATAATAATAAATTAACTATTGACCCCCACTCCGAATTTGCGTTTATTGATTTGTTCTGTGAAACTTTGCCTGAGAAATGTTAAAATACTACGTTTCGCTTTAAATACTAAATGTGATAATTTGTCTTCAAATGACGCACCCCATTATTGCATTTTACCATACAATGTGCGCCCAACAATATGTCAATGTGGCGTTGGGGTACGTCATTGAATTACCACGTCACATGTGTAATGTACGTCAAATTCTGTGTACAAACTATAAATTCTTTCTTTGGAAGAACTTGTCGAATGCTATTAGTAGAGATCGGATAATCGGATGCATATTTACCTAAAGTTAATTTTTGGCTCACAAATTATGGAAGCGGCTTTTTAAAATACATTTTGTTAAATATAAATCCGGGAAAATTACGGGACTGGCAAATTTAACGCAGTGATATTGTTTGAAAATTACTAAATTAGCACGTGGTATTTATTTTCAAAAGACCGAGAATCCGGGTTCATTTATACAACTATGCATCCGTATATACATGATGTTTAGTTTCATTTCGATTTATGAATGTACGATTTATTACACGAAGAGTGTTATACGAAAGTAGTGAGCTAGTTTGACTAAAACAATAATCAATTAAATAATTGAATAAAAAAACAGAAATGGTGCCCGGGCGTAATTCCGCAATCCCGGGATTTTTATTTAACAAAACAATAAAAAGCCGTTTCCATACTTTGTCATAAATTAACTTTAGGTAAATATGCATCCGATTATCCGATCTCTAGCTATTAGGTTATCTTCCCATCGACTTTGTTGAATTGAAAAGGAAATCACCAACAAACTCCGGCATAAACAATTTGTTTGAAACAATTTCATATTTTCAATTGCGGAAACGTGAGAGTCTAAATTAAAATTTGTAGTGAGCAGTTACTTTAATTCAGACACACGTGCGGAATACAATCAAAGTGAATTGGTGAAAAGAAATTATACTACAAGTCAAAGGAGTACCGATCAAACTGCCAAAACAATTCAAAGCGAAATTACATGCGAGTAACAATGACAAACGCGCACTAGTTTCGTATTTGGCGGTTTTGAAGGTCGCCGTAGAAAATCGCAAGCAAAAGCAATCGAGCCATAAACACGGCCCGGCCGATTTTGCCCAGAAAAAAGCTGCGGCCTGTTGCCGCTCGGAAGTGGGTCGAGGCGGCAACGTCGCGTAGCGGTACTGCGCGCGCTGGCAACGCCGCGACGGCTGCGGCGCGCCTACCTCGAATGCAGTGTTTTGTTATTTTGTAGCCTGGAGCTGGCATTCTTTCCGTGCCCGCACCTAGACCATTTTATTACAAGCTGAAATGTTTTATTTGCCTAACGATACATTTTATGCAAAGCTTACTACATAGAGTAAAACTCTATTTAAATATATCGCACCTTTAGAATTGAAGTGACCTAATCCAAAATTCTTGTTTTTTGGTAAACGCTAAAAATGTGATTGAAGAGTTGGTAATTTTTTTTGTTTTTCTATTACATTGCTTTATATTAAAATAAAACGCGGGCTTATTACCTATCTTGTTATCTAAAGAGACAAGCAGTAGAGGGCATAAACCTTAGGTTGAAGTGAGTCAATATCTACTTAATACTGCAAGAATATCTAACTTGGTCTAACCCACGGAATAGAAGTAGATTGATCGATTCCGTGATCGAACCCAAAAACGACTACAGTAATCAACTTGACATGTATGACATGTGATATTTAAAACTATTAAAATAAAACGCGGGCTTATTACCTATATTTTTATCTAAAAAGAGAAGCAGTAGAGGGCATAAACCTTAGGTTGAAGTGAGTCAATACCTACTTAATACTGCAAGAATATCTAACTTGGTCTAACCCACGGAATAGAAGTAGATTTATCGATTCCGTGATCGAACCCAAAAACGACTACAGTAATCAACTTGACTACGTAGACGATAATCTCAACCTCGAGATACAAATTTATTACCGTTTAGTATAAGCTCTATATTTGAGCGCGTGTTTATCTCTGAAGTGTATTTTTAGCTCAACAGAATGTAATTAATATACGGAGACCAGCTAAACCAACGTGTTGTTTTGTTCAGTTTATGTGCAGTTTTGATTTATCAGTTTATTTATGGCTCTTTACAAACAAGCGGACTGTCCACCTGATGGTAAGCGATTTCAGTCGTCTATATGGTAGGGGGAAAAAATTGGATGATTCAAAAGAGCTTCTATAAAGTCATATTTGAATAAAGTTAATTTTTTTTTATTAAAGTACATGTTTCTTGTGAGTTTCGCAGCAATATCTGTAACCTCCACAAAAACGAAAGTGTATTTTTCCAACATGTAACAAAGAATAGTTTTAAAAAGTCTATCTTCGAAGAGCCGCAGGGTGGTTGATCTCTTTATTAATTTTATGAGTTATTTTAGTGGTATTAATAGTATATAGTCTTGTTTTGTGTGCCGCTTTGTTACACAACTGAAATTATTTTTTTATACTAGTATATTCTTCATTCTATTTATTTGTATTTTGCAGCTATTTGCTGTTCCTTAATAAAAGAAAAAAAAAAGATAGTGATAGTAAACCCTCTTTAATACGGCACTGCGCTAATTCGTCACTCCAGTAATCCAGCGCTCTCAGATGGGCGTGATGAAGGAATCATGTTGAGACATGATACATACTTGTATAAATAAACAAATGCCAATCGGCCAAGAAGCAAAAGAAAATTGCCAGTTTCTTTACTTCAATAGAATAGTTCACCAGAACTGTAAGCCTCGGAATGCTTATGTTTCTGATTACAACAGGCCTAAGACGATTATGTATTTTAAATCGTATTTCTTTTAAAGACACAATTAAACTCTTTTTGTCTGTAATTCAATACATAGGTAAGTTGTGTATTTTTATGTATGTACATATATACATACATATACTATCATTTTCCAGTAATCCAGCGTTTTCTAGCGCCAACCTCAAATCCGGCACAACCCTAGTCACAGTATCCAGTAATATCCATTACCTATCTTGCCCTTCACACGAGAATGCAACGACGCGAAAATTGCCATTTTCCATCAGAAATAGGTAAGGCAGAGGACCTTGGTATGTAGTCTCCCTCCGACATCAGTTACGTGTTTTTGACACATTTACACAAATATCTTTGAGTTCTTTCAATTGCCTTGAGGTACACTTCAAGCTGGTAAGAATTACCTATTAGCCTCTAAGTTTTAGGAGAGACATTGCCTCCTTATGTGTGTTCTACCGCCTGTATAATGCCAATTCTGAAGAATTGTTCGACATGATGCCCACGGCCACTTTCTATCATCGTACCGCTCGCCATCGACATGATGTTCATGCCCACACACTGGAGCCTAAATGGTCCCGTACAGTGCGGTTCCAAAAGAATTTCCTCCCGCGTACACTTCGTTTGTGGAATGAGCTCCCTGCCGAGGTTTTCCCGCAGGGCTACAGTATGGGGTTGTAAAAAAGGGGAGTAAATAGGTTTTTAAAGGGTCGGCAACTGGTGTTGCAAGTGTCCATAGGCTACGGTAACCGCTTACCATCAGGCGGGCCGCAGGCCTGTTTGCCACCATCATGGTATTAAAAAAAACACGTATCATACCTACAAGCTTCATTCCATTGCAGTAGAAATAGACATTGTGCAGAGGATGTCGCCGAATCTCCCGGTTTGGATTGTCATCGGTCCGATTTAGCCGAACACTTTGGGTTACTCAGTCGTGTCCTGCTAAATAGCACGTGTCAGGACTGTCCTACTTTTATAAGTTTCTCTGATCTACATTAGGTAAAGGTTGGAAAAAGTTAGGATGGATGTCAGGTTTTTCACAATGATTGGTACTTCCGGTAAATTTTAATGGCTCTTTTATTTTTATTGGTATTGTGCGAACAGCAAGTCAACATTTAGAGTTATCGTAATTTTACATTTAAATATTCATTGTGTCGTGTAACACGTAACATTTTATCACATAATTATACAATCATCGTCCGCTTAAGGATAAATAATGATAAACTTAATGTAACATCCATTTTCGACTCATTATCGGACTGCTCATTGCTCATACAGCAGTAGCATCAATATCTCATCCATCTTCTAACGGTTTATCGCCACTACATACAACGTGAAATTTGTATTTCAAAATATGTATTTACCAAATACCTGCTCTCGACATTATAATAACATTAGCATAACCATCTATAAGTGCCTAAATGATGCACAGTTAGCTATTAAAAGTTTCCACGAAATCGCAGCTCAAAAAATCCAGGTAAAAAAGGCGTTAAATAAAACCCCGACGAGCAGTAAGAAATTCGTTAAACACGAAAAGTGCATCAAACGAAAAAAGTAAATATGAGGAGAGGCGGAGGTTTGGCAACGTTGCGCGCACCTGCCAAGTTTGGCAACGGGCCGCGCGAAATCGATAAAAAGTTGCGGGACGTGACGACGTGAACCGCGAACGAAGGAGCCACGAAGCGATCGCTTCTCAACTTCTAAGGTCAGATACCTATTCGTTTAGGTATTTGTTCGTGGCATTTGCAGACAAATGTACTTTGACTGACAGGCTCACTTTTGATACCCTACATAGATAGATAGATAAAACGTTTATTATTTCCTGCAAAATATACATAGATAGCTAGTGAAACGGTGATAATGAAATTGAGAACATAAACATACATTTAAACACTATAAATATATGTATGCTGCAGAAAGTAAAAGGCTAAGGCTAGGCTAAATATTTGCCTAATTTAAGCAAATCACCGACTTTCAAACATCACCTTTTTGAGTGAGTAGTGCTTACAAATTGAGATGATAGAAACATAAAAAAAAACAGTAAAAAAGCCACATGAGGCCACAGCAATCGAGCCAAACACAGATCAATTATTTTAAAGTGTCAATAAAGCGAGTACGAATAAATAAATCATCAAAGTGCGAACTAATAACTGAAAACTGTTCAGCGGCGTGGTTACCTCCCCTGCCACGCATAACATGCCTCCATATGGGGTTCCCTATGTTAAATTAAGTTCAAAAGCATCGGTTATAATGATAATCGATCCAATTTAATCAAACTAAATGATCGGATGCTATTAACGCTATTTGTTTGTATACAACTTTAAATATGAACAATAGCATCGATTGAAACGTGATGAGTTACATGAATGGCATCTTGTGATAAACGTGGTTATATCAATGATAAATAACTTGAGTTTTACGATGAAAGATGATAGGCGATAAAGAAACATGAAAGAGGCTTAATCGCGAAGCACGCTCATTTAGTTCAAGGTTACGTAGGAGACTAGAGTAATGTATATTTATGATTATATAACCATTATGTATACATAATAATAATTGGAGCAGACATGTCAGTGTTAACAAATATGAACACGGTAGGTACATACATTTTCATAAAGACTCCTTTTGTGACAATCTTACGACATTGACTGACTGAACTGACACTCAATGTCAAACGTCTTTTGTCTATGGTTTATTTTTCTTTTTTATCACGAGAATAATAATATTTGAGTAGTAATGAATGTCTGTTAAAACTATTATTTCAACAAACTAAGTAGACAACTATCTGAATAATTACATTCGAGTGGTATTTTGAATATTATGATTTAGTAGGTAGTTGTTAAAAATATTCAAAGTGTGCAAAGCTAAAACTGCAAGATACATTAAAGTAAAGAGGTTTTATTATGCTTTTCGTTGACATAATACAGTGAAAATAACATTGTCGCCTTTGAAGTTGTCGGCGTCGCAGCCAAAGTGAACTAACTTACGACATTCACATAAAATCATTTTGTTTTTTTCAATTCTTTCTAACTTTGTATCCTATAACGCAGTGTATCAATTCAGAGAAATAACCTTAAGTATCGCCTTGAGCTAAGTGAAAATTAGATCTACGAAACAAATCTAGTATTTCTGAACTTTGCAAGGTAAAAAGATACATTAGCATCCCTACTGGCCGTGAGCGAAAAATTGAAGCCTGGGTAGTGCGACTTCTAGAACTAAGAGCGGTGGTTTTTTTTAATTAGCGTTTACTCGTAGTGACCTTCCCATTTTATGTTTTAATTCACAGTACAAGCGTGTGTGTGTGACGTCATCGCAGTTCATAACTAGTACTGTCAGTACTTTTAGCTACGTGCGCGCCAGAAAGGCCCGACACACGACAGTCGCAGGGGGCGGCGCGGCGTGTCGTGCGGCCAATCGCAGTCGGCCGCGCGCACACACTGACGACGCCATTTCGCGTCCGCTAGTAGTCGCCTAGTCGCTCGATACTACGACAGACGCAGTCGCCACGCCGCGGCGTGTCGTCACAATATGGCACCGAGGATTTTATCCCGGCAAAGTTGATAGAAGAGGTCAAGTTAAGGCCAGGGTTATACAAGACAGACCACCCTGCTGATAGAACGGAGAAGCTGTACCTATGGAAGGAAATCGGCGCTGCTATGTACGCTGATTGGAACACGTTCAACAAAGCAAAAGCGTACGACAAGGGTAAGACATCTAGCAGCAGAAATCACAAGTTTGCTTACAGTTCTTTCTTAAGTTAAATATGGTTACAGCTGATGTCGTGTCTTATTAACATTAGTAACTGGTAAACATGACTAACTTTAGACATTGTTTTGCGGTAATATCGTCGATGTTCGTTTACTTAATATTTAATTTTAATTTGTGTACCATACCATCATACATATATATAAGTACTATATAAATCAAAGTTATCTTTAGATGACATTAGTTCACAATGAATTTACGCATCTCATATATTTCGTAGTCGTTAGAAATCGTAGCAGCCATTTTGTGTCTGGTGATGGCCGTATCGTGTATTATGCAAATACATTTTAAAACAACATATCGTTTTTATCAATTGTAAAAAAGATTCTTTCACGTTCTATTTTCAAATCGACAACCAAATCGTGGTACAATGCGTGGCCTTGACGTTTGCGTTGCGCAATCAATCTTATATTCCAAGCCGTGTCGTGTTACTAACGCATGTTTTTATGTTGCTAGTTTAGGGCCGGCGTTTCTGATTTCTGAATCATTACACTTGCTTTTTTCATGTTGATTAAACTTAGACGTTCATACATATGTAATTGAATGTTCTAACTACATAGTACTACATATTCAAACTAGTTTGCGATTTTGTCAAGTAGATTTTGGAAAGTTCACAAATGGCGATTACCGCTTACTATCAGGCAGGTCGTATGCCTTTTAAAGCTATGCATTATATATATGTAAGAATTCAACAGTATAGGTTAGTTTTTCACGAGTAAGAATAATTCAAGGGACATTTCCCCATATCGAATGGAAGTTTAAAGAATAAAATTTTATTGATCCTTTCGTTTATTCCCGTAGTATAAATGTGTCAGCGCTATCTTTCTTCATACATATATGACGCAACAGCTGATCGCAATCGCAATCGCATGTGTCTGACATGGAGATCCCACTGAGTGAATAGAAGGGGATTGACGCACATGGCCTCACCGCTAGAGGCTTGAACGCTCATGTTCGAGGGCAAAAGCCTTGTTTCTATTACACATGGAACAGGGGACAAAAAACATCTTGGCGTAATCACAAGATGAAGGTGACGGGGTTGCCGTATAAATGTGAATGTATTGTAACTATGTTTTCACGTCGCAACGGCTGACTAGAATTTGATTAGGTTTGGAATGGTTCCAGACTCGTGACTAAAGAATAATTATTACCAAGCCTAAACATTACTTTCTATAGGAGAATCTAGTAATTAGGCTGATCCTAATCTGATATAATTTGACATGACGATATTTTTTACTGGAGGGAAATTATACCAGGGTCCAGTGCTTGGGTGCCTCCGTCTTACCTATTTCTGGTGCAAAATAGCAGTGTTTGCCTTGCTGAGTTCCAGTGTTAGATAGGCAGTGAAATTATTTGGTTTCTGTGGGAGTTGCAGATTTGCTGCGAATCTCACAGGAATCGCATGTATTGTGAGCGACTTTTAGACCTGGGCAAGGATAATGAATAGAACGTTTTTTTTTAAATACTATCTCTTTTAAAAATCCCAAGGTCAAGGTGATGTGGTAGTAAACAAATAAATACCGACGCGATAAAACAAAACTTAGAGCTTCCCGGTCATATGACGTCATTGTTTTTATTATGCATACTGCGAGAACTTCGCTCGAGTAAGGAATTCGTGGCATGACGCAACTTTGACGTAGCACTCGTTCAATATATGGCGATATGCGGGGGTGTAAATGAGCGTGCATTCCTGCCGCTGTCCGGCAAACATTGGAGGGACATTACATTTTTACTTAAATCAATTTATTTTTCGTTTGATCGTACGTAAAAAACTGAATCGTCCAACAAAATGTTTCCTACGTGATATATTGTTTAATACTTTATTCCTGATTCGCCGTATTTTATATTCTACTAGCGGACCCGACAGACTTCGTCCTGTCAAAAAGATTTGTACAGTGGCAGTTTTTTGTTCCTAATTATTTTATAGATAATGTCGCATGGCCAACCAAATCGCAAAAAAGCCTAAATGACCTATTACATTTTGTGGCTATTCAATTTTGGAACGTGACATTAAATCCTCCAACGATGTATTCTGTGCTCCAACGCACGCACGCACACTGTTTTGATAGATATGATTGAATTTTAACTATATGTAGCGTTAATGAAGCGCAAATTGACTCTTTGATGTTAGGAACACACCTTCATTGCTTAGACAACAGTGAGTGCTTGCAATATGAACTTTATACAATAACAATAAAGCTCAATTCGACTGTACGTTTTAGTTAGAAAACGTTTGCATGGGAAAATAAAAGGGCTGTTTTTAGGGTATTTCCGATAATTATTCGAATTTTCCTCATTGTAAAAACCCTCCTTGAACTTCAAACGAACATTAACAAAAAAAGAATTTGCCAAATGGTCCAGGCGTTGTTGAGTTGAGCTTACCAACACATTTTGCGATTCATTTTTATATATAAGTGTTTTATCTAAATGTTCACACTATATAGAACTAGGGAATTTCATTGAGCCATGTTGACGACACGTTTAGCGCAGTGGTCGAGTAATCGGCTTCTACGCAACGGGTCGCGGGTTCAATTCCTGCACGGGACAGATATTTTGTATGACCTACAAAAAATTATTCCGGTCTGTGTGTTTGTGTATGTGACATTTCTATATTTGTGACTGCACCCACGACACAGAATAAAAATCCTAGTGACGGGCGACGTTTTTTTTAAAAAAAATGTGTGGTGACAACATATTTATTTGTTTATAATGCAGTATTCTTTTTCACATGTAAAGTAACGTGTATATAAGCATCATACATACCGCTGTAATTGTATGTATGATTGCCCCAATTTGTATATTATAGTAAGTTAAGATTGAAAAGAGGAGATAAATATACCTTTCTCACCCTTTCTTTTTGAGAATTCTCTCCTAATTTCCGAAAAGTAGAGTCAATATTTTTTCTGCTTATATATGCTTTGACGTCAATAAGTCTATATTCAATAACGATTAATTCGATTTTGAAATATAAAGTGATATGAAAGAAGCAGATTGTGTTGGACAAAACAGAACGTTTCATATGGGATTTAGTGTTCTAAATTAACTATAAATCTATTGTAATGTAGACTGTACGGTTAAAGTACTTGCATTTTGCGACAAGCATAGCTTCCATTGTGATGTGGAACTAAGATTTTTTTTAGACTGTGCGAGAAGGTAGATCGAACAGAGATTATATCTACCTATCACATATGTATGCTGGGGTGGACGAAATGAGCACTCTAGTCTTATCAATATATCACAAAAAATACGCCATCCCTTCAGTACGCCAAAGTACAAATAAACTTTAGGAAATCGGAATTATAAAATACAAAGAGAACTAAAAGGACTGCCCTTCAGAACACACACGCACAAACACACATTCATATTTCTATGCTGTATTCTGTCCTGTTTGAAAACATCAAATGATTAATGTTAAAGATACAATGAACATATGAAGTGCAATTTTTTATTATCTACCATTATTAGTATTTTCTCAGTCCACATAGCAATTATGTGCCAAATAATAAATACATTTAAAATAAATTATTTGACTTCTTATAAACTTAATTTGGTTCATAATATAAGAGTTCTATAAATATATCGAAACTAAGTGCTAAGAACTTTTTTCATAATCAATTGTGGGTCACGTAGGACAGCGAAGCGCAGTGACCTCGATCGTGCATTCGCATGTCGTATGGGTCGATGCCGCCAAGGTTCAGATTCGACAATCTGCGGGTGTATTGAGTTTATTCCAAAAATTATACCGAGGGCATACAGGTCGATGCTGACTCTAATCAAATAGATGTCAGTTGGCAATTAATGCATATATATTCAATAATTTATATATATTTCATTTAATTTAAATATATATATATATATATATATATATATATAATATATATATATATATATATATATATATATATAATATATATATATATATATATATATATTTACAGTAGTAGTTGGGTTAGTTGGTGGGGATTGCTCCTAGAGATAAGCCCAACTATGTACATTATATCTCTGTAACATATTTTAGTACAAACATAATATTAAACAGAACAGACATAATTCGTAACTGATTAATTGATATAAGATTTCTCATAGTTTAGAAGCTAATTTTGAAGTTAATGAAACTTTTTTGCGTTAGTAACTAGGAAATAATAAGACACATATTAAACTTATATATTTATATGTAATTAATGTCCATGCCATGCATTTTTAAACAAATTTAATTTTATGGCAACGTTATTCATATTGGCTTGTTAATAAGTTTTAATATATGAACAAATAGATGTACTTTATAACCGACTCACAGACAAGCAAGGAAAATTAACCTGATCAAAATAAGCTAGCTTCTATTTGCTGTGACTCGAATCAATTACATATGTTTGTCATGCGGTAGATATTAAAAATGTGAATGAATGTGAGAAACGTATTTTTCACTTCTCAGACTCTTTCTCCTAATGGAGCTTTTAGTCCTTAGTGATTAAAACGTATTCGTACTTTTAAATTACTTTTAGCACAATAATTTCAAACAGCCATTACTTGCCGGGTTTATGGAGCAACATATTATTTCAATAAGTATAAAAAAGATCATTACCTTTTAATACAACTTCCAACATTTACAACACATATTAAAAAAATAATTGCGCAATCAAAATAAATAGAACAACAGCTATATATAGACCGTAGCATTCCTGAGGGAAAAGTAATTAAATTATTTAAAAATAAGATAGTATGTAATCTTTGAAAATGTTGAGCTCTACGTTATTTTAGTTTTATGCTTTATCAAGGAGGGCGGCGCCATTTTGCTTCAGTTTATTCTTCTTTATTTTGTATTCGGTCGCTCTGTTCTGCTTGGTACTGTACTTTGCTACATCAGAGAAGTTGGTAATTTGAAATGTTGTTCAGAAAATAACATAACATAACCCTTTATTGTATTCATAAAATACACACACAAAAAAAAAGAAAATAACAAATGTACAAAAGGCGGCCTTATTGCTCAACAGCAATCTCTTCCAGGCAACCTAGGACCAGGGAAATATTAAAAGGAGATTTAAATATAGGATGGGTACAGTAATTGGACAGGACAATAGGCTATAACTAGTTTAAGTTAAGGAATCTTTGACAGGAAGTGAACACGGACTTGATTCTTAAAGGACTCCAGCGTTCGCGCTCCCCTAATACCCTCAGGGAGAGAGTTCCACAACCGGATGGCATAAGCCGAAAAAGAATATGAAAAATAGTCGGTACTTCGGGGCGGTATATCCAGAGTCATATTAAAATTAGAACGCAAGGCACGACATGACGATGAAAATAAGTGTAGTTTGAAAGAAATTGATTAATTTAACAATGTGAGATGTTAATAATTTTATTGTAACAAATTGACATTTTTCTCGCACTCTATGTTTAAAGTAAAATTGAAAAGTCACCTCGAAACTAAAAACCAAAATCACCTCCTCGACTTAAGTGGCAAACCACGTTGGGTTTATGTTGGTTCTATTTTCATCTTCAAACTCTGTTATTTTTGTTTATTTGAACATGGTAATATTAGTATCTAAATAGCCTACAATTACAATCAAGATAGATTTACCTATAACATCCTATAGGTTTTAAGACTAAACATATACAGAGATGAAACCAGTCTAATGAAAAAATCATACACTTTTTTATCGTGTTTAGATTTATGACCGTTTCTTTCACATCATCGCAAATAACACATTATTATTAGTCAGATGTTTGCTTGCGATAAGTACCTACGACTTATTATTGAACAAAAAATATTATCTTTTTTTATATGTAAACCACGATAAACCTTATCTTTCCTTCAACGTGCGACATAACTTTCCAGACAAAGAGCCGTGACCGCCAACTGGTTTTATTGCATTTCCTTATCTAATTATGACGTAAGATTGTTTATTACACATATTATTACATCAAGGGAGTCGTGTTCAGTTCTTTTTTGTTCTCTTTTGCCTCTTTTTAGTTGTTAACATCATATACTACCCTTCACATACTTTGTAACTATAGTACGAGTATGTAGCGCATCACTACACGTATTAAACTAAACTTGTAAGTTAGGCTAAACAAAAAAAAATTAAATGCATATAAACTGATTTTAGCGATAATATTTAAAATATTATAGTACAGAGGTTTCGCGATTTCGATCCTTATAGACAATATATTTCTACAAACAAACCATACTTATACTTTATAACTTAGAATAATTAAGTAATCATTATCTATAAACTAAAAAAAAAACAAAGAGATAAAATTCTAAACAAATCTATAAAAAAACCCAATTCTTAAAAAGAAAACCTCGTCTAGCAGATCAACTAGGCTTTGCGGCATGCCTCCCGTTATGCTGCACCGCCAGACTTGGGTAGACGTCAATTTTTTTAAATTCTATATACAATAAGAGTACTCTTTTAGGTGAGAAATATTGTAGAACCAACACTACACCTGCACCTATTACTTTTGAAGATACATCGACATGTTTGCGGCGCTGTCGCGGGTCGCCCAAAAAACGCTCCATACTAAGAACACTGCAATCGTGACGTCATAACTAAGTAAACTCGCCTAATTTGTATGAGCGTATAAACAAATTTTAAAATAACTTCGTTATTTGTACGTTTATAAGTATACTTTCTATAATAAAATGTTACATTTAATGTGAGAATGCTACAAATGTGTTCGATTCATTAGAATCACGTAAATAATAATTGATCATTTTTTAGAAATCTAAAACCAAATATAAATAATAATTAAACTGAAATTTCTATATTGACATACTTTCATTAGATTATAAATTGCTCAAATCAGATAATTATAGTATAAAAACGGCCATAATCAGTTGTAGTCGTCTACCCTATTAAATATAACATATTACCTCAATAAAATAATCATCCTACCCAAGTTTCCAGAGGTATATAATGAACGATAAGCATATAAAAACAAAAGATCTTATACCTATAATAATAAAGCTTTTATCTCTTTACATAATAAATTACCGTTAGAAGCCCTAGGATTTAGATTTGGGCCTTAGATTTAGGATATAGCCCTTTGGGGATACTGTACACAACTTAGGATAGAAAAAGCTCGACGAGAATTTTCAGCACTCGTTGCTTGTCTGCGGTCATTTCTAAACACATACTGGTTATCTTCACGCTTGCATCACGAGGGCTTGAGGGAAATCAGGTCTTACGGGATTTGACGGGAACATATTTGGCCAAATAGTGTTGCCGAGTTAACTAACTACATGAGATGATTTCTCTAGAGGTTTATAAAATGATGCGTGCGTTAATGGAATTATAACGGAGTATAGTATCCTTACCAACACATTTTTATTACAGCATACATAAATACACTCACGCCTTTTTCATACAGGTTAGACGTCACAGTTTTCCATTTGGTACGATTTAAATAATTTTCTAGTTTTCCCAACTTTTATTAATAGTCCTTGTCGATTAAGGATATTTTTGATTGGATTTGATTTTCTGAAAGATATTACATATATATTTGGTGATAACACCAATGGTTGGTTGAAGACACGGAGATGAATATAAGTTCTTCTCCGTGTCCTTCTTCGGATATCAAACTATCCCTATATCACAATCGGTTTAGTAGTTTAAGACCCTAATCAAACAAAAACTTTCATTCCCTATTTTTATCCCATTTAGGGTAATTTTTTACAAACTTTGAAGTATTTCCAATAAAAATATTATGCAATATTTACAGCTAATCACAATAGGATAAAAAAGAAACTGTTTTGCGGCAGAAATAGGCATTATAAAAACGAAACTAAATTAAATATATTTGATAATAAATTGACAGCTTTGCTTCATATTACAACTTTTGTATAATAGTTTACAATTTCTGTGCCTCCTCTCGCCTATAATATTCTTCCTATAAATATATACGTAAATACATTACACTAAGTAACACAATTTATCTATAATTGTATATAAAAAATAATAATTAACAGATAAATAAAAAAAGGCCAAGGGTCCAAAACATTATGGAACGCAATAAAGCTATTGAGTCTTGAGGCAAGGCTGAGATACACAAGCAGACGAGCTGTTAAGCACTGAGTTTCTCTTTAGCAAATACATAATCGAATGTTCCAGTGCTGAAGCTGCAACGAAAGTGGCGGTCGTTACGCGATGCGTACAACCGCGAGCTGCGCGCGCGCCGCAGCAGCGACAGGCCGCACCGCAAGGTGTACAAGTACTTCAAACGTATGAGCTTCCTCGGCGGGTATAGCGGCTCTGTCAGCGAGGAGGAGTTAGTACTTCATGGTTTATGTGTTTATTTTATATCGGACTTGCGGTATGATATGATCGCTTCTAAGCTGTCTAATGAAATAGTGTATATAGAAACTATAATAATTTCAATAAAAACAGTGATCTACATAATGTGAATACTAGAAACAAAAATAAACTTGCCGTTCCAATGTTCAGACTCCATAAAACTAGCTGTTCGTTCTTGGGGAAATGTATATCTATGTTTAACAAACTTCCGCAAGGTGTCATTGATTTGCCTTTATATAAATTTAAAATCCATATCAAAAATACACTCATGAGTAAAGGTTATTATAAAGTAAGTGACTATCTAAATGATCACAGTATTTGGGAATAGGGACACTATTCATAGAGCCATGTTTGGTAACAACATTATTTATAATATTGTATTATTTTATATGTGTATGTAAACATACATACGACTGTAATCGTATTAGGTATGATTGTATCTTATACTATATTGTATTTTTATATTATATTATTATAATTATTAACATTGAAAAGAGGAGATAAAAATAGACCTTCAGAGTTTCTTGCCTGTTCTTCTCGAGAAGGCTCTCCCAATTTCCGAACAGGTGTCGAGTCAATATATTTTTCTTTTTTTTTTCCTTATTCGTACGTACGGACAAGGTTTTTGTTTTTTTTTTATTATTTAAGCTTTTTTTTGTTTTGTTTGTTGACGTCAATAAGTGCCTGTAAAGGTCTATGTTGAATAAATATTATTTTGATTTTGATTTGAGTGAGTAAAGATTTAGGTCGTTTCTTTTTCACGCAAACTATGCTGATTGGTTAGTATTTTTTTTTATTTCTCTATATTGACAAGCAAGCTTGATGGTAAGAAAGAGAGAAAAATCGTTGATTCATAAGTTCAATGTAAATGTTAAAAAAACTCTAATGAGTAAGGGCTATTACAAAGTCAATGATTATTTAAATGATGCCAATGCTTGGTGTTGATTTGAAAACATTACATTATAAAGTGTCATTTTTTTCCCCTATAAATTGTAAACACATATGTACGTTGTATGGTAACGACATAATTTATTGTAAATGTTGTTATTACTTTTGATAAAGCTGATAAGTTTCTTGCGCCCATTCTTCTCATCAAGAAAATTTGGACGATTGAAAAGAGCTTTCTATAGTCATATTTGAATAAATATAAAAAGTATACATTATTCACGCGTAATTACACATAATTTTCGTGTACACTTTTTTGTATCCAAAATGGCCTCCGCTCAGCATACGTCGGGCGTGAACCGGTCAACCGTGAAGTTACATGTGGTTCCTGTGATATTCGCAGCAAATCGACGTTTTAAACCATTTATCAGCCGGGTGAAATGTACGCAGAAATTATTCTGAGACTGTTACATCGTTTTGTGTTCATTTCTGCCCCCTGCTATTAAATTTGGTTGCAAATGATATATAGTATGTGTAAATATTATGTATATGTTTAATTCATCTTTATTAGGCCTTAGTTAACCGCGCTGGTTCAGTATGGGTTGGTAGACGTCACATACACTTTTGTATTTCCGTATGCGTTTGTCTCACATAGTAGTGTTAATTAAGATACCTATATATGAAATTTGAAAAAAAAATCCAATTATATATGGCAGGATTGAACCTTGGACCTCCAAATTAGAAGGCCAGTGCCGAAACCAGACCTCCACAGACGCTGCTTGTAAGAGAGCGTTCAAGTATTACGTAACGCAATTGTTGAAGATGTTTGGACCCCCCCCCGCACCGTAACGTTAAACAACTTGCGTGAAAAAATTAAAAATGACGACCATACTAATTACTACAATCGGGGGATTCCCCGTAAAACGTAAACGAAAAGGGTTGACAATTTGTTATAAAAAAAGACGCAATGTTACATACGGTGTTGTAAGAAAGACCCGCTCCTGTCCCTATAACGCATCGTAACATTTTACCGAGACCACCCCCCAAATTGCGTTACGTAATACTTGAACGCCCCCTAACCAACTTGTTGATTGTATTCTTTTCGTTTCAGAGAACCAGAGCACACCTCGTCAACGCCAGAGTTCTTAGAAGACCACAGCAACGAGGCGCTGCACCTGGAGGTGCCGATTGAATCCGAGGAACAACCGAAGAGGACAAGGAAGAAGCAGCGCAAGCGACGGTCCACAGACAGCATGCCGCCGCCCGAAGAACTGGAGATGCCAGTGTTTCCTTTAGAGATGGCGAATGATGAAAACGACAGCGACAGGTTGTTTATGCTGTCGTTTCTGCCTGAGATGCGGCAGCTGCCCGGAAATCTGAAGATGTGGGTGCGCGCGCAGATAGCCAACGCCATGCAGGAGGCTGTTCACTGCCACTACACGAACACGCAACCCTCCACTGATAAGAATTTCGGGGATATAAAGAGGCCACGATACGAAACCGATTAGGTACCTATATACATATATATACGAGTATGCATATAAAGCTCAAGTTTGTTTGAACATACTAATCACAAGAACTAGGACTATTTATCGAGGCAATATGCCATCACGGTATGTACTATACTAGTAGAATATCAAGGACACATGCAAGAACAAGGGGGAAATAATTAGTCATCAGAACTTCCGTTGCGTGCGTCAGTTTAACCGTCACTTTAAATTTTTTTACAATTTTTTTTTTCAGAAATTCTAAAAAATAATAATAATACAAATGTTACTCTGTTGCGTTTTCTGTCATTATACGCATAATAAAGTTATCATATTAGGTTTGGACCAAACATCCGTTTCAACCTTGCTTTAAAGACTCTCGTGAAGTTCAAGGAATAGCAGCGTAAGAAATTAGAAATAAGTCAGGAATGCAAATAAGAAAGTTCTTTGACGACGTTTTTTTATTGCATTTCTTTAGTAGTATTATGTATAATTAAACGAAAATACCTGATGGGTTGAAAACTATTGTTAATTATTTTTAATGAGTTGTCATTAAGCGATAAGTATTTTAGGTAAGTCATTAATGTATCATTATAAATATTATTTTGTTGACAAATAGAACGCAATGTACATACATTATTGTGTTTTATTTCAAAGCTAACATTCTAATTTAAATTACATACGTTAAACTTCATTTTGTAAAGTTATAATAATTTTATTATATAAATATGTAATGATAACGAAACT
This sequence comes from Scirpophaga incertulas, assembly GCA_036419045.1. Taxonomy (NCBI): domain Eukaryota; kingdom Metazoa; phylum Arthropoda; class Insecta; order Lepidoptera; family Crambidae; genus Scirpophaga; species Scirpophaga incertulas. The sequence goes on from CM071646.1 coordinate 17,468,179, forward strand.
AATTAAAGCCTATAATGATAACCCTAATAAAATTTATCAGTGTGTGATAATTTATTTTTGAATATTTTCCAATTATTTTTTTAAGTAATTAATTATATAGTTATTAATTTTCATTTAAGAAGTACGCACCTACCATACAGTCTGGGTTTTTTAGAATCTATTTCTTATCGACTGACCAGAAGGTATATTTTGTAAGGAAATAGCAATTGAGATTGCTTGAATTTTTTTTATATATAAATTGTGTGTGGAACTTTTATCTTCCCAGTGAACTTGGCCTATTTGTTAGTTCAATCAACTAACAGTTATGTCTGATTAGTATAATTTAGCTTTTAACTGCACCGCACTCGCTTCCGAGGAGCGGTCGCCATGATCTAAGGTCAATAGGACAAGCGCAAGTTGGTCATGACAGGCCATGACAGTGGACTGACATGGAGTTTAAAACATCCTGAACACGTTTCGAACTCCTTACGAGGATTCTCAGGAAAATAAAGCTTTTTTTACCCAAAACATTTAATTCGATTACTATTGTCAATCACGTATGTCAATGCGTATACAGGCGGTCCTCGACTTACGTCGTTTCGATTTACGTCGTTTCAAGTTACGTCGAACAATGTTTTGACACTATTCCTCAAGCATACGTCATTTGTTTCGATTTCCGGCATATCGGAGAATTCACTTGTCTTGCCTGCCATGAAAATTTTTGAAGAAAATGATCCTAATTTTGAGAGAAGTTTTAACGTTAATAACAAAATTTGTGCAGCCTATCACTGTTACCAAGATCTGTATGATAGCAAGAAGAAAGAAGCCAAGCAATCTAAAATTGATAGTTTCTTTAAGCCAAAAGTTTAATTTATTATTTATCATTACATATGTAAAGTTTTATAATTATTATTGAAATTAATAACACACAAATACCAAAAATAACTAGCAATTTCATAAGTGCATAATATATAATTATTTTAAGAACTTACTTTTAATAATAAAGTACGTCCTTTGTTATGAATGCAGTTTTTTTTATTATTTCGAGTCCGTGTGGAACCTAACCCTTGAGTTTTACATGTAAACATATGAAAAAATATGTCTCGACTTACGTCGTTTCGATTTACGTCGCGTATTTCGAGAACCTAACATGCCGTAAGTACGAGGACTGCCTGTATTTCAATACTTTACACAATTATGTTTTATACAAACAAGAGGTAGATATCGCATAAGCGCGTCGAAATTGATGCATTCAAATTCATGGATTATAATGATTTCCTTTAGTCAGTAACAGTGAGAGAGTGAAGACGTCCCTCGTGCCGATATCGTTTGAATGATTTTTAAATCCCATACTTTCTGTATGATCTGTTTCGTTTATTAATATATTTTTTTTACATACATTATGTATGTGTATGCAAAGCTTTTAATGCCTGGTGCAGATTGTGATAAATGTATGTTATGTTGAAACAAACAAAAAATATTTTCATATACTTATTACTAGCGACCCGCCCCGGCTTCGCACGGATGCAATACTTATGTAAATATACCTACTACAAAATGTCCTTATATACAACGTTCACAACTTTTTTGTCATTAGACAATTACAAACATGTTTTGCTTAGAGGTTACTCTTTTTTTTTTTTATTCCATACGGTGGCAGACGAGCAAATGGCCCACCTGATGGTAAGTGGTAACCATCGCTCATGGACATCTGCAGTGCCAGGGGCACAGCTGAGCCGCTGCCTACCTGGAGAGAAATACTCTTTTTAAGCCTCGTTTGAAGTTAGACATATCGTAGCGCTCAGGAAACATCGCAGCTGGGAGCTCATTCCAGAGTTTGCATGTACGCGGAAGGAATGAACGCTGAAACCGAACTGTACTAGACAAGATCGGTTCCAGGTGATATGGATGAACTCTACTGCGGTGGCGGGTGGTGCGATGGTAAAAAGGTGACGAAGGCACCATTGCAAATAATTCCTCAGAGCACTCTCCGTTAAAGAGCCTATAAAGAACACACAGAGAGCCAAAGTCTCTCCGCTGCTCCAAGGTCTCTGTTGAGGCCGTAATATTGGGATCACCGATGATGCGGAAAGCACGCCTTTGCAGGGAGTCAAAAGGGTCGAGTTGATATTTGGGGGCTCCAGCCCAGAGATGTGAACAGTACTCCATATAATAGACTCTTGACAGTAAGAGATAGACATATACCATCGCGGACTTTTTTGTAGAACTTTTTAAGGTGGACAATACTGTAGTACATTACTTTGGTCTATCTCGTAGGGTTCAGCCAGCGTTTTTGCAATATAAGCGCAAAAAAACGTGCTCATTTACGACATCACATTAGAAACCTCTAAATTCCTTAAGAATCACTCTATCTATTAACAAAAACCGCATCAAAATCCGTTGCGTAGTTTTAAAGATCTAAGCATATATTGGGATAGACTGACGTATGTAGTGATACACCCTTCTCGGACTGAGTTTAGTCGGTGGGCCATCTCGGTCAAGTCGCTCGATCGGTTTAGAGTCCGACATAATCATCGTCGCACTTGGTTGTGGTAATATTCATGAGGATTCTCAGCCTCTCCTCTCCAGATAGGAACTTATTATGACCGTACTGAATCCAAAAAAATAAGTGATCTTAAATGATCACACACACAGGCACAGTTGTTGCTAACACAACGTTAACAAAAGTTAGACTTGAATAAAATTAAATAAAACAGTTCTTCCTCGCGCTGGCGTGACGTTGGCATTAAACTAGCGCATAAACTAAGAAACTCATCACGCTTAAAGCAATTACGGCTCAAAACAATTACAGTCCACGGTTCCACTGTCTGAATAGCACTAACCTTAAAGTGCACAAGAAAGAAGCGGGATAAACGGCGCGGAACTTAACTGGCAAGGAGCCTCATCTCCGGCGCTCGCTGGTCTGCCCTAAATCGCGAAGTTGCGTGATTACTCCCCAAGTTTGGCAATAACTCCCCGGCTAAGACAGCAGGGATGTTATGCAGCCGCGTGGGTGCCAGAAGTGCCGTAAGTAACGCACTAAGTTGTGGAACAGGATAACCGTTTTGGTTTTTTAACGACTTCCGTGATCTAGTGGTTGAATTTAAGATAATCATAATTTAGTCTTGATAAATTAAATGTTACATCGATTTACGGGTATAAAGTCTCGCAATGACCTTCAGCGCTTGCTCAGTAGTAAAAAGTATGCCTATATGTATATTCAATAAATAACATTAAAGTAATTACGCAATACAATTTGTAAAAGACATCGTAACTTTTTGTCGCTTAATTCATGTCTAATATCTTAAATATTAAGAAATGTAAATGCATTTATTATTATTTAGTTTTTTTTTTTGGCAGACGAGTAAATGGCCCACCTGATAATAAGTGGTAACCATCGCTCATGGACATCTGCAGTGCCAGGGGCAGCTGGCCGTTGCCTACCTGGAGAGAAATACTCTTTTTAAGCCTCGTTTGAAATTAGACATATCTTGTAATAAATATATAGTTTTGACGCTTACATTACGTTTCATTATATGATCGTGTTAAACATACGCGCGGTTCGATGACGGGAGTGATTTCGTGTAATTTTAACAATTGTAGTACGTACTTCACTACATAGTATAAAAATAAAGTCGCTATCCGCCGTCTGTCTGCCCCTACACAGAAAGAAAATATTAATCAATCCAAAACGCAAATATGTCTTGGAGAATATATTTGGAATGTAAATATAAATATCTCAATACAAAATATATCTCTTCAATTATGGTCCTACTGAATCATAAAAAAAGAACTAATAATTCTCCTATAAAGTTTGTAGTATTATTGGGACAAGAATATGGATTTATAATTTAGAAACCAGAATCTTAATTCAAAATACTGCAGGTTTTGTTATCAGTTTTAGAGTCTAGGAACTAAGTACTCAAACCAAAAAAAACAAAATTTATCAAAGATTTTGCATATTTTAATCAAGAACTAAAAATTCTTATTTTTAGAATATAAAATGATGTTTACTTCAAGAATGTTGCATATTTGACTTGAAGTTTATTTTTATTTCTTTCTTCGTTTAAATTCGGCATGTTTAAATTGTGTTAGAAAGTTCTTAATCACCAATAACTACACATATTTTATCCTTAGATTGTTTCATTCTTCGTCTAAGAACGACAGATCAGAAATATGTTCATCCAAGAAACAGGAATTATTCTGAAAAATAACATAGACATTAATCATTCTTGGAAAACCGAATGGTGTTACCATTATACAAAAATCTGTTTGTAAGGTAGAAAATATAGGCGCCTTCAGAGCTATAGCGCGTAGAGCCATAAGGCATACTCAGACCAAATAAAAAACTAAAGACTTAACACTTCCAACAAAATCGTGAAGCCGGTTGTGTAAACACCACCAGTACCACACAGTAAAAAAATTACCCGAATATTTAGTCACAGTATTAGCAGGGTTATTAGATGAGTATATCATAGATTTAGTACAATAGATAGGCAATGTGAAAGAGACAAATTATCGTTCCCCGTATAATGAGATGAGCGAGAAAGAGCGAGATGGGAATATGGCAGCCTTCAAGTACCTACACACAAGCGACTTGACGTTTGCGTAGGTAAAAATAATCAAACACATTTTTTGAATACCGTGTTTTGAAAGCAACGAGTTACGTGTGCAGTACCAGGATACACATCCAAAAAAGATAACACACGGAAATATACGTTTCAAGTGTAAATATAACATATATTTTTTGTTGATTTAAGTAGTTATTTTCATCAATATCTAAAATATATATATAAATCAGGAATAAAAAATACATAAATAATATAACCATCTATGTTATACTAAATCTATGGAGTATATAGACAAGTTAGCGTTTATTTTAAAACGTGTATAGGTATTACGCTTTCAAGGGGTGGTATGGTAATATGTTTATTTCGACAAGATATGTAGAAGATATTAAACAAGTTTTAGGATAAGATAAGAACAAAATTCTTTATTATTCAACAAATAAAAACCACCGACTCACTGCCTTCCCTCCTTCACTTTCCTTACCTAAGCAGTTTTATGCCTCTTTACACTTTTATTATCTTTAATATCATCAACATCAAAACAAATATAAAAAAATGAATGAATGTGCAACGATACGGTTCGTATCACATTAATTACTTACCTAATAAACATGGAATATTGTAGCGCTTACTAGTGGTAAACTATTTGCTGGTTAAATGGTGCCTTGATCTATTGCGTAATATGTTAGAAAGAGACAAATATGAAACTAATTGTGTAAAAGGCTGTTAAAAGATATCGTTCCTACAATGTGTTCAGCACTACAGAGCTAAATTACAGCCTAAAACTAAAGGTTAGCCTTGACTCATTGTAACTGGAACTACACTTCCGAGGATTTGTATGCGCTCCTATATACAATTACAATATTGCTATTAGAAACTTAATTTAAAAAGTACAAGTCCGGAAAGTAGGTATATGATTTCTTCAAGCGTCCCGGTTTTTTGATGTTTTGACGTCTCTACGTATTGGAAATGATAATTCCGCACGTGAACCAAACTACATTTTTGATAAAAAAAAGAGAAAAATCATTTTAAGTATTGCACAAGGAATATTTGATATTAGCAGTTTGAACAATTGTTGAGAATGATATAAAACGGCTGTGTGTGCGTAAAAAATGATACACACGGCCGTGTCTCAGTATTACCTATAATGAATCAAAAATATAAATAAATGGTGAAAATAATACTTACGGGTTACAAGCAAATTGGTTTTTATTCCGTGCCACGATTTGAGCACTTCCAACCTGTGCCTATACGGTTTGTAATATCTTTGCCACTAATGATATGTTGTACAAATATACTTGTTGTCTGTAAAACTATAATAGAGTTTGAGAACACACGGTTAATTCTCTAATATCACTAGGTAGGTAGTAGGTAGTTATGTAATTACTTAGTCTTAATAATCGATAACTGTGTTACAAAATACCACAATAAGTTTACATTTACCGTGATTTTTTAAAGCAATAACGTGCAATAATGTGTCAACATTATGAAAAATATTGTTTTATTTAAGTTTGATGTCTATAAATTTTTCTCGTATGGAATTGTCCGATTTGGGAAAAAGTCAAATAATCATTATGGCAACATTCTTTTTGAACGCTATGAGGATTTTGTGGACTCAACCGACTTTCTTTCTTTCTGACACCAGCAGCCATTGAGTACTGTTCTGTGCACAGCAGGATTTATCAATTTCTGAATTTAATTTTGAAATGTATTTATTTGTTACTCACCCACCCACCTAGGTTTATTTGTACACTGAAGCTAGTTTACAAATTTAAAGATAATTTTATACCTACATAATTATGGAACTAGAAAATTTCCTTGCGTCGTGGGATTCAAGACATTATTAAGAACTTCACGGGTGAGTTTATTTATTGTTATTATCAAATAATTATTTAAGTGCGGTCACAGGCTAATGGAGAAAGCTATGCCAGTGTTGTCGTTGTCGTATCAGAAATGACACATAAGCACATAACACATAAGCTTTTGTTTTATGCTGTTGATAGCGGAAATTCGAAATAGTATTTAGTTTCTTTATTCAATTATAGTAATGAAGGCTGGTCCACGAGACCTATTTTATAATAAGTTTAAGAATTTAATATGTGACGATGTTTTCATGATGCTGAATAAAGTTATTCTCTCTTTCTTTTTCATTTTAATCTTTTTCACATATTATATTTTATAAAAAAAAATTAAAACTATATAATAACAAAAGTAGGTAACTCATAGAAAAGTTTAGTAAATTAAAGTAATTCTCTCGCAGGCCATTCAAAACGAATATTACGACGACCTCCGTAGCCGAGTGGCTAGTACACCGGTTTCAAGGTGTCGCCATCTCTGAGATCCCGGGTTCGATTCCCGGGGGGTGACAGTTGTTTGTGTGATGAACTCGAGCATTTGTGCCTTAGTCATGGGTGTTAATATTTATTTCTATTTAAAAAAATATTTATCTATGTATAATTAAATGTCTGTCCGTTACCCTAGATCCCATATCATAAGCCTAGGTTTAGTTTGAGCTAGGCTGATTGGTGTGAGTGTAGGAAATATTTATTTATTTATTACGAATTTATCACCACTATCTATTGATAGTGCAAACTCTTAAATGGTTTAGTATAAACATGGTTTTATACTATTGTATTAAACCATGGAAAAAAATAAAAAGCAGTTATGGATACTAGATAACGAATAAACATATTTAATAATAGATGTATACATTTAGAATAAATATATACATCCATAACCCGACAACAAATATTATTATTGTTCTTCACACAAATATTTGCAGCGACTAATTCAAACCCGGACTTGTTATTTCGTAACCAATGTCGTTGAATATATTCCTATGGATATTATTGCTTTTTCTTGACTACAAATAGAACACTAGTAGGAGATAAGTGAATAGTATGTTTGTTGTGATTTAGTTTGTGCTTTTCCACAAAAATAGATAATTGTATTTATATCCCGTAGACCATGTGTAAACTGCTGAAAGGTTTTGTTGCTGTCTAGGTCCATTGTTGATACTTTGGTTTGACCCATAACCTTATTCTTACTGACATAAAGTTTATTGCTTTTTTCAGAATGCTGGAGATATTGAACACGTAATAAGTAAACACAAAGAAAAAGCTGCGTCCCGCCACCAGACTGTCCAGCCATTTATACTTCTACAAGGAAAATTGCAAGATTTTTCAGCTCTCTATATTGTGATTGAAGATAAAAAATATCAGCTGCAAAGTGCAACTAAGGCATTTGATTTACATCAAAATCGATATTTACAGAAGACGACCGTGCTACGATTGTATATGATTCCAATTATTGTTATTTTAAAGTGTTTTTGTCATTATCATTGTCATTTCATAAATAAAATAATTTATACACTATTTATGTATTTTATTAACAGTAGGTTAGAGGTTTTCTTCCAACTTACCTATTCTTTTACATAAAGAATGCATTCTCTTGAATCAGGAATATGAGCCTCTTATTTCGAAATTTAAGCATATCATTTTAAGTCGGCATTCTTTTACATAAAAATAGAATAATTCTTGAATTAAAAAATTATTGTATAACAAAAAGAAACATTAATATTTACAGTAAACGAGTAACATTTGAACCAATGTCTCAAAATATTTAGTATAAGAAATATGTAGACCCTCGATTTTATTTCAATGTTCCGTAACTTTAGGAGCGAGTCACAGAATTATTTGATTCAAGAAATGTTGTTTCAAGCACCTGAGAATTAACAATATTTATTCAAGATTTGTACATTCTGTATCTAAGAAAGAAAGAATTTTGAATCTAATAGGATACTTTATTTCTTACGTGATAAATTTTCGGTTCAAATCAAGAGCGCCTATTTCTTGAGATAACTTCGAAGAATTTTTAAAAGAAGAAACAAAGTATTTGTTCTGGGAGTTGAGATTCTTGATAGTTCAAAACATTTTGTATCTTATTAGAAGTAATTTATTTTTTCCTTATATAGGAAACTGGAAATATCTTGCGTTAAATAAGTTTATTTGATTGAAGATTTATTTTCTTTCTGTGTACGTATGCTTAGATCTTTAAAACTACGCAACGGATTTTGATGCGGTTTTTTTAATAGATAGAGTGATTCTTAAGGAAGGTTTATATGTATAATACATGCATAATATAGTAGAGAAACACTTATAAATTTAGAGGTTTCTAATGTAATGTCGTAAATAACCACGTTTTTTTGCGCAAAAACGCTAGCTGAACCCTACGAGATAGACCAAAATAATGTACTACAGTATTGTCCACCTTAAAAAGTTCAACAAAAAAGCCCGCGATGGTATATGTCTATCTCTTAGGGATAACCCACCATAACCATTTTTTCATTGCACCCGTGCGAAGCCGGGGCTGGTCGCTAGTGTTATACTAAACAGATCAATATATAATTATAAATTAATATTCAAAATCCCGAACAGATAGTGACAAGTAAATAGTTGTCGAGTCTCATTGAGTTAGCTTAGATACCGCGCGACTAGCAACCGCGCGAGTTGTGCGACGTTGCCAAACCGTGTAGCTCTCGCGCTCTCTAGCCGGCACTGCGTTTACTCGCGTATTCGCTGCGAACACGCGCGGGCGCGAGCAAGTGCTAAACGCGCGTCAAATTCGTACAACACACATAAACAGCGAGAAATCCCTATTAAGTATTAATCGAAATGGACACAAACGAAATAAACGTAGCTCTGTTCATAACTGAAGTGAGGAAACGCCCGGAACTATGGGACTTGAATTGCCAAGACTATCGGTACATCAAGAAGAAGAAACGCGCGTGGCTGGACATAGCGAGCGTGTGCATTCCGGAGTTCGATGCGTCTAAACACAGTGAGAAACTGATGTGTAAGTATAATAAGAGTATTTTCAATGGAAAATAAAATGGATTTTGTCTTTGATCTGATACTACTCGGTGGCACTGTGAAAGTTCGAGTAGGAACTTCAATCCTGTCGCATACTAATGTGTTTTTCGTTCTTCGAATTTAATATTATACATACATAATATTTCATAATTATTCGACGCTCCTAATATGAAGGAAAACATATTGAGGCAACTAGTATGCGATCATTCATAAGTTCGTAAAGTCAACCCTGGAGTCATATAGTTGATTAAGGTATAGAGACTTAACAAAAATTTCTTCATCCGATGCTAATTGCTGTTGGCTCCGGACCTGGTGAATTCGCTTCGTTCATTTGCGTTTAATTCTTAGCCACTTCCAAACATTATACTCACTGTTGATAAATCTTATTTCTGTACGACATTTACACTACGGAAATCGATGTTATTTCAAGCGCAATAAGAGTGATTCAAAGATCAACGAGATCAACAGTCTTAATATGAAGCGGCACCTACAAAATGTATATGGTAAAAAATATGAATAGTAACATCCATACACGGCTACAAGTATCATGTATCAGAGAGTATATATGTGAACCTTGACACTACTATTCCCTACGCAATAAAAACTGTTATGGTAGATCTAATGTTTATCTTGACATGTTGCTAACTGTACAAATAGGGTTCACCTATATGATTACTAAAATATCTCTTCCAGATCGCAACCTTAAAGAAAAATGGCGGAATATTCGCGACTCGTTTGTGCGAGCAAAACGTCTCAAGAACTCGAAGTACGTATACACCAAACATTTGTCGTTCTTGAATGTGATTTACGGAGGCACCAGTTGCTCGGACAACGAGGAGACGAGGCCGACGACGCAGACTAGTTTCGAGGACTCCCCAGAAACAGAAGACAGTAATGAGTTCAGGATTATAAAAATAGACCCAGATTATAACTCTGATCATTCTAACCCCGAATTAGAAGCTACTAGTCTTGATGAGAGCACTAAACAGAATAACAAATCGTCGTATCCAGTTATGCTTAGGGGGGGTAAGAGCGCGCTGGAAGATGACGATGGATCCTTCTTCGACGCTATATTACCGGCAGTTAGATGTTTCAATATAGACCAGAAATTACGATTCATGAGCGGAGTTCTTGAGTTGGTGAAAAAAATCAGAAGTGAATCTTAAAGATGACAGATAGATATTGCAATTTGCACCAGCATCCGATTTACGTGGCTCTGTTTGTTGGTATGAAATTTTAGCTACATTACTGTTGTATGAAGATTCATTGAATCTTACAAACATACATTATCTCCTTAAATTTTTTCGGCTGTGAAACGTACTGTAAAGGATAAAAGACAGAACGACCAAAAGGATATAGTATAATGAATGAAAGACTTGATCTTAGATTTTTAATAAACATAATACTTATACCCTGTCATTTATTTTATGTATGAACCCAATTACACACACATACACATACATATATATATACACACTTGTACAATTAAGCAATAGATATTGCAGTACCGCATGGAAGTTAAGGGTGTTCAAATTCGTTAAATATCTCATAGTAATACCGTAAGAGTAAAGACCTCGTAATCTCGCTCCGATGCTATATTTTCTAAATTATTATTTCATATATTAATCTTTTGAAACAGTAATAAAATGTTAGTATGTATATGCTTTTTATTCCCTCTGGAGAGGAGAGGCTGAGAATACTCCTGGATACTACCGTGAAAAAGATCGAGGCGATTCGACCGGAGTGACCTACCTAGTATTGATATGTCATATCTTTATTAAAACAGTGTCTAAATTTGAATAAAAAAATTAAACGTATTTAAGATATGGTTATATACCTATATATATATAGATGTTTGGTTAAACTACAATATTTGTGTTCCGTTCATATTCGCAACATCTCTCAGAATAAGTTTAACTCATTGTCAGAATTACACAAGGACTTATACGTGATTAGAATGTACGTATGTATAATGCGACAGAAATTCATGGTCGATATTAGTCAAGTTTTGCTTAAAATAACATAAAACATACATTTTTTGGTAAAGTGAATCTAAACACTGTTATACAGTGTTTTTAATATTGGTAATCTTAGTATATGCAACCGTTGTATAATACCGGCAGAAAATACGTATACGCCACGAGCGTTTTCGACGTAATTTCCGAACATTGCATACAATATAAAATAATAAACAATAATCACATGTTAGATATCGACAATCTAATCGCAGTAATTGTTTAAAAATTACGATGCAAAGAAAATTCAACCGTGGCGTACACAAATACAAGATATATATTTGAACTTTGTTTTTAATTTAACGTTTATATGCCAGCGACGACATAATAATATATGTTGGCAATACAGAAATCATTTAGAGATTTTATTTTTGTTTATTACAGGCAGGATTCAGTCGTCGAAATTCCGCTTGCCTATGATTGGAATATACAATAAACGTACATTTTGACGACCTCGGCAATTGATTGGTTAGTGCACCAGATTCAAGGTGTCGCCATCACCAAGGTCCTGAGTTCGAATCCCGGTGGGAGCAGATGTTTGTGTGATGAATGAGAGCATTTGTATCTTAGTCATGTTTGTTGATATATATATTTCTATCAAATATATTTATATATGTATGTCTATCTGTTACCCTAGATTCCATAACACAAGTCTTAATAAAGCTAATTAGTGTAAGTATAAGAAATATATCAAGCTACACAACATTAACTATAATAATAACGAAATAGGAATAAGGAAAAGCAATAAGGAACCTTAGACTTGGCACGACTTTGTTATATTTCATTACTTTTTAGAGATAAACTAGCAGCTCCATCGAGACTTGGCTAGTTTTTTACAGAATGTTTTTGGTGGGATTTCACTTCTTTTTGTAGAAACACTAGTTTTTATAGTTTTCCCTTTATGTGACCATAAAACCCTAACTCTGTACCAAATTTCAGCTCTCTCAGGTTATGGGAAGTACTAGTTCTATTTTGATGATCATGAGTCAGTGAGTGTGTGTCATAAATGCGAAACTTTGCTTTCGCTAAACTTCGGAATTAAACCTGTAGACTTGAAATTTAGGTAGGTATGTGATTATAGCTTACTGGATGACGAATTTCTGCGTTCTGGTCTTATTCAGAGGTTCTCAAATAGGGGCCTGAAAATGCGGCGAAATGGTTTCAGTAAAGGATGGTATAGCAGTGTTTGCGTCACGCTCGACTTGGCGGACATATTTGTTTGTAATTTATTAAATACATTTGCCTTATCTCTGTTTTAGCAACTGAAAATGTTCTGTTCATAATAATATTAGCGTGGGAAAACGGATATGTACATTTCTTGTCAGTGAACGGACAGATGACGGCAGCGTCTCACTGGATATAAGTACTGATTGAAGACTGGCTTTATCATGAAGGTCCACTTGTATGCATTATCAAAGCATACACTTGTATGCATAACATTACGTACTGACAAATAAAGTATGTCGAGTATCATTTATATTTGCAGTTTCTAGTTCATATAGGCAGCTTAAGAGATTATACAGTATTGAATGCGTAAATGACGCAAAGGCTGGGTGATATGAAATAATAAAAGACATCCTTGTTCTATACGTTTGCTCCGTTCCCGTCGTGTTGCTATGCTAAAGACTCAGCAAATTATCTCACAATATAAAAAACGAACACCTTGGTATCGCATTTCGTGTGAAACAAATGATGAATATTACTACCTACCTAATATATATAGATAATACTACTATAAATAAAACGTTACGCTATAAATAATAAAATCTCGTTTAAGCTTAACAAATCTCACTGTTTAGTTCTCCGTACAAACAACGTAGGAGTTATCTGTAAATTACGACACGACGAAATCAGAGCCGCCATCATTCAAACACAAACATCAACAAGTAATGTAGGCTGGCTGAGAATTAACAAACGGCGAGCTGGCAACGCCGCGGGGAAAGTTGCGGAGCGGCAACGCCGCGGTCGATCGATACGGCGCGGGGCGCGGGGGCCGCTCGACCCTTCCGCGGCATACGAGCAGAATGTTATTGTAGTCATGTATTGCGAACACGTGTGGTGTTGACATCGGTTGTACCTAAACAGGTTATCATGGGAGCAGAATGCGGTCCGACTATCGCAAAAAACGGAGTCGTTGCCTCCAACAGCTGCAAGCTGCAACGGGGATGTCGCTAATTGTATTCCTACGCTTGGAAAATGTATGCTACAATAAAAAAAAGAAAGCTAAGGGAGATTCGATACTGGGTGGACTTTACTTTTTTCTGCCGCATAAAGACGGTGCATAGTTGTTTGTTGGAGGTTATAGGACAGGCATTTAAATTACTGGGCACAGTACGGTGGCTAGATTAAAATCTTATATTATCGCGAGCTGGCAACGTACTATAGTCTCTGTAGATGTTGTGTATATTTGCGCGTTTTTCATGCCAGAAACCAGAAACAGAATTTAGTCTTACACGCTGTGAAAGTGATAAATCGTTTTATGATATGTTTATATTACGGGCGCTAGTAGATTTCTATAGGCTTAGCATATCCGCAAGATTTTCCAATCATGATATATATGTTACTTGAAAAGCTCGAACTACGGTAAATTCTAAGATTTTCCAGCAAAAACCAAGATTTACTAATTCTTTATCAACGTAAGCGTTATGTTTGTGAGACGATAATTTTACTATGTTATTTTTTACTACTTAAGAAGTATTTCAAAATTTTTTAAATTATTACATAGTTCCTTATTAACATAATAATATTTAAAATGAAAATCATTTAAACATTAGTTAGGATTCATTATTTATTTACTATCGTTTGATACCTATATAATATGTATTTAAAATTTAATTAATTGTAATAACTAAGTAAGAATTACTCATTGCTTTATTCCTAAAACCAACATCTACCAGGTGACAGCGGTAAAACCTAGCATATACTGTATTTGAATGGTAAAAGCCCGAAAAAATCGTTCCATTTTCTGAAATACATACATTACCGATTCATGTCGGTAAATCCTAAGACTTACTCACTAATCTTAAGATTTACCGTAGTTAGAGATTTTACAGTAACATATACAAACAGCCCGTGAAAAAATAAAAAAAAGGGGTATCCTGGGCAAGTTTGAATGATTTAATTGAACATGTAAGGCGGTACAATGTTTAAACTTCTCACATTATAGATATGTGTCATCTATAGTAAAACAATGGGTGTATCTATGATCGAGTTGAATCACCAGATGACATTGTATAAAAATGATTCCAAATTCCGGAATCATTTACATATATTACGTTCTAGTGAAACGAAATGATCTACCTAGTTAAGCCACCAGACGACAATGTATAGAAATGATTCCAAATTCCGGAATCATTTCCATATATTTCGTTCCAGCCAAACGAAATGATTTGGTTGAGTCACCAGACGATAACGTATAGAATTGATTTCAAATTCCGGAACCATTTCCATATTTTTTGTTCTAGCGAAACGAAACGAGATTTAAATTTATAATAATGTGCCAAACAACATTAGAGAATTAGAAAACTATCACTCTTTTGTAAAACATTTAAAAAAATATCTATAAGCATTCTATAAATTAGAAGAATTTTTTGCTGCCAAATAATATTTGAATACCAATGTTTTGATTATGGCTGTTTAAATTTTAATGTATTCATTTTTAATTTAATTGTAAATGAAATCTGACCCCTTTCTTTCTTTTTGTGTTATTTATATTCTATATGTTTGCAGTACCCCTACGGGGTGTCATGTGATCAATGTACCTGACCTTATGTAATAACTGTGTAACCATGTGACAAGCAAATAAATAAATATGTAAATAAATAAAAAACAATCTAGTTGAGTCACCAAACGACACTATAGAAATGATTCCAAATTCCGGAATCATTTCCATATATTTCGTTCTAGCGAAACGAAATGATCTAGTCGAGTCACCAGACGACAATGTACAGAAATGATTCCACATTCCGGAATCATTTCCATATATTTCGTTCCAAATGAATCGAGCGTCATGAATGTTCCTCCGGTCCAGGTTGTTCCTCGGATTGGTTGATAAGTGGTTCCAAATGGAAGAACGCAGTAATGAATTAGTTAACGAATAAATATAGCAGCCAGGTTAGATGTTTCGATAAAAACTAACCAACGCGATTGTAAACATTGCAGGCACGTTAGGCACGATGCCAGCCGAAGCTACTAGATTCACTGCCAAAAACGATCCACAAACTTGCAACAAGAACTGGAGCCATACATCAAAGAGTACATAGTTGATTAATGTATCGAGCGAGAGGTAAAAAGTGCTCCATCATCTTTTTAAGTTACAATAGCTTATGGGATTGCGTTGTCCATTCATCATGGTAATTTGCGACCTTCGATTAAAGTGATCAGTTATTGTTTATTTTATCCAATTGGGAGCATGTACTTATACCTATATTTTACTAGCGACCGCCCCCGGCTTCGCACGGGTGCAATGCTGATCTAAATACACTACAGAAAAACTGTGAACGTTGTATATAGTCGTTTGCAATGTACGCGGAAAAAAATAAATTATTTACGATACTCAAAAATAACAGTATTTCTCTACTATTTATGGATGTTATCCCAACTAATATTATAAATGCGAAAGTAACTCTGTCTGTCTGTCTGTTACGCTTTCCCGCTTAAACCTCGCAACCGATTTTGATGAAATTTGGTTGAGACAATCTTTAGACGCTGAAACAGAACATAGGCTACTTTTTATTTCGAAAAAAAAGGATGAAGGGGTTGAAAGTTTGTATGGGATTTATTAATTTTAAAAGATAAAACCTTGAAACTTTATATTTAAGCACTTGATAAGAAATCATTAAACATTTGTTCTAGCATTTTAGAAATTTCGACCAGCTAGGGGGTGAAATAAGGGTTGAAAGTTAGTATGCAAGTTCGTCAAATATCACGTCATAAGAAACAAAAAATCGTTTGTTCTAGCATTTTAAAATTTTTACCAATGTGGGGGTGAAGTAGGGGTTGAATTGAAGATAAGACCATGAATCTTGATACCTTAGACATAAGGGACCAGGATTGACAACAACTAATTACACGCGGGCGGAAGCTAGCATACATATAAACTTTCCTTAAGAATCACACTATCTATTAAAAAAAAACCGCATCAAAATCCGTTGCGTAAAGATCTAAGCATACAAAGGCACAGACAGACGACGGATGGCGACTTTGTTTTTTTTTCTTCTTTCTCTTACCCTGTTCTCAATTTTATTTGGGGTCGGCGCAACATGTTTTCCTCTTCCAATCTTTACTATCACTCGTCATTAACACTATAGGTAATTCTAACATTGCCTATACAGGCAAATTCTGTATTACAAAAGGGTATATGAAAATAATATTAAATAGAGTGTTCAAAATAGGATCAATCCATTACATAATTGGTTTAAAAATAAAATCATTTTACAATAAATTTTATTTCCGTGTAATGTGCATGTAAGCGAACTTACCACTGTAATTGTACTTACTATGTATGATTTCTGTATTGAAATAGGAGATATAAAAATAGATCTTTAAAGTTCCTTGCACGTTCTTCTCGAGAAGGCTGTCTCAATTTCTGATTAGGTAGTATGTTCTTCTCTTTCTTTCCTTCTTCGTACGTACAATGTTTTAGTTTTCTTGAGCTACATATATCTGTATTGACTTCAATAACTGCCTATACAGGTCAAAGTTGATTTCAGAATATTTTCATTAAAGAAAATCAATAGATTTCTATACCTTTTTGGAAGATTACGATTTGTTGGTACTATACCGCCAAATTCCAAGCATATAGGTCAATCTAATAATCCTATTTATTGGTCTACAGATAGCGACCCATAACATTAACCGACAAACAGCAACTAAACTCAAGCACGTGTTATTATTAGCCCGCCGCTTTTTAACTGCGCGGCGCAAGCGCATCGGATGTTTATAGCATTTGGAGTTATTCCAAATAATTCGGTGTAATTATAAATGGACGCATTTAGAACGAGCGTTATACGCGCACGGCATAAATTATTGCGTATTTACAAACACGGTAACTGTTCGGGAAATTAATAAGTTTAATCGCAAATAATTTTAAGTTTATTGGTGTCTTAATTGTCATTAATGAAAATTCTTTTTTTTTTCGTTTACCGCAATTATATGAGTAAAGATCCTGTAAAGCAGAAATAAGTCCGCTTCGGAGCGGGCCAGGGAGGCGGATCCCGAGGCTCCGGCATGCCGCCGCAGGCGTGCAGGGCGGAGGAGGCGCGAGTTCGCTCACCTCCTTCCTCCTGTCGGTGACCAGCGGGGACCAGGCCCGGGAAGGCTGATTCCTGCTATTCAAAGGTCGCCGTCAGTCGACGATCCCCTGGATGTCCCGGGGGATCGACGGCCCCCCCAGCAAAACGGGGGGGTGAGAGGGGCTCGCCGCAGGCGAGCCAATGACGCCGACGAGGTCGTGGAAGTGTACGTAAGTGTTCCCATGACCTTGTCAGGCAGTGATGCTGCTCTCCTCGACGTGTCTTCCTCCTCGTCTGATGAGGGGGAGGATGCGTCGACGATTGATGCGCTCCTGCCAAGGCGTCCCTGAGGGGCATTGTCTGGTTTTTAGTCGGTAGGCCGCGCACTTGGCTGGCACTCGGCCCCAAGCGCGCGGAGAGTCCGACATAACCCCGCGGTGTTCCCGAGCCGCGGGGTATGCGTAACGCATTTTTCCAGACAATAATAAAAAAAAAAAAAAAAAAAAAAAAAAAATAAGTCCGCTTCATATTACACGTGTATTTAATAAAATTTGGCGGAGACATAACACACACAACAATTGTTCTTAAATCACAAGAAAAATTAAAAAATGAAAAATAAACAAATTTGGGGTACGAACAGGGAAACAGACCTGTCCTCCATACAGAATGATTGAGGTTCATGTGTCTGCAGCAGCACAAAAAGGTCCATAGCTCAGCGACAATATTTGCACAAGAGCAAAAATCGTTGATTTTCAGCTATAGCTCTGGGGACGTTCAAAATTAAACATTACTCATTTAATGGTCTTAACATTTACACCCCACGCTTTTTATAGTCATTGAGTTCTTGGACTAATTTGCTAAATTTTATAGACAAATTTTTGAGTTACATTTCTTTTTGTCATCAGAAATTTTTCTTGAACAAACAAACGGACAGAGTAAGTCAATAAAAAGCGTGTAAATAAATGACGTTATGTTGAAGATGAGAGTGAGTGTCGAAATGGCGAGTGACAGAGGAGAAAGGAAGAGAAAAGGCATGTTGCGCCGACTCCAAATAAAACTGGAAAAAGGGCAGAAGAAGCTAGTGTCAGTTGTTAGATCAGTACAACATTGCGGTTGATTGGTGCACGTAGCTAAATCAATGTGATTCAACCTTTATCTAATATGTTATGTGTGTCGCACCTGTGATACCAGATTATTTTATATAATTATTTATATAGTTAACTCAATATTATTTTATATAAAGTTAACGTCAGTGCCCGTGACGTCACAGTACTCTCAGACACTCGTTGCATCCGACGATTCTTGCGATCTTCACCAAGTCGTCTGCCCATCTTGTGGGAGTCCTGCCAATACTATATAATGTATATGTTTTATTAAACAAATTGTACTTGTTCTTCCATAGGTGAATCACATTACCGCTGTGATTTATATATACGAATATATGCAATAATACATATTTAAAAGTTATTTAATAATGCATTAATGTCCGTCCGTCACAATTGATTAATGGCTCAAAATGGCGGACCTAATTAACTTGGGGTTCAGGGTCGATCCAGTCATGTAACGTGTTCTTAGTTTTTCGATATTCATATGTGCATTTTAGCGAGAGGCACGCGGAATACACTTGAAGAAATTCAAAGATGTTACAACCCATCCGCACCAGGTCAGTGTATTTGACTAGGGCCTCATCTCCCTAACATAGGGTAGGCTCGTTGGCCGGCGCCACTTGGGCTTCCCGCGCCTCTTCTAGCGCTTTTGGGCCTCCTTTATGGGCCTGCGCTGCATCGTCCCTCTCCTGAGGGGCGATGAGGCGTGAGGCGACCACGATTTGCCTATATGGTTACTAGAAGAGAGTTTAGTCGGTAGGTCACGCGGCTGGACCGTTCCGGTCGCGCGGAGTCCGACATAACCTCCGTGACACTTGCCGTTGCGGGGGTATCCTGGGTACGTTTCGTACTCCTTGTGAGGATTCTCAGCCTTCCTCTCCTGAGGAAAAAAAAGACCCTTGCTGGAGACGAATATTTAGGTTGTAATAAATCATCCCTTGGCGATGGCTCGACCGACTAAGGTCGAGTTAGCCCGTGGCCGTGTGGCGGTAGCATCGCGAAAGCGCACCCCGCCATGCGCGCCCCGATATGGGCTTGGAGGACACCGGGGGGTGTCCTGACCTGACTGACTGACCGGAGAGCCGCACACACATAAGGCCGCGCATAAGGAGCATTTCCCCTCGAAAAAAAAGGTTGTAATGATCATAAGCGTAAAAAAGCATTAAAGCGTCTCGGAGATTGTTTCTCTTTTAAATATCGGATCCAATCTGATGGCCGTGATTGTTACCAGTTACGTCAAAATGTCCACTAATAATTACCATTGACCTGACAAAACGATTAAGTAGTGACAGCGAGAAATTTCCTGCCAGACAATTACAGCTGAGTCCTTCAGAAGACAATAGCGAACCGCGGCCATTGCACGGTGACGCAAGCGGCGTGCACCGAGCGACAATAAATAATAATGGGACGTTGCCGCTCCTCCGGAGAGTGCGGGGCGGCAACGTCGCGCGCGGCTGATCGATGCGCGGCCGGCCGGTTTGTGGATAGAATGATAGACTTGCCTTTTTTGTCCGTGTATATATATAGCTACTAGTTTAGACTCGGTTAAATTGTTTGTTCTAATTCTAACTTTATTGCACAGGAGATTAGACAAACAATGGGTTAAATACAAAGTTTAAATGCAACAGATACAAATCTAGATTTAAATTTTTGACTTAATTTACACAAAAACGATAGCTTTTGATTTGTTAAGCCGTTCATTATTTGTTCTTTTTCGAAATACAAACTCGATAGATTATATCTTATAGAAACAACTATTCGTACTTGCCGATGTACAGTCAGCAGCAAGCAAGCATTTTCACTATGAAAACCGCCGCTATTACGAGCAACATAAGGCGTCTCAAGGTCATCACGTAAAGTGACACAATATATTAAGTGTTTGGAGTCAGTGGAGGAGGTACTTGCGTCGGTTAAATTTAATATCTCGTACCTAGTCTGAGGTTGCGTCAACTTAGTCGACTTTGCTTTTCTGTACTGGAATGTAACGAACCTCTCATTACAATGTAGCCCTGCCACGTACATTAAGGTTCCTGTTTCGTGTTGCAGCCGAAGGCATAGTGTGCTGTAGGTACGTAATTCATATAATTACCCCGACACGTTGAAACGTAAGTGGAGTAATTACACGAATATTGACAGTGACCGCACGAACGCCGCAGGAAACTTCTGAATTCGTCCTTCCGTTCAAAATAAATAAGCTACCCCGATGGATTACTTAGAAACATGGCCGGAAAATAACACGTCACGTCTCCACGATTCAGATTGCGACAGGAATTTTATTTATGTGGTGACAAACAACTCATTAGTCAAATAGGCTATTGACCTCGACCAGACAACTGTCACTTGACGAGTACTATACGTACGTACGATTATACGGGTTGAATAGAAAATTAATGAAATAACTAGTTATTATTTATATAATTAGTAACATAGGTGCTTATCTACTATTGCTGTTTTTGCACAATGTAATCAGGATTGTTTTGTTGTTTACTTAAATTGCCATGTCTATAAATTAAAGTAATTTTACGTGGATTTCTGCAGTTGTCCGTACTCTTGTTACCGTATTCTTCTTTGTAGCGCTGTATGCATTCATTTTTTCATAGGTTTCTATACAGTGCATTATCTAGAATTAGGGCTGCCTAGTAGAACTCTAAGTACCTACATGTCATCTTGTAACATATTTTTGTTTGGTTGCTTCAATAGAATGTATTTTATTTTGAGCAAGACATGTCTATTACAATACGTTCCTTGTAGTAGGTGAACTAAAGTTTCGCACCAGTGTATAAAATAATAATTCTAGGAACCATTCTATGCCACATACACTATCTTAGTAACACTCAATATGAAAATCAAAAGCCAAGTTCTTAACTTATTCCTGTGTCAAACAGAACTCGTTCCGCTTAACCGTTACAACACAAAGCGACTGCATACAGGCAAGCATAATACCTACATATTTACGCCAACTTACCAATTCGCAATGCCAAACAAGTTCGAAATTCGAGTATTTACTCGCGTCGTGGGGAGCGGAGCGGCAACATCGCGCCCGCTCCCGCGGCGTCGCCGGCTCGCCGGTGCGGCAACGTCGCCGCGCCATTTCGCCAGTCTGAGCGGTATCAGCTGGCTCCCTCCGTGTTTATGTCATAAATAACTGAATACGGTGTGTGCGTTTTAGCCATTTTACGGAGTAGCCGTTTATATCCCTGCTTAGGTCGTTATTTTATGTAGCATTAGTGAATAATAGAATTACTTTGGCTCTACTAAGATTGTATTGACAGATCTTGACACAGACTTAAAAATGATTGATTGATGCAGGAATTTGTATTTGTTCTGTAAACTTTTATACCTTTCGCATCAAATGACCGACACCGACCGACCCTGTGACCAAAGACGGAACATTAGCTGCAACGGATATGGAGAGTTTTAAGAACGTACCACAAAACCTTGCGGTTTCTTTATAACGTAGGTACGCGCTTACGTAGCGAATTACGAGCACCGTGGTTTCAGCATACATTTTATTTCACAGGCCATTTTAAAATTTTGCATTTAGAATATAGATACTATATATACTTGTGCCACAGATACGATAATTGGAAGAATACAAACAAACTGTTGAACAGAAAATATTGTTCGTATGAGAGTCAACTTGTCATGAGGCCGTTCGTACTAGAAGTGAAGCTCATATCGACGCCTTTGACAAGAAATGAGAGAACCTTACAATGAGTTCGTTACAGTACCTATATAACTATAAGACGAGTTACTTGAAATCTAATTAAAATGTGTGTATTTTTTTTTTAATTCCTTGCCATAATTTTCTGAGAAAATAAATACATGTTGTACAAATGACAACGCTCGACATAGGCTTTCCCCAAAGATTTCCTCATCGATTCATCTTGTTTGGGCTAGTTGGTTGCGTTCTGGTTGTCTTCAACAAAGCTGGCGAAGTGCGGATTGATGGAAAACACGTGAGCCGTGTCAGTTGGTTAGCAGGATGCACTGCGAGCAGGCGAAGTGTCTCGGGTCCCGTTATATGTATTTTTATTTACTTTGGAGAGGTGAGGTTGGGAATCCTCATGGATACCACCGCATATAAGTGACACCGCGGTTATGTCTGACTCCTAACAGATCTACTCCAACTAAACTTAATGTGAGCCTGGTTCAGAAGAACCGAACGGCTTGGATCGAAGAAACGGAACTTTTATAAGTATCACCCAGTCATAAGTGACGACACATAGAGAGGAACTGGTCATATTTATTTAGCGACTGTCATCTGGGATCTATTCGTTCTTCTCGCGCTCGATTTCAGCGATTATCTCTCGTTATTCAAATACTCAAATTATCATGGAGTCTAACCATAGACAAAAAATAGCATAGCCGGGCAGCTTGTAAACTTCATGAATGTAACGGTGAGCGAATAGTAGCGCGCTATAACATTTCAAATTTAAAATTCAGAATTTACAAAAACTTATATCGTAGCTAGTTTATTGTTAGCCGGGTCACGCTGGCCAGGAATATAAGCCGCCCGGTGACCCGCTTCGATAATGAAAAATCGATGCATGCCCCGGCCGTGGCTTCGAAATAAATAGCACGATTTCAGCTCGGGCGAAATTATTTATGTTGGAGATAGTGTCACCCGTATTTGTGTTTGAAAGCAATTATTAATTATATCAATAGACCGATCTCCGCTCGCATGGTTTATTTAACAATTGAACGTTATTGTTCATTTCAAATGCCGATTTTGCTCATATTTGCGGTTCATGTTATAGGTATTTAATTCTAGATTGCTATCACACGTTCAAAGTATGGTTTCTTATGAAACATACAACTTAACTAGATAAGCAAGAATATCCTTGTAGGGGTGACGAGTGATAGGCATACGCTGGGAATGACAACGTCGGTAGAACCTCAGATTTGGCGAAGATCACAGTAAGTTAGCAGAGCAGGACCGATCTCTGTCGAGATCCTTAGGGGAGGTCAAGAGTTGGAAGTCGACGTAAATATAAATAGATACTTTCGTTTTTTCATTAGTTGCCTAGTATTCGGGTTTCTCCGCAAACCATTTAAATTTAAACCCATCGATTTCTCTTCCATTTTTACAACTTATCCAGGGTTAACCTTATAAAAGTAACGTAATGAGAAAGAAACCTTTCACCATGAATCTGTTGGGCTCGTTTCAAAATAATTAATAATTACACGAATGTAGTAAGTTTAAAACTTAAAAATAATTACGTACAGTTGCATAAATTACTTTATCTACACACATAAATAAAATGGGTTCAGAAGCTGAACCAACGTGACAAATCGGTGCCATACACATATGTTTTAAGAATATGAATGTTATTTTTGAATAATTGACAAACTACTAATGTCAATATTTGCGACGTATCAATATTCACAATAAAAAGAAACGTATGAATATAAATGTGACATCATCACTTATCGATTGAATTCCGATTTTCCTTGATTAGATTAGGGTCTATTATAAGTAGAGATCGGATAATCGGATGCATATTTACCTAAAGTTAATTTTTGGCTCACAAATTATGGAAGCGGCTTTTTAAAATACATTTTGTTAAATAAAAATCCCGGGAAAATACGGAACTGCAAATTTAACGTAGTGATACTGTTTGAAAATTACTAAATTAGCACGTGGTATTTATTTTCAAAAGACCGGGACTCCGGGTTCATTTATACAACTATGCATACGTATTTACATGAAGTTTAGTTTCAGTTCCCCGTGCGATTTATGAATGTACGATTTATTACATGAAGAGTGTTATACAAAAGTAGTGAGCTTGTTTGACTAAAACAATAATCAATTAAATAATTAATTAATCAATTAAATAATTAATTAATCAATTAAATAATAAATTAAAAACAATAAAAAGCCGTTTCCATACTTTGTCTTAAACTAACTTTAGGTAAATATGCATCCGATTATCCGATCTCTAATTATAAGGCAAGTAACAGAAACAAAATTAAATAGAAGGAACAGATAATCTAAGAAAGAAGCGAGAACGTTTTAAATTATAACCACACGTGGAAATTTGACAGACGGACGAAAGAAGGCAGAATTATGATTATGAAGATGATTATAAAGTGCAGCCGCTTTAATAGCTATGAGTGAGGAGGTGGTTACAAGACAAGTCACCATTAGTTACACCACAAGCGGTGTCCGCCCACGCGCTTTGGCACTCACGCGGCGCCATTCAGTTTCTTGCCAAAAAAAATTGATTCGTAAAACTTGAGTTCATTTTAACGTGGCAGTGGGCACATTGCTCGCAGGACGGAAAGGTGCTCCAGTGGTAAGCATATTCTTGGAACCGCAGCGCCGGAACCACCCACAAGGTGTATTGACGATTGGAAGAATGCTGTATGCTATTGACGCAGGACAATAACACCGTTGAGATCTTTGAGGGAGGGAATATGTACAAGAATGGATATTTCTAGACTGAAATGATAATGACGATCGTAACGTAATTAAGAAGTTTCACATCGGAGCAATTAACAAATGCGAGTGTGACGTGTGATAGTAATAGACTAACTTTAAACGAAGATAATGTTGGCTGAGTATAGATGTTGCAGGATATGGATTGGATAACATCAGCAAACTAATACAATGGGTAAATTTCAAGATGGCGGACATAACATTCAAGATGGCGATTAAATCTAGGGTTGTCAGACGTACTATAATATACATATTGCATTATATTTTGACTAGGCGCACTATATATTGTAGATTTCAAATATGTTTTATATGTATTACGAAAATATACTACAATATTTTAATGAGCTTACGAGCAAGAGGAAACAATAACATTCCAGGCCAGTTTACTATTTAATTACATTTTAATATTAACTGAACAGGATCACAAGACGCATAACGCTTGAAAGAGTTGAAAATAAATCCAAATGATCCGCGCCGATTTTCCTGTTCAGTGAACAATTACAAAATATCTGAAACGTCAAAAACGATGACCGCAGTGTCTATCTTGTATTTGCATATAAATTGGTGCCTCAATGAATGTCAGTTTTAATAACGCGCTTTATCATACTGATAGGACTCCGTTTACAGATAAAAGAAGTAGAGCGTTTTCAGTATAATTACTATTCATTGCGATTCCACTATTGCAGTAATGAGGACTTAAGCTCGAGTAATTAAAAGCTTTAATTCACAAGAATGAAGGTTTTTAATTGAGGTAGTTAAATGTGTGAATGAATAATCCTTGTGTATAGAGTTGTGTATCATACATACATACATACACTCACGCCTTTTTCCCATGGGGGTAGGCAGAGATTACGTCTTTCCACTTGCTACGGTCTTTACATATCTCTTTCGCTTCATCTACTTTCATAACATTCCTCATACATGCTCGACGATTGCGGGTACTTTTGACCTGGCCTTTTTTGAGGACACTTTCGATTTGTTCGAAATATGTTCGCCTAGGTCTTCCTCGTCCCGTATCCCCACTCACTCCAGCTTCATAAATCATTTTGGTCAGTCTACTTTCATCCATCCGTTCCACATGCCCAAACCACCCAAGCATCCCTTTCTCTATTCTTGTCACGATATCCTCTTTCAAACCACATTTCTTTCTAATCACTTCATTGTGTATCATGTTTTTTTTTTATTATTTTTGTTTATTTATTTAGGACAACCAACAAGACATACACTAAGACAATGTTCATGGACACTATAATACTTAAAGCTATGCTAAGTGTTATCTTAATTGAAGGTTGCCACGGCATGCATTAACTACGAGCAAATGTAATTTAAAATAAAACAAAAAAGAAACGGATCACAAAACAAAAAAACATATAAATTTATAGAAAACTACATGTACACAGGCGGATCAAAAATGTTCGACTTTTTACGATCGTAACCGGGCTTTTCGCCACTGGTAAGTTTTTTTTTTTGTATACGATCGACCGCGTTATACTCATGTCATGACAATGCCAGTCCGTAGCGCGGGTCATAGTTTTCTACTAATTCATGTTTTAAATTTATTTGATCTAAAAAATGCCGGACTTGTGAGCCAAATGACCGGCTTTTACAATGATCAGTCCCGTATTGTATTTTAGAGATTGCAACCCAAGTTGTATACAATGCATACATCTCTCTACAGTAATGCCATTAATTTATTACATTTTTCTTCTATTCGACATCAAAGAACAAATTTTAATATAATAAAAGAAATTATTATTCATTATAGTGCTATAAAAATTCTAAATTATCACTATACTGTGAATAGCTAGCTACTCTGTTCGCGGACTCACAGTTGGTCATATTTTTCCAGGATTCTCCACACCTAGCTAGGTAGATAGATATGTAGTGATACATAATACATGCTATGACCTATCCTTCCTCTTGACTTGATGACTCGAACTTTGAAATGAATGAATTACTTTAATTTCCAATCCATACTAATATTATAAATGGGAAGTATATCTGTCTGTTTGTCCGTCTTTCACGGCAAAACGGAGCGACGAATTGACGTGATTTTTTTTACGTGGAGATAGTTGAAGGGATGGAGAGTAACATAGGCTACTTTTTATCCGGAAAAATCGACAGATCCCACGGAATGCGCAATAAAGGCTTCGCTCAAAAACTACTGCACAGATTTTCATCAATAGATAGAGTGATTCTTTAGCAAGGTTTTGCGGTATTTTTTATCTCGGAAAAACGGATAGTCTCACGGGAAGCGCAATAAAACTTTCGCGCCATAAACCGACTTAGACCTCTATAGACCCAATCCCGAAATCTACGCGGGCGAAACCGCGAGCAGAAAGCTAGTATTATATAAAACTTCTCTCGCAGGTCGCTGGTCGCTGTGCTGGAAGTCCTCACTCTGTTGTAAAGCAGAACAGTACACTTTTTTAATGATGTTTCTTCTTATTATAACTATATGAGCACAAAATTATTAAACAAATAAAACCAAAATAAATAAATAATGTTTCAATTCGAACCAATAAAATAAGTTCTGAGTGAGATCTGGTGACAGATCTAGAGCACGTATGTCATTATTCCTTTTGTTAAGTAGATACGAAGGGGGAAGAAGCAATTGATAAGAGAGGAAAAATACGATATGTAACCTTAGCATACGTTCATCTTAGTATGAAAACAGTGTACTAAGACATGGACTGGATTAGAGTAACGAGTAACCCCGTACTCACCGTACCTGTTCCTAATACTTAAAAATATCTAAAAGTAATTACTATTTGCTGTTTTAGAATTATGGATAAATGTTAAGCGCTAGGTTGATATTTACGACTAGGCGCGGAATATCGTAAAATCGCAGTTTACGTTCACACATAAGCACTCAGAGTGCTTAGTGCGAGTTTTACTCGGTCACACGGATCGAACGCGTAAACGTTAATATGTATGAAATTGAAGCAGCGCCATCTAGCTGTTCAGGTGTACACTGCTTCAATTTCATACATATTAACGTTTACGCGTTCGATCCGTGTGACCGAGTAAAACTCGCACTAAGCACTCAGGTATTCTTAACACCTATTAATCAGCCTATTTAAAATTTAAGCTTCAGTTAAAGACTATATAAGTGTGTCAAAAGACGCTTTTATCGTACTAAAGTTGCATTACGAGTCCATTATAAAACTAAGGTCTTACTACAGAATATGAAACTAATACAGAAGTTTACATTTTGTGTCTTTATGGTAGATTTGTGACTATGGCTGTAAACGAGTATATTTTGCACGAGATCACATGTGTTGAATTCATTGTTCTTCGTTCTTCGACGTTCTTGTATAGGTACTCATATATGAAAACTTAAATATAAAACTTATTTTCTTAATTTAAACATGTATGTAGTATTATAGGCGCATGCTGTAAGGTTGTTACAAAACAGCATTATTTGTCATTGTATAATAAAACATATTTTAATTTCATTTACAAAAATTTTAAGCTGTGTAATAGAATTCATACCGAATAAGACTATTAAACACTCCGGATAGGTTATAAAATTTGTATTATTCTTTTTTTCATTTCCATAAAAAAGCAATGGGATCGAGCGCGATTAAAAAAGAATCCATATCTATAAAAATAAATAAAATTGGAGTGTCTGTTTGTAATATTAAAATAACCGCTTTCTACTACATGCATATAAATATCTGTCTGTTTGTTCCGGCTAATTTCTGGAACAGCTGGACCGATTTGGGAGGGACTTTACAGTCACTTAGATTCTGCCTCACTTAGGTCTGCCTGGTCATAATAATTTAAATACATACATGCATCACAAAAATAATTGTCCTAATCTATCTATTAAACTATAAAAGATAAAAATAAAGGCGCCAAAAATACGGAGCAAACATTATTTAATATCAAGTCTATATAATTTGTATGAATACATATACTGCTGTATTTTTATTCTTTGCCACCGTATGTGTTCTGGTATGTGTAGTATGTACGGGACGTACTCGTAAGCCGAAACCTTAATAGAGGTAGAAGGCGGCTGCCGAGTGCACCACGACAGTGGCTGAGCGTTAATGTGCCCCGTTCTCATCAGCAATAATACATGGCGGAGACCGTTAAAAACACAATTTGCAGTAAAATATCTGCTCAGGCAATGTTTATTTAAATTGTGCCTAATAAAATTATATTTTTAATTCATACTAATAAATAAAATTGAGGTGTTTGTAAAGGGATAGTGAGTGCTTTTTACTCAATCCTTACTAATATTGTAAATGCGAAAGTAACTCTGTCTGTCTGTCTGTCGCGCTTTACGCCACGGATTTAAATTAAATTTGGTAGTACAAATAGTCGAGAACATTTTTAATGAAAAAAATAGGACTGTAAAGGGTTGTAATAGAGAATAAAAGTTTGTATGAAATTTACTTCATTTTACGTAAAAAAATATCCTAAAGAGATTATAACAGGAGATGAAAGATTTTGGTCGAGTTGATATATAAGGATACCTAGTTTGAATCAATATAGGAAATATTTGCTATGGAAAAGTATATTTTTCTGGCGAAGACAGCTGACCGGGTCTTAATGCAATTTCGTATGGGAAATATTTTCACATGAGGCCAGCTGCATTCATACACCTGCGAAGAAATTCAAAGACGTATGTGAAGTCGATGGGCCAGCGTGCTTGACGAAGGCCTAATCGCCCTCACTTAAGGTCTGCACGCACCCCACGGTATACGAGCTATGATGATGAATACATAACTAATTCAATAATTAGTCAATTTGAAAATGTTTTATCCGTCTGTTTGTTGTGCCTTCTCACCGAAATAGTTCGACTGATGGTATGGATAACTGAAGTTATGAGAAGGTTACGCCTGGGCATATCTAGCAGTGGGCTTTCCGCTGAAATGATGACGAAAACTTAAATGTAATTAACGTAAATTGTTTCCTGAACTGAGTAAATATTTCATCGGCAAAGGGAAAAATAATACCCTTATTCATAAGCCAAGTATTAATAAACAAAATTGCAAGTAACAATTAAATTAATTACCCGTTATTACGCTAAATACAATCTGAGCTCAATTTATCCTACTTGTAAACTAAATTAACTAGAACATAATAATAGAATATAGGTATAACTCGACAAGCTTAATTAAATTTAAAGCTGTCTGTCTTCAAAGTATGTACGAACTCCGGGAATTATCGAATTTAATCATGGTTTATTAATTAAATAACTTGTTTACACTTATAAGGTTGTTTTTTGCATACAATAGGGAAGCTCCAGGGCTTCATCACACCTCGTTAATGATGATTAGGTGAAAGGCGAGTTTACTTAGACAACAGAAGAATTGATAGCAGTTAAGGTATTTTAACAAATAATGCAAAGAATACAACCAATTTCTAAATCGTCTTTAATATATATACAGAAGACCCTCTTTCACTCCAGTAATCCGGCGCTCTCAGATGGGCGTGATGAGGGAATCATGTTGAGACATGATACATACTTGTATAAACAAGCAAATGCCAATCGGCCAAGAAGCAAAAGGAAATTGCCAGTTTCTTTACTCCAATAGAATAGTCCACTAGAACTGTAAGTCTTGGTATGCGTGTGTTTCTGTTTACAATAGGCCTAAGACGATTATGTACATATATCAAAACATATGTTTTTGAAGAGACAATTAAACTCTTTTTGTATGTAATTCAATACATATGTACGTTGTGAATTTTTATGTATGTACATATATGTACTATCATTTTCCAGTAAACCCTATTCCGATATCTGCCGGATTAATATATAAAAAGTAGTAATTTTTCATTGCAAATCTGGCGAATAGAAGTACCTAGTAGCTTTAATAGATGACAGGAAAATATACTTTTATTTACTAACTCAATCATATGTAAATAAATGTTTATGAAACTGGGTGGTAAGTGAATATTTTAAGTCTACATAATGCCGTTATTAATATCGAGTAAAAAATTCACGTCTTTATATAGTGGCAACAGAAATACATCATCTGTGAAAATTTCGACTATTTATTTTTTCTACTTACATATAAATTAAGATTTCTATTTATGTTTGCATCAACACTGAAAGAAATGTTTTGTATACAGTTACAAAAACTTTGGTAATTGTTTACACAAAAAAAGTGACTTGCAAACTATGTTTAACTAGCTACAAAACAGACTTTTGCTATTTGAGTTGAGGTACTAGTTGCTACAGTTATTATGTTGCTATTAGCTTAACTGTATGACTGTTTTTAAGCAACCAGTTTACGAACATATAACACTGCATTTTCTTGTTAAGTACTTTTAGATTTTGTATCTAACAAGCAACCTTCGCCTTATTGGTACCTATACTGTGCGGTTGTTACTAACACGTCGAAATGTTGTTAATCTGTTAAATATTTGGCATTAAATTACCAAACTGTTTACCTACCGGTAGCCTAATGGTGTGCCTTATTGGTTACAAAACACTTTGTCAACAGATTACTTTTTTATATTGTTACTGATATGTGAATAGTGTGGTTGTTATTAAGATATCTTGGTTTGTTAGTAGTTACCAAACTGTTTGGTAATAAGTAACCAAGTATAGTTGAGTAATGAGAGGGAACTGTTCAGTAATAAATAAGAAACCTAGTTGAGTAATGTTTTGGTTCATGAAATCTAGCTTATTGTATTTTAAGTATTTTTTTTTGTAGTAGATATAATTCGCAAGCTAAAATGTAAATATATACTTTGTGTCTGTTTGTTCAAAAACTAACACATCAGTACATTTAAATTTTAGCACCAAACTACATCTGTTACAAAAAAAAATAAGTATACCTCTATACTACAAGACTAGATTTCATGAACCATACCATTACTCAACTAGGTTTTTTACTTATTTATTACTAAACAGTTAATTAACTTTGGCTAATGGTACTAATTTAAAATAAAATAAAGAATACATTAATTTGGTACTTATTTATTTTTTCTGCCACATTTTTAAATTAAAATTAAAAAAGGGGTAACAGTTCTTTGATTACACTTATAATAGCAAAATTAATAATATAAAATGTAAAACTTACAAAGATGAAAGTATCTAAGTACTTATAAACATGGCTTTTATACATGTCTCATTCCTTTATAATCATAACTTTTTATACTCATAAACATAGCTTTTACTACGAGACCATTTTTCAGAATAAAAAAGGGCTGTTTCATAGGTTTTCCAATGAGCATTGGCTTTTGTATGAAACAGTTTTTTTTCTTCTGGAGAATGGTTTTAACTTCGAAATAGCATTGTACCTTAATTATTAATCAGTTCTTTGAGTTACACTTATAATACTAAAATTAAAAAATATAAACGTAAAACTTACAAAGATGAAAGTATCTACTTATAAACATGGCTTTTTATATGTGTCACACCTTGTGGCCACTCCCAGAAACCAGTTTGAATAAATTTTTGCACAAAAAATGACGATTTTAGTTAGATAGTTTAAAAAATGTCAACACATTGTTGACAATAATATTACTCAGCCGCCTCCTAGCAGTGTTATCAAGCAAACCAGTCTTCTGATAGCGTAGTAGAATACCTTTGCCTTCATTGCATGCGGTCAAGATATTGTACAATTCCTGAAGAAGAAAACATTTACTGTGAAAGCTAAACAGACAAGACAGACAAACGGAATGTAATTAAAAATATTATCATTATTAATTATATTATTATTATTGTAACTTTTTTATTAATATTTTGTTGGTTCTATAATGAAAGTTATGATTTGTATGATTCTAAAAGTATGGACAATAAAAGGTTTTCCATAGTTGGACTATAAATAAACAAGAAGATGCCAATGGTGACAAAATACTACTAAGCAATCGTTGTATACCACTACAAAGCCACAAATAATAAATTTTAATTCTTTATAACAACACAAATTTGATTAAATGTAAATTGACTTAATTACCACAGGAGAATAGATATAGTAGAAACACATATATAATTATTCCTACAGATACCCAAGCATACAAAACCAAAAATCTTATATATTTGCATGCACTCTCATAGAAATTTATATACACACACACGCCCATTTACACATATTATATACCCACATCACCATCTCATCCCTCACGCAACATTTCACCAACCCTACCCTATTATGTATTATTCATCAATATGTTTTCATGAAATGAACATTAAACACATAAAAATTCTCCATTATTAAAACAGGTATGTACTTCTTATATAGGTACAGCTACAAAACTTATTTATACATACACATTCTGTATCCTGTTTCTGGAGTTCCAAATCTTCTGAAGTATCGTTTTGTTGTAGTTGCGTTTCCATATTGTCATCCACAGGTAAATCATCAATTACAAATGTATATGTTGAACAATCAAGTGAACACTGAAAAAAACAAAAGAGGAATATAATTAATTGTTTTTACTTGAGAGAGGACGACTACACCAAAGACTAAATCTACACTAGTTAGTTCGACTCGCTGCGAAGAAGATAGTACTTACATCACTTTGCTTGTCTGATGAAAAAGCATCTGTTAGCATATTTTTTACTGTTGATAGTTGTTTTATCAGTTTTGCCCTATGTCCAATCATAGGTACCAGTTCCTTAATGTTGTCCTCGCTCAACATTAATAATGTTTCAAAGTCAACGCCATGTTCTAGAATATAATTGTAATTAATAATTATGGAAGATTGATTGAATGCTGAAACACACTAAATACACTGTAAATGTCAAACTATTCAAAATGGGACAAAAACAATCTCAATAATTAATAGGTACCTACTAAAAATTTGAAAGTATGAACAAAAGGTATCTATTGTTACCTACTTATATACAACTGAAATTACCTACCTACCTATATATACTATACCAGAATACATACCTTTAAATTTTGGAGTGTATATATCGAGGCGCCATGACAAATAGTCTTCCATGATGTGATCTTTTGCGCCAGAGTCTGACTCTGCCGCCTCCGCGAAGTCGCTCATATTTTGAAATATACGGCCAGCAGCTGTTCGAAATAATTTTTTTACGAAAACCATTTAATAATAAAAAGTATCCACAAGCACCCGCAATGTCTTTTCCTGGCTCCAGATAAACTGTGATCACTGCATTGATTGACTGATTTCATGCGCATGCGACGCACTGGCGACAGTTGATGAAAAGGAACAGGAATCAACTTGAATCTTACCTCCCCCCGCCCCGCCCGCCTCGCTCCGCGCGCGCTGCATTTCGTTCGTAGACAACAACGCACCGACCGGCTATCATCAATCAAACTTTGATTGATATTTTTGAAATAGTTAGATTATTCGTAATTAAAGTTTGATTACTTTAATGCAGCATTTAGAACGGTTGTTATCAGTCAAATAAATAGGGTATCATCTGCAACACCTTTGTGGATAATAAATAAAGTATTAATGCTACTAACAAATTTGTTAAAGTTCTTTTAACTACTAAAGTTTGGTAATTCATTGAATGTGCACGTTTCTTTAAATATGATCAAAGGCTTTATGTAAATAGTAAACAATTAGTTTGATACGTATTAGAAATCAGTATTGTTGCTATAGAAAAACTAATTGGTCTACTTTTTTTTAGTTATTATTAACCAAACGTTTTATGAATTATTAACATATTTTATTAACCCAACTGCCTTTGATAACACACACTACAACTAGTTTTGTATATTCAGACAAAGTTTCTTAAATCATGACCAAAGTTTGTTTAAAATTTAAGCAACAAAACTAGTTTGGTTGATTCTTTTTTTCAGTGAACGATATTTTATTTTGTTGTATTAAGTTGCATTAAGTTTGTAGAACTTTGTTCCTTCCCAGGGCAATAAAGAGTAAATAAACTAAGCTAAGAAAGGCTCTGTTATAATAATATCCTCAAAGCGTTTCTTCGTTAAGGTAAAACCCCGAGGGAAACTGTCAGGTATTCAGTCTCTTGTGATCATAATTTTAATTGCGGGCAATAATGTTGCAAAATGTTATCGGCTGAACATAAAAATTCGTCGCCATCATAATTATAAGGTTTCACATAATAAGTGTTAGTTACGCATCACAGCTCCGTTCAATTTATAATATTTGTAATGTATGAAGAATTAGGAATTTTAAGACATATCTGGCACATTCTTTTTCAATAGTAAAGCGACAATATTTTAATTTCATCAAACAGTTTCATTTAAGAAAGCAAATTAAATATATACGTCTATTTGATACAACACTGACCTTAATGTTAGGGTTGACACCCCCTTAATCGCAGTAATTTTTATTTCTACAATGTACGGACAAATAATAACACACTTGAATTAATGATAAGTCTGGGTTGCAAATCTTATTTATTATTCAGTATATTAAATTTTTTAAATTATTCTATTAATTACCTAGAGTTAGGATCGCATTCTAAAATCAAAATCAGCTCAAATCTCTGCTTGAGTACTGTTAGAAAGGGATGATGCTATTGAGCCCTCATAGCGCCATCCCTTTCTTACTGTTCTCAAACATTTAAGTTTGAGTCTCATACTGACCATCTTAGTGTTCGCGCTTTTAATAGTATTAAGTCGAATTTTACATATGTATCTTTTTAATTCACTGTGAATACATACGTATGCAAATGTAGAAATGTGTGTATAAAATCGTGAACACGCTCGCAGGAGAATTAATTTAGCGTCCATCTTTTATGAAAGCGCACAGAGTCGTCCGGCGTGGAATGTTTATTATGAATTTGCTGAAAGCAGAATGAATAACATTAAACATTTTTTAAAACAAAACAGCAAATATAAGTGGACGGGCTCTGCAGCACATTTGTACGAGAATGTCTTAGAAAAAAAAATTGCGATGGAAAAAGCGAAAAATGAAAATTTCATATTTCAATAGAACTCTTCACCCTTTACTTAAATTCAAAGCAACTTTGTTAAAATTCTTAACGAAATTTCACAGAATCAATAAAGATCTCGAATTGGATATTGAAACGTTATTCACGGCGAATAAAGTCTACTTTGGTTTAATAAAGTTAAATATAATAAATTTAAAACTTTGACAAGTCGAGCCAATAATCGGTTGACAGCCCTGTACGATCGTCGCATCGACAGGCCTGTCGCAAACCAGTTTTGGATATGGGTAAACGGTAGAACCGGTAACTGGAGGTGGTGGTATCTACAATGTTGCTATGCGTGCCAGCACTACCCACTCTATGCTGGGAATTCACTAAAGCCGCTAAGTTTCTTCTATTAAGAGGTGGGCCGTTTACTACCGAAGGCGGCGGAATATCAAAGCAGTTGTGCGGGCATAAGACTTCTCGATCAACATATCGCACTAATAATACAATAGTGTATCAACTCAAAACGTCGTACTTGACATAATACTATAAACACACGCAAAATTTGATTCCTCACGCGTGGTCAAGACCGTCGTTCGATTAGTGCAAAAACAGAATAAGGATAAATTAAAAAACTTATGTGACAGTTATTCAATTTGCAACTATTACATGAAGTGAGTAATAAGTTTTTTGTTGATTCTGAAAAATTTTCGATTTTGAGTTGATACACTATTGTATTATTAGTGCGATATATCGATTAAAATCAAAATATTCTTCGATCAATATAGGCCTTTACAGGTACTCGTGTACAGTGGCATCAAAATGTGGACCCTGCCGCACACACCCAAAGAGGCAATTGAGAACACAACAACGGGAGGTTTTAGTGGGTAGGCTTGGCGCTGTTGCTAGGAAAACCTTACACACGCCCGCCGCCTAGCCAACAGACGGGTACAGTGCGATTTCACACATTTCAAAATATTTGACGGCAATAGGACGTTAAATAAATATAAATTTAATCTATACTTACAAAAACTACTCGACGGATTTTAAAGAAACTTGGTACAAATATTGTTCTTACTCATGAGCTGGTTATAGTATACTTTTCATCATGCCACAATCAATATGAGTAGAGCAGTGAAGGTAAATGTTGGGAAAACGGGAGAAGTTACTCCACTTTTTAAGCTTCCGTCGCGTGTGCAACCTTGCAACCGTAATGGTTAAAGTTACACAGACATCATGTATGACGGAAATGTTCTCCTTAAAATTATATAAAAAATATCCCACGACAGCATATGTCTATCATTTATGGTTGACTCACAATACAATGTGTAACTCCCGGTAGCCTAGCAGTTCGAAGCTTTCTGATTATATTTGTCTACTCCTTCGCTTATAACTAGAGATCGGATAATCGGATGCATATTTACCTAAAGTTAGTTTAAGACAAAGTATGGAAACGGCTTTTTTATTATTTAATTGATTATTGTTTTAGTCAAACTAGCTCACTACTTTCGTATAACACTCTTCATGTAATAAATCGTACATTCGTAAATCGCACGGGGAACTGAAACTAAACTTCATGTAAATACGTATGCATAGTTGTATAAATGAACCCGGAGTCTCGGTCTTTTGAAAATAAATACCACGTGCTAATTTAGTAATTTTCAAACAATATCACTACGTTAAATTTGCAGTCCCGTATTTTCCCGGGATTTTTATTTAACAAAATGTATTTTAAAAAGCCGCTTCCATAATTTGTGAGCCAAAAATTAACTTTAGGTAAATATGCATCCGATTATCCGATCTCTACTTATAACACTCTCAGTCATTAAAAATGCTTAAACGCATGAAAAGTAAATACTTAAGTTACATAACTTTACACACGTATACATACAAGTAAAAAAATCACTACAAAAGTATCCAACAATGTCAGTTCGTGTCTGTCTTACAGATTTTTTGTCGAGTATGTCAATCTTAGCTGTCAAATTTTGTTTATCGACAGTTCGATGCTCGCACCTTATATTAAATTAACGCGATCATAAGCGAATCTGTTTAACTTATTCAATGTCATACAAACTTTGTCCTTACAATGAGGCACACAATTAGAAAAGAAATATTCAATTTGCTGCAGTCGTTCGGAAGTTATGTGTGCACGTATGTACATATACGTGCGCATATGTTATATGAGTATACGTAGATTGTAATGGAAGTTTTTGTTCTGAGTTCATCTTTGAATTGGCGACACCGTAGCAATACAGAGAGAAAAAAATTGTCCGTTACTGGTTTGTTCCAGTACAGGGTCTTGTTACAGGGTCACGACTTATTCTACTATGGTATCATCATATCGTTCAAATGTGATGATGTACGAGATACCTATATCTTAATTTGGAATTTGGGTTTAGCCCAGAGTTTTGTATTGGGTTCCTTATTATATTGTTAAGATTATATACACTGAAAAAAATAATGTTCTACAATACTACCAGAATGTATAGTTGATTTCATTTTGTTTTTATTACGATAATTAAGTAATTGTAACATTTTTTTCTGTAATGTATACTATAAAATTATTTCTCAATACTATTCGTATTGTGGACTTTACTGCGCAATTATAGTATATATGATATTGTAATAATAACAGCAATATGTAGTAGTAGGAACATACTGCTTTGTTCTGATATTATTCCACTAACCGATTTGTGACAGTAACTAAATTAATAGTAGCATTAACAACTTAGCAGAGTAATGGATACTTACCACTAAACATATCTACCATAAACATGTATGAAGTGTCTCAACTACAATGCGTATTGTAAAATCGGAACGCTACGGGGCGAAGCGCGGGGCGGACCGAACGGCCATTTTATTTACACATTTTGTTCTGTGTGTTGCGAATGCGCATCTTTTTTCTTCAGTCAGTGTGCTCTGCCGTTTTTGCAAAACATTTTTAATAAATTTATTAGTTCCACTCATTATGAATGACGAAATTGATAAAATCCTCACGGATTGGTCGTTGAAGGAATACATTGGAGTATTCAAAGGTAAGTGTTATATGTCTTATAAGACACCTGCTTATTTTTGAAGTGGTATTATTTGATAAGCATAAAGTATTATGTAGTGCATATAGTAAGTGCCTAATTAACTTGTGTTGAAGGTCTAGTAGGTACCTAACGTATGTACTTTACTATTAAAACTGGATCATAGTGTAGGTTAGTAGATGGGTATATTGTAGGAACAAGTATCTAGGAACTAATTACCCACCTACTTAAGTATTAGACTAAAAAGTACATAGGTACACAGCCAACTTTACTGTATTTTTAATAATATCTTTATTATTTATAGATAACAAAATAGACGCCGACACGTTAAACCTATTAGATCGGGATATGGTCGCCCAATTAATTAAACCTATAGGTGATAGGGCCAAATTCCTAAAAAATCTGTCGCTTTGGCAAAATGTATCTAATGATGATAGTTCATTATCCCTGGTAAGTGCTTTATCTCTATAGTATTTCAGCATTGAAAATG
This sequence comes from Scirpophaga incertulas, assembly GCA_036419045.1. NCBI lineage: Eukaryota > Metazoa > Arthropoda > Insecta > Lepidoptera > Crambidae > Scirpophaga > Scirpophaga incertulas. The sequence continues at coordinate 17,507,710 of CM071646.1, forward strand.
CTTTTTCGATTAATAATCTGAATAATCATAACTTTACTTACCTATATTAAAAAAATATAACTGAGGGCTTACCTTTACCTGCTTCTAGCAGAAAATAAGTGTGGTGATATAAGTTTGATTTACCAGTATGTACCTACCTTAAAGAGAAATAGGTATTTTCACCTAAGCACTATATATATTCATATTCTCTTTTTTAACACTTCTGTTTTAGAACCTTATTGACTCTGAGAAATTTTTAACAAACTCAACAAATGTATCAATTTTGAATGAGGAACACAAAACGATCAGTTGGAGTGCCTTAAATTTGACAAATTTTGAAGAAATAGAAAAGCCAAAAGAAATTATTTGTTCTACTGACACAAGTACCAAATATTTATCTGATACAGATTCTGACCAAACAACAGCTCTTCTTTCACCACAATCCAAAAATTTTAAAAATCCATATACACATGAATTTAAAGTAAGTACAAGCTGCTTATACAGTAAATTATACACCTGTGTATATTTTTTGAGAAAATATGTAAAATTCATAATTTTGTAAATGGAATAGTTACAATTGTTTTGGTTTAATAAATTTTTGAATTAAAATTAAATATACTTACCTATATTGTATAGATAGATTACATTTTATAATATGTATCTGACATGAATTAATTTTTGAAGTCTTTGTGCACATCTTAAAATTAGGGAAACTATTCTTTTCTATATTCAGGAAGTAGCACACTGCCTACCTGATGGTATGTAGTTACAGTCACCTATAGTACAAGTAGTGCTTATCAGATACACAGCAAATCTGCCACTACTATAAGAACCACAAAGTATGTTGCCAACTTGTGATATAAGATGTAAACTAAGATGTCTCCAGTAATTTCACTGCCACTTCAGAAATAAACCTTCAAACCGAAACAGCCATGTAAGCATTTTGCTTTGCAGCAGAATAAGGTATGATGGAGGTACCTAAACAGACAACCCTGGGTCTAGTCTTGGTTTGCTTAAGTATATTGTGTGCATAGTTCTGCATAGTTTCCTTCTTAATAATACATCAGTGCAGTTGTGCACATTATGAAGACTCATATTTATTCAGCAAAATTCATGTGAGTTATGAACATGTTTTTTTTTTTTATTATAGCCCCTTCAAGATATACTCAATCAAAGCTTGGACGGCAGAAACATTTTAAAGTTTCACAAAGAAGAAGGAGTTTTATCCAGTAACAGCCGCAGAAAGCTATGCAATTTAATCATTTATGATTTATTACAAGAGGATATAAATATCAGAATACCTCACGAAATCCTATTCAAATATGCACAAGAAATAAAAAGCATATTTAATAAAGAAAATGCTAGTACATATTATGTACCATATATCAATAACCAAAAAATGAAAATAAAAGCTTGCGCAAAAGGCAAGTTAGTTGATTGTTTACATAACCGGAAAAGGGATTATAGGCGTGAACAAAAAAATGTGTTATTAGATAAGAAAACTGCAGATGTTCAAGATAACCATCATTTGGAATTAAATGAAGGTGAATTATTCCTTATATAATTATTAATAAATTAAATATATTTTAATACACACTTGTTTAATTAATTTATCTTAAGAAATCAAATTTTATGTTAAGAGACTAAAGAAGAGGTATTCATTGTTTTTAATATTACAGATCTACAACAAAATCTTCAGTGGCTAAAAAATTCTACTGAACCTTGGGAATTAGTTGAAAAAAAATGGCATGCTACAGCCACTTTCAGAACCACAGAATTAAAAACATCTGATAAGTCAGTAGCCCAGTACATGGCAGAATTTCCTGTCCTACAAAAACCAGCTGGTTACCAGTTACTTCTCTTAGACTTTAATCATCTTTATCCAGGAAAGGGATTCTTAATATATGAAAATTTTCCCATCCTCAAAAATAAGATTCTAAGTTACGCAGAAAAAAAAGCTGAACGTGACTCTACGTTAAGAGAAATATTTCAAGAAAAGAATACATTTACTAGTTAGTATTTATATAATTTTATGTTTTTGTCATATCACTATTGCAATAAATGTAACTTATTGCAATTAATGTATTTTTTTATTTTCATTTATTAGTTTGTGCATCATTTAATTTGTAAAATATTGCTAAAGAGTTATTATATTTATAGCTAACGATGATGTAAGGGCTGGTGAAGTAAACACTTTAAGAGCATTGATGGCATTACCACTATTGTTGGGAAACCCACTAGCGAAGGGAAGAAAATCTACCTGGCGACCATCAAAACAAGAAGCAAGTGAAGGATTTATTACTCACATCTGCACCCCAGCCGATCTACTCACTACGATCAAAAGAAGAAGAGATAAGTTTCAGCAACATAATATTACTTTACAACCTTTTATTATTATAATAGGGCGGGACTATATGAACATAGATAAATTTTATGTCATAATAAACGACACCTTCTATTTGCTACACACAATTCTAGATGCTGTCGATGTATGTTTTAAATCATTCCAAGTTCTTAATTGTAGATATCCAATAGAATGTGTATCGACTTGGCAGTTTATCCAAAAAGGTGTGTATCAAATACAAACACCTTGGGATAAAAACTTTGTTTCCATTAATTCGTTATTAACTGACATTGGTATGGAAATTCCATAATGCCAAAGTGTTTTTTGTGTCGCTTGGTTTTACCAGATATTAAATGTTTATGTTCACATATTAAGGTATTTCATAAAAACAGTCAAATAACATATTATGCATGTGCAGAACAGAATTGTGATAGAAAATACTTTCTTATTAATTCATATAAGAAACATTTAGCAAGTCATGGTGACTTATCATGCAATCGTTCAGTTTTAGTCACTAACAATAATGCAGAAATTAACAATGAAAATAATTTGTCAAACAGAGTCATTGATCCTTCAGAAGTTTTAAATGTTGATGCTTCAAGTGGCTCTGGTAACTCAACTACAAATTGTCAAGATTTAAAATCTAGTTCTTTAAATCAACAAAAAAATCACTTTGCTCAATATATGGCCAATTTGTATGCAAATCCTTTAGTACCAAGAAATGTGTCACAGTTTGTTTTTGATAATATGTTAGATCTTATAAACAATTCAGTAGTTCAACCCCTTAAATGTATTTTGAATGAATCTGCAACTATGAATAATATTTCCGAAGATTCTATTACACCAATAAAAAATCACTTACATATGATAACTAACCATTTACAGCTATTGAGTTCAGAACACTTACGTTTAGAATTTTACAAAAAAAGTGGTACATATATTGTTCCTGTTGAATATACTTTGGGTAACCGAATACAATCTGTTTACAGTAGTAATGTATTAAGTGTAGAACCAATTTCTGTTACAGCACAACATATTCCATTACGCCTAGTATTACAAAAGTTTTTTGAATTAAAGGACGTTCTCGTTGAAACTCTTGCATATTATAATGATATGAAAAATTCATCCGATGGCAATTTTCTACAAAATATTATACAAGGTAGTGAGTGGCAAAAAAAACAAAACTTACATCATGATAAAACAGTTTTACCACTTGCATTGTTTCATGATGATTATGAAGTTGGTAACCCTCTGGGCAGTCATGCAGGGGTTCACAAACTGGGAGCTACCTACGTTGCAGTTCTTTGTTTTCCACCTCATTACAGGGCAAAAATACAGAATATATTTTTAGCATCACTATGTCATTCAGAGGATAGACAGTATTTTGGTAACAAAATAGTTTTTTCGCCAATAATCACAGAATTAAATTTTCTGAAAAATGAAGGAATTTTCGTAAATGTATCAGGAACTCAGACCAAACTGTTTTTTGAGCTAGCTGTTATATTAGGAGATAATTTGGGTGTGCATTCAATTACTGGATTTACAGAGTCATTTTCGTGTAATTTTTCTTGTAGAATATGTAAAATACCGAAAGAACGAATGCAGTATCAAATTTCATGTGATCCGGAACTTAAAAGAACAATGACAGAATATTTACTAGATGTTGACATTTGTAACGTATCAACAACAGGAATAAAAGCCCCATGCGTTTGGCATAGTGTTGCTGGTTTTTCTGTTATCGATCATGTAGGAGTAGACATAATGCATGATTTACTTGAAGGTGTATGCAAATACGATTTAATACTTTTAATTCATATTTATATAAATGAATTAAAATTATTTTCATTGGACACATTAAATAAAAGAATCGCGGCATTCAATTATGGCCCTGATAAAAATAATAAACCACCAATCATATCTCTTGAGAATTTTAAAAAATTAAAAATTAAAATGTCTGCCTCGGAAATGTTTTGTTTCATTAGATATTTTGGGCTTCTTATTGGGGATTTGATTCCGTCTAATGACTGCTTATGGGGTTTATTTGTACTATTGAGAAAAATCCTAGATATAGTTATGTCTACCACTATTCACAAGGACAGCTCTGATCTGCTGCAGTGTTTGATTTCAGAACACCACAGGCTATATCTTTTGTATAGCAAAAAATCTTTGACTCCTAAATTTCATTTTTTAACTCATTACGCTGAAATGTTGCGAAAATTTGGGCCATTAGTTTTTATATGGTCAATGCGGTATGAAGCGAAACATCGCTTGTTTAAATTATGTGCTAATGTATCCAATAATAGAAGGAATATTTGCAAAACATTGGCAATAAAACACCAATTAATATTAAATGCACTGTTTATGAAAGGCAGTTTAGATGAAAAGATTAAATTAGGTCAGACAAAACGAGTAAATTTGGATATAGAAAAAAGCATGAAAAAACGCTTTAACTTAAAATATACTGGTGCATTGTTAGAAGTTAATTGGATTTTTGTTAATGGAATTAAATACATTAGAAATACAACCCTAACTTTAAGTGATGATGGCATTATGCCATTGTTTGCATTAATTGACAAAATATATGTTGTAGTAAATCATAATAGCTATAAGAATATTATTTTTGAGTGTAATTTATATAAAACTTTGTTCTTTGATGAAAGACTTTACGCCTACGAAGTTGAAATGACAAAAAACGTTATTTTTTATATGCACGAGTCATTATTTAGCCATATTCCAAATTGTGAATGTGTAACACCTAATAATAAGACACATATTGTTGTCAGATAAGATTGATTGTTAATAATTGTTATTGTAAGGATATTGTTATAGCATCAACTGTTAAAATTTTAATTAATTTGTACCTATTAGTTGAACATTTAGTAGCTAATATCAAAGATTTTTCAAAATATTTTTTACGTTAATATAATATTTATTCTGTTGAGACAATAATGTTAAACAGCGTAATTAAAATTTGGCAGTTTTACTCTACTGCATAATAATAATAATAATAATTACTAAGTAATAGTTGTTTATAAAACGTATTTGTATTTTTTCTCTTTATTTTCTTAATAGATTTTGTAAATCGAACAGACTGAAACTATTTGTTCATGTTTTAGTATATTTCAAATAACATGGTAGCCATTTAAATCTTGTTTTAATTGATTGCTTTTGGTCTGCAGATTTGAATGAGTACTCTTTATTTTAAACAACTATTTGCATGAAACCATCCTTAATATAGTTAAAAAATCTGCTGATCAATATATTTAAAGTAAGGGTATAATTTCAAAGTTGTTTTCATGAGTAAGGTAAATAAAAAGATGATTCTGAGAAAATAGTTTTTCTTTTCTAATTTTCTGTGTATTCTTTTTGAGATTGTTATCAGTATATACTGATAATAATGTCAGTAACCCCTAATGCATCTACCTACAGCGTAGTAGGTGTTACACCTGTATAGTAGATGCAACATAAAAGTATAGTAGATGCTACATAAAAGTATAGTAGAAGCAACATTCAATATAGTAAGTGCAAACTGTCTGCATGGCAGAGGGAACATATATGTATCGTAGATTCGACGAGAAAATATGTTAGCGCAACAGGGTTTTAAAGTGGGTGCAATGTATTTTATAGTAGTTGCAATGTTTCTATTGTTAGTTCAACAAATCTTTATAGTAGCAAGTACGAAAAGTCAATAGACACACTACAAAATATATTGTAACTGCTACAAAAAGCTTAATAGAATTACTATATAATAATGTTGACTCTAATGGAGGTTATGTAAATACAACAATAATTTTTTGTTGCAGACACCATACATTACTGTGTGCTTGTACCATAACAAATTGTTAATAATACAATTTTTATTGCAACAAGAACATAAACATTTAACCATAATTGTGAAGTAGACCGTACTAACCTTCAGGGTTGTCACATATAGCACTATAAAAATTGTATCGTGTACAAGAATTCTCGTTGGAGTAACAATAATTTTTTTTCAGTGTACCTATTATATATTCATTTATTTGGTTTCATATTTGGGTGACGGTTGAAAATCGGTGTTCTTGTTGTCAGACAATCAAGCACCGAGTCTAGACCGTTCTTGCTGCTGCACACACATCAATTTCTTCTGAAAATTTCTTTGTAATATTTACTTCTATAAATGTGTGTGTTGTAACAAAATAAACTCATTATCTATCTATCTATAGATTTGTATAAGCTACAAGTGTAGTCTCAAGAAAATCAACTCTAAATGAATCAAAACAAGTAGATCTTACTATTTTTGGAAGGACAATATTTTACGACAAATAGAACACTGAGTTCGAAATAATTGAAGTCAACTAGCGTGTCTGACACCCTGCCACCCGAGGTAGAATCAAGGACGGTCATGGCAGACTGGCTGCGAAACATGTTCGTACAATCTTGCTATTGATATGACATAATAATAACATACGACGTAAAATTACTAAGGAACTCTAATTTTTAGAATTCCATAATAAACGGACCCCTTATTGTATACTATCTTGTCCGGCTAGATGACCTTTTTTATCATAATACCGAAAAACTAGTCCTCAAAACATCTAGTTCGCAACTGATTTTGGTTTGCATGTTTGAACCTGGGCAACGACGCGCGACGCGACGGTCAGACAGACGTATGTAACATAACGAAAGTTTAAACTAAAAAGCAATACAAATTTAAAATTAAAACTAACGTTACGATGTAGAAACAGTCTTATATCATTGTGTTTTAGACTGTATTTATTTAGGAGTAAAGTACAAATAGGTGACAGACAATCCAACGGCTAGTTGTGCGACTTAGGACTGTTATTGTCCAAAATGTACTCGTAAAATAGTTCATAGACCAGGAATAAAAAACTCTTTAGAACTTTCATCCTTAGATCCCTTACAGCACTGAAACAATCAAACTTTTAAATATAAAGATATTGTTAAAGCAATTGAAAGATACAGGCTTTTTATACTCCGTCTATGCTGCATATTTTGATATCCGAGAGATTATTAAAACCTATAGGGTATTTCCGTTTATCTAGTATCATAAAATTATGCCTAAATCATATAATTGGGAAAAATAAAACAGTTTGTAGTTGCAACACAAAAAATATACAACTTATTTGATAAAACATCACATCAGTGCGAGAGTCCGACTCGCACTTGGCCGGATTTCAATTTTATGACTTTCACAGCATTATTCAGTATAAACCTAAGCAATACACCTAGTAGGAACGGTTTAATATATAATGAAAAATACTAAAATTATGAGCAAAAACTAATTGCACGCTACCTCTTACTTGTAAAACAGATTTTTATATGAGTATTGTCCGGCAGGTGTTTCTTTGTCTAACCAACAACTTCAAAACTTAAATATTTCAGTATGTCATTAGTCCATTATAAAGATATACTCTATGCGGATAATAAAAAAGTGTGCATCAACTCTATTGTTTTTGAAACGTGGGGCGGAAGGCCGATAAATTCAGATGAGTCATGAATTCCTGGCATCCTTGAGTTGATCTTTTGTTTAAGCTCGTAGTCGGTTGTAAAGTTGGAACAAACTATTTCACCTGTAGATCGCTCTTATCGCTTACATAATTGGGAGTGATATTTGTGGTGCTAGCATCAAGTTTGTCTTTGGGTCCATTGTACGAGTTCGATCAGCTTTATTGTTTAGCAAAATTGGATATTCATTGCCGAATGCTGCTAGTTATTACTATCGATAAATCTTAGATCGGTAGTTTATTAAGGAACATTGATCTTGATATGGAAGTCTAAAATAAAACATGCTGATGATAATAGGTATGTGTATTTTTTCCAAGTGACGGCGAACTGTGTGAAATGACTTTATCTCCCCTGATGATGAGTGACTGTACAGGAAGGTGAAAGGGGGAGGTGGAAATGAGCTTCTCACAGATTTCTGAATAACTTACTTACTTATAGTAAAATTATCGGAAGAAACTTAGGTAGACATTAAGATTTGGTAACAGCATGGCGATAGATTCAGTATGTAGGTCTTCCAGTAACAGCAACTTTAATCGATCCTTAGGTCTTTTTTATTACTTTATGACCTCACATTCGTGTACTCATTGCCTTTTCTGACACATATTTAGTCTTTGCCATCTTATCTAGTAAAGAATGATCATTCCATTCAACTTTCATAATCTAACATATTCATTCAATCTCCATATCCCATCGCGTTAAACCAGTCATTAAACTTAAAAATGTAAAAAAATAAACTTCATTTCAGGCATTTGACAAAACCAATTCACTTGATTTTAATCATTAAATAAATGGAACGTTGTTAAAGTAAAAAACATTTTCCATTACATAATTTCATGTAATGGACTTTCAATAACTGTTATTTTTCCTCGACTGAACAAAAATGTAGAAAAACACTGAAAATGTTGCGTTAACACAACGTTTCGCCAACATTTTGTCGATTCGTTGATTTTTACGACAATTCTTTCCAAGCTAAGAAGCACTGACGAAGGTCATTTACCAAACGGACGAATGGTGTGAAAGGAAATTCTGGCAATATTTAAAGAATTTGATGTTTTATGTACTTTGTTATAAGTAGACAAATGGGTCAGACAGATTTCATAAACACGGTTAAGTAGAGTTTACTATTGCAATTTACATTTTTGTTTCTTTATACTCGATTGAAAGTATATTCGATGCTCACCAAGTTTTTTATTGGTACGCCTCTGCCTCGTTTTCTTTTGTTCCCCTGAGGAAAATGCATTAAATTGCATACCCTGGCTGTGGCGAACCGGCGGTTATGTGGAGCTCAATAAGAGAGAACAATATAATACATAGATAGGAAAATCAGGAAAGTGTTTTTATTAAATAGGCGATTCAATACTTTTACGCCTCTGCCTACAAGAATAAATCTGACTTGGGTATTGACAACCCTTAGGCTAATTAGGCTGCAGCCTAGGGCGCGAGGATCGGGGGACCTGACTTGACTCGAATCGGTTCTTTTAAGCCGATCGTAACACACCTGGCGGGGGCGCGTTTTTACAATTAGCTTAGGGCGGTGAGAACTCTTGATCAGTCTCTGATTGACAACATACATTACTTCATGTATCTGATGACAGCATTGTAAACATTACAAGACTAGATTACAAAGATAAGTTATGAACAAACTGACCTGTGCATCGGCTGTGTCCGTTGAGAGTACTGCGCCATTGCGGTCTGCGCGCAGCTGGCATGGCTACGCGGCGCGCATGCCGGCGCCCGCGCCGCTAGCTGCGACCCATGCCCCCCCCACACACACTGCACAACACCACACTGCACAAGGACTCACTGCACCGAACCGAATCGAACCGAACCGATCAACCTGTGGACAAATTTTGACTGTTAGACAAATGACCTTGGATATACACACAGGATTACGGCGCCGAATACACTACACTACATCTAGTGCAGTATATCATGTAGGGCACTAGATGTAGTGTGGTGTAAATGCTTGTAGGGGTGTAGGATCCTAACTTAGGACGCCAGTGAGAGCCCGACTGTCCTACATGGCTTAGTGCGCTACATATAGTGCAGTGTAATCACGGGTAGGGCGGTAGGACGCTCAGTCTTGTCGCGGCATCCAATGCAAGTAAGTGTGCGCGTAACGGACAATTCAACAAAAATGACATCAATAGAAAAAGAAACTTCGTTAAATATTATAGAATTCGTCGCCAACGCCGCAAAGGGGCGAATCTCATTTAAGAAAATTGTTCAGGAGAGCAAAAAACGTTTTTTTTCCCCCGATGGCGTGCATATAAAATATGCTGTATTTCTATTTAGAAAAAAACTATTATAATTATAAAAATCAATTGTAATAGTATACTATGGAGACGTAGCTACTAAATTAATACAGCAGTAATATTTTACATCGCTGTATTTTAGACTGGGACGAACTTCATGTTCGCCCCTTTGCGGCGTCGGCGACGAAGTTGCTCAATTGTGTGTGCAATGTTGCTCAATTTGTTTCTTACTAGCAGATACTGCTTAACTCAACATTTTCTTTTCTTACGCCTAGTAATGCCAGCTGTTGCAGCAAGGATAATGCCGATTTTTTGTATTTTCGAAAGCGTGGGCGCCATGGTCAACGTCTGGTCACTGACTCAGTTAGGATGTTATAATAATACAGGGCAGATGTTTGTGTGATGAATGCGAGCATTTGTACCTCGTAACGGATAGACATATATATATATATATATATATATATATATATATATATATATATATAAATCTATCCGTTACGAGTACCCTAGATCCCATAGCACAAACCTTACAGAGCTTAGTTTGGGCTAGGCTAATTGGTGTAAATGTAACTAATAAAAAAAAAAAACCTGATCGAGGGTCGAAGTGTGGGTAACATTGACGTCATTGGATTAGCTATTGGAATACAGAAGTTCAATAGGCATACCACTTCTTCATCAGTAATCTCGGATCCACTGTACACAAAAACAGCAAGTCTACATTTTACTCGTATCTCCTTCAAGACATGAAGATACTTCTTCAGTCAGACTGGTTATTGGAGAGCTGAGAATTGAGCGCTGTACTTCGTACTTTCAATACAAGTGGTTCATTCACACTAGTTGGTGCAGTAATCTCCAATTTTTCCTATCCTAGTACTTTCTCTTGGACACGAGGTGGACGATCCCCGTAATATTCGTCCTTGTCTTCTTTCAAATACATAACGTATGCAAATTTTCTATTAATTTTCGCAAGTTTCTTTTTTCACCAATTATATTTGATACTTCCCCGTGCAAAAGTTAATATCAAAATGTGTAATATTTATTCAACACGGGCCTTTAAAGGCACTTATTGTCGTTAGAACTGGCAAATTGGAAGAATAGGCAAGAAACATTGAGGATATTTTTTGTATCCTCTTTTTGTCATTTACAAAACCGTAACATCTATTTAAAACATATGTACCCCGACACACATACACTGCCAAAATTGAAAACAGTAAATAAATATGCTACTAATTGTCAAACAAGTTATTGATTCACATGTGCAGAGAAAGTGCAGTGAAAGAATATGCACTGGAGAGAACCAGTAATGGCCTTCTTTCTCCCTGTATTGTTACAATGTCTATTTGAAGGTGGCTTCAGAACAAAAGTTCCATCACAATATTTATATGTCCCGACTGTGGTTTAGTGTAATTTTTTAAATTAGTCTTTTTTATTTTGATTATAAAAGCACTCCCGCAGTAAATACAAACCTAATGAATCCTCTATTTTATCCAAAATATCTGAAATATCCAGTGTTAAGTTTCACAATAAATATGAACCTACCGACACCGTTCAAGCTAAAACCCATTCAGCCAATACTCGGACCCGAGAGCTACTGATGAATTTGATGAACAAATATCATAGATATTTGTTCATCAAATTCATCATCTAAGGATAAGGAAGTAATCAAAACGAGTTTGTTACTTTACTTGAATAAAATCTTGTACCATATGATACACAGGCCATACATAGGCGTGGATACATACACAGAACACACACACAAGACATACACAGAGGAGGACTCACATACAGGACAAATAAAATATATGCATGGAGAGAAATATTTATTTATTAAGAAGATATTAATAGACTTGTGCAAAGTAGCAATACAATTAAAAATGTCAAAAATCTAAATAAAAATATAATTACTGAAAAATCGACACTTTGAATGAATTTGACTTATTTTATTATTGAACTGAATTAGAATATAATTTATAAAATGCCCTTGGAAAAAACTGAATCTGTTGACAAATCAAAAAAAAAAACGAAAAACTTAGGAGTGTGCCAGACAGAAACATTTTGTGCAGAAGCCTGGAGAGCCTTCACATTTCTTACATTCATAAATTGTTTGCACTCTCTTTTTCTGGGCTTTGCAGCCTTTACATTCTTTCCGGGCCACTTCGACGGTTTCTTTCAAGACATTTCCTACCATTTTTCGTCGCGCTCGGGTTTTTTCTATTTTAGTGAGTTCGTGTTTCATTTTCAAAACATTGCGTCGATTGACTTCATTTGGATCAGGTAGAAGCCTTTCCAGTATCTTCAACCGGAAATCGTATAGATTCATTTTATCACTCGCCGAAAATTTGTTGTACAAGCACAATGCATTGTTGAGGCTCGTTTGCAGCATATGCACAAACAGCTTCTTGTACCAGCGCAGCGTTTTTCTTTGGACTGGGTAATAAGCCAGCATCTGATCTTGAAGATCTACGCCCGACATAAAATTATCGTAATGGACAAATGCGCTTGGTTTGAATACTGTATATCCCCGTTTGGAAATAGTTTCCACCATCTCGTCACCATGTTCTGTGGAAATATACAGTACGTAACGTTTATCTTTCCATTTACCAATATGGACACCGTTGAAGAATAAGGATTTGTTTTCTCCTTTTGCCAATGAGATAGTACCAATTTCAACAGGATTATCTTCGCTGTTTTCTTTTAATGTTCCTGTACAGTACGTCTGTCGATCTAGCAATTTCACAGCCAAACCATACGAGTTATAGTTACTGTCCATGTATACGTGGTGGCCACAATCTAGTCTTTCTTCGAGGAGTTTTAAGACGATCTTGCTAGCATGACCCTGACCTGACGTCTCATCATTATCACCCGCGTAAACTTGATATTTTAAAACGGTGCCATCTGGCTCTGCCAAGACATAAAGTTTGATGCCATATTTATGCCTCTTGTTCTTTATGTACTGTCTGAACAGCAGTCGCCCGCGCCACAAAACCATGGACTCGTCCAATGATAACTGTTTACCCGGACAATAAATATTTATCATTTTATTATTAAAGTGATCCATAACTGGTTGAATTTGTTTTAGGCGGTCTTCCTCACTTGATTCCGACGTAAAGTTCAGGCATCGTAGTATCAATAAAAAACGATTTCGAGACATGAATTGTTCGAAGCATGGAATATTAAATAAATAGTGCCGTTTCCAGTAATCGCTTATGCGGTTTAGTCTAATTGTTCCAGTGTGTAAAAGGAGTCCGAGAAATGTCATCAGTTCTTCTCTAGTTAAATCTTTCCAATTTTTTAATCGTGAGTTTCGTTTCACTTTGTCTGCAGTACCCTCCCTTAATGCATTTGCATTCGTCTCTCGAACAATAAGATCTAATAAATCGTCATCAATAAGTAAACGGAATGCATCGTAAGGATCTGATGGAGGCGGCACTAAGAGTTCTTGTTTCTTAGTAAATTCTATAGTTTTCATTGAAATTGGATTACTGCTCCAGGTGGTAGCGGCCCCTTCACGAGAAGGCGAGTTATTGCATGAATAGTGAGATAATAGGACATCATCGTTATCGCTTGGTAAGTCGGGACTACTACATTCAGATTTCAGAACGAGCAAAGCTGAAGGGGCGTCATTACGTTCTGGTAACAACTTTGGAGTGATCGCATTAGATCTCAGAAGAGATACGCTAGGCGTAGAAGGGTTATCCGTGAATAGACTAGATGTTGAAATAATCGGTTTACTTTTACCACTGAACGACCCAGTCTTACTGTCCATTTTGGCGTAAAAATACCTTCCTCACTATTATGTCCACAAATCACCAGAATGAAACCGATATTCCTTTTCGTAAGTTGACTACATTGCCAGAGATGCCGCTCAAAATCGCACGCGTTCGCCTCGAACATTGACGCTTTACTGACTAACACAAAATGTACGGGGCGCTCGCTCGGATACAAGTGGGCGGCACTGCTACTATGACCCCGCCCACTCGGATCCGAGTTTGTTAATAATAAAACCCAAATACTAATGTATACTATACTAATGCATGTGGGCTAGGAGAGCGTTGGTGGTGCTCATGTGTTTTTGACTGGACTTAGAAGCGGAAGGCTCGGGGTCGATTTTAAATTTTCGAATTTTATACACAAATTATCTGCCGCTCCTACGAATCATCTAAACAGCTCCAATAAAAACATCAAGAGGCAACCTGCATAAATAAACCTGCGAAGAAATTCAAAGGTGAAGCCGAGTAATGGCCTGCGTGATAATTTGATCGCCTTAATATAACATAGGCAAGGCTCGAACCACCCTGCAGTTTCACGAGCTGTGAAGATACAGCCTTATAATTTCTACATTTGTAAGACAAAAAATATAGCTGTAGCTGACAGATCATACGTAACGCGGTGTCGTGATCCAAGTCAAATTACACAAAAGTAACACTAAACATAACGTTAACTAAGTCTAAAGTTGTATAAATTGAAATACAAAGCTAAATAACAATAAGGGTGAGGTAGGGAGCCAGTAAGGTGAAATCAACCTTGAGTACATACTACGTAGCATATCAACTAGTTCAAGGAAATTTCCAAATCCGATCCTTTTCATCAAAAGCAATTAACATTTAATTGTTTACAAACTCGTATTAATTATTCCAATGTCGTTATGCATTTGTAATGTTTCTTGGAATTGGGTAAAAGCGAAACCATTCGGGTGCGACCAAATTTTGTTTATTGACGCATGGAAAGTATATAAATAAAAATAGAACATCAACATTAAAAAGCTTCGCTCATTTGGAGCACGAATTAATCTAATTGCTGGTGTTAAAATACTCTAAGGAAAATGATTTGATTTAATGATATTGTCACTTCCTATACAAGTTCCTATTGAGGGTCTCGAGCTGTAAAGATGATTAAGCCGTGGTACCACGATCTCCTAGTGCAGATTATCGAACTAGATATAACTTTGAATTTATTCGCAGGCGTATACAGGTTACCTTCATCTATGATGAAATAAACCTAAAATCCCTTCACGTACGAGCCCATTGAGGGGCACTTTGTATTTCTTCGTAGAAAAAATAAAAACGACAAAAGACCCATTGGTACATGATGTTAAGTGAGGAGAATGTAATAACACAACGGGCAATTGGATGCAGAATATAAAATACTAGCTGACCCGTGCCCACTTCGTTGGGCATAATATTAATAATCCCCGAAGCGAGCACCCGAAGCCAACGCGCGCCGTCCGCTGCCCGTTTTTTCTCCGATTCACTTTGCAAAACGGACTACCACGTAAAAGCCTTTTTATTTTTCGGTTTTTTATTTAACCTATGACACTCAGCAATAATGTGGCTTTCTATTGGTGAAACAATTTTTAAAATCGGTTCAGTAGATCCCTAGATTACCCCTTACAATTTAACAAATATACAAACACACAAACTTTACTTCTTTATAATATTAGTATAGACTAACACATGCAAGAATTAAACCAGAACCCCCGAATCATCCGATTAGAAGGTCAGTGCCGGCCGCTAGTGACCAGCCATTAAAATTATATAATATATATATTATTATTTTAAAAATTGATTCAGTGTTTAGTGAATAATTAAAAAAAATGTTATAACACCCAACATATATTTATAGCAGCCATGTTTTTTGTGAATTGATTTAAAATACTGTATTGATTTGTTATTTAATGTATGTGTGGAAATATATATGATTATACATATTATAATTGTTATGATATTTTCAATGATGACTAGAGATCGGATAATCGGATGCATATTTACTTAAAGTTAGTTTAAAGTGTCCTCAAAAAAGGCCAGGTCAGAAGTACCCGCAATCGTCGAGCATGTATGAGGAATGTTATGAAAGTAGATGAAGCGAAAGAGATATGTAAAGACCGTAGCAAGTGGAAAGACGTAATCTCTGCCTACCCCCATGGGAAAAAGGCGTGAGTATATGTATGTTTTTTCACCATTTCCATTTTTTATTCAATTATTTAATTGATTATTGTTTTAGTCAAACTAGCTCACTACTTTCGTATAACACTTTTCATGTAATAAATCGTACATTCATAAATCGCACGGGGAACTGAAACTAAACTTCATATAAATACGTATGCATAGTTGTATAAATGAACCCGGAGTCTCGGTCTTTTGAAAATAAATACCACGTGCTAATTTAGTAATTTTCAAACAATATCACTACGTTAAATTTGCAGACCCGTATTTTCCCGGGATTTTTATTTAACAAAATGTATTTTAAAAAGCCGCTTCCATAATTTGTGAGCCAAAAATTAACTTTAGGTAAATATGCATCCGATTATCCGATCTCTAATGATGACTGAAAAGAGGAGATTATAAAATTGACTTCCAATTTCATGATTTCTTTTTTTTTTCTAGTATATTTTTAATTTGTATTGACGCTCAGTGCCTATAAATACCTATTTTGATTAAAGATCAATTTAATTAAAATTAGCAACGCGAGGACAGAAACAATTCTAGTGGTTCCATTACCGCTGGACTATGGTGATAATTACTACCCACATCCTCTTACAGCAAAGTTTAAACAGTCCTGACATACTATCTTTTTAAATTATTTATAGGTTCCGAAAATTCAAGTCATCATTCTTTTATATCCCACCTTGGTGGCAAACAGGCCTATTGCCCGCCTGATGGTAAGCGGTTACCGTGCTCTATGGGGTGCCGTTGCCGATCCTTTAAATACCTATTTACTTCCTTTTTGAAGAACCTCAAACTGTAGCCGACCGGAAAATCCTCGACAGAGAGCTCATTTCACAATCGAAGTGACCGCAAGAACAAATCCCTCTGGAAGCACACTGCACGGGGCCATTTTGTTCTAGTGGTCCGTTAATTTATTGTGGAGAACTTATCAACATTTTTGCTACACTAGTATTCACTAGCACGATTCAATAGCATTTTTTTTTTATCAAATCCGCTCCTAAGCATCTCCAGCTCTCCTGCAATCTCATCAAAGTGTCGATACACCTTTTTTTTTTGTTCCCCTGAAGAAAATGCATTAAATTGCATACCCCGGCTGTGGCGAGCCGGCGGTTATGTGGGGCTCTCCTCCCCAGAAGGGGGAGGCCTACCCACTAAAAACCTCAGGGATGGCCTTCCTCAGGCATGTAGGGAGCCCCCGGGAACATTAAGCCACTTCCGGGAACCCCCAGCCTCCGCTCCCCTTCCTAGAGGGGAGCCTCGGGGGAGGCTACACTACCTCCCCCGGTTTCCTCCACCGACGACGCCCCCCGGGCACGGAAGGGGCGTGGGCGGAAGGGGCCCTGATTGGTGCGGGTGTTTCTAATGGCTCAGTTCACCAATAACGCAGTAATAGCGGCTGTTAGTAGTAATAAGCGTCTGGTTCTGAACAAGTTTGATTCACCCGTCGACGGTTTGGCTCGTTGGTTGTGTAAACACTCACGCCAACATCTGAACGCCCGCATTCTTGTACGGCCTCATATCCGCAGTCTGACTGGGCAATATCAATGGGCACTGAAAACGTTGCTTATTTATGCTCCACAACATTGCTGTTGTGAATCCGGTCTATAAGAATTTTCTAATCCTTTAATTAATTCCAATCCTTTCTCTAATTTATACGTTTAGCGCAGTGGTCGAGTAATAGGCTTCTACGCAACGGGTCGCGGGTTCAATTCCCGCACGGGACAGATATTTTGTATGACCTACAAAAATTTGTTCCAAAATTTGTTCAAAAAATTGTTGTATTTTATAGGTACGATGGACGCAACGTCAAATTTAACATTTGCATTGCGAAAATCACGGAATGTTCTAAAGCGGCGATTTTCCTGGCGTCCACTGTACGAAATGACACCCGTATCCCGTCGTGCCTCGTCCGGCCAAATATTTGGCATAGCATCGTTGGCGCCACGCGCGCGTCCGGCGGCCAACATCATCCAGCGGCAATCCCTATTTTTAACCCCGCTTTTAACCGGCAAAAGGGATGCTTGCTGCCAAGATTTTTTGTTTTTACACGCAGCTGATTTTAAAATATAAGTTTTTAAGCAACAAAACTGCTGAGACTATTGTTCGGTGTAATTTTAAATTCAGAATAACATAATTCATATTATTACATACATACACTCACGCCTTTTTCCCATGGGGGTAGGCAGAGATTACGTCTTTCCACTTGCTACGGTCTTTACATATCTCTTTCGCTTCATCTACTTTCATAACATTCCTCATACATGCTCGACGATTGCGGGTACTTCTGACCTGGCCTTTTTTGAGGACACTTTCATATTATTACCTCCTAAATTTCCATGCGCAGCTTTGTCCGCATTATATCGAATTGTCCAAAAGGAAATATATATTTTCCCACATTAAAAAATATCTTTTGTTCTTCCTTGGGTCTCGAACCAACCCCATACGAAATTACATCGAAACCAATCTGTTTTCGTCAGATTTTCCCGCAGGAAAATTATATGTTCCTGTGGTAAATTTCGCTATGTCCTTCGGGTCCCGAAATTTCCTTATATCAACTTTTATTAAAATCGGTTTAGTAGTTTCTGAGCCAATTTAAATAAAAACTGAGGGTAAGTTTTTACAAATAACGAGTGTGGTATTTATTTTTATCTAATTCAAAACTAAACAAATAAGTTGCAAACTTTTAGCTTTAAAAATAACGAACTTCCAATACAAAGTTTAATTCCCTATTTCAACCCCTTACAGCCCTTTTATGCATTAAAAATCTACTATCTGAATCGCGAGACAGACAGACAGCTACTTTTGCATTTATAATATCAGTAAGGATTACATATATTTTATCATTTTTAATAATTACTAGCGGACCCGACAGACTTCGTCCTGTCAAAAAGATTTATAAAGTGGCAGTTTTTTGTTCCTACTTATTTTATAGATAATATCGAATAGCCAACCAAAATTGCAAAATAGGTATAATGAACTATAACATTTTGTAAATTTTGGAACGTGACATTAAATCCTCCAATGATGTATTCTGTGCTCCAACGCACGCACGCACACTGTTTTGATAGATATGATTGAATTTCAACTTTATATAACGTTAATAAAGCGCAAATTAACTCTTTGCTGTTAGGAACACATCTACATTGATTGGACAACAGTGAGTGCTTGCAATATGAACTTTATACAATAACAATTAAGCTCAAATTGACTGTACGTTTTGGTTAGAAAACGTTTGTATGGGAAATAAGGTCGTCTGGTTTTAGGGTTTTTCCGATAATTATTCGAATTTTTCTCGCCGTAGAAACCATCCTTAAACTTCAACGAACATGTTAACGAAAGAATTGGTCAAATTGGTCCAGGCGTTGTTGAGTTATGCGCTTACCAACACATTTTGCGATTCATTTTTATATCTATACTAATATTATAAAGAAGTAAAGTTTGTGTGTTTGTAAATTGTAAAGGGTAATCTCGGGGTCTACTGAACCGATTTTAAAATTTTTTTCACCAATAGAAAGACACAATGTTGCTGAGTGTCATAGGTTATATTAAAATCCGAAAAATAAAAAGGCTTTTACGTGGTAGTCCGTTTTGAAAAGTAAATGGGTGAAAAAACGGGTAGCGTACGGAGCGCGATGGCTTCGGGTTTAATTCGGTTCGCGTTCGTGCTCGCTTCGGGGATATTAGTATTATGCCCAACGAAGTGGGCACGGGTTAGATAGTTTTTAATAATTATTTAGGCACCGCCCTGTATATCAACACAAAATCGTGTATATCTTACAATTACAGTTTCGGCCCTGTGAAGTTTGGAAATAAGGGTAATTTTCTAATATTTTTATACTGCATACATGCATGTAGATATAATGTTTGTTTTTTTTTATTATATCTTACACTTACACCAATTAGCCTAGCCCAAAGTAGTGCAAAGTAAGTAGTGTTATGGGATCTAGGGTAACGGATAGACATACATATATAAATATATTTGACAGAAATATCAGGGTGTCCACAGCTATTGGTTAAAGAAAATCCCTGACTTTCCATGACTATCCCTGACCATTTTTTCAAATTTCCATGACTATTTTTTCAAATTTCCCTGACCATTTTTTCAAATTTCCCTGACCAAACTAATTAAAACTTTTTTTTTTAAATAAGTCATTCACTCGCTCTAATACCACAATGAGAAGTGTTGGCAATTAAAAAATAATAATAAAACAATAGCAGGCCCCCAAGTGGGGACGTGGGACTTTTTCAGCAAATAGAATGACTTTTTCATCAAAAAGGAGGACTTTTGTTACTGAAAAGTAAAACTTAATTGTACAAAAAAATCAAACACTTTTTTTGCTAAAACAAATTAAAAACCAAATAATATTAGAACATTCAACAGTCTATCTTGTATCATATAGGTATAGGACTGAAGAAATATCGTGGTGAAATTCTAATGAATGAATACATAATCAATAATTAATTTCATTTGAAAACTAGCTTTCCGAACGCGGCTTCGCCGCGTTAAATTCGATTTTCCCACGGGAAAGAGATGTTTTACCTCAGTAAAATTATCTTATTTCGTTTCGACTTATAAACCCTCCCCATATCAAATTACACCAGACATGGTTTGGCTGTTGTTATCGCATTTTCCCACGCGAAAGAGATATTTTACCGCGGTAAAAAGTACCTAGATCCGTTCCCGGGGTCCAAACTATATGCGTACCAAATCAAATTTTTTGGGTTTTACGATCTTCATCATAAAAGTTTTCAATAATTCTACCAAAGCTGTGTACAAAAAAGGCGAAAGTGGTTTTTCGCTTTGGAATCGTTTTAAAACGGTTCGCAATCTGATACAACTGATCTTGTAGCAGCTAATTTGGCTTTCAACAAAAGATCTTTCATATAAGTATTTAACTTTTTCTTATTATGACTATCTAGAACAGATGCGATTGTAACGAATTCCAATACTTTATCATAAACTTTCAAAGCTCGGTCAACGCAAGGGCCATTTTCAAGCCATCTTATTGAAGTGAACTTCTGTGGAAATTCTGTACTACCAGTAATTGTTGTATACAGAGCTCAACGTGCCGGTGAGTCTTTAATATAATTATACATTGTTCTTAAGAGTTCGTTTATTTCCCAATCAGTTTGCTTATGTCCGGTTTTAACAGCGCCATTCACGGTGTGTAAGCCACAAACTCCGATATCTATTAATGAAGATTTTGAATTTTCTGTAGCAAGTTCTGCTTTCAATTTATGAAGAACCTGAGCTAGGTTAACATTGGGTCCATCCATCGAAACCTGCAATAACTTGTCATGGTCTAGATTTAACAAACCCTTTAAAAATCCATTTAATAGATCATTTGCACTCGACTTCTCTAGAAAAATACTTGTCTCTTTCGGTAGTCTTGTTTCAAAATCTTATAACAATATCCATTTGACATTTCTGGGAGACTTTATTTAGTGATTCATCAAAGGAAATTACGTAAAATAGACAATCTTCAAAATTTTTTTGCAAACATGTTCTTAAATAAGGTGCTATTCCGTAATTTATTACATATGACGCTTTTGTTTTTCCCAATGTGAAGTTTAGGGCTATTTTGCTGTCAGGAAACATTCTTTTGAATGCAGTGCTGGTTCTATCACTAGGATTAAAGGACATTTTGTTAAAAACAATTTCTAATGCCCAACGTATTTCCACTGATGTCACATCATCGTCTTTGTATGTAGGTATACACATTTTTGTAACTTTACTTTTATGGGTCATAAGAACTTTCGATATTGAGGGACGAAGTCTCTGTGGCGCTTGCAATTGTCGAAGTTGATGGTTCATCAGATTCAACCTTTTTTGTAAAGAATGAAATGTTTGGTTGCATTTTTCTTAATTGTTACTTAATGCCAACCCATGTTACTTAATTTGATAGACTTGCAGCATATCTTACAGAATGCTAATCCTGGATCATTTGGAACATCATTCAGCCATTCAAAAAATTCAGGACTGACTTTGGGATCTTGCCACAATTTATTAAATGAACATTTTTTGGCATTCATTTTAGTTCTAGTGTTGTAAAATTTATATAATTCCTCGTAGATAACAGTAATGAGCACTTTTTGTATGAAGAAATAGAAGATTTCTAAATACGAAGAATTAAGTAATATTAAAAGTGAGTAAACTAGTTATAACCTATAATTATAACATAGTTCACTCCAATTTTGAAGATACATATCCATGTGCACAATATGACTGATAGTTCACCCTGTCAAAGTATAACTCTTTATTTATTATAAATACTCATTTATTTCAAACAAGAAAGGAGTAATTTTAGTAGGTAATGGCAAAAAACTACGTAGTTTTCTCCGGATCTAAAAAAATGCTTCAATGGTTTGGATTAAGAATCAACCCAGAGCATAAAATATATCCCTCATTTTACAATCATTGGGAAATTTTTGCATGGATTTCAATTTACAGTTCAAGAAATTTTTATTGACAAATATCTTAAATTTTCCCTGACTCTCCAGGTAGCTCCTCAATATCCCTGACTTTCCCTGACCACCTCAAGCGTCCCTGACTTTTCCATGACTTTCCCTGACTTTCCAGAATGTGGACACCCTGAATATATATTAACAACCATGACTAAGGTACAAATGCCCGCATTCATCATACAAACATCTGCCTCACCGGCATTCGAACCCGGGACCTCAGAGATGGCGACACCTTGAAACCGGTGTACTATCCACTCAACTACGGAGGATATCATATATAGGTATATAATATACTAGCTGACCCGTGCCCACTTTCGTTGGGCATAATATTAATAATCCCCGAAGCGAGCACGAACGCGATCCGAATTAAACCCGAAGCCATCGCGCGCCGTCCGCTGCCTGTTTTTTTCTCCGATTCACTTTGCAAAACGGACTACCACGTAAAAACCTTTTTATTTTTCGGTTTTTATATAACCTATGACACTCAGCAATAACGTGGCCTTCTATTGCTGAAAGAATTTTTAAAATCGGTTCAGTAGATCCTGAGATTACCCCTTACAATTTAACAAATATACAAACACACAAACTTTACTTCTTTATAATATTAGTATAGATAACATTTTACATTATGTGTACAATGACACTCCATTTTAATAAGCAAATTGTCAATATGGCTAAAAGTAAGGACAGACATGATTACAAGATTAGGATCATTATCTGTGGCGAGATTAAACCTGGATTTACGATGTCGTGTCGAAGCCATTTTGATGCTGCCGCACGCAAGACGAGCCTGCTCTATGTACGGCTTCCATAATATAACCACAGATTGTCGACTGTAAACCTATTATTGCTTATACATTGTATTAAATTTACTCAACCTGATTAACAGGACTTGGCTCATTTTAAGTGTATCCCAGTTAATGAATAAAATTTTTTTTGTGCTTAGATTTATTTTTAAGAAGGTAAAAACGGAACCTTATACGATCACACAAAGAGCGTCGGTGGCGCTGTGGTCTCGGCACTAGTCTGTGGGCGTACTCTTAAAAACGATATTCGATATATCGTGGACTTCGTCGTGTCGTTTCTTACTCTTAGTTACTATCGTTTAAAACATTTCAACGGACGATCGAACGAACGATATTGATTTTGACACAAGAAAGCCTCAAATGACAACGATGAATTGAATTTGACAGACGAACATTCGCAAAATAAACGTCAAATTTACGATAATTACAACGACACCTCAAACCGTATCGTATTCCTTATCGCAAATTTGACGTAAATTTTGCGAATGTTCGTCTGTCAAATTCAATTCATCGTTGTCATTTGAGGCTTTCTTATGTCAAAATTGATATCGTTCGTTCGATCGTTCGGTGGAATGCTTTAGACGATAGTAACTAAGAGTAGGATACGACACGACGAAGTCCACGATATATCGAATATCGTTTTTAAGAGTACGCCCCCTGTGCGCCGCATAGAATCGGGAGGCCCGCGATCTAATCCCCACCGTGTACCAATGTGTTTTTCGTTCCGAATTTCATATGCACATTTATCCGACGCTCCTACGGTGAAGGAAACCTGCGTACATCTGCGAAGCGATTCAAAGATGTACGTAGTCAACCAACCCGCACTAGGCCAGCGTGGTTGACTAAGGCCTAATCGCCCTAACGTAGTTAGGGTAGGCTCGAGCCCCTCGGTGGGGACGTATATGAACTGTGATGAAATACGATCACTTTGTTGTCCGTCCGTCTGTCTGTCAAACCCCTTTTTCTCAGAAACGTGTCGAGATATCAAGCTGAAATTAATATGACAATCAAATTTCTAAATTAACACAACAAATAGATATGGCCGTTTATGTTCCAGTTATATTACAAATTTTGACATTTGCAAGGGAATCAAAACCTATAGGGTTGACCTAGAATCATGAAATTTGTCAAGAAGCAATGTCATATAGCAAAAGTAAAGGAAAAACTCCGAAACCCGTAAATATGTAGTTATTTCACAAAAAATCTTTTTACAACATAATTGGGAAAACAGGAAAAATCTTTGCGACTTAATTCTAATAATGAACTAACAATTTACATGTCGACAAGTTTGTGCGGAGCCCACGTTGTGCGAGTCCGACTCACACTTGACCGGTTTTTTAACATTAATGCCTCAATAGTTTTCACAAATGAAACGAAATGAATTTATTTGTCTGTCTGTATAATAAAGTATTTAAAGGCAGACAAATAACTATTGAAATTAAGATTTTAGGTGCTTGATTGAGAACAACCTATTATTTGTTTACAAAATAAAAGGAATACCTTTCAAAAGACAACCCTAATTAGTTGTGATAACAAAAAATGTTCGCTGTAAATGCCACGCTGCTCAATAGATTGCTACATAGTATTATTCGAACGCTGATGTAGGGTTGTCGATATTTAGAATCAATAAAATTATTTATTTAGTATGTTTTATTATGGAGTTTTATTAGCGGTCATATTTTTCACAGAATCTTCCCTTCTTCACATATAATTAAAAATGTCCCGGCCCTGAAACTGTCTTTGCAGATCACACCGAGCGATAAGTAATCAAATTGTAATTTAACACACAAAGAGAGCACAAATCAAAATCTACATTATTATTTTTTAATGAAAAAGGGCCATATCCATCTATAATTTGAGCATAATCAACTTTCAAAAATTTTAAGATCGCATTTTGTTAATACTCTGCTGTATTTTTTTTAAGCGGCGAGTGTATTTCTGGGTGTAGTATACCCAAGTTAAAATAAGTCGATCTATTATTAATAACGAATTATTATTATGCCCTATGCATCTTCGTGGCTGTTCAGGTGAAAGTAATGGAGAGTTCATAATCATCATGCAATTGATCGGTAAATTATCACAACAAGTAAAACACATTTTCGTCTAACTTATTCTAACTTCGTCTAACTTTAGGATAGAAGTGCGGATTATTTTAGAACTCATTAAAATAATCAATAAACATAATGATGTATTTAAACTACTTAATATTCAGGGCATGCTATACCCGCCCAGCGGTCCGTGTTACTCATTCTAACATTACACTACTATTAATAATACTAACTTTGCTAATAAATAGACTTATTAAGTCATTATATATCTCTTATATACATTTCTTTGTTTGCATCAACACAAACGTCATTTACTAGAGTGGAAAAACTATTTACCTTGAGGTAAAATTCTGAATCTATTTGTTAGATGATTATGTATTAATTAAATCATAAATGTTATGTACAATTGTAAAAAAATCTTTTTCTGAATATTTATAACAAGACTAAATAAATATATGCTTGCTATTAGAATATATGCTACACGGTTGTGTTATTTTTTTGTATTTCCTGTACTTATTATAAATATTTTTAATCTATTTTTATTTTGCCCTAAGATTACGTAGACGGTACCTAATTTGTTTTTATAAAGTAATATTTCCCCTCACGAGAGAAGAGGCTGATAATCCAAATGGATGTCATTGAAAGCAAATCTCGCGGTGACTACGTCGGACTCCAGGCCGATTTAGACGGCTCGGTCGATGTCCAACTCAGTCCAAAGCCTTGCTCCAATGACCTCATGAACGATCTCATGAATAAGCGAACTACTAAGAAGACAGATCTAGACCTTGAGACCAACACTTGTTCTATGCTTATATGAGGAGTTCGGTAGTAGTTGTACAGTCACCTCTTTCTTTTTTTGAGGGGAAATGCGACCTTATGCACCATGACACACCGCGCTGGCAAGGCGCGGCCGTGTGTGGGGCTCTCCGGTCATAGAGGACCGGCCTACCCACTAAAACCCCCCGAGTTCTCTAGGCCCATACGGGGCACATGGCGGGGTGCGCTTTTCCGATTTGACTGTCCGAGTGTCCCAGGGCCAGCTCGACCAAGCTGGTCAAGCCACCGCCAAAAGTGGTACAGTACACCTAACGTTTGCTGAATCCAAATGCTGGCTGTGATCAATCCTATGATGGGTGACCATGAAATACTTTATGCGAAATATAATACGAAAGAAGGAGCGATGGCCGATCCCGCTCGAAGAAGGCGGCCTCGGGCCAGATAGCCTGGCCTGAGGCGCCGCCACGGGTCGCTGGCGGGCGCGACGCAGTTCGTGCCCGTGGAGTCGACCCGGGAGGGACCTCACCCCCGGATGGCCGGGGGGTGACGTCGTAGGAGGTTGGAGTGGAGGAGGCGGCAAGATCACTCCTCCCCGAGAAGGGCTCCCCTTACGCACCCAGGGGTGCAAAGGCCGGGGGTCCTCAGTTGCGACACTCGATCCTGAGGGCCCCCTACAACGCCAGAGGATGGCCATCGCTGAGGTTTTTAGTGGGTAGGCCTCCCCCTTCTGGGGAGGAGAGCCCCACATAACCACCGGCTCTCCGCAGCCGGGGTATGCAATTCAATGCATTTTCCTCAGCGGAACAAAAAAAAAAAAAAAGGCTTACTATGTAACTCAGCAATTAGATGTGATCGCATCGCTATCGCTTGATTTACATTAGTGCATCGACCGTCGTCTTATTTAAAGTTATGCATGATGTATACTATTGTATGAGGTAAGGCAACGAGCAATGGTTGATGTGCAACTGAATTGCGACACCACCGCGACTTGTTGCCCAGTTACATAATAAACCTACCGAGTGCACTGTCTGCGCAGACGCTAGTGTACTACAGCTCCCGCGCAGTCAGCTAGTACCAGATGTGATCGTCTGCTGTGATCTAAAACAGGTTTGGAAGAAATTTTAAGCTACGTTCCTGAGTTTCCCAAATTGAACATTGCCATTGTACCCAGCATTATATCATTGAATCCAGAGAGTGCAATGACGCTATATAATAAAGCTATTATAGCATTCTATTGACAAGCAAGGGGGGTTCATAAATTACGTGTTTTTTAATTTCCACCCTTGGTGAGATGTCGTGAGATTTTATTTAACCCCCTCCTTCATCCATCAATCTCACGTGAGATTTTCAAAATGTGGGTTTCTTACGTAAAAGCTTTGGATTGTTAATGTAAAAAAAAAATTGCATCGTGCTTTTATTTACGACTAATTAAGACTAATAATCAATATTCCTGAGAGTTATTAAAGTGTAATAAAAATTTTACAATAGAATACTTAACTATTCTAATTCAGTCCATGAAGTACAATCTAGATGAAATGAATCAAAACAGTACAACTTTTTTTTTTTCAATTATAAAAAAAAATTGCCTGATAATTGCCGAGACCCCCTTCAGTCCAACGTAAGATTAGATGAGATTTGACTGGACCCCTTCCCCCCCTTAAAAATCTCACGTAATTTATGGACGCCCCATAAATTCCCCATCTGCTGGTAAATGGTTGGACTCGCCAAAGATAAATGTGGTTCGTCTAAGACTTGTAGAAAATCGACTATCGACGCTACAGCTACTAGAAATATCCATTGACAGCTTGTGACAATATCTAGTCACGGAACCCTGTAAGTTTGCTGCCAATTCGAACCCATCAAACCTGAAATTAGCTATGGGAACACTGCTGCTTTGCGGCAGTAAGGCCAGTAGTACACGGACTGCTTCAAGCAGTTGAGACCGACTGCTTAAAGCCGCGACCGTGCGGTGAACTATAGTCATTCATTAGCTGCCGTACACACGACTGCTCGAGCAGTCGCGACCGCTTTAAGCCGTCAACTGCATGATGAAATTCCAAGTTGTGAGGCATACACCGACTGCTCGAGCCGTTGACTCCGCTAGAGCAGATCACTTCTAAGTTCTATAAACAAATGATGGAATTGTCCATGTTGTTCTCTTAATTGCAAAATTGGATGAACCCAAAATTTTCTCTTTTGACGTCGCCGCCGACGCCGACCGCTCGAGCGGTCCGTGTATTTCGCTCAGCCGATAACTGCTCGAGCAGTCCGTGTACGGCCGCCCTAATATAAAAAGAACAAAGACGTAAGCAGACAACCTCCCTATCACGTAAAGCCATAGGGTAAATAGGACCGGCTTAGGCTGAGTTTAGTCGGTAGGTCTGACGGGTCAAGCCTCGATTCGCCAGGAGTCCGACATAATTACCGTGACACTTGCCGTTGCGGTGGTATCCATGAGGATTCTCAACCCTCTCCTGAGGATAACAAAGCAAACAACCGTACCCTTCATTCTTTTCCATTGTCAAATATATTTGAAACTCATAGTTTACATTGCTGCTTCATTGAGATTCAACGTGACAATTATCTATATAAAAATAGCAATGTATCTGCACTACCTGATAATTTGAATTAAATTTAATAGCAACAAAGTTACATAATCAACCTACAACGTTCTCCCGTGTTATTTTTTTTTATATCTACAGCTCGTGCTATCCTCACATTAGTCGAAAGATTGCTAACACATTGCAACCATACAGTCAGGAAATTATTACTGATGTAACTTTACAATAAACATCATATTTAGCAACATGCGCTAATAACAGTCCCGTGTGACATTTTATGCAAGATGAAGCGAGCTGATACGAATATTTTATTAATTGTTTGCGTCAGTGATATCTTTAGTAAAGGTGATTTACATTGGATATGTTACTTATTTGATATTGGCATCGTGTAAAATGTGTGATTCTATTATTTTAAAACAGTAACTAAGACAAATCAGTTAAATTAGTCATTGATGTTAATACTGAAGTCTGTTTCCGATTTAATTAATCAAATTCTAATAATATTCATTGTATTGGACGTGATATATTGATTACCTCAACAATGTACTAATTGGCCTGGCAATGTTAATGTAAATTGAATGGTCAATATGTTAATTATACAATAATTATCAAATAAACTACTTATATGACCACACTAGTTGATAATGCCAAGTAACAAATGGGGTAGAAAAATTCACAGTGTGACAAACATGGACACAAAATAATCCTCACGCTGGTCGAGACTGCGATGATTTTTCTGCGTTCGCGACAGAAATTTGAAATAACAAAACTACGTTCCAAAACGGCAGAACTTGGACTCCCATCTACCTAAGCTTTGGTTGGTTTTATGCAATAAATGTTATTACTTTTATCTGACTAATTAAACACGAAAAAAGTTCTATTGTGTCGCTTTTTTTGTATAAACATATCTTTATTTTTATCAAAGTTTATAGGTAGAAATGTTTTGTGAGAATACGTGGAATTTTTCTCTGTCAATTGTAGATCTATATTCAAAACTGTTTATATTGTAAGCTGATACTTAATATTTCTAAACTAAGAGTTTTAAAACTTAGCTTAGGATTAGTATATGCAAGCTGGTTGCCTAACGATGTATTCTTTCATCGAAAGAACGTAAACTAAACATACCACATAAATTTCGAATATCTAATAATATTATTAAATGAATCGCTGCGAACGCTTGACTTTCAAAGATTCCAGTAGTGGTAAACAGAGTCATCAATATCTCACTTGAAATTAATTAAGATAACATAAAACTATTCGGTCAGTACTGACGTCAAAAAACTATGCCGCCGATAACTTACACAATGAACTTAATAATTGATATAATAAACACAATGAATTAACTAATTTACGGACGCAATGTAAATGAGCCTTTATCTAGTGATATTGGAGTTATTGAAACATGAAACTTGTAGTGGTCACCGTAAAATTGCACAATTCGTAATAGCATAATTTTAGTTCGGATTTCATACCGTTCCTAACGATCGCAAAAGGTAAAAAATGCTAACAAATGAAAATTCTTTCCTATCGTAGTAAATCTAATTTTGTTTCGAAATTTATTGTTTTAAAGTAATTTCGTTTATAAAAAAAACTGATGCCTGTACGATTCGCTATGACATGTCAAAATTAGAAAAATGTAGGTTATCTTAAAAAGTTAAATACCTACTAATAATTCAATTGGATGATCTGACATTTATTGGCGACAACCGCTTTCTATTGTTTTAATTAAAATTAAATCATACATGAGTAGGTATCATTGTTGTTATCGTCAAACTTCACATTTATTTTCTGATTTTGTAAAAAGTAGTTAACGTATTCAGATAAATCCATTGTTTGTGCAAGTAGGTGTGTTTTTTATTATAATTATCTCGGGACTGGGTGTTTGTAAAATCTACCTTTTCCGTTTTTACGTAAATAAAATAGGAAAATAGAAAAGATTGCCAAAATACCTACCTATCAATTTTGTTTCGCTCGTAATAAGTTTGTTGAATAGGCAATAAATATTTAACTTATTGTAGGAATATGTACTCTGTATAAACTTAGACGTAGTATGTAGACTTGTTGGATGCAATCCGGTATCGATTGCACAGTTATTTTGAAGCTGACCAAAGGGCAATCTGTGACTAAAATAACTCATTAGACTTCGAAGTGATAACCTTATCATGTCTTACATAATCTCGTTTCCTAGCCACGTGGAACAGAGCTAACCTATTGCTGTATTGAAACATTTTGGTTTATTTAAATTAAGTTCTGCTGCGCAGTTAAGATGAAATCACGCCAGCTAACCAATTGGAAAGTAGGAGGAACGTATAACGGATTTCACTTAATACAACATTTTTATAATGTACATGTCGCCTATCGTGTTTCAGACACTGGAAATGAGATTTTAAGACTTACCTTTTAGCTTAAAACCTACGTAGAACCTTCCAACGGGACTGTACACTGAGATCACACGCACGAACACGCAACTCGCACAAAGATATCACAATTAAACGAAAATAATTATTTTTACAACACTTTTTTACAATCTAACTTAGCACAAGACTTTCAGACGCGTTTTGAGTTTTCGAAAAGTCCATTGAACTGTTTAGATCGAAATTTACGTCGAGCGAAATTATAGTTACGGAGTGGCAACGCTGTGTAGACGACGTACGCGTTTCTTGTCGCGGCCGCTTGGCGGCGCTCTCGAGAGCGGGGGGCGGGGCCGAGGGACGCGGCGAGCGGCGAGAGCGGGACGCCGCCGCCGCCGTCGTCAGCGACAACGCCACGTCGCAATATTTTTTTTTCGGTAAACTCATGGTATTCTATGGCAAAATTACGATTGTTTAGATGTGGTGAAGATATCAGTGGATGGTGAGTGCTGTGGTGAATGGTGACCTTTCGCGGTATCGTGTCAACGCGGGTCGCGATAACGCGAGGTCGTCGGTCGAGTGCGCGATGTTGCCAGCTCGTAGCGGTATTCATTCGTTCGAAACCCACGTTTCCACGGATTACGAAAGTGTCGAGTGTCGGCGAAATCTCGAGGCCCTTCGGCGGAGCGGCATACCTAGTCTCATTAACCTATCCCTAGCCGCGACCTGCCTACATAACGCGGAGTTACGTGGTATCAACTTATCTATGCACAAGCAGTGTTCATTTGGCACGATGGGTATCACAGCCTTTATGTATGCAACTTAGCTAAGTTGGCCTCAATGCCGCATGCCGAGCTTGGCAGGCGACATTATCCAGTCTGAAATTAGTGGCACCACTCACGAGAGCGACCTTGTGTTGCGGTAGTGACTGGTATTAACTAGTAAATCGTTTTAACTGACTTATTTCTAGCATTCAAAAGTTAAAAATATTTGTTGCATGGATCCCCTAAAAATCATTATGCATAGTAGGTTGAGGTTAAGTACATATGAATGAAAATAGGTATACTGTATTTCAAATAGATTGGTATATGTTATAGTTTTGTGAAGTTAGTAGATGTATGAGTGTCTTTGCTACCTATACAATATATGAATTTAGGAAAGTTCATAGTCCAATAAGCTATCCCACGCCTGATCGTGTAATAAATTAATATTAGGTAACTTGGTAATTTAATTAAATCGACGGTCAAACTAGAATCTAGTACACGGAAAGTGTTAAAACTTTCAATCGGTTTATTTGAATTGCTTTTTTTCTAATAATAAGGTTATAGTTTTTTTTTTAACAGGATGGGATGGAATGTGCGTCCTACCTTCGCTGCGGCAGGTGTGTTAGCACCGTCCCGCCCGGTAAGAGTTCGAGATAAGTGCCACTAAACCATAGAAAGGGAAACAGTAAATGCGACAGGACAAATTTGTGTTCTACTTAATTTCTAAATTTCTTCTTTTGACCGATTTCCAAAGAAATTTACTCTTTGGCTTTAAATAAATACACATTTATTGATTATTTTCAATTTTATTTGAAATATTGCTATTTTAAAATATTACACGGTATTATTTGGATTAATAAGTTAATATGTGCTTGTGACTCTGTATGCTGTGACATCGAGAAATGTGAATTATAGCGTCAACTCGGTATTTTTGAAACGCGGGTTTGAGATTACTATCGAATATATTTTTTTTATTGCGACGCGTCGCTAGTGCGGTACTTACGTCTTGATTGTGTAAAACTTTATTGACTTATACGAATTTCTGTTTCACTCAGTATAGGTATATACAGGATGTCTCATTCAAATCGGTCAGTATGGGAAAGTCTGAAACTATAAGACATACGAAGATCTGTTCTGAGGAACCATGTCATCGATTTTAATAACAAGAAAAACTGCATTCATACATTTTAAAAATCATCTATACTCCGTTCGGGAATCGAACCCGATTGTTTTGAAAATATACCTACACTATTTCTATTTAGATATCGATTGTGTAGGTCTTAATCAGTGAATGTCTCTATGAAACATGATGTCTAAAATGAATAAAATGCATTGTTTTCACATATTTTGATTTATTTTAGTAGGTGGTCAAAGTGACCACGTTTACAATATTCAACAAGTTCAGGTATTTGTCTCTATGGTTGTTTGTAGCTCTTTGCTGGTGTTGCAACTTGATACACCGCTTTACATACATATGACATTGGCATTGCATTAAATTAAACCATTCCAAAAGTTTTGTTATCTTAGAAAATATTATCTATTGCAATTGCTTCTACTTCTATTAATCAAACACTAACAAACAATTGAAAACCCCCTTAAAATAAGTATGTAGATACATAATGTGATAAACGTCATTTGAAAATGGAACGTCTTGGTGCAACTGGCCGAATAGCAATAAAAAAAGAAAAACATTGGCGTGTCAATGCTTTGGCGGGAACTTTAAAGATGTCCCATATAAATATAAATCGGGTAAATTTGATATATTTGGATAGAAGGCTCTATAAGAAAGTAATCGCCGTACCTAAGTCATGTTATTTTCAAGACCCCCGATTTGTAATAATTCGTATTCTAGTATAATAAAAAATGAAATATCTTTAATGCAATAATTACACATTGCTTAAAAAAAATTATCAACAAGCCTTTTAAAAATCTAAATACATACATTGCTTTAATGAACCGAATATTTCTAATTTTGAGAAGTTTTTTAACTAACAAATATAGGGACTGTTATGTTACTTAATGTATGTTATCTAGAGCCAGAAAAAAAATATTAATAAAAAATCAACTGACAAGTCAGGCACCTGCTGTCATTGTCATAACTCAACGGAAAATATCAAACATAGAGTAAGATACCGATAGTCACAGATTAATAAAAACATCATTAAGGTGTTGCCATAATGAAATATTTCTTAAAAATGTTTTATTTATTTAAAAATAATTGGGGGTGGTAAAAATATTTCTTTTATTTGTTTCATACTTCATATTTTTTCGGCTTTCAATTTAATGTAGTTTGGTGTTTGTTAGTTAACGCTGATCACAAAAAACCAACCTCCTTGTAATAAGAGGACATCTCCTTTGCTTAGGTATTTTTCTGTGTATCGCTGTTTGGTTGACAAAATGCGTTTTACAAACACTGAGCAGTTGGAATTATTGGAAGCTTACTTTAAAAATGACAGAAATTGTTCCCGTGCACTACATTGGTACCATATTAAATATCCGACACGTATTATACCTACTCGCAAGATATTCATTAAAATTGTTCATAATTTAAAGACCCACGGAAGTTTTAAAAAGCCAAAAAGAATAAAACAAAGGACATGTGATGAAAACATGGAAATGAACATTTTACCTATTTTGAAGCAACACCAGCTGCCTCAATCCGTGATGCAAATCGTGATATTCCTGAAATTTCCACGTCCGACTATTCATAGAAACCCTTAAGAAATACAAATACATGTGCTACAAAAATGGACATTGGGTGCAGGCTGGTGTTTGACGAATCACTAAATGTAAAATTTTCATTACTTGTAATTTTGTTTAGAGATATTAGCTGTGAGTTGCTTTTGAATTTTCTTAGTACGAAGCAGCTATCACCTAGACATTTAACTGAAGATTCATGTATGTATTGCAATTGAATTTCATCATCGCTGCCCGTGATGAGGTCATCGATATAAAATCCTTTTGTTTTATAGTTTTAATGAGATTGTCTTGATGGTCTTCTCCTATTTGCCAGAGACAACGTGTACTCAAGTAGCTCGCACTTGCGGTACCGTAAGTAAGAATGTTTAATGTTTTTATTAGGCCCGACTCATTTTCCCTCCATAAAATAAATTGCTGGGTGTGATCATCTTCATGTACTAGTACCTGGCGGTACATTTTCTCAATGTCGCCACTTAGTAAATACTTATATTGCCTGCTTCTTATCAATATGGAAACGAGTGAGTCTTGAATTGTAGGACCGACCATCAATATATCATTTAGTGAAATCCCCGATGATGAGGACGCTGAGCCGTCGAAGACTACTCGGAGCTTAGTGGACTCACTATTTTCTTTTACTTTCACTGAGAACGGGCCTTTTAGGAAGCTTGGAAGATAATTATAAAAAATGGACAATACAAAACAAATTAATTACGTCTTCTTAACAAAAGGGTCCTCTATGGGTTTTTCGATTTTATCGAAGGGATAATGAGGATGATTTTGCCAGAATGACGGTAATGTGAATCTTGTATTGGAGTTAAATTGGTTAATTTTGTCTAAGTCTTCTTGTTCTAGTTTGTAATCGTAAATATTTATATTCTCTGCTTGTCTTATCGAGTTGAACCTTTTTATCACAGGCACAACAGATTTTTGGATCGCCCACCGCAGAACGACTTGGACCGTGGTCTTGTTGTACTTGCGCCCTATGCTGACCATGACCGGCTCGTCCAGCTTGGGCCCGGGCAGCTCCAGCCCGGAGCGCGGCACCAGCGCGCCCAGCAGGCTGTACGACGCCGCGGTTATGTTTTTCGAGCGCAAATACTCTATTAATTCCGTTTGAATCAGTTGCGGGTGCATCTCCATCTGCATAACTGCTGGCTTTATTTCGCAATTATTCAATAATCGCTCAATTTGTTATTTATTGAAGTTTGCAATACCGATTGCTTTGGCGAGGCCCTGTTTGTAGGCATCTTCCATTCCCCGCCAAGTTTCCAAGTAATCTACGTCGGAGAACGAGTAGTCATCATTCAAAGCCAGGGGCCAGTGCATTAAGTATAAGTCTATGTATTTCAAGTCTAATTTCTGCAGAGATTCTCGGAGCTGCGGTACCACTTGATCTCGCCTGTGATGTGTATTCCACAGCTTCGTAGTTATAAACATGTCTTCTCTCTTCACATCGCCCAAGTCTATTTTATCCTTTATAGCCTCTCCGATCACTTGTTCGTTGTCATATATCTCCGCAGTGTCGATGTGTCGATAGCCGTTATCGATCGCACTGAGGATGGCATTTCGAACCTCTTTATCCTTGGATTTGATCACGTCGTTCTCCTGGAAACCCAGAAACGTTCCCAGCGCCAATGCAGGCATTTCAATTCCATTATTTAACAACACTTTCGGTGGCAGATTGCATGATGCTATGTGGATTAAGGTTAGCGGCAATAAATATGTAATCAACATGATTAATAAATACACTTATAGGTTCAGTTTATTTCTATTTTGGTCCGGCGCTGTCAACGGTTCTTGTTCGGTGGGCGGAAGCAAAAAGTAGATGGCCTCATCAGCCAATCTTTCCTTAAGATCTTTAGATTTAAAAACTGTACAATCATATATTTTATAATTGTTATTCCATATGCACAGACAGCACATGACTTATTATTAGAAATAAAAGATTTTGTAAATAAGTGGCGATGATGATTTTGTTATTTTGTTTTATTATTATTAAGTGATGAATTTCCTAAACTTGGTAAATTTTTTTAGAACCTTCATCTTTACTTCTATGCAATGACTCAAGCACATCTGCCCTATCTGTTAAGAATTTATGAAATTGATTTAATGTAGGAATTTCTTCGATGGTGTTTCTAAATTCTTTCCATTTAATGAGAGATTGATTATCACACTGTGTTACATGATCCACGAAAAATCTCAACGATCTGTCCGATTCTCGACTTATTGGCTGTACATTAAAAATAGATATTAGGGATCTTTTATTGTTGTAGCGCTGGCAAATAATTTTCCATGCTTCAGAATAATTCGCAGATTTGATATTATGCGGGCAGCATCACCCTCTAAATATGAAAAAAGGTAGTGGAATTTTTGAATGCTTGTAATTCGATCGTTATTGTGAATCAAACTCTCAAAGGTATCACGAAACTCCAATCATCGAAAATAGGCACCATCAAATTTTGATATCTGAATTCGAGGCAATTTGATACCTAGTTCTTGATGATCATGAGAACATTGAGACTGATCTTTAGCATTTTCAGATGTCTTCTCTAACAATTGTTTAGCTGCAGCGATTTGAAAATGTGTGTAGCATTTTTATGAATCCAACTACTATTAATTATTTACAAATCCTTCGTGATGTTGGTCATTAAAGAACAGAGGTGTCGTCTTCTGAATACCTACTAATGGTTCTTAGTTGTTATCAATTTTAGGGTACCGTACCTATAACTTTACTTCTTTTTCGGTCTGTGTGTTCGTCCCAGGAAGCCATCGTCATGTTAAAATTAATATCAAATACTTAAGTCTGCAATCCCTAGCTTTAATTAAACAATTATACTAAAATGTTTGTCGATGCAATCTTTTTTATTTTATTATTTGATACACAAAGCAGAATACAATCGATTGTTGATACATATTTCTCATACAATATAGCAGACTAGATTATATTCCTAGGTCTGCGTGTGCAGGTCGTGGAAGTGTACGAAAGTGTTCCCATGACCTTGTCAGGCAGTGATGCTGCTCTCCTCGGCGTGTCTTCCTCCTCGTCTGATGAGGGGGAAGATGCGTCGACGATTGATGCGCTCCTGCCAAGGCGTCCCTGAGGGGCATTGTCTGGATTTTTTTGGTAGGCCGCGCGCTTGGCTGGCACTCGGCCCCCAAGCGCGCGGAGAGTCCGACATAACCCCGCGGTGTTCCCGAGCCGCGGGGTATGCGTAACGCATTTTCCAGACATTAATAAAAAAAAAAAGGTCTGTGTATGCAGCATGAACGGAACGTAACTAGAACAGTACACATATTTCCAACTGAGGTAATAAACCACGGTAATAAACCAAGGTAACACGCCACAACAAAAGGTAATAAATCATAAACATATATTACAAACGCGAAACTTTGTAGTTATTTTGGATTTTTGTCAATCTTTCACGTAAATACTACTGAATAGAGTTGAATTTAACTTTACAATTATATAAAGATACTAGCTTTCTGCCCGCGGCTTCGCCTGCGTGGATTTCGGGATTGGGTCTATAGAGGGTTAAGGGTCATAGCTTTTGCCCACGGCTACATATGCGCGGAAGTCGGTTTATGGCGCGAAGGTTTTATCGCGCTTCCCGTGGGACTATCCGTTTTTCCGAGATAAAAAATACCGCAAAACCTTGCTCAAGAATCACTCTATCTATTGATGAAAACCGCATGAAAATCTGTGCAGTAGTTTTTGAGCGAAGCCTTTATTGCGCATCCCGTGGGATCTGTCGATTTTTCCGGGATAAAATTAGCCTATGTTCCTCGGGGATAATGTAGCTTTCCAAAGGTGAAAGAATTTTTGAAATCGGTCCAGTAGTTTCGGAGCCTATTCATTACAAACAAACAAATCTTTCCAGTTTATAATATTAGTATAGACTAAATTACCATCTGTGCAGACGAATTCGTGGGCACCAAATAGTCTTACATGATACGTTCTTTACGCTCCTTTCGAATTTTGTAAGACTGTCCAAAAATATATATTGTATCGTGATTAGTTTTTGAGGTATCATTGTAATTACACGCATAAGACAACCAAAGCTACATATGTTTACACTGGCGAGTACTAAATCTGATTCGCACTTGACCAAATTTTTTTAATATCTTGTAATTACATATAGATAGTCCGTTATACTACTTGTGTTACCCGCTCACGGGATTATAATGCTCAAAATGTAACGATCGGGCACGAGAAATACTCTAATAAATATTAATAAGAACGTTTTAAAGCAATGCACTTGAATATTTTGTAAAATGTTTTGTAGTAACCATTAATAATTATAATAAGCCCGTATTTAGAGCCTGTATAAAGAGAGTATTCACATGAACGGACTTTCAAAATTAAAAATAGATATTTATGCTGGTGCCTGATGCGACGCACGTAAGAAGGAAGAAGCTGACAGACAATAATCGCATATTAGTAGGCTAATTGTGTATTTCTGTTGCTATAAAGTTTTGATTGTAAATATTAATTGTGTATCTGTGTTGCTATAAAGTTTTGATTGTAAATATTGGCAGGGTAATGGTGTATTTCTGTTGCTATAAAGTTTTGATTGTAAATATCGGTAGGGTAATTCTGTATTTCTGTTGCTATAAAGTTTTAATTGTAAATATTGGCAGGGTAATGGTGTATTTCTGTTGCTATAAAGTTTTGATTGTAAATATCGGTAGGGTAATTCTGTATTTCTGTTGCTATAAAGTTTTAATTGTAAATATTGGTAGGGTAATTCTGTATTTCTGTTGCTATAAAGTTTTAATTGTAAATATTAGTAGGCTAATTGTGTATTTCTGTTGCTATAAAGATTTGATTGGAAATATTAGTACATAATTAGAATTTGATTACTATTTTGAAATAAAAATAATATCCAAGATAGCTTTTATTTTTTTCAACAAATATTTGGCTGAATACATTTTTTTGTCTTCAGATTTATGCCATTAATTAGTTTAATGTCCATTGACATCTATTCAACTTTTAAAAAATTTGCAGTACTCGTTAACTTCAATATTTCTCATAAGGATAATCTTGTGAAAGTTGAGAAGGAGCCACCTGACTCTGTCTTGTCATAGCTGGCCGGCGAGACTGCAGTTACAAGAGCAGATGCTCAAACGGTGTAAGTATAATAAAGTCATAACGCCGGCGGCACCTCAGCCGCTCACGTCAGTTTTGCTCCCTTTAATCAAAATCAAAATTAACTTTATTTAAAATATGACTTTATAGAAAGCTCTTTTGAATCAATATTAATCCATTTTTTTTCAGGATCTATTTGGTTAGTGACATATCATAGCCTGCCTGTGTCTAGATCAATTAAGAAATGCTGAGAAGGTAGGTAACCGGAGTATCTTCATATTGCTCAGTTCTTATTATCGTCAAAAGCAAAATACGATAACCTCTTTGAACTGTAATTATAATAGTTCTTGTGCGCTCAACTGGGTATTGTATTTTGCTGCATATCTCTTTATGCAGATAGAGGTGGGGCCCAATTGGGACGCCCATGCATAAAATCGTCACAAAGTGTGGAAAATACTACCAAGTGTCGCGAAGATACTGAGTCTGAACCGAGATAGTTTAGTCCAGACTGTCTACAGACTAAAGTCTCTTATTGAGTTCATCATTGAAGTGACTGCTCTCCAGAAGATGACTCACGTAGGACCGTTTCTTCTTCTATGAATAAATGGAAATTAATAATACATTTTAATGGCGCATTTTGTAAGCAAGGTTATAACTTTATTTTTTTAGATTACTGGTGTAAAAATGGGATTTCTAATCTTACAGATTAAAAACTATGTGGAGCTCTGTATAAGTTTTCTCTTCATGAGAAGTTGTTTGAGTATATAGATTTATTTATCTGTGGCTGAGTACGTAAGTATAATGATGCATGGCGAGCGTGCGTTAGTGTGACGGATGGCGGTATGCAAAAAATGTATGAGTTTAAGCAAAATAAAATTAATAAAACTTTTGTTTTGTGTTGCATTATTTATATACAGTGTACTGAATATTTATGAATAGTGTAATAATACTGACAGAAAATTATCATAGATATTTTACATGATTTTCCGCAGCAGGCTGGTAGATACGTAGCAGCAGGTTGGCAGGTGTGCAGCCGCAAGCTGGCAGGTATTCAACAGCAGGCTGGCAAATATTCTGCAGCAGACAGGCAGGGATGCAGCAGCAGGCAGGTAAGTCGAAAACGTAGGAGGCTCGAAGTGGCAGCAATAATACGTGGTGCAAATTTTAGCGGTTGATTCGGCGGCGATTCTTTTGATGTAGTATGCAGCAGAGTTTTCACACAGTACTTTCAGAGTTGAAGACTCTTATCTTCATAGAGCGCTTAAGGTAGTATAGAAGGGTGTTTGTAGAATCAGAATCAGAAGTAGGTAGGTAGCAACAGAGAAGTCAATGATACATATAATTCAGTCTATAAAGTAATAAATATATCTGTCCATCTATTAGTTTTCTAGTAGATTATGATTTATAGCTAACTAGCGACCCGCCCCGGCTTCGCACGGGTGCAGTGAAAAAATGGTTATGGTGGGTTATCCCTAAGAGATAGACATATACCATCGCGGACTTTTTTGTGGATTTTTGTAAGTTGTACAATACTGTAGTACATTATTTTGGTCTATCTCGTAGGGTTCAGCCAGCGTTTGCAATATAAGCGCAAAAAAACGTGCTTATTTACGACATCACATTAGAAACCTTTAAATTTATCAGTGTTTCTCTACTATATTATGCATTTATTATACATACAAACCTTCCTTAAGAATCACTCTATCTATTAAAAAAACCGCGTCAAAATCCGTTGCGTAGTTTTAAAGATCTAAGCATATACATACGGACATACAGCGAAAGCGACTTTGTTTTATACTATGTATTGATTGATTGATATAGCATTTGCGCAGTCCTCAGCATATCAAGCATAACACTTACCGACAGAATACAACCCATTTGCACATACAGTAATACTATACGCGATTCCCAATGGAATCAACACAAAGTTGTGTTGGGCTTGGGTGTTAATAGATCACCTCTGTCCAGCTCACTTAACACTAACGGCAGTGCTGTGGGGGAGTACCCCCAGTGTATCCTACATACAAGTTGGGTGTAGCGAGCACTTTCCTAGCGCAATCCATGTCGACTATCTAGAGGTGTTCAATATTCCCATACTTGAACTCTATACATGCATGACACGATTTATTATATAAATACAGATACGTAGATTGCATGAGCGTAGCTTGAACACTAGCAGATGGGCAGATTTGCATTAAAAGATAACAATTTACTTATAATTGCGAGACCTGAGAAAATTCTAGAACATTCTAATAGTATAGACGTTAGAAGATTAAATCCTTACATATAATTGCAAGTTCCGAGAAATTTCCAGAATATTCTAATAGTATAGATGTTACACGGTTTCCCGGTAGGGGCAGATGTTTGCGTAATGAGTGCGAGCATTTGTATCTTAGTCATGGTTATAATATATATCTACCAAATTTATTTATATATGTATAATATATGTATGTCTATCTGTTACCCTAGATTCCATAACACAAGCCTTACAGAGCTTACTTTGGGCTAAGCTAATTGGTGTAAGTCTTAGAAATATTTATTTATTTACGCAAAAAAAAAATTCAAATACCTATATATTATATATAAATTCATTGCAAATTAGATAATTATATAATAAAATCACTTATAATAGTCATCTAGCCTTTGGGCTATAGATTATAAGTATTTAAGAAAATGAATAACAAAAAATATGAAGCGAATATGTAACAGAATCGTCAGCATGCGGCCAGCGTACGCTTGAGTGCGCTCCAGCGGGCACGGCATTGAGAAGTGAGGGGTTCGCCCCGAATACCTCTCATTCCAGCCCAGTCAAGGGGCACTCGTACCGCATACTTGCTAAGTTTTTTATTTTTTTGAACGTAATAGCAATTTACCTCTATAATAATCAGTTACTATCAATTTTAGTATTTGAGATACCTATGACGCGTATTGCTTAATTGGTCCAATCTGTTTGAATGTTAAAAATCATCGCTTTTAACTTGACTTACTTCGTCCGCGTAGATTTAGGTAGCATTTTTAATTAAAAATTACTCGACCGATTTTAACGAAACTTGGTACAATAGGGTAGGTACTTCCCTCTATATTAGAAAAGATCTAAAAGCATATAACTATGATAGCTTATGCATTAATTAGTCGGAACCATCATGTTTAAGTACATAAAATAACAAAAAATACACTTCTCATCAAAAAAATCGAAACACTTCCGTTTTCATTGTTTCTGTCCGAATTTAACACAAAAAAGAATTCATACGATGAAAAAAAAAACATAAATGTATAGCTGGCAGTTTGGCCATTACAGTAATAAGCGAAAATTCTAAATTCAAAATTAGAATTTCATTTGTTTATCTTATAAACGAAATGAATCACTGTTTTGAGACAAATGTGTGTTTAGGGTTGGAGTACATTTAGCGTTTAAAAACTAAAAATTGGCGCCTATCCTTAAACTTTTTGTTTTTTATTTCAATACTGTGACTTTGGGACGTCTGAAAAAAGGTTATTTTTCTAAAACGTATGGATACTTCGCCCACAGAAGCCGCCCAAGTTGTGGCATTGCTGGATTCTGGCCTTAGTCAGCGTGTTGTGGCTGCAAGACTGCATCTAAGCCTGCCATCTGTTCATAGAGTCTATAAACGTTATCGGGAGACTGGTTTGTTCACGCGCCGTTCAGGATCTGGCAGGAATCGGGTCACTTCTGAGCGAGATGATCGATTTATTGTAACAACTTCTTTAAGAAATCGACGCCTTAACGCTTTTCAACTGCAGCAGCGGCTTCGTGTTGTACGAAGGGTGGCTGTAAGTGACTCTACAATTAGAAGAAGGTTGAAGGATCGTGGACTGGTACCGCATAAGCCAGCAAATGGGCCGAAATTAACTGCAGACCATCGAAGAGCGCGCCTTAACTTTGCACGTGAGCACCTAAATTGGTCATACCTACAGTGGAGCAAAGTTCTCTTTTCTGATGAGTGTAAAATTATGCTGTATGGTAACGACGGAAGGAACAAGGTCTACAGAAGAGACGGAGAACGCTATGCAGAATGCTGCATTGAAGAAAAGGTCAGCTATGGTGGCGGTTCGTGGACGGTTTGGGGAGGAATCAGCGCCGACGGTAAGACAGAGCTTGCTTTTGTGTCTGGGCCACGTCTGCCTGCACTAAACTGTCATCGGTACGTCGAAGAGTGTCTCGAGCCTCATGTGATGCCCTATGCACATTTTATTGGCAACGGCTTCATATTCATGCACGACAATGCTAGGGCTCACACCGCGGGCGTCGTACGAGATTATCTTAACGAAGTCGATATCTCTATTATGGAATGGCCAGCAAGAAGCCCGGACATGAATCCCATTGAACATCTGTGGGATGAATTAAAGAGACGAATTCGAGCAAGAGATCCTGCCCCAGAAACACTTAGCCAGCTGCAAGATGCAATCCAAGAGGAATGGGACAATATACCACAGCATGTGATCGTAACTCTCATCCGATCGATGAAGAACCGAATGGAAGCAGTAATTAGAGCTCGGGGAGGGAATACAAGTTATTAAATAAACGTTTTTTAGCTTTTTTTTCATTTACGTGTGTTGTTTTATCCATTTCCTTTATACTCCATACGGAATAAAAATGACTCATTTAACAAA
Source organism: Scirpophaga incertulas (assembly GCA_036419045.1). Taxonomy (NCBI): domain Eukaryota; kingdom Metazoa; phylum Arthropoda; class Insecta; order Lepidoptera; family Crambidae; genus Scirpophaga; species Scirpophaga incertulas. Next base: position 17,551,928 of record CM071646.1, read on the forward strand.
ATACGAAACCTATGAAAAATTCATTTAAATTTAGAACATTAGTAACATTAAGATTTGATAAGCTCATATTACTCACTATTAAACGACATTTAACATTTATTCCTAAATGTACACATTTTTCTGATAATCCTGACAAAACGTAAACTTGCAAGGTGTTTCGATTTTTTTGATGAGAAGTGTATATAAAAATTAGTTTCAAAGTATTCCCTTTTTTAATCTATACGTAAAACAAGAGCGAAACATAGGCCGCCATGTCGTGACGTCATAAGGTACTGTAAACTTATGTGTGTCAATGTCATTATGAATCATAGTACGTATAAAGCCGCAAAACAATAAAATAAGAAGTTTGTAGGTTGCTTTTTTAATGTAAGAGAACGTTATAAATACGTAAGTTAAGTTGAAATCGCAAGTGAATCACACTATGGAAAGCAGTTTTGTAAAAGGAGATAGTACGAATATACCAAAAATAAATGCATTAATGGTCGGAAAATTCTTTGCTGCAAATCCCGACTTTTGTTCTGCCGAGTTACGGAGTATTAAAACATCAATGTCAGTATTACTCTTTTACTATTATTCCTTTATTAGTTGTTTATATATAAATGATAATAACTCATTTTTAAATTATGAATATAATAATACATAGAGCTTTGTTTATTATTTACATGCCGTATTGACGTCATCGCTGCAGAGTTTATTATATGGTTTACTGCCATGCAAGGATCAAATTAAGATTCTTTTCAAAAAAGAGATTAATTTCCTATTATTTTTCATACTCCTGAGCTGGTTATAGTATACATTTATTTCATCTCGCTACAATCAATAGAAGCAGAGCAGTGAAGGGAAATGTTGGGAAAATGAGAAAAATTACTCCATTTTTAAAGCTTCTGTTGCGTGTGAAACCTTAATGGTTAAAGCTACACAGAAATCATGTATCACGGTAATGTTCTCCTTAAAATTGTATTAAAAATATCCCATCACAGCATATGTCTATCTTTTATGGTTGACTCACAATAACACGTGTAACTCCCGATAGCTCAGCTCGAAGCTTTCTGATTATATTTGTCTACTCTTACGTTTATAACACTCTCAGTCATCCCTAATTAAAAAAGTTAACATTATTAACTATTCCATAAAAAAGAATCATAGAAATCGGTATAGAAACACCAAATTTATACATGAAATACGCAAATATTAAGCCATCGCGCGTGAATACTGAATCATGCTATAAGGAATAGTAGATTGCTTTATAGGAGTGGAAAGGAATCAATCGCCACGAGTTTGTTAGACGTTAGACTCGACTATAGTCCGAGTAGGGTTTGCTGTTAGGGGCTGCCGAGTAGGCTATAGTCCGAGTAGGGTTTGAGTAGGATTGCAGATTTGCTGCGAATCTCAAGAAACCACATGTAATATAAGCGATCCATGTGTACTATAGATAACTACTTATATTTATTTTGTGTGAAAATAGACAGACAGACTTTCAGGTTAATGATATAAGTAGATATAGACTTTATACCCCGTGTAAATGTAGAGTTGATGATATTATCTTAAACTATCTAACACGTTTTTTAAACTCCTTACAGCTAAGTCGTGACATCACGAGATGTCACTAAACTTAGTACCCACTTGTATTATCTAAAAATATACTTACAAGCTTACTCTGACAACAACAAGCGTATATAGCATTGAACATGGGCGAAAAACCTCGCAACAGCGAGCTCAGAACGAGACTACATCGAAAATGTAGTTCTCCGGGTGAAATCGAGTTTGTAGTAATTACGGAGTGCGTAGCGTGGTGTGGGGTGGGGGGCGTGAAGGTCACCGCTCGGGCCCGCCCGACCCCACGACCCCACGCAGGGCTGCGCGGCTCGCAGCCAACCGCCCGCCATTAATACTTGGATGTTATCAATAATTCGGTAGGTACGAGTACATTACCGCTGTCTGTCTGGTCCAGTGGTTTGTGATCCTCGCCCGGAAGTTCGTTCCAGTCACCGAGTACGAATTTATGATATACCTCCTTCCTTATCTACAGCGTGTATTGTATATGTGAAGATTTGAAAGAAGAACGCACCGCTGCTGACGTGTTCAAAACAATTGTAGGCGAAGAATTCCAGTTAGTTTGCTCTCTTACAATACTGAGAATAACCAACAAGCTAACTTGTATTTAAAAGATTTCCCATGTATTCTCTGACGTCGTCAGGACGTCACAGTAGCTACTATCAGGAGAACCGAACAAGCCGTTAGCAGTTTTAGGATTAAGCCGTCCAAAAAAAGCATTTGCGCATTCAAACCTCGTCTCTTATGATAGGGGCTAAAAGGGATCGGATAAGACGACTGTCTAACCCCTTGAAGATTTAAGGGATGCTGTTACGCCCCTTATCAGCACAAGTTAAAGTACAGTTCTCAAACCTGAACGAGATAAGTGCGACACGGCGTAACTGTAACACGCCGGTACCTAGTTTGAATTTCGACAATACAAAAGTATGTGATTGACAGAGCTGGTCGGCCATCAATAACATTAATCGCTTATCAGTTACTTGAAAAGTTAACCGCTTTAAACGTTAAGACTGGTATTAATAAAGTTATTTTTCGCCTGCCTCGGCTAAGGCCGGCGACGCATGTGAAACTGGTGTTGAGCGTGTCCATGTCCATCTGTCCTGTGATCCTTTTGTGTTCGTATGTAAATCAATTTTTTTTCTCTTAATAGAAGAAAAGATCAACTAGATACATAATGTCTTACAAAATCTTTATTGATACAGACCCAAAGCTTTAAGATGCTTGTTCACTCTCATCTTAAACATGTCCAGGTTACACTGATTCAGGGAAACTAATTTCAGCAAAGAGATCCAATCAATGGTATTTTAATACAGATGACATATGCGTCATCATATATTGAACTTGCTTTGCATGTAAGCATTTATCTTTTAATATTTCACGAAATTATGATTAAATCACAGATCATACAGAAAGTACGGCACGAAAAGAGATAGCGCTGGGCTTAGCCAAACAGCATCCGCGTGAGCTACGATGTCTTCCTCCTTTCGCTGTTGACTTAAGACTAAGTTAAATTATTATATTTTTTCCTTCAGGAGAGACGAGTGAGTAGTAGTAGAATCCTCACAAGGAGCACGAAGCGTGCCCTGGATACCACCGCAACGGCAAGTATTATGGAGATTATGTCGGACTCCTCGCCGGCGACTTACCGACTAAACTCAGTCTTAGCCTTGACCATAAGTATCCTACGGCTTGAATGGAGGAAAAAACTTAAATGACACAAATTGGCCGAATTCATTTATTTTTATTTTTTTTTCCTCAGGAGAGGAGGCTGAGAATCCTCATGGCACCAACGCAACAGGCAGGCAGGGATGCGTTGATTATGTCGGACTCCTGGTGAATCGAGGCGGCTCGACCCACCAGACCTACCGACTAAACTCAGCCTAGCCTTGGCCCTACGGCTTGAATGGAATGGTTGGCGCACCCTCAGGAGAGGGCACGTCAGCGCTGCCCTCCGAAGAGGACATATGCGCGAAAGAAGGCTCGGTACGCCAAAGTGGGTCCGGCCTTGAAATGATGGGGCCTACCCGTACATGTGCAGCAAGCTGCGAAGTATGGACTAACTAAGGGATGGCGGCGCAGATGCCGCCTCTTGCAAGGCTTGAAGAGCCAGCGTCAATGAGTCGGGAGGGTCCGAAATGACGTGTCGGGTCGACGATATTCAGTATTACGCGGATTGACTGGGTGGCCGAATTTAAACTTCAGTTTCTAAGCGCTAGTGCGTCTACCCCCTTTGCTTCAGTCACTGCACGGCGATCCTGAGCGTAGAAGTGAGCCAGTAGACGCACGCTTTATTTGCGTCGACTCCCTATTGTCCAGCCTGGAACCGCACCAGGTCCGTTGCAGAAACGTGCAAGGCGCAGTACCTTATACAAATACATTCACAGTAATGCTAAATATAGCCATCTTTATATATTATCCATATATCATCCTTGGCTGTTCGCATAACGAAAGCGGAAATAAATCGCTTTATGCAAATGGGAGGAAAGTCAAAAATATACTTAAGGGTGAAAGCTCTCGGCGCGCCTGATCGTACGGCGGTGGAAAGGTTATTGTACCTTATCTACACTTCTATATTATTATTATAAGGAGGAAATATTGTACGTATGTAACGAATAAGCACAAAAACTACTGAACCGATTTCAAAAGAAATTTGGTCATAACAATATTTCCCACCACTGCGAAGTCGGTGCGGGCCGCTAGTACACAATAAAGAACTTGAACTTGAAGATACAGAAGCTGCGAGCATTCTATTTTTAAAACCTGGAGGTTGCGAGATTATTATCTATATCTAGATGTTAGAATTACTGTTACTACGATCCAATGTCGAACTAGGACGTAGTTTATTTCTCAGACGAGTGGGAGAGGTATGATTGAGTGAAAAGACGAACCCGGATCGATACAGAACTTTCAAGAGCAGCCGCGGCAGGAGGACTTTTCCTTTAAGTTATTAAGTTATTTTTACTATGGAATATATTATTTCCCGAAATATTTAAATAATATTATCTTTTATCCAGATACTATACAGATGAAAGATATCTGTATATATCTTTTATACAGATATCTTTCCGTCCGCGGTTTCGCTCGTTGTATCGGATTTTCTAAAAAGATATATTTTCCCACAGTAAAAATTATCCTGGTACTAAATTCCTTCAAATCCGCAACAAAATTATATAATATTTTCCTGTGGTACACCTGCCTGTATAAACTATTAATAAAATCAGTTTAGTAGTTTGTGAGGTTTGTAGTTAGTCATATATTTATTATTCCTTAACTTTATTTTTCTCGTTGGTTTTCGTTTTCTTTCGCACACACCCAAAGAGGCAAGGAGAACACCGGGGGGTTTTAGTGGGTAAGCCTGGTACTTTTGCTAGGATAACACGCTAGTCGCTTAGCCAACGGTCAGGTACAGTGCAATTACAAGTATTTCCTTTAGGAAAGAAAATAAAAATTTCAACTCATGTGGGTTAGGAAGATTACAGGTAGTTACAGCTCTTAAATTTACCTCTTACTTCAGTTTATTACCACAAACTGGATTATGGTTACAATTAATTCACATTTTTCGAGTTACGATCCCGTTCAGTGGCGGCAGCCCTGGCTCACGCCGAGTCGGGCTCCGGGCGCGGCGGCTCACAGTTACACTACTAGGTAGAAACGAATAGCCCATTTGAACGCTGCACCACATCGCACGAGAGTCGTGCGCCAGTATTTATTCTTTTCACTTGAGGAAAGATTGTGGAAATTTTTAAACTTTCCTTTTAAAAAGAGATATTCATTTAAAAAATTCTCTATACTTTTATTACACTGTAGAATGTTTCGTTTGTTTGCTAAACGTATTGTTCGTGATGAATCGTCGGGCCTGGCAAGTTTTGGTTTTTCCATACCTTTTATTTTTTATTCTTCTATCAACAAGGAAACCAATTTTATTTTAAATACATTTTAAGTGCACACACACTAATTGATAACATAAATTTAAGAGAAAAGAAAATAATTTTAGAAAGTGTCAGCCATAGTACGTAAAGAGTTCCGACGAAAAAATAAGAGCTGGTTTTGGGTTATAACATTATATGGTCAACGAAAAAAATGCAACTACAATTAGGTTGAGACTTATTAATTATGAAATGAAATGAAATCACATTTTAACTAACTTTAATTAACTAGCCAGTTAGCCTTTAAACAACTCGCCAGTTCGCTCGCATTATTTTCACAGATTTTCCCATGGTAAAATCGTTAATATAAATAGAGATAACCTCGAATCCAAACTCATACCTTATTATAATATGGAGTATATTGTTTTTGAATTAAAAATGTGTTATTTAAAAACATTTTCTTATGAATAGATCTTGCTGCCTTGCTGTTAGTAACCACACCAGGATAGGATGGATAATAAACATATTTAAAAAAGGATGGTGGTAAAATAATTTCAATTCAGAGTCAAACTTTCGAAAATTACAACTAAATAACAACAGATTGAAGCGCTACGACAGACGGGCTTAATAAAGATTAAAAATAACACATTATAGTACGATAAAATTTCAACCAAGCTTTTATGTGTAATCATATTTTTTATAATTACTACGAAAATCCCTTACACAACCACTTATATGATAGCAACAGAGTTATATAATCATTAATTTTACTACCTATACCTAATGCGAACACTGCTGTATAGCAGCAGAAATAGGTACGGACGTACTCGAGCAGACGACCCTCTCATTGAGTCACCCTTCGAGAAAAATGTGTTACGTTCCAGCAACCGGATTAGGTATCTCTATTGTTATCAAATATTGATTGAAACTGTTCCATTGGCCTTTATGATGGCAATTGTCACACTGAACCTGATGTAGCTATCTGTCAGTTTCTGTCAAAATTTGACACATGCACATATTAGGCTACAGATACATCCCTTGTTTATCATTAAATATGGTATTTCGTCGATGTTGGTAAGATAGTTTGTGGGTAAGCCTCTAACATTTAATTAATAACATATTTCGTCCTCATGATTTGGCTATATAGTTCTTAGAACTTTGGCATAAGGCTGAGTTTGGTCACGCTGGTCAGATCGTTCTGACCGGTGTGAAGAAAAAAGGAAAAAAATACCATATTTTTTAATTTCGTACTGCATGATTTCCTATTAAATAGAAAATTATTGATATCGTTCGTTAGAATACACTTACTTATTTGAAAGACAAATAGACTGAACTGTACTTCAATCCGCACACATTCTTTTGTGTGTCCATTTTTCGCCCTTTTTATATACAATTTGTATATTTTAATTACTTGTTTAAATATAAACAGTGCCACGGATTTCTTACACTATATGTAAAGTAAGCAAATAATTGTTTTAACTCTCTCTCTTGTCTACTTGACCTACAAGTGTCTCGGATTATAATGAAATAAATACGTTATTTAAAATATATCACCTACCTACATGCTTTCATTTATAATCTACACAAGCTTAACAAAGTAATCCTCGACTACAATTTAAAACTAAACGTTTTTTAATCATTAAAATAAATTTTTTATACCTACCTAATATTAGAATATTGAAATAATAAAACAAGCTTGTTTATCATACCGATGACCAACAAGATATTTATAATTCAACTCAAAATTCTTCATTCGTTAATTTCATACCAATCGCAAACATAACAGTGTGCCAAATTGGTTAGGAAGGAAAAAAATCGTAAACAAAGTCGTAATATCGGCGCAAAAACCGCGCGCAACCCCACTTGGCTCCGCGCACCGAATGTCTGCCTGCCTGTAGGTAACAGTTAAGTTTCCCCGGCTGCGAGCTGGCAACGCCGCATTCGTATAAATAACTAGGTAGCTACGTGGTTTATAACTGCCAAGATAATCTTCGGAATGACAGACGACATTTTTAATATTTTATTTTCAAGCTATGCTAAATCGTAGGCTGCGTTAAAAGTGACGTTGCTCGGCGAATTAAATGTTACCAAAGCTTGAAAAATAGCTTATTTAATGTTATAACAATATGTATTTGTATGATGATTCTCACAGTCTAACACTCTTGTCACTGTAACCTAAGACTTCAGTTTATGCATATAAGGTATATTTTAATATTCATATTAGATAGAAAATATTAGGTAATTCATATTAGATAGAAAAAGAGGTTGGTTTTATCTTGTTCTTTCGTTGTATTCCTACTCAGCGTCCAAACCTAGGTAATGGATCGATACTTGAGAGATCATCGCCAACTCTGAGCTTTAACCTTTTTAGGCTACCGGGCACTGTTCCCATACGAACATTTTACACCTCAAGCCAATGTACACTTAATTCACAGTAAATAACTACGTATGAACTCTCAACTTAAAAATCTTTACAGATTTCTTGAAAGTTAGTTAAGAATAAATCAAGCTTACAGTACAGTGTTTACGTTTTTTAACAATTCTCAATGAATTAATGTATTAACAAACAATACAATCAATTTTTCCTGTAACACGGTTTGTCGAATACGCAGGTTCGAGGCCCGTTCCATTGTTTGTATTTTCTGATTACATATTCAATAAAAGGGATAGTTACAATGCACCGCAATAGAAAAATGCAACGAGTGTTTCGTCACTATTCAAACGAACGCCATCGGTTCGGCATTGGCCTTCCTCCAAGGAATGTCAAATCTTTCCAAACTCGATTTTGCGCTGCTAGCACTTTTTTTTGACTCAGAAGAGAGGTTGAGTATTCTCATTGATATCTCGTCGCGGTGATTTTGTCGAAGTCCAAACTGATCAAGGCGGCTTGACCAAGGTGACCTACCGACTAAACTAAGTCCTCAGTCCTAATAATCTCGTGTCTTATAGTGAGATCGACCGCTCCTCAGGAGAGAGCTCGGTGTAGCATTGATTCATTAAAGGTGCCATTTGCGCTACAAAGCGGGAAGCCAAAGTGGATTTAATCATGGCGATGCAGAAGACAAGCAAAGAGTAATAGGGTATGCGCCGACTCAGATGCCGCTGCATGCTGACCTTGAAGTTTCTGCGCTTGCATTCCACCGATCTTCACCTGTCGACCTTATGGGAGGCTTATCGAGGCTGCGGTTTTCGTCATGTTTACTACTCGAGGACCTTCCCATCGCAACGGCCGTCTGTCCTGCAAGCTATGTGCCCCATCACCTCTCACTTAAAGTTCGCAAATCTTCGGACTATGTTGAGTCTAGTTCTTCGTCATTGCTCATCACGCTGAAAAACTCTGACCTCAACTTTCTCTATTGCCAGTTATATAAGTAGCCACGTAAAAGTGTATACATGCTCGCTTTCATTTCCTCGTGAAACCTAATGCAATACACATTGGTCCAATATGTAGAGCAGGTCTTGCCGATATGTTGGTAGTTGACGCAAACTTTGGCACATCGAAGGATTTTGAACAGCAACTTTATTATTGGCCCAACGCTTGGCCCAACGTCGGCCAACGTCAATGGCGTCGAGGAGCAAGAAACGAAATTACGTGTATACACTCGCTCTCGGTCTAAGTCGGTGTGTCTCGGCGAGTGTGTACAACGTTCATTATAATATGTAATAATAACTGATATCCCTTCTGCCGACCACATGTCTTCCTTACACGTTTATATGTGCAGAAGGCCTATGTTTCAGAAGCAACAACGGTGAAAGTAGGTCCTATCGCCTAATTTAGTGGCATGGAAGCTAATAACTACATTACACCGTTTACAGCCGTAACCATTGACTTAAAATTTATTTTACTATAGATTACAGATACCTCATACCAAACAACGTTCAAAAACTGTCTCGCTTTGCATATACGTATTTTTTTTTATGTTTCACCGTATTATTTATGAGATAAGTGAAACAGATGATATAAAAATACGGGATAGAAAAAGATAGCATCACACTAGCTAAACAAAATAAAACAGTTTATCAATTGAATAATACTACAATGAATAAGTACTAATTTCACACCGATTGAAATGATTTGGCTGTATGGACGCCAACCCCTTCACTAAGTCACTGTTGTTGTCTAGTTTGATTGAAATTGACATATAGTGCTGTTGTGCTGTTCATGTAGATTCATCCATTCAAAATTTAGCAATAGAGTTACATAAGCACTCGGTGTGATTATTAATTAATTAAGTATAATATAACTCTAGATGGAAATAAATTAATGTTTTCGTATTTGGAATTTCAATCATAATTAGTAGTTATCTACTTATTACGTACGTATTCAGTTACGATAATTCATCGAAAAAAGGTAATGGTCCGAATAATGAAATAGTCCCTAGAGGTACACTTTGCCCATAGCATCAGACAGCAAAGCGCAACTCTACTCTCTTTATGGGGTATAGAAATAAAATGCATTACGCACTATACGCGCGCACAATAAGTTAGTAAAATGTCTTAAAACATTCGCGCTAAACTAGCCGTCCAAATAAATATGTTTGTCATCTTTTAATTTGAGAAATTCAATTATTATTGTTAATATTTTATTTAATATGTTTTATTTGTTTATTTATTTGCGCACGTTAGACATTTATTTTTGCTAGTTTCAATTATCGTGCGCGCGTAGATTGCTATGTTCAAAATTTTATTATTTACCCATTTCAGTTTTTGCTAAATAATCTAATATATATAAATCTCATGTCACAATGTTTGTGCTCAATGAACTCCTAAACTACTTAACCGATTATAATAAAATTCGCACACCATGTGCAGTTCGATCCAACTTGAGAGATAGGATAGTTTAAATCTCAAATTATCGTTGCAATTTTAATTTATTGCTAATTATTTTGCTGTTATTATTTGACAGTCACAATTATCTGTTAACTCCAAATGATTCTAACAGATGTCGATACCTTTCGACTGGTTGAGTAAGTAATCAATAGATGGCGCTGCTATGATAAATCTTAATATTATAAAACGTTTACAGGTTTTTGCAGTGTATTTAGTATCTGCATTGTACCCGTGCGAAGTCGGGGCGGGTCGCTAGTATCTATATAAATATAATAATCAACAACCTGCAATGGAAATTAAAATAACAGTGTACTGCAAAATGTAGTTAAGTAATCTATTTTTAATCTATGGTGCTTAGCTTGTCCTTCTTGTAGGTAATGGAAAAATAAAACCTTTTAAACATAATAACCTCTTTTAATCCTTATAAAAATACCAAAATTCTCCTCGAATAGCTAATACTTTGTTCGTTTTAAATAATAACAATAGATTTATACTGTCTATAGTTCCTTTTTTTCTCTCTGGAGAGGAGAGACTAAGAATCCGTCCCAAGGATTATGAAACATGTCTAGGATACCCACGCAGCCAAGTGCCGCGGAGATTATATTGGACTGATTATGTTGGTTATGCCAGCAGGAGCGGCTCGACTAGTATCTAGTATGACCTACCAACTACTTAGGTCAAAAGCCTTGGCTTACTGCTGCGGTTTTCCATAAATATTATGATTCTACATTTCTTGAGAACGCATTTGTAGTACGGGCAACCATCAACTTTGATGCTAATACAACATGGCCCATATTATTAGTAAAGTTAATTTAAGCCTTACTTAAGTTAATCTGTGTTTGATTTTCTCTTTCTAACTTATGATATTCATAGAAATTTAATTAACGTACGTCCCTTATATCAATTGTCAAGTACTAGTAGTAGTAATAGATTAAATATACAATTACAAAATTAGTTAAAAACAAGCTCAAGCAAGTTACTGGAACTTAGAAAAAAACATTGCAGGCGAGGAGGCGCAATATGCTATGTCATGCGAGTAGCTATAGCTTATTCCCACTTTTAGTTATATTTTTACTTTGCAGTTTTATTGTTGCAGTCAGGTTTATTGTTTTTAAAATATGTATATATCTTTTTTAAATTTATTTACCTATGGTTTTGCTTTGCACGCTGATGTGATGTTAGACTTTTGTAGGTATGTCACAAACATAAAAATTCTTTTGATTTTTGGTAAATAGATCTCTTTTGCCAGTACGACTAGCTGAACGATGCAAAAGAAACATGGTGTTTCATATGCCATGACACGTAGCTACCCGACCGCGTGGCCCGATCGATAGCGACGTTGCCGTTCCGTCGTAATGGCGACGTTGCCGCTCCGCTGCAATGGCGACAAGTCGGGCGTCCGTGTTTATTTTTATTGTTACCGATCAATTATTATGAGGGCATAATGACACCTGCCGCCCGATCCTTTCCTTATTCTCTTTTGAGCGGGGTTCAGAATACATTGTTGCATTTTGCATTGCATCCGTTTGTTTTGTATTTAGTCCAGGTAGTTTTTGATATTCACCTAAAACCTAAGACGGTAAATGTTGTATTATACAGTACGATCTACGAACAAATTTTTTAATAGTAGGTTTATTTTAGACAATAGCCATACGCCGACTCTTCGTGTTTGTATATAAAATCATTGAATCAACCGTTTGAAAAATAATAAAACTTAAGTGACGAGTATTTACAAGTAGAAAACCTGTTTTTGTTGTGAAAAAGTGGCGTGTTTAGTGCGTTATTGAAATCTTATAAATAAACAGAAGTCGAATCCGCAAACCATCTACCTATTATGACGTAATGGGCTGAGTCTCTGAGAGTGATTTTCTCCTGGTAGCTATTTGGTATGTCATACTGTTGTCCGTTCGATAAAACATTAGTTATAAACTTTATTTTACGTACAAACATTGAGGTCACCAAAATTCTCTGTCTTAGAAAAACTTTAGTGGTGCTTAGAAAAGTTGAAGCAATAATTTTTAGTTTTTCCTTTTACGTGTAATAAGTCGTTACATTGAATTAATTACATAGTAATCGTTTTTTTTGTGTAACCTCGACAGTCAACGACATTATGTATTGGATGGCTGTGGTAGGTGCAAGAACTTTGCCTAACAACTGTGAAACTGCAAGGATTGAAGAGATTTGGACTCTATGTACCAGGCATAAGTTCTGTTTTTCATCTAAAGATCATTTATAGTTATATTATTTCGAGTATAGGCTTAGAGCTGTTCACAAAAAACTTAAAATCCAGGCAAAGTTACAGCACCCTACGGTACACCAAATCAGAACATTAATTTTAAAATTAAAGTTATAAATCGTGTCTGACTATAAAAAAAAAAAAACTCACTTCAAAATCAGTTTTTATTCACTCCAGAGTAAAAATTTATTTATTTGATTTATGCGGTGTTGTTTGAAATGATAAACGACAATAGGTAGGTACCTATGCAGCCAAAATGGTTTTCCTTGCTCCTCCTAAAGCACTAAACCGATTTTAGTGCTTTTTAGTCTGTCTTCAAGTGGTGATTTAAATGGTAAATAATTTTGATAAAAAATAATAATTAAAATAAATGTTTCAATGTGCTTACAGGACGTGCGTCGGGTCCACTATAAATATATCGATGTGATATAATCTATACTAATATTATAAAGAGGAAAGATTTGTTTGTTTGTTTGTAATGAATAGGCTCCGAAACTACTGGACCGATTTCAAAAATTCTTTCACCTTTGGAAAGCTACATTATCCCCGAGTAACATAGGCTACTTTTTATCCCGGAAAAATCGACAGATCCCACGGGATGCGCAATAAAGGCTTCGTCCAAAAACTACTGCACAGATTTTCATGCGGTTTTCATCAATAGATGGAGTGATTCTTGAGCAAGGCTTTGCGGTATTTTTTATCGCAGAAAAACATATAGTCCCACGGGAAACGCGATAAAACCTTCGCGCCATATACCGACTTCCACGCATATGTAGCCGTGGGCAAAAGCTATGACCCTTAACCCTCTATAGATCCAATCCCGAAACCCACGCAGGCGAAGCCGCGGGCAGAAAGCTAGTATAGTAAATATATCGCACGTGTAACTGTGTAGTTACTGTTTCTCTGTCAACATAGGCCGGTCCCACTTTGATGAACCGTGCCTCTTCTAGCGCTTATGCCCTCACCATGGGGCAGCGCTATCCGTGCCTCTCCTGAGGTGCAGCTCTCTGTCACTTCAAGCCAGTAGGGTCTTTGGTGTCATCCATAAATTACGTCACACGAATTTCGTGAATTTTTGCTCCTCCCCCCGTCCTTGTCACAGCTAGTCACATTTGTGAGACTCCCCCCCCCCCTAGTGTGACGTCACAAATTTTGAAATTATAGACATTATTGAATGATAAAAGCGGTTTCGAAATCAGTTTTATTTACATTTTAATTAAATTAACATCAAATCAATTAACAAAACAAAAAACGATTACTTATATTAAATAAGTATATGGTCATTTCATGATTTTCTTATTATATTTTTCAAAATCACGTACTATAATCAATTAGAAAAATAGTACGTTTCGGGAGTATCCCTATTAATAGATAGAAGAAGATACTATTCCTTTATTTATTTATGAGAGTATAAAGACTTTACAATAAAAGTTAATATTTACAGCACTTTTCATACTAATAGTAATAATTTAAAGTTTGCGTTTTAACAGTTAGCTTATGATAGATTTTGAAATGTGACGTCACGAAATTTAAGATCCCTCCCACCCCTTGTCACAATGTCACACTTCGTCAACCCTCCCCCTAACCGTGTGACGTAATTTATGGATGGCCCCTTTAGGACCAAAAGCTCAGGCTGAATTTAGTCGGTAGGTCTGTTGGGTCGAGCCGCCTCGATTCACCAGGAGTCCGACATAATCACCGCATCCCTGCTTGCCTGTTGCGGTGGTATCCATGATGGATTCTCAGCCTCCTCTCCTGAGGAAAAAAAAAAGCTGTGTAGTTGCACTCTTCCGAAATTATTTTAATGAAGGTAGTTATAAAAATATGTCATACAGTGTAGTTTCATATTTCATATTGCTAGGTTTCTATATGTCAGACCGTTCTGTCTGCTTTAAGGGTTGAGGTAGGAAAAAAAATTTGGGCGATTCAAAAGAGCTTTCTATAAAGTCATATTTGAATAAAGTTAAATTTGATTTTGGGGTCTATTTTACCGGGTCTGTTTTGCCGGGTCATATAGTAAGTTAGGAAGATAGGTTAAATCCTTCGATCATATAATATATGATCGAAGGTTAAATCTAAATAAATTGTGAATGAATTTTACGACTATAATGAACATAATATAGAAATATAATGCAAATTGCCACAATTACTCAATATTTTAAGTATATTATTGTATGACAGGGAGAATCGAGAATAGTTTAGATTCGCAATAAGTACACTACAAAATAAAGCAGAGTCTAATGGCCGTTTTCACCAACCTTGTCTTAGCTTAGGTGACTCCTAAGAGACATGCTGTCTCACTCTTTTCAGTTAATATAAAAAGTGACAGCATGTCACTTAGGAGTCACCTAAGCTAAGACAAGGTTGGTGAAAACGGCCATAACTCCCTGGGCGCTTAGAGAGAGTATAATTCCCGTTCAATTTGTTATCGAAATCATTCCCATATATTTCGTTCTAAATCGAACTTGAATGTTTTAAACATTTGATTTTTTTAGTTAGATTTTTATAGGAGAATGCAGCAATAAGCTATTAAGAGTGTTATACTTGCTTTGTCTAGAACTCTTGGACCATACCAATGAGTATTATGTTTCTCTTAGATTTAAGTATAGAATCATGTCAGTGTGTGTCAATGATTTATTCTTTTATACGTCCTCTATGTACTTCAAAATAATTTGCGATATTATAAACGTATTTTTCTCAAGATTTCTTTATTTATTCAAAACGGATATTAACTACGTTAAACCTCTGGTATATTAACATAAGCTTCATACAATTTTTACCTAGAATAAGTTAGCACTTCCTCTCGAGGTTTTCTAGGTAGTTAAGTAACTCTTTGAGTTTGTCTATTTTGAGACATCGACGACAAATTAATTAAAGAATTACGATACCTACTAAAATAAATTTCATTTCATTTTTTTTATACGGCTACAGTTTATGAATAACAAATACTAGTTCTCCTCCGTAGTCGAGTGATTAATACACCGGTTTCAAGCTATTATCGACTCTGAGGTCGGGGTCTCAGAGTCCAGGTTCGAACTCGGTGGAGGCAGATGCTTGTGTGATGAATGCAAGCATTTGTTCCTGAGTCATGGTTGTTAATATATATTTCTATCAAAAATATTTATATATGTACTAGCGGACCCGACAGACTTCGTCCTGTCAAAAAGATTTGTACAGTGGCAGTTTCTTGTTCCTAATTATTTTATAGATAATGTCGCATAGCCAACCAAATCGCAAAAAAAGTCTAAATGACCTATTACATTTTGTGGCTATTCAATTTTGGAACGTGACATTAAATCCTCCAACGATGTATTCTGTGCTCCAACGCACGCACGCACACTGTTTTGATAGATATGATTGAATTTCAACTATATGTAGCGTTAATAAAGCGCAAATTGACTCTTTGATGTTAGGAACACACCTTCATTGCTTAGACAACAGTGAGTGCTTGCAATATGAACTTTATACAATAACAATAAAGCTCAATTCGACTGTACGTTTTAGTTAGAAAACGTTTGCATGGGAAAATAAAAGGGCTGTTTTTAGAGTTTTTCCGATAATTATTCGAATTTTTCCCTTAAAAACCATCCTTGAACTTCAACGAACATTTTAAAAAAGAATTGGCCAAATTGGTCCAGGCGTTGTTGAATTATGCGCTTACCAACACATTATGCGATTCATTTTTATATATAAGAAGATAATACGTGTATATATATCCGTTAACCTAGATCACATAACACAAGGTTTGTCATTACTTTGGGCTGGGCTAATTGGTGTGAGTGTAAGAAATATTTATTAGTTATTGTTTATAATCTATCTAGACGACAGAAGATTTTTATTTCCAACTCGATATGACTAGGAAAAACCATTGTATAGAAAATGTGTCTATAGAAAAAAAACGTAATGGCCTTGTCTTCGAACGTCAATTTATGAGAATCATCATCACACCTGCCTGACACAGGCCATGTACTATATCCGCCGTTACAATTTGTACTATATCCGCCTCTATTGCGAGCGGCATAAGAGCGGATTCAATTTCATTCTGAATTCAAGCAGAGATTTAGGTATGATTCTTATTCTACAATATGGGCCTTAGAATACGAGACTTAATAATCTAATAATGGACTCGAAGGACTTACTCAATCTAATAATGTTGCGTGCCTACTAGATATGTGCGTCCAAAACTCTGCTCGACAGAATTGCTGTGCAATTTTGTAAGGAACGTGAACTTATCAAAACTCGTATCAGTAATTCTATTATGAGTTTGTCATCGATTTCCCTATGGACTTACTATTTTTATTCTTTACTTTTTTATTGTTTACTATATGGTTCTAATCACTTCAACACCTATTATGAAAATTGAAGTCATTAAAAATTGCCATAACTTTTGTCTCAATAGAAACGAAGATAATTGCGAAAAACCGATTTTCGTGACCTTTGACCTCGAATAACTTACGACGCAGACACGAGACAATATGAGACTTGAGACAACTTTTAGAACGCCAAAGTAAAGCTGGATACGAGTTTCCAGCTTATTATCTCAAATTCCGAGGTGAAACCCTGAAGTGGCTGGACTATATGTATTTGACGTATAGCAAACATTTTTTTTTCCTCAGGAGAGGAGGCTGAGAATCCTCATGGATACCAACGCAACAGGCAAGCAGGGAGCAAACTACAGAACTCTGTCAGTTTATATATTACAAAAGAATAGTACAATAACGTTCCGGTAGGGGCGCTGTACAAAATTTTCATACAAAAACTAGCGGACGCGACAAACTTCGTCCTGTCAAAAAGATTTGTAAAGTGGCAGTTTTTTTGTTTCTAATTATTTTATAGATAAGGAATATTTTCCTGAATTTTCTTTGCTATAAACCTCACGGAGCCTGAGACCTTTCCAACGAATGCAAAACCGTGGAAATCGGTTCGTGCGTTCTGGAGTTCTAGCGTCAGGAAGGAAAACCCGACTTATTTTTATATAGTAGATTGACGCTGTCGATATCGTTAGAGTCTAATATGAAAAAATAGTACAATTACGTTACCCAGACTAGTAAGGACTGAGCAAGTTATATATAAACAACTATGTATTCATGTGCCAGCCTATTAGTACAATTTAAGTCAAAGCACGTATGTAAGATGTAATATACATTTTAAAATACGTGCATTGACTTAAATATTAGATTATTGTGTAGCTAGGCAGTCCAACTGGTCATTGCGGTTTGATCTACTTCACACTGCATTTCCAATTACATTTCTGCACGCGTTATTCGTTGACTTGGAGAGAATGCCCTTTGGCATTAGGTGCGCTATTTATACACTTTTTTAATGAAGTTTAAATAAATAAACATACAGATTAGAGTTTTTACGCTGTATTAAAGTAACCGTATTCTAAAAATTGAAACACTTTGGTATTTTCTCACCCTAAACCTTTCCATTAACAGTACCGACGCGACGGTTCATATGAGTGTAGTATAGTAATGATTTACAGTAGGAACTCATTCTGTAGGGTGGGGTATGTGGTAAATGTTACTTAGATTTAAGTATCATTTACCACCTATGTACTTAAGGATTTAGGTCCTATTTAGTGAGCATGTTTTAATTGCGCGTATACTTTGTCGTCTATGTAGTACTTACTTACAAGTTACTTATACTAAATTATAAAGTACAAATTAGTTTAAACATTTTGTTCAACAAAACACGTGTCTAATCGTGCGTCATCGTATAACAATATTAACCATTTATCAAATAACGTAACAAAAAGATTAATAGAAGAAAGTATTTTGTAACTAAGTTACTTGAAGGAAGTGGATAATGTTAGTTATTACTTATTCTTTCCCGGTCATTCTAGAATTAGAAAATAGAAAAAAAATATTTAAATAACTCTATTTTTGGTCAGCGCGATATCTTGACGGATCTAAAGTTCGATTTTTAATTCGAGTCAGTAAAATGACATTTCCAGTGTCATGTGTCACAAATCATATTATTTAATATGGTATGTATTGTAATACAATATTTACAATAAAAAAACGCTTTGATACCTAATAAAATAAAGCATGATGATAAAGCATCTATTGATTGCCGAACATCACTATTGTAGTGGGTTGCAGTGGGTCACCCTTTTTTGTATCAGTGACAGTTGCACTTGTCATTTTACTGACTCGAATTAAAAATCGTAGTTTACGTCCGTTTCCAATAACCTATTAATCTATAAATAACTGTAGATAGTTTTTTTACATAATTATGTATAATAATAATAAAATCCTTTCTCCCTTTTGTAAAAAAAACATGATGAATAAGTAGTTTATTGAAATGTATAGTTTCACCAGCTAAACGTAGGTTGTTGTGATATTTGGTATGGCACAAAATGTAATAAAATTGGTTTACTGAAGGGCCGTCAGCAAGTAAGTTAGTACAAGTGAAGGGAGCAGTTCAACGCGTGGCCGTCGTGCCCCTGGGGCCGGCTTGAGCGGGCCTGGCGATGTAGTGCGCCGGGTGGTCGTGCGGGGGCCTCTGGGCGCGGCCGGGGCGCGGCGGCGGCGGCGCCCGCGGCCATCCCGCGCCCGCGCTCGCGGCCGCCGCCGGCTGACTCACCGGCTCTTGGCGCGGCGACATGCTGGAACACCAATACGAAACATGCGTACAGATTTTTATTTTATTCGCAACATCTGTAGGCTACTCTCCTACAAATTATTTAATTAGTTAATTATATAAACAAACATATGTATGTAAATAAGATTGACTCATTCATAGCCTAGTAAGTGTAAGCTTTGCGCCAGCTATGTTTATTCGAGTAACTAGGTTCAATTAAAAACAAAACACGGACTATAGGCCACTGTCATCTGACAAATCAGAACAATACAATATGTACTTACAACGCTTGTATGGCGATTGCGAGAACTTCAAACTATTACACTACCAAAAAATGAGAACTTCGTCAATTAGTTGGAGTTTTAAACAGTGGGTTTTTTTTTGGGCCCCTCTGTAGGTATTTTCTTTGAATGAAAACTTGTGGCAGATGTGAATTTAGTTACAATAATTTGTTCTTAGTTATTGAAAGTTGAAATAATAGCTGTAATTGTTGTTTTTATATTTTTACGTAGGTATTTAGATTAATTGTGAATTATATGTCATAGGTTTTTTTATTGATTGCGTTAGTTAATAGGATATAGGTAGTTTATAATTTTAGAACAACACAACGAATACGTTCATTTCATTAAATATTATTATGTTATATGTGTTTCATACGATCTATTTTCATTAAATAATCTATTATATATATATAATATATATATATATATATATATATATATATATATATATATATATATATATATATATTATATATATATATATATATATAATATGTGTACCTTCTTCGTGTATTAGGTAATTGTTTGTGGAACTAACACCTGACTTTAGTCTTCAGATGGGAGTTGTCAGAAAATAAATTGGACTTGCTTTTAGGAATTATTAGAAACGCGATAGTTCTTTGGATATATTTCTGCGTCTGTACATGTAATTCTTTTGACGGTACACATATTATATTATGTAATATTCTCCCTAAGCATATTCTGTTTCTTTGAATTCATGTCATGTATACATAACAAGAAAATTATTTATGGATTTGGTTGAAAGAAACATACAGACAGTTGTGGGAAGGATTATTTATTTATTTTTTAACCTTTAGTACGACCTTTTAACTAAACATATATTCTTCTGTATCTTGTTTGTGGTTAACGAGTTTACATCATGAAATTATCAGGGACCTTACACAAAGACTTATCTAACGGCGATGTATGAAAATGATTCAGAGTTGCGGAATCGATCCCATGTATTTCGTTCTAACGAAACAAACTAGAATGTTATAATATGAATGATTTTTACTTTGGTTACGGGCTCAGATTTGAGTCCAGATTCTAGTCAGAGGCAGAGTCCAGATTTGAGTCAGTTTGAATCTGTCAGGTCCGCTAGTAAATATATAAAATTGTCGTGTCACGTTGCTCGACCGATTTTATTATTTTTTTTATGTTTAGTAAGTAGAATAGGTTGTGAAGTAGGTAGGTATCCCTATCTTATATATTTCTGCCACAAAATAGGAATTCTCGCATTCCGATGTTCCACCCCGGAACGTACCTGGAACTACCTATTTTACAGGGGGGTAAAATAGTTACTGAAATTACTGGGTACTACGACTTTACGTCAAACAAAAATTCGACAAGTAAAAACCAGACAAGGTTAGAAAACCAGACAAGTAAAAATAGACAGACACACAATAGTTTTAAGCTTTAGAGTCGTATTCAGTTAAACCCTGTGCAGAATTTGACATTGAACGTATGCTGAGATGAATGAATATCCCGGATTGACATACAAAATACATAGTCAGGAGGAGAAACCATCTTGTTCATATGTAAATGCTCTTGGCGTACAACTAACAATTGTTAAAGTAGAGGGAATAAATGAATCGTTGCTATGCAAATGATGTTATTAGGAAGGGTTGGTGAGCGGGGCTGTCCGGCCGCCCTTGCTTTGTCCAACCCCCGATCCCTGGCCAGCCCCCGCTCTCTTTGCATTTCAAACCACCCTTATCCGCTTCGAGTAGGGCGAACACATCACACTATAGTCCTATGTCGAAATTATTCAAGGTACTCAGAGTCTGTTAGTGTAAAATAGCTTTAAACGTTTGCACGAATGGGTTCTTTACAGTTTGAACGCCGAGAAGGTGAAGCTACAATGATATTGTAGTAAAAAGGAGTATTGGTACACTTGCGGTACTTCGGGATTGATAGAGGGTTCTTTCAATAATACTTTTTGATTATAAGTCTCTATTTTTTTATCCTTTTCGAATTGAATATCCAACATGCTATTTTAAACAGCCTAAAATTTGTAATACCTATACGACCTCATAATAAAGACTCTTCTATGATAGTAGATGTGTCTCAAATGAATAATAAAAATGTAACTTTACGAATAATTCCAAACAATCAACATAACGAAAATAATGTAACGTTAAGAACTCCAAACAACCAACATAATGAAACAACAGTAGCTGAGCATATTGACCTACTTGGCGATACTGTTCACGTCGGAACCTTATAAGTACAGATAGTCAAGTCTAACGAATAATCAGTAATATTAATGACATAATTTTCGTCCTTTCCAATATTACTGTGCCTGACAGAGTCCATAGAGATCCTCATTTTTTCATAGTAACATATATTGTATCTAATTATGGAATGCAATAAAGTATTGAGTATACGTATGTCAATACTACTTTTCGGTATCTGTTCCCAATCAATAGGTAGGAACTATTCTTTTGTTCGTCAATGTCACATCACTTTCTGTACGTTCTCTGTTCAAATCTGACATAATCGTAATGGCGCAAATAGACACGACCTTACAAAGAGGTTGCCACATATATTACGAATTGATGTTGAGGTAGACCAACCTCGAGCTATAAAAATTATATTTCTGTCAAAGAATAAATGTAAGAATACAAAAAATATATATATAAAGACTTAGCAGGGAGCGAGAGCTTACATAAGCGAATCGAATAAGTTTTATCAGCAGATATGTGAATACTATATAAATAGCTATTACACAAAAAATAGACATTTTCTTTTGTAAGTAAACGTGGGGCGTTGGAATGAACAGCACCTGTGTTAACGTGTAATGTTCAATGCAGATGGACAATCTCCATTGAACATTTGAGTTTGATTGCTGTAGGTATGGATTCGGCTTGTGTTTGTTTGTGACTGGTGACTTATCGTTTTCCATATTTTATACTTAAATCATAAACAGCATACCTACTTATGATAATCTATATCGTAAAATAACGGTTGAACGATGTTCCGGTAACTGGTACGGTAACAAAAAGTTCAGGCAAAGGAATTACAGCTTGATAGTCTTTGTCTACACTAATATTATAAAGAGGAAAGATTTGTATTTTTGTATGTAACGAATAAACTCAAAAAGTACTGGACCGATTTTAATCATTCTTTTTTAATTAGAAAGCTACATTATCACTGAATAACATAGGCTATATTTAGTATTAGATTTTGCGCTGCAAAATTTATTATATACAACGTTTTTCTGTAGTGTATTTAGTATCAACATTGTACTCGTGCGAAGCCGGGGCAGGTCGCTAGTATGATATATATACAAAATATATAATTATACTATTTAATTGTATAAACTTACAACTTACTTGCTTAGAAACAGTTTTGTAACCGATTTCTTTAATAAACTATATAATAATATGTCAACGATCTCCACAAGAATGTTAATCAAAATAAATATACATGAAATAATATAATTAATATAAAAATTAAAATTGATTGCGTTAGTGAATTTATATTGTCAAAACAAAACAAAAAAGATATTATTGATATTATAATACTTCTAAGTTTCGCGGATTTTTTCGTTTGCTTGTGTTACAAGATATGACTATAGAGCTGTCTAAACAATTTAGTATGTGCTTCATTTCGTGTTTGATTGATATTAATTTCAACTTGATACCTTCAAGCGTTCCTGAGGAAAAGGGTTTTGACAAAGGAACAGACAGACTTACAAATGTTCACTTTTTTACCGAGTACGCCTAAAGACAACACTGTTGGAACTTATACCAAAGTACTCGTACATCTGAAACAAACGCAATATTATCACGACACTTACCTTCAGATAATCTTGACTCCACTTCTAAATCCAATATTCAGTTGTATTAAAATTGAACCAGTTTCGTGATTTTGCTTATATTCATATATAACGCTAAACAGCGCAAATTTGCTTGCGATGTCAATTATTGCAACAGATGATATGTTTTTAAAACCTATGTTTGGCGCTGGGGCCTAACTGATTCTTATGGATAAGATACCTAGCTTATCTTGTTGATAAGTAAATGATATAAATCTGTGATGGAATTTCACAGACAGTGCCAAAGATCGCAGATAATACTAATTAATGTTTGAGAAAGAAGTATAAAAAAAAGAGAAGAAACAAATATTTTTTTTTAAAGAAGATATATTCTTCTTAGCTAAACAGATTTTAATTGAGGCTAAACTTGTGGTGCTCTTTCTACGAATGGCACGACTCAGACTCTTTACTCGGACCATAGTTATCGTTGTGTCACGTCCTACTCTTACTTATAAACACACTGTGAAATTAGAGCGAGACGTGTGCCGAAGCGACGATGATATATCGCACCTTTAGATTTGAAGTGACTTTTTTTTTTTTTCCCCCTGAGGAAAATGCATTAAATTGCATACCCCGGCTGTGGCGAGCCGGCGGTTATGTGGGGCTCTCCTCCCCAGAAGGGGGAGGCCTACCCACTAAAAACCTCAGGGATGGCCTTCCTCAGGCATGTAGGGAGCCCCCGGGAACATCAAGCCACTTCCGGGAACCCCCAGCCTCCGCTCCCCCGCCGATACAGGGGAGCCCTCCTCGGGGGAGGCTCACTACCTCCCCCGGTAGATTTGAAGTGACCTAATCCAAAATTCTTGTTTTATTGGTAAACGCTAAAAATGTGATTGAAGAGTTGATCATTTTTTTTGTTTTTCTATTATAATGCTTTAAGTTGTACGTTAATTGTCATATTTTTTATTGTTAATGGCAGTATATGAATTGTTTTCATGATTGTATACAAAATTAGTCTGTATAAACTAATTAGAATTTTGGATTAGGTCACTTCAATTCTAAAGGTGCGATATTGTATGATCGATTTTAAGAGTAAGGGTACTGCTTAATGTGTTCCGTTGTTTTGGTCAGGTCTATCATTGTTTTTTTTAATCTTTTGACATTTATACTTATGTAGCAAAACCTTCTTCACTATTACGTTTCATCCAGTCAAAGTATACTTTACGTAATTTTCCATGCCTTCTTTCAAATGAAATATAAACATATATATTAATTTTTTATCTTTTATATACCTATTGTTTTATTAATTTGTTGCTTTCAACATTACGGCTGTTGTGTAAAAGATTTTAAAATATTCAATCTTTGATTTCCACCCACGTACGTAGGTACCTGTGTCATCATTTTGATCTAAGAATATTTCAGCGAATCATCAGGCTAACGCGTCTCTTTACTAAGTAAGGTTTTACCACAATTGGCAGGCGGATTGGTGATCGCTGTGGTAAATACCTACGTAGGTATTAACACAAAACTTAGAAAAAGTAGGTAGGTATGTTTTTTAAATTAAAACAGTAAGCTTAAGTACCATACTCGAATATAGTACGTACTTACCAACAAACTTCATCAAAATAATCTTCTTCACAGCAATATTTAGTTGTCTTGGCAGAGAGTGGACATTTTTCTTATTTTTTAAATGGAATCAAACACATTATGTACAAGATTACCCATACCCATACCCATACTGTGCGATGTTCAAAAGCTGTTCCGCTGTACATAAACATATTTATGTTTTAACATTTATCGAGATTATTATTGAATGAAACAGAATATACTTACATATAGTGCGAGACGAAAACAGATAGCGTAGCGCTAATAAAACATAGAATAGGAGTGATGCAAACAGAGAGATCACGTTATATAAAACGACCAATTTGCTGCCTATCTCATTTATTAAATTAAATTATTTACCTTCAAACAAATTCACAAAGCGTTTCATGTTGTTATAATTTAGCGCTGTAATTCTTGCGTATTATTATTTTTGTAAAATTCTTGTATACCATTTTTTAGCGATTTTATAGAAACTAAAAAAACATCTAGGTTTTCGTGAAGCAAGCGGTGTGCCAACACCTAACTAAACATCATTGGTTGTACATTTTAGCTGAATATAATAGTTATACATAATAAAAAAACTTATATAAGACACAAATTAGAGATATAATCTCTTATATGTCTAAGTTGTTTCAAAGTCACAATTAACTAAAAAAATAATGCGCGTCTTGTCACTGCCAAACTAAAATCCCAATTGATCCACCATCCAATCATGAAAATGCTGCATTTCTAGAGAATAAATGTGTAGAACTTATTTTCTCTATAGGGTATTTGAAAGTTAATATTGATTTCCAGCTACTAGTTTTCACTTATGTTGAACGGACAGCCCATCAAGCTCTGTAAAATTTCTTTGATAGACTTTAAAAATAATTACTCATTGTGGAACTTGACTTGGAATTTGAATAAATTTTGCATGGAACATGTACTCAAGGACTAAGCTCTATTGCTTTTGCAGAAATTTAAAACAACTAGGAATAAGGTCCGAAATTCGGATAATGTCAACATTTCACGCAGTATAAAATAGCATGAGCGCTATAACCAAATAATTAACATAACATATTTATATAAATAGTTATGTTGTATATTGTCTTCGCGATTTAAATCAATTTTTAATATAAAAAGAAATTCAAATATATTCCTTCATAGCTTAAGTCGAACTTGTGACTTACGTGGCATTGTGAAATAATGGCTTAAATAGAAATATTCTCTAGAGGAAAAAAAATTAAACTGTTGCTAAATGCTTAATATTACAGCCATAATGATAATAATAATAGCCACAGGTGGACACGGCCCTACTACTTAACTCACAGCGATGCGATCGCTATCGTTTTAGCTCTCGCTTAAATGTCTTATTTGAATTTTCGTACCACATAACTTATCGAAATTACTTTCACACTGATTTGACAGTTGATAGTGATTGAATGAATGATGATATGTATGGATTTGGCAGATAATTACGTAAGTGTTGCTACTCGTGTTGTCTAAATTTCAAACATCGTTAATTGGCGAATGCAATTGCGAGTTGCTGCCTACGATACAAGTTGGGCGGTAAGGTCAATTCAAAGCGAGTGATTCGCTATCGCTGTTGCAATCATCGATCGCATCGTTGTGAGTTAGGCGCTAAGGCTGCTGGTTTTTGTTCCCAGTTATAACTGACTGTCTGTGTCGATTTATCAGGAAATAATATTTTTGTAATTAGAAATAATGTTCTGAACAACATTTTCTACCCAAAAAGGACAATTTTACTTACATAGTGTGGACAAACTAGGTTACCAGAACGTAACCATTAAATTTGTTATTTTCAGAAGCATACCTTATTGAATGGTAGACGTCAGTCAAGTTGCATATTTTCCGAATTGATATTGATCATAACTTTGAATCTTGACCTTAAGTTGAAAAAAATTCATAGATTTGGATAGCTGGATGTGCTATTGTCGTATTATTGGAAATAAAAACTGTTAGTTTTTTTCACTCTATCCTCATTCGGTTTTTTGCTTCTCGTTTAGAGGATTGTGGACCGTAGGTAGTAAAGTCAAAGAACTGTCAGTCAATGTCATTTTAGAGGGTGGACCTTTATTTGTAAAAGTATACGAAGTGCATGTGTATCGATTATTCAAGTCAAGTTTTCTGGATATTTCTCAACTTTTCTATGAATATAAAATACGTAGTAACTTATATATTGAAAATAAATTTGAAACAACTGTAATGTCGGTACATCATAGAGTTGAATAAAAAGTTATGTTGATTGTTTATTAAAATTTTACTGATACAGAAGATTTAGATCGTTTTAAGTGTTTATGAACATAACCTAAGAAAAACATGAGTTCAAATCAAGAAGGCAGCAATCCGCAAAATCTAGCTATAGCTGGGGCACCAACACAAGAAAGCCGTCCTGAGCAAAATGAGGAACCAACGCCCAACCAGCCGCGCCAGCCCAGATGCTTCCAGGTAAATAAATATCATATTGGGATTATGAGATTCCCATGTATTGAAAAGTTAGAAGTTGTTTTTTTATTAAACTAAAAAGTACCTATATGAGTACAATAAAATAAAAATAGGGACAAAATAACACCGAAATATCATTTACTTGTGAAAAACTTAAGTAGATATATTGTCTAGGACTTGTAATAAATCTATCGGGAAAGTTAAAATAAGAGCTGTTTAAACCAATTGAGAAAGATTAACTAAATACTTGTTCCTAAATGTATGAATAATATATAATAATTCCATTTCCATTGACATTTAGAAATATAAAATCACAACATAAACACATCACTTCAAAATAAATTAATTATACAGTAGAATGATAATTAATTATCAATTGAATATGAGATCATAGTACATGGATGTTGGTCTGATAGTGACAATACAAGTGTATCTGTTGCCTGAATGAATAGCTGAAGCAATCTGAGCATGTGTTGTGCTTAATGTGTTATGTTTAATATTTCTAAAATAATTAATACTACTTTAGTATAAATTATGGTAATTGCAATTTGTTTTGTATATTGTATTGTGTTTTTTTTTATTATATTGAGGAATGTGCAAATTCAATACAAGCTAACAATTGGTTTAAGGAGGTTGCTGAGTGAAACAGATACTACAATATGTAATTTCTGATATTTCTTTAGTCTCTCTAAAATACTACTATCTCTCAAATACTCGAAGTCGCCAGCACTTAAACAAGCCACTGCTTACTAGGCAGTGGTCTGTGCCAAGATTTACCCCATGATACACCCTAGTATCATGAACATTACCTTTCAGTGTTTCATTTACAAAGTCAATTTATGCTCTTCAGACCTTCTTATCTAGTCTGATGATAAAACATTGTGTTTGCTATGATAATATTCCACTGCATACAAATTTCAAGCTGGCTTCTCCAATTGTCATTCACTTTATCTATTCTATACCTTCCTAACCCATTTAATTATAGGTAATAATTATGAAAAATCATTATTTTTATTATGAATTTAACCAGTTTCGTGCAGCAAGGCCGAGTGATTGGCATTTAAATTTGTTCTGGTATGTTTGTGACCACGTCACAGGTTAAAAGTTATACTTTATAATGCATGCTTGTGTGTAATTAAATCAATATTAATAATTTATGTTAATTCCTATTTTTTTACCTACTGTCTTACAGAGTCTTATGCGTTTTGCAATTGAAGCCTCAAGGGCAGAAGATGTAGGTACTGATGCTGCCGTGCAACAATCTCCTATGGATCAAGAGGTATGTACTTTTAAGTAACTTCATCTACAGTGTAAACTCTTTATAACGAAACTCAAGGGTCCTCAAAGTTTTCTTAACCTGAAAAGATAACATAAACAATAATATGGATAATGAATGTTTTCTGTCTCTTAATATGAACACATTTCTTCGTAATAGAGGATGGCTGCTGCGCTATAAAGAGTGTATCAATGTGTGGGTTTTAAGGCAAAACAACTAAGGTAAACCTATTATCTAAACTTTTCCACATTAAAGATTGACATTGACTCAAATAATTATTGTTCAACATGATTGAATACTGCAAATCTTATTCTTCATCTCCGGATCTGAGTTGAGTATGTTTGTGTAAACAGATCAGCGTTATGAGAAATTGATTTCAGTTTTTGTATCATGTTAGTGAAATATTTTTAAAATGGGTTTAACATTTTTCAATTTCTCGTTCTTCACCGCAGTCACCGCAGTAGCGTCGTATTCATGTCGGGTCGCGCGGATTTTGTTTCTGTATGACCTCGGTCATCTTGCCACTTCGATTGTAGCACAGACAAATAAAATAATTATTCGACAGTCCTATCATTGCAAACACTTCTGAACAAAGTCCTATATACTTGTGATGGTTATTTTCAATTAACTGTTTAAAATAAACACTGGTTTTTACAATACAATCGTGAACCATTGTGTGATGGGAGTGACACAATAAAACTATCAAAATCAAAATAATCTTTATTCAACATGTGCTTTTACAGGCACTTATTGACGTCAAACAAATATATATTTATGGGCACAAAGAAACAAGAAAAATAACAAAAGATTCTCTACACCATATATGACATATTCTTTACTATAATATAATAAAGAATGGAACATGGTTATGTTTCATTCATACTTTTAAGTCAAGGGAACAAAAGTCACAGTGAAGAAAAATGAAGGAGGCTGATTATGTAAATGTGTTGCTATCGCATTATGATTGACACTGTCAGATAGTAAACATTGCTGCTTTATTATGATAATGTAACATTGAATCTTAATAAAACAGCAATGTAAATGCACTATCTGACAGTTACAATGCTGTTAGATAGCAACAGAGTTACACAATCGTGGGGCTGCTGTTTTTTACACTAGAGACCAATGTTGCGATCTCAAAATTGTAATCTAACTGAATCATCCTTGTTTAAATTAAAATTTTGTTCTCTGGTACTTTTACACGTAATATTTTGGTTGATTTTCATTTATTTTTCGTGTTATTAAAAATTTTATGTTTTATGGAACTATTGCATATCTAGTATATGAAACTGTAGCTTTTATTGAAGGTGTATAGAAGTTCGGCTTACATTATTTATTTGAGACTAGCTTCTAATTGACGACCCTTTAAAAATACAGGGAGAAAAAAAATGCCCTTGCTGGTTTTCTTGTACAAGTTCTCCCGCCATAGATTTGTGATCCAATGGCGTAGCATCTTTGACATACAAAAGTGATTGTAAAAATTGTATTTGAAGAATAAATGTTTGATTTCTCTATTTCATTTTTTTCCATGGATATTTTAAGAGCTGCTTAAGGAATGGACGGACAAACTGTCTGGACTACATTAATCATGTATGAATAGTAATGATATGCTCACTTGTTATTTATTTATATTACATCTGTTACATCTCTGGCAGTAACTTGAGATCGTCCTCAAAGTATAGTGCAGTTTTTGACATAAGAATACTGTTTGTAAACAGTTTTCTTCTTTGTTTACAGAGACGCAGGTTTTTAGAGGATGCATTGCAGAGCTTCACTACCAACGTGTTGCATAAGATGCAGAATTCTCTCAACATGCTGTCTGATCAGGAGAAAATTAGTAGCATCAAGCCCAGCGATGCACTGCCAACTGATGTGAGGGCTGCATTTCACTTGCTTCTGGATTACATAGATGACATGGATGTCGCTAATGGTAAAGTTGTATGTACACTTATAGAATTAGAATGAATGGTAGATATAACCAGTCTCTGTTTAGATGTTCTTATTGGTATTTTATTTGTGTTTCTTTATGTAGTAGTAGTGGAAGGACGTAAGGGGAGAGATGTAAGAGGAAGACTGAAGAAGATATGGTTGAATTGCATGAAGATTAAATAGGCGCATAAAGTGTGATGTTTGATGAAATCACTAGTGGCCACCTCACTTAGTATAAATGAAAATTTACTTACATTCCGTCCAATGCAAGGAATGTTTCTTAAATGGTCAGAAAGAGCATTGTATTCGTCCATAGAGCGGATAGGGTGCACAATAATTAGGGGGTTTGTATATTAATGTAAAGTTTCCAAGTTTAGTTTTCCTGTCCCTGGCATGTATAAGAATAACTGGAACTTGGAAAGTGTTAGAGGAGGCTTATGTGTCAGGAGGACACGCTGACAATGAAACGTTATTATTGATGTGTGAAAATATTTTGTTTATTTTGTAAATATCTACTTTGTCAGTAATAAAAAGCTTATTATTATTATTGTCGCTTATGTCACGTGGTAAAACACGGTCCTTTATAAGGCGTGCGCGGGGATACAGATCCAACGCGTAGAGGCCATTTAAGCGTTTAATGAAAGTGTGCGTGGAGTGTACCAACCGGGTCTAATCTCTATCTGCATCATGAAAAATGCAGCTAAAGACCCAGTTAGATGCACAGAAACTATTGTCATTACTGGTCAAAAGCCTATGGACTATTGCATTTCAAATTCGGTGGTAATGAGAACCGGACTATGGAAGAGACTCCGGTCACCTGCCTTCTCAAAGCCTCCACTCTGTCCGGCTGGTTAACGCAAGACAAAGGTGGGTGGCCCCCCTGAAGCACATCGGTACCCTCGGTGACGGAATTCACCGACAGCTCGCCACAAGCTGCCCTAAGGGAGACTGACTGCACTGATGGGGCATTTATGGCAGTCAACGGACATTAAATGCCCCACTAGCCGGCGATGGGGTCGTCACTTCCCTACGCACTTATTATTATTATCGCCTTTCCCAGATTTCTACAAGATGGGAGGGTTCGCGATGTTCCCGGTGTGCTTCGGCAGCGAGAACGACGAGGTGCGCGCGCTGGCGTACCGCGTGCTGGGCGAGCTGTGCCAGAACAACTCGTACTGCCAGTCCCGCGTGCTGGAGACCGGGCTGCTCAACGTGCTGCTCAGCGCGCTGAGCTCCGAGCAGGACGAGGCGCTCGCCAAGTGCATCTTCGCTATATCCTGTGAGTAACGCAGGCGTACCGCGTGCTGGGCGAGCTGTGCCAGAACAACTCGTACTGCCAGTCCCGCGTGCTGGAGACCGGGCTGCTCAACGTGCTGCTCAGCGCGCTGAGCTCCGAGCAGGACGAGGCGCTCGCCAAGTGCATCTTCGCTATATCCTGTGAGTAACGCAGGCGTACCGCGTGCTGGGCGAGCTGTGCCAGAACAACTCGTACTGCCAGTCCCGCGTGCTGGAGACCGGGCTGCTCAACGTGCTGCTCAGCGCGCTGAGCTCCGAGCAGGACGAGGCGCTCGCCAAGTGCATCTTCGCTATATCCTGTGAGTAACGCAGGCGTACCGCGTGCTGGGCGAGCTGTGCCAGAACAACTCGTACTGCCAGTCCCGCGTGCTGGAGACCGGGCTGCTCAACGTGCTGCTCAGCGCGCTGAGCTCCGAGCAGGACGAGGCGCTCGCCAAGTGCATCTTCGCTATATCCTGTGAGTAACGCTGGCGTACCGCGTGCTGGGCGAGCTGTGCCAGAACAACTCGTACTGCCAGTCCCGCGTGCTGGAGACCGGGCTGCTCAACGTGCTGCTCAGCGCGCTGAGCTCCGAGCAGGACGAGGCGCTCGCCAAGTGCATCTTCGCTATATCCTGTGAGTATCACAGGGCTTGTGTACATCTGTCCTGAGCGAACTGACTGCGTTGTCCCTTTAGTGTATTTATTTATTTATCTACTATCATGCTATTAATCCTTTATAAAAAACCTATAACAATTAGCTTATTGCCAACATTAAAACACTCAATGATTTTATGATCATTATATCATCCAAATGCGTGATATTATGAATTTCAAAAAAAGAATATTCTCATGCAATGACATATCCAATAAAATCCACGTGTCAAATCAAATTTTAAGTTCTATAGAAAATAGAAATAATGAAGTGGTGAATATAAATATTCCAAGTACATCAGGATCTGCCAACATTCAACAAGGTGCAAATGTTCAAGTGCATTTCAATAATTATACTCAAGGATCACTCTATCTATTGCTGCAAACCGCATGAAAATCTGTGCAGTAGTTTTTGAGTGCAGAGTGTGCAGTAGATTTTTCCGGGATTAAAAGTAGCCTATTATTTAATTCGGACTTTTATTTTTACGTCTGCAAAATTTCGAAGCAATCGGTTCAGTAGTTACGGCGTGAAAGCGGAACAAACAAACAAACTCACTTTCCGATTTATAACATTAGTAAGGATAATTAAACATCCCTATAATGGTATAAATTTAAACTTTTATTTGTTCCTTGAAAAGTTCACCATTGTTAAAATCTAGGCGAGGAAATGCTACTTGTGATTATTAATAGCACCTCGTCAATTGGGTAGACGACAATTTTCTTAATTCAATATATAATAGGAGTACTCTTTTAAGTGAGAAATATTGTAGAACCAACAGTACACCTGCGCCTATTACTTTTGAAGATACATCGACATGTTTGCGGCGCTGTCGGGGGTCGCTCAAAAACGCCCCATTCTAAAAACACTGCAATCGTGACGTCATAACTCAGTAAACTCGCCTAATTTGTATGAGCGTAGAAACAAATTTTAAAATAACTTTGTTATTTGTACGTTTATAGGTATACTTTCTGTATAAAAAAATGTTACATTTAATGTGAGAATGCAAGTAATGTGTTCATTTCATTAGAATTAAGTAAACAATAATTGCTCATTTTTTAGAAATCTAAAAACAATATCAATACATAGTATAAAACAAAGTCGCTTTCGCTGTACATGTCCGTATGTATGCTTAGATCTTTAAAACTACGCAACGGATTTTGACGCGGTTTTTTTTAATAGATAGAGTGATTCTTAAGGAAGGTTTGTATGTATAATAAATGCATAATATAGTAGAGAAACACTGATAAATTTAAAGGTTTCTAATGTGATGTCGTAAATAAGCACGTTTTTTTGCGCTTATATTGCAAACGCTGGCTGAACCCTACGAGATAGACCAAAATAATGTACTACAGTATTGTACAACTTACAAAAATCCACAAAAAAGTCCGCGATGGTATATGTCTATCTCTTAGGGATAACCCACCATAACCATTTTTTCACTGCACCCGTGCGAAGCCGGGGCGGGTCGCTAGTAAATTAATAATTAAACTAAAATTTCTATATTGACATACTTTCATGAGATATAAATTGCTCAGATCAGATAATGATAGTATAAAAACGGCCATAATCAGTGGTAGTCGTCTACCCGACTAGGCGCGTGCCGCTCGTGGGAGCCGTCGTGCAAGGAGCTGGTGGCGCAGGGCTGCCTGCCCGCGCTGGCCGACTGCTTGCGCTCGTGCACCCGCAACGTCAAAATCAAGGCCTCCTTCTTCGTGCGTTATCTCTGCGTTAGTTACGAGCCCGCTAAAGGTACGATCATACTTATATAATCGCTAGAAGTACGACTGGCTATTACTTATGTTATCGCTAGATGTATGACAGGTTATGGCGGTCGAATCGCGAGACGCGAGACGCGAGGCGGCGCACCCCGCCATGTACCCCGTATAGGCCCAGAGAACTCGGGCGGGGGGGTTCTGCTGCGGGGAGGGTGGAAGTCACCTACCGCTTGACTCAGATACTCACCGGACATGGTTGTTTCGGTGAGTATCTGAGTCGAATAGGGAGGAAGGACACGACACGATGCCACCATTGCGCATCTGACCTCGATTCGGCCCAGCACACGCTGGCGGAGTGTCCCGCTTGGGACTCCGAACGCCGAGTCTTGGTCGAAGAGGTCGGGTAAGATCTGTCTCCGCCAGCGTTGATTGCGGCAATGCTGGCGGATGAGGGAGGTTGGAGGGCTGTGGCCTACTTCTGTGAAGCAGTGATGGTCCAGAAGGAGGCCACTGAGCGGGATCGGGAGATGGTCGATCTCGCTCGAAGAAGGCGGCCGATAGCCTGGGCTGAGGCGCCGCCACGGGTCGCTGGCGGGCGCCCGTGGTGGCGACCCGGGAGGGACCTCACCCCCAGATGGCCGGGGGGTGACGTCGTAGGAGGTTGGAGGGGAGGAGGCGGCAAGATCACTCCTCCCCTAGTGCACCCAGGGGAGCAAAGGCTGGGAGTCCACTCGATCCTGAGGGCCCCCTACAACGCCTGAGGATGGCCATCCCTGAGGTTTTTAGTGGGTAGGCCTCCTCCTTCTGGGGAGGAGATCCCCACATAACCACCCGCTCTCCGCAGCCGGGGTATGCAATTCAATGCATTTTCCTCAGCGGAACAAAAAAAAAAAAGGTTATGGCGGTCGAATCGCGAGAGCGCACCCCGCCATGTGCCCCGTATAGGCCCAGAGAACTCGGGGGGTTTTAGTGGGTAAGAAAGCTAGTTGTTTATAAACTTGTTATCATGTTAATTTTCAGAGCAATTTATTGAGATGAATCTGGTTCGTATCGTAAGTGAAGAGATCCAAAAGGGGTTTGACGAGGGCACAGAACACCTCGCGAGGCTGTTGGACGAGTTCACGCAAGTGGAACCCAGGGCCGTGGAGCAGTGCCAGGACCCCGCGCTCGGCCTGAGGAGAAGCCTACTAGCCGTGTCCAAAAAGGAGGAGGTTGCCGGCTATTGCCACGACCTGATGAAAAGGATATTCGATGACTTTGTGGAGCAGGAACCTGTAGCTGATAACGTTGCAGAACGTTGAATTAGTCATGAGCAATGATCGGAGTAGGTAGATCTATTCTTGGTACTTGCGATTTTTTCTCATAATATGGATGTCGCAGCCAACTGGTTAAAATAGCCGTTCAATCAAACAGACTGAACACTTGACCCACACTGAACTTGAGTGAACAACGACATTCAACCATACGTCTAGCTTATTAATTGAATATGTGAGTCGCTCAAAACGTTCAACACTACAGCTGATTCAAAAGCCGCCGTCTAATTTAATTAGTTCAGCGCTCACCACCGCAGCGCTAGGTGCGTTTTGTTTTTAATATGGCGTCAACTGGCCGTGGTTTGTGATTGTTTCAAGATATTTTTCGGAAAGTAAGTAGTAAATATACGTTACACGTGTTATTAAAGACACAGTAATTATGAGGTCACTTACGAGTGACACAAGTGAATCAAAATGTAAACAAATATTCGAGGAGAAATTACGCGATTATGAAATGATTCCTGCTTCGTAAATTTTTGAGGTTGTAATATTTTGCTTGGTGCAATAAACAATATTATGATTAATAATTTGTTTTTCATTTTTATTAATTTAATCAAACTTTTAGTTAAGTAACTCTTAAACTTAATTCAAGAATAACCTCCCAAGAAATTACAAAAAGTCGTCCTATTCTCTCAAATTAAGTACTAAACTAATGGTCACCTTAGTTAATTTGCCATTTAACCAGTTGGCTAAGCGTCGTCTAGCTGTAATGTTAAACGTTGCAATCAACAAGTCGGCTAAACGACGTATAGCTGTGCGATTGAATAACGTTGTTCAGTCAAAGGGCTAGCTGTTTGATTGAACGGCTATTTTAACCAGTTGGCTGCGTCATGGACATGCCCGGAATCTTGGGATTATAAAGACATTTTATTCATGTTGGAAATACATAAAGCTATTCGCTGTCTTAGGGAGTGGAAATCCCCCCCCCCCACACACTTAATGTAATAGGGACGCTTTTAGGGTTATTGAAATAAATTGAAATTTATTTATTGAAATATATTCTTATTTTTCTGTTAGTATGTATTAACAATTTTTTTCGTTTAAACATACGAGCATTAGAGTTCAGCCTTACAAACTTATTCGTGAACAACAAACACCGCACATATATTTTTGGTAAAAGTTCTGGAACGCAGGATTTTTTAATTGCGACCATGGAATGTTGCACAGAATAAGGAACTGGATGAAGTTGAAAATAAAAGCCCCTTGACGCTGTTTATATGTTCCTTGATGTACTGCACCTTCAATATGTCTCTATGTTAGATTTTTTGGTTGTCAGATGGCTTTCACACTTGCTGCAGTATATAGTGTGCTCGTAAATTAGCTCAGGAGACGAATTTTTGAAACAATAGAAAACCAATTCGCATTCGAAATCGTGAGATTCGTATACGAATTACCGAATTCACTATTTCAGAATTTTCATTTCGTGCGTTGTGCAACGAGTGATTCAACTCACTCGTTTCTGATTTCTACTAGTAGAATATCCAACGCTGACGTAACCTTGACAGTGATCCGTTTCACGTGAGAGTCAGCGCCGGACTTTTGTTTTTGTTGTTGTGGTTTTGAATTTTTCTGCGTGAAACGAAATTTAATTAAGAATTTGTTATTAATGACAACACTGAATTCGAGTGATTCAAAAATTTATAAAATTGTAAGCAGTAGAAAATAATTTCGCGCACGATTTGTATTCGTATTCGAATTCCAAATTCACGT
This sequence comes from Scirpophaga incertulas, assembly GCA_036419045.1. Lineage (NCBI taxonomy): Eukaryota > Metazoa > Arthropoda > Insecta > Lepidoptera > Crambidae > Scirpophaga > Scirpophaga incertulas. Next base: position 17,588,962 of record CM071646.1, read on the forward strand.
CTAATGATTAAAAATACCTCTCCAGGATAGTTACATATCCACTTGTGTACTGTTTCAGCCTTGATAGAGGTTAGGTCATGCCCGAGTTTCAACCTAAATTAAAAATCTGTTTTTAATTTTTAACAATTAGATTTTTACCTTTGCCATAAGTATTAAGATGTGGTTCAAGCACACTGAATAATAAGAAAAAAATACTAGTAGAAATATGATATACATCGTGTTGATACGTCTTCATATTTTACAAGTTGAAATTGTATAGTCAATTTGAAATCTATACTGTTTTGACGACTATAAAACAACAAGTAAATAATACAGTTGTATGTAAGTTTGACAACGTCGCGCGTTCGTTAGTCTACATAATACAAGCAATCTTTCATAATTTTTATTAGAATTAAATGTTGTTTATTATAATCCCAGGATCCTAGTCCGAATCCCGCGGCATGTCCATATTAACGTTTGCGGTCAATGAACCCAAATAGCTCTACCTACTCCGATCATTGGTCATGAGTTTTTGATAAACTACTTATACTATTAGAAACATAGTGGCAATAAGTTCTTTTCTGCTTTCTAAATATTGATTCCGCCTGTTTCATAGAATAACAGGCGGGAAAGCTTGAAGAAAGATGAAATCGATAATAACCACCATATGTTTACTATTTTTTAGAGTCCAGGCTCAAAAATTTAATATATTTACTTTTGTTATAAATATAAGGTCTTTTCAATTATTTTATAATTAAAAGTCATTTAAACAGTCATGTTTTGTCTTGTATTGTCCCTGTTTAGAGTTGCCATCTTCTGGATTTACCCACATTTCCAGGTGGTTTTTTATTCATGGCCGGCCTAGTATCTACATGTCAATCTGTTGTGATTAATTACATTTTTAGTGTACGGCCGAACATGGTAAGGTGTCCTCCCCCTCCCTGTTTAAGCCGTTTGACTCAAAGAAGTTGTCACCGTAGACCAAGGGTGACCTCCGGCTAGCTCCGGATCCTCGACTCCCAGTGAAAGGGGTGTAGGTAGGAAAAAGTGACTTACGGTTTAATAATGATTATATTCCAACTTCACAAGTCCATAATATTATTCCAAAAGTTGTTAAAAAATTATATTATTTCAATATTCGTAATTTATACAATTTAGCTTGGAATTATTAATATGTTTTCCAAAGTTTTTGGTATTGTACGTTATATATCTCGGTAATCAACAATAATGTATTTTTAGGAACACTGTCAAAGCGTGACATGTCATTTTTTGAATTTTGATTTGAATCATGGAGTAATAAAGAAATAGGCCGAAAATCTTAAGGTTGGACAGCGTTCCCGTTACAAAGTGTGACATGTTTATCCTTCCTGGGACTTTTTCTACCAGTCAGCAAGTGATGCAAAGATATACCAAAAAATATTCAAAACAAATGTAAAGTTATGAATTTATAAAATCTCATTAGCGAAATTTTATGGTTAACAAAGTCTACTTCCTAAATAGTTTTAGGTTTCTTCGATCAAGACATTCCTTAATGAAAATATAACTTATATTCTTTATTCCTTAAATAAATTTGAAAATACCTTAAACGATCCATTGTTATATTTAAACAGGTAAATTATTAGAAAGGTGTAGATTATTATTTTCTTGTTTTCCTTGAACGTATCCGTGTACAATTTTCTTTGTGTCCTTAAATTTTATATTATTTGGACATCAATAAGTGCCTGTAATTATTTTTTAATTTTATGACCTGGTAACATAGACCTTTAAGACATAACTTATTTGGAAAATGTTCGTTACTTTGGGGTCACTACACCTTACAAAATTTCGTCATGTAAGCGCCTGTGAAGACCTATGTTGAATACAGATATTTTTTCATGCTGTCACTGTATCATTCATAAAATCAAGTACTTTATGGATTATTTCATGTTAGGTAGCGAGTATAATCTTCTACTTAATATTAAGTTCCCTTAATATCGAATTAAACAAAATCAATTAAATATCAATATTTTATTGCCTATTCCTCTAAGTACATACAATCGCATTAGGTACTAAATATCACAACAGACACTTAAGCACGTTGCTATTCGCAGTTTACAGGCTTCGTACTGTAATACATAACAGTTATTCGTAAATAACAAACTTCAAAATTTTGGCAAAACATTATTTTAAAAAATGTAATGCTTGCCAACCCTGCAAATACTAGCGTCGATTTAAATACTTTATTCAATACCGTATAAAACAATGAACACCAATAGGAAAATAAATTTATCTACAACGAGCATCTATTAAAATTCAACTCGAATATTTTAAAACTATATTGGTCTTATTTGGTATCACATTTAAACTGCCTATTATTAAAATTGACAGCCTCTAGGCACATGTTAAATTTACTACGCCCTTTAATTTTGACATTTCAGTCGATAAATAATCGATACTGCAAAATTAGCTGTTAGTAATTATAAACTATACAATATTTTATAAAATATAGCACGAGCAAACAATATTTTTCATATACATATGGTGAGGCGATACACGAATCCATTGAATTTTTTCCTGCATTTAACCTTAACTTAAGTAACAATATTAAGTATTCGATATTTTAAGTACCTATTATAAAAATATTAAAAAACCAGTGTTCTTAATTGTTCTGCATATAAACGCACTAATTTCGTTATGTTTTATGCAAAATACATTATTTCCGATACAGATTCCCAAAACTATTTTTGTAAATGTACGCTAAGTTAGTATAATTTCCAAAAAACAGTACAAATTAAATAAAGTTAATTATTTGTGGCGGTTGCAATACAGTCTTTGATGATATCGGTCAGTGACGGCACAACTATGTACCATACATAATCTGTGGCATTTGACAGTTATTAAAAAATGTCAACATTTGTGGCAATGGAAAAAAAACGTATCTTTGTTGAGATTGAATCATTTGTATCCGGATCAGTAGAAAGATTCGAATCAGTAAAGTGCTTCATTTGCATCATTTGTATCAGTGACTCTGATGCAATTGAGCGACGTGATCCGAAACGCCCCGTCTCTGAACTATTTACTTATTTCAATCGTGCGAGCGCCGCGTGCCGATTGAAACCGAGATGCAATTGAGCGAATGATTCATTTGAAGCGCTGTTAGAGATTAGAATCAGTGAATCACTTGGAAGAAACGACTCACTGAGTCGTTTCTGTAAAGATTGACACATCTCTAGCTAACAGTTATATTTATATCGGTATAAATTTGTAAAACCTTAAACTATGGCACATTATCAGTTAAAAATTGCCGATTTGAAACACTTGCACGTATTTAGCCGCGTATCCAGCGTCTGTTTTTTTTAATTTCCAAAAAAAATAATAAAAACTAACTCGTTTTATATGAAAATTAAATTATTTCTTTCGTCTTCTGCAGATATTTTGTAAGTTAGAATTACACTAGGTAAGGTTTGTAAGTTAGTATTCAAGAAGACAATACGCTCTTGCCTTCCTTTCCCTTACTTTAATTTATATGATCGTGTGACATTGCATTTTACAATAATTTCCTATAGACATTTTAATAATTAGTAAATATTACAAATTATTGTTACAAATTTAACAGGCACCAACGTGAATAAAATTGAACATTAACAATCGTATTAAGCTGTCACTTGCATTCATTATAATCTTGGTCGCACTGTATTTGTTTATTGTATCTAGTTTTAGACTATACAGTATGTAATGTAGGTACACTGTGCAGTACTGTGTAGTATGTGTGTAGTGTGTATATACTCTATATACACAGTGTAGTCTGTGTAGTTTGTGTATACACGTGTGCCATTGAAATTTAACTAGTATGTCTCGTATCAGGCGGTGACAGTGACCGCTACCTCCTTCTTGGACTCCATCATTTTGTAGTAGACCACGGCGTCGTGGACGGTAGGGAATGTGTCCAGGTGTAACCGGTCCGCTTCTAGGGAGTTGTAGCGTTCAATCATCTCCAACACTGGACCTGTGGGACAATGAAGCTGTTTAATACAGAGGTTGCATTGGTGTATTGATATTGTAGGAGCCGGTGCTCGGGGTATCACATGAACAAAGTAGACGATACTGTTGTTTATATGGCCAAGTGGTTTTCGGGACCCAGGTCTAAATTTTGGATATGTTATTCTCCTTGATTCCTGATTCAGAATATTTTTTTTTCAACTTTCAGAAAAAGTTAACGACGCATTTTCCCGCTAGGGGGCTCTGAAGTCTGAATTAGAAAAACTATATATTCTGAATCAGCTCGTCAAGGAGAACAACATATCCAAAAATCAGCTGATTCTGCCGAAAACCACGATTTTCTAATACAGACTTCAGAGCTAGCGGGAAAATGAGTCGTCAACTCTTTTTGCGACCATTACATTTTTTGCTGAGCTCGACCACAACATATCCAAAATTTTGAACTGGCTCCCTAAAACCACTTGGCCATATAAACAGTATCATCGACTTTGCCTTTCTTTCAAAATAACCACTTGTACTATTTAAAACGCTATTAAACGCTTCTGTGGACTCTGTCGTTCCAATATATTCTACACACAGATTCCAATTTCTTCCACCTGCAAAAGTAGCATTAGAGGTCAGCTCATGAACAGCCATTACTGGAGCAGTCCAGATGACGACTAGTAATAATCGCAGATACATCGTTACTTCTACAATATTCTTCAGCTAAAAGAGTACTCTTGTTTATTGAAAATAAAAAACATGTCTGTTGACGACAGACCTTTTTTTGTAATATAATACTTAAGTTTATGTTTGTCTATACTTTTAATCATTGCTCTAGTCCTGTCACTTTTCGCTTGTTCCTTCACTTTTTTAACTTCTTTTGTAAATCTTTTATAAATATATTCCATTCCATCCAAATTAGCCTTTTCCTTGCTGTCCACGACATTCTGGTCCTTCGAGCCGGATCGGCATTTTCCTTGCTGTCCACAACAATGTCATCTTTCCAGTTGTTGTAAGTGTTTTATTATACTGTTACAGCCAAATTAATAAAATTATTCCTATGGTCATCCATAGGATAAATTTATGTTTATGACAATATAGAGTAGCTTTTGACAACACTTTTGGTGCAGCGGTCGGGTTATTGGCTTCTACGCAAAGGGTTACGGGTTCCTGCACGGGACAGATATTCTGTATCACCTACATAAATATTTTTTTCTCCTCAGGAGAGGAAGTGAGAATTCTCACAAGGAGTACGAAACGTACCCAGGATACCCCCGCAACGGCAAGTGTCACGGAGGTTATGTCGGACTCCGCGCGACCGGAACGGTCCAGCCGCGTGACCTACCGACTAAACTCAGCCTGGCCTAGGTTCTAAAACCATATAGGCAAATCGTGAGGGCGACCGCCCCTCAGGAGAGGGGCGATGCAGCGCAGGCCCATAAAGGGGGCCCAAAGCGCTAGAAGAGGCGCGGGAAGTCAAAGTGACGCCGGCCTTATCATGAGGGAACCTAGTCTTGGTGATGCTGAAGGCTGCCGAACTAAGGGATCATGGAGGATTTGAACATAAATATGTTCCGGTCTGGATGTATGTACATATGAGACACGCGTTAAAAATCATAGTTCAGAGCGACGTAAAAAAAAAGCTTATCAGGGCTTTGGAAGAACAACAGGAACAAAACCTTGAACTTTAGCTAATACGGTTGCCACTTACCATTAGCGCCAGCTAGCAGCATCGTGATGCTGCTAGATACTAGTTCTTTCTGAACAGCCACCAGGCTCTTGATTCCTGGCGCGTCCACGTACGATAGCGCCGTGGCATCGACTATCACGCAGTGAACCTGCAGATGATGATTTTAAGTATCAGCGTCAATAATGTACTCTTCGGATTTGCAATCGAGACTGTGAGTATAACTAACAGGATGAGAGCACTCAAGGATTGTAGCAAGTAGGTCTTCCTTCCTAATCGGCCAGGCTGGTGCTGCTGAGGAAGGTAGGAAGGACCGAAAACGTTCCGTCGTCGTTCCGTCCGATCTGCTTGCTGAACGAGTCGGGGAAGCTCTTCGAACGAGTTATCTCCGCCCGTATCAGCGAGCACCTGTCGCGCGTGGGTCCCGACCTGTCGGACTGCCAATTTGGATTCCGGCAGGGGCGATCGACGTTGGACGCTGTCCAGCGCGTGCGGTTGCTGTCGGAGTCCGCAGTCCGATCGGGGGGGGGGGTCTTTAGACATCGTCAACGCCTTCGGCACCCTCCCCTGGCAGGCCATCAGGGGGGCACTCGACCACCACGAGTTGCCCCCTTACCTGCGGGCCGTGGTCGGGGACTACTTGCGCGACAGGACGATCGGAGTCAAGGGAAGGAACGAGACGGAAACGGAGAGAGGGATCGAGTGCGGCGTTCCGCAGGGGTCAGTTTTGGGACCCCTCTTATGGAACCTCGCATTCGATGCGGTCCTTCGCACCAGCCTTCCTTGCGGCGTGAGTGTCGTCTGTTACGCTGACGACACTCTCGTCGTGACGACCGGGGCCGACTTCGAGCAGACGCTCAGGCTTGCCGAGCTGGGGTTGGCGTGTATCGTGAGGGCGATCCGCCGGCTGGGTCTAGAAATAGCGCCGCACAAGACCGAGGCGCTATGGTTCCACGGCCTTCCAAAGCGCCGGGAACCAGCTGCCGGATACGGGTAGGTGACGCGGATGTCCAGGTGGGGCCCTACATCAAGTACCTGGCCTCACCTTGGACAGCAGATGGAGCTTCGAGGAGCATTTCGTGCGATTGGTCCCCCGAATCAAGAGGGTCGCGGGCGCCTTACATCGCCTGCTGCCCAATCTCGGGGGACCGAGGAATGGTGTTCGCCGCCTATACGCGAGCGTCGTACGGTCCGTGGCCTTGTATGGGGCCCCCGTGTGGTCGCAAGACTGCACGAGGTCCTCCCGCTGCAGAGCTCTGCTCCGGAGCATGCAGCGGACAATGGCTATACGGATCGTGCGAGGCTACCGTACGATCTCGTACGAGGCGGCGACGGTTCTGGGGCGGTCCCCCCCTTTCGAGATCCTGGCCGACATGTACGCGGTGATGTACAACGCACCGCGGCATGTCGGTCGGGGGGGCGACGGGGGGAGTCCCCCGGCACCAGCGCACGGAATGCACAGACGGGAGTTGCACCGACGGGCCGAGAGGGCCTGGCGTGCGCAGCTAGAGCGTGGGGGCTGCGTGCGTCAGCGCGCCGTCGGTGCGATACTCCCGCACTTCGAAGCTTGGCTCTGTGGGAGGGCGGAAGTCACCTACCGCTAGACTCAGATACTCACCGGACATGGTTGTTTCGGTGAGTATCTCAGTCGAATAGGGAGGGAGGACACGACACGATGCCACCATTGTGCATCCGACCTCGACTCGGCCCAGCACACGCTGGCGGAGTGCCCTGCTTGGGACTCCGAACGCCGAGTCTTGGTCGAAAAGATCGGGCAAGATCTGTCTCCGCCAGCGTTGATTGCGGCAATGCTGGCGGATGAGGGAGGTTGGAGGCTGTGGTCTCCTTCTGTGAAGCGGTGATGCTCCAGAAGGAGGCCGCCGAGCGGGATCGGGAGATGGCCGATCCCGCTCGAAGAAGGCGGCCTCGGGGCAGATAGCCTGGCCTGAGGCGCCACCACGGGTCGCTGGCGGGCGCGACGCAGTTCGTGCCGTGGAGTCGACCCGGGAGGGACCTCACCCCGGATGGCCGGGGGGTGACGTCGTAGGAGGTTGGAGGGGAGGAGGCGGCAAGATCACTCCTCCTCGAGAAGGGCTCCCCTTACGCACCCAGGGGTGCAAAGGCCGGGGGTCCTCAGTTGCGACACTCGATCCTGAGGGCCCCCTACAACGCCAGAGGATGGCCATCGCTGAGGTTTTTAGTGGGTAGGCCTCCCCCTTTTGGGGAGGAGAGCCCCACATAACCACCGGCTCTCCGCAGCCGGGGTATGCAATTCAATGCATTTTCCTCAGCGGAACAAAAAAAAAAAAAAGGTCTTTCTTCCTAATCAGGTCATTATAGCGAAAACGATTACTAAATAGAACTTGAGCAGTACAATAGTATGAGCCAAATGCAGCTGACCAACGGATACTGTGTTTTGGGACATGATTCAAACATCTCTAGGAGAAAGTCCATGCTCAGAAATGGGTGTTTTGTGTTTGAGATGACGAGGATCAAACATCAAACTCAGTAACTACAGATTTGCATTACATACTATTTTCAGCATTTGCTACGAACACTAAACTGATGTAGTACATTTTGTATACATTATCACTTTAATGAGGGTTATTATTTCCACAATAGAAGTTGAAATACTGTTATAAAAAGTACTGGAAGTCCATATAAGTGGTAAGGAGCTACTAATAAGGACTGTGGTAGGAAACCAGTTAAATAGCACGAGTTTTAAATTAACCGAGGTCCCAATAGTAGAATCTGATGTAGCCGATGTTGTCTATCGGCAACAATGAGATTCTTGACAGATCTGAAATAGCCAATACCGTCCAATTATGCCTTTACTCGTAGAACGTGAAGTGGCTGATTAAGCCATCTGCCGGAATCATTGGGTGGTTGATAAACTCACCCGGCGTCCAATAGTGGGATCCCACTCGTAGGGCTCAGTCTTGGTTAGCGTGTCCTCGTCAGGCGGGCAGTCGTCTGCTGGCTTGAGGTAACCAATCTTGCGGAACAGCGTCGCGCGGAACAGGTTCTTGCTGGCGAAGTTGAGGCCGCCGCAGTAGTGGAAGATTTTGATGCCGGGCAGTTCCTCCGCCTGCGTTGTAAATATTTTACTACCTAGGGGCTAATTCACGACTCAGAAATGTCTAATTCTTTCTGCAGTAGTACTCGAGCGCCGCATTTTCTAAAAGGAGCGCCGCCACTTTTAACAGAAGCGTCGCCATTTTTAAAAGTAGCGCTGCAATTTTTATAAAGTGCGCCACCATTTTAAAAAAGAAGCGCCGTCATTTTATAAGAAGCGCTGCTATTTTTAAAATAAGCACCGCCATTTTTAAAATAAACACAGCCATTTTAAAAAAGAGCACCAAGAAGACAAACCGATTTTTACATATTGTTATAAAAACAAAGACTTATTTGAATGATATTAAAATATGTCTTTCCGATGTAGATATATGAAATCGTGTTAAGATACAAGAAATGAAAAATCTAACAACAATTTAGTAAGAAATATGTTCCTGCAACATTAAACGACCTGGGGGGCAATCGCACTAACAAATCGCAGCTGAAACGAAACCAAATCGTTCCACTCAACCAATCCGAGAGCTAGAATATCACGTCGTCGAACAGATGACGTGATATTGTGGCGTTCGGATTGGTTAAGCCGAACGGTTCGGTTGCGTTTCGCTTGCGATTTATTAGTGCGATAGCCCTTCTGATGATCTAGTGGTGAAAGTATCGGTGTATAACAAGTAACAATAGGGCCATAATACAACATAAATTTAACAAGTTATCAGGGGAATAATTTGTACATTTATAATTTTAACCTATAAAATACTAGCTTTCTGCCCGCGGCTTCGCCTGCGTGGGTTTCGGGATTGGGTCTATAGAGGGTTAAGGGTCATAGCTTTTGCCCACGGCTACATACGCGTGGAAGTCGGTATATGGCGCGAAGGTTTTATCGCGTTTCCCGTGGGACTATATGTTTTTCTGCGATAAAAAATACCGCAAAGCCTTGCTCAAGAATCACTCCATCTATTGATGAAAACCGCATGAAAATCTGTGCAGTAGTTTTTGGACGAAGCCTTATCGCGCATCCCGTGGGATCTGTCGATTTTTCCGGGATAAAAAGTAGCCTATGTTACTCGGGGTTATTGTAGCTTTCAAAAGGTGAAAGAATTTTTGAAATCGGTCCAGTAGTTTCGGAGCCTATTCATTACAAACAAACAAACAAACAAATCTTTCCTCTTTATAATATTAGTATAGAAGATATATAAAATTAACGAAAAACTATAATTGCATATAAAAATCTACTTAAGGTATAAATTGACCTCCATCCATCTATTTGACAATGTCAAACTCATATGACATTGGATCATTTCACATGACATAATAATATATATACATGATGACATAATAATGAACACTAAATAAATACGTAATTTTATACCAAATCAAATATGAAATCGAAAAGTGTTATATAAATAGTAAGCGTTTATAACTTCACCCAATTATCATAGGACAGAATGGACTTCTCTGGCCCCAATCTCTGCGCTCTGGACCTTGTGAAGGTGTCAATTATGCTGCTTTTCCACATCCTACTCATGACTTCAGTTCAATTTTTCATTATGCTCGCACATCATAACCAGGAGTTGGATATGGCAAGCCGCGGTATGCTGATGTCGGAAAACTAGCGACTAGTGAATAAATATACAGAATGGAGCATACGTAAGCCAATAAGAATCAATATGACATTCAAAGTGAATCAAAATCTAAAATTGTAAATATCCAAACTAAAATTATTTCAGAGTACTTGTGATTCACGAAATCGGTAGGCTTGCTGTACTAATAATATATTTGGACCGGAAGGCAATTTCATTTGAAAAATGTAGATAACCACATAAATTAAAAATTCATTATCTCCTAACTTAATTATCGAAGACCTTAAGCCTAAGGACAATTGTATGGCTGCTTAGGAGAATCACGAGTCTATTATTTCGCTAGGGTTGTTATCAAAAATTAAAGGTAAATATAATGCCGATTAAATGTATTTGAATTATTACATTGGAATACAATAAGGACTTTCCAAAAACCTACCTGGCAACACCGTTAATAGTGTATAGCAATAATAAGTAAATATTGTTTGAGTACATAATTTTTGTTGTTAAGATTTAAAAAATTTCTGCGTGAAACGTAATCTAATTAATAATTTGTTTTTAATGACAACACTGAATTCGAGTGATTCAAAAATCTATAAAATTGTAAGCAGTAGAAAATATATTTCGCGCACGATTTGTATTCGTATTCGAATTACAAATTCACGTCTAATGATTCAAAAATACGTCTCCAGGAGAAAGGTGTTGTTCTCCGTTTTGCGGGGACTGATGGTCTTGCCCTCCACAGCCGTAGGCCCATCTATATCTATATTCTAATTAATTGAATATTTATGGCAATAAAGTATATTCAATATAGGCCTTTACAGGCGCTTTAATATTCTACTTATTTTTTTATATTTTACTCATTGTCTTTTAAGTATATTAATAACTAAAATATTAAATTCAAAGAACACAGAGCTTAAGAGCTACAAAACCTTATACACAAATCACAAACAAGTAAAAAAATTGGGACAGCCTTTTCAGGAAGAACAGACAAGAAACTTCGTCTGTAAGGCAGGATAGCAACATAAATTGTAAGATTATTACATACTTTTTCAAATAGAAAAATAGCTTTTTTGCTCATAGTTAATGCATGCCGTGGTAACCTTCAATTAAGATAGCACTTAGCATAGTTTTAAGTATTATAGTGTCCATGAACATTGTCTTAGTGTATGTCTTGTTGGTTGTTCTATATAAATAAAATAAAATAAAAATTGTTTTTAATGACAACACTGAATTCGAGTGATTCAAAAATCTATAAAATTGTAAGCAGTAGAAAATGATTTCGCGCACGATTTGTATTCGTATTCGAATTCCAAATTCACGTCTAATGATTTAAAAATACAAGAGGAACTTCCTTGGGAGGGTCCAGCAGGCAATTGTAACTTCTTCTCAGGTATATTATGACTTGCTACCGCTAGTGGCGTCACTGAACTTTTAAATAGTCAATGCAAACAATGTACTTACCGCGCGGTACCGCTTGGTGTCCAGGTATAGGTCGGTGTCCAGCACGCGACCAAGCAGGCACGTGTAGGGCTTCTGCGAGCGGCAGAACAGCGTGCCCACGCTGGCCAGCAAGCCAGCCGCCAGCCTGCGACAACGTATACCAAACCATTATTACGTGAGGGGCGTCCATAAATTACGTGAGGTGTTTTTTGAAATTTTCTGTCCCTCCTTCCCCCCTGGTGAGATGTCGTGAGATTTTATTTAACGCCCCCATCCCTCAATCTCACGTGAGATTTTTCAAAATGTATAAAGGCGTTAGATTGTTATTGTAAAAAGTAATAAATTGGATGGGGCTGTGCCGGGGTACACGGCCGTTAGTTTTAACGTGAAAAATTAATAATCACTACAACAAAAAAATAAAATATGTGTACTCAAACAATATTTACTTATTACTTTTACCTATTTACAAGCTTTACATTAACTAGAGTAAATTTTGTCACTGTCAACGTCACTTCAGCGTTGCATATTCTACTAGTAGAAATCAAAAACGAGTGGGTTGAACCACTCGTTGCACAACGCACGAAATGAAAGTTCAGAAATATTGAATTCGTATTCGTATACGAATTTCACGATTACGAATGCGAATTGGTTTTCTATTGTTTCGAAAATTCGTCTCCAGGAGACGTATTTTTGAATCATTGGACGTGAATTTGGAATTCGAATACGAATACAAATCGTGCGCAAAATTATTTTCTACTGCTTACAATTTTTTAGATTTTTGAATCACTCGAATTCAGTGTTGTAATTAAGGACAAATTCTTAATTAAATTCCGTTTCACGCAGAAAAATTCAAAACCACAACAACAAAAACAAAAATCCGTCGCTGACTCTCACGTGAAACGGATCACTGTCAAGGTCACGGCAGCGTTGGATATTCTACTAGTAGAAATCAAAAACGAGTGGGTTGAACCACTCGTTGCACAACGCACGAAATGAAAGTTCAGAAATAGTGAATTCGTATTCGTATACGAATTTCACGATTACGAATGCGAATTGGTTTTCTATTGTTTCGAAAATTCGTCTCCTGGAGACGTATTTTTGAATCATTGGACGTGAATTTGGAATTCGAATACGAATACAAATCGTGCGCAAAATTATTTTCTACTGCTTACAATTTTTTAGATTTTTGAATCACTCGAATTCAGTGTTGTCATTAGGGGCCATCCATAAATTACGTCACACGAATTTCGTGTTTTTTTGCCCCTCCCCCCGCCCTTGTCACAGCTAGTTACATTTGTGAGACTCCCTCCCCCTAGTGTGACGTCACAAATTTTGAAATTATAGAAATTATTGAATGATAAAAGCGGTTTCGAAATCAGTTTTATTTTCATTTTAATAAAATTAACATCAAATCAATTAACAAAACAAAAAACGATTACTTATATTAAATAAGTATATGGTCATTTCATGATTTTCTTATTATATTTTTCAAAATCACCTACTATAATCAATTAGAAAAATAGTACGTTTCGGGAGTACCCCTAGATTAATCAATAGATAGAAGAAGATACTATTCCTTTATTTATTTATGAGAGTATACAGACTTTACAATAAAAGTTAATATTTACAGCATTTTTCATACTAATAGTAATAATTTAAAGTATGTGTTTTAACAGTTAGCTTATTTGATTTAATAGATTTTGTAATGTGACGTCACGAAATTTAAGATCCCTCCCACCCCCTTGTCACACAATGTCACACTTCGTCAATCCCCTCCCTCCCCCTAACCGTGTGACGTAATTTATGGATGGCCCCTTAAGAACAAATTCTTAATTAAATTCCGTTTCACGCAAAAAAATTCAAAACCACAACAACAGAAACAAAAATCCGGCGATGTCCCACACGTGAAACGGATCACTGTCAAGGTCACGTCAGCGTTGGATATTCTACTAGTAGAAATCAAAAACGAGTGGGTTGAACCATTCGTTGCACAACGCACGACATGAAAATCCATAAATAGTGAATTCGGTACTAAAAAAATAATTTTGAATGTATTTGCGGAACCCTCGGTGCCCGAGACCGACAGTCAAGTGCGCGACTGGATTTTGCAATATACATATGTATTGGGATGTAATATATTTATCCTTTCATAGTCATAAGCTAGATTCACATATTTTTATGTAGTCTAGGAATTTCTAAAGAACGGTTTTGCGAAACATTATTTGATAACTTAGCAAGTGTAGAATAGGCTAGTTAACAAAATTTGGAAATTCGTTTCAAACTATAGTTTAGTATCTATTTTACCCCTAATATATATTATTTTTAGAAAAATAGGCCTTTTTCATAAGTATTTTGCTTTTTTAGAAATGAACTTATAATTGACTTCGAAAAAGGCGAAGACTGTCATGGCGTCTTGAATGACGTCACTCCTCGCGAAACAATCGAGTTTGTTTATGTCAGTCGACGAGATCATTATAATAAATAATGAATCCCTCTTATTATAAATACTGTATAGTGCCCCAATGTAAAAGCACAACGATAAAAACGCCAAACAAATTATTTATATACAAAATCTGTGTTTGCTGCGAAAAATTTCCCAAGCATAACGGCGTCAATTTTGGGCAAATTACTGTTGTTTGCTTTGGTAAATCCTGATTCCATGGCAAATGTCCGTATCTCTTAAGATTAAACTTAAAACGAACTGTATTAATTTAACAATAGTCTGTGAAAACAAAGTGTACCAAAATAACCTGTTCAGTGTTCACTGACAGCACAGATTAGATGGATGATGTACAGCTACACTACAACCGTGTATTTCCCGAGGCGTGACGTCACACTTCTCTGATTGGTGTTTAATGTCACGTGATTAAATAAGTAATTTTGCCGATTTTAATTTCCAAAAATATTAGTAATCTTATATTATTTTAATAAAAAAGTTGTTTTTTTGTTTACTACATATCATGATTAATCACTAGAAACTCTAAGCCATCCGATTAATTCTTAGTGGAAACAAGCCTATTCGTGTCTCACATTTCCTGTACCTAACTAAAGGGGAACTCACCCGATGTCAATGTTGACGCAGCAGGTGACCACGAAGGTGACCAGCCACACGATGGCGTCTAGCTTGCTCAGCTTCCAGAACCTGTGAACACTTTCTGTATTAAATCTTAAATTCTACTGCGTCGATGTTACTGGGGTATTTGAGGACACTAAAGTACACGTGACCACTTGCACAGTACACGATGGCGTAGCTTTTCGACATTCACAAGTGCTTGTAACAGCCCAGACTGAATAAATGATTTTGAATTTGAATTTGCTCTACCTAAGATCAGCAGCGAAGTGTCCAAACAGTTGCAATACTTCCCTCTCACCTTTCCTTAAGGAGATTAGAGATGATTTGGGGAAGAACCCTTCAGACTTTACATGATGGCCTTGTGATAGATTTTATGAAAATTCATGGCGTTAGATATTGAATGTTTATTTGGTTATGTTTTTTAAAGATCTTGTTTGATAAAAATATATCTCATAATTAAAATATTAATATTCATTTCAGCAAGACTACAAAACATTTGTAAAAAAAAATGTAGTGCTGAACAGCGGCGTTTTTTGCTTGACGTGATGCTGACTGTAGTTACGTCAGCACATTATATTATGTTTTTAAATTGATAATATAGTCTGTGTGCTCGATATTGAACTGACATTCGGTTTACAAAAACTGACAGATTTGGGCAGTTTAATGCACTGTTGTCTATGTATTTCAATATCGATAAGTTATATATGTATTATGTAAAAAAATAAAAACATTCTATGACCATGCTTTTGACAGTGATGATGCTGCTGACCATATAACACGACCGAAGCTGCTCGGATGAACATCGAAACAAGATATGATAAAGTTTTTATTGTGTGATATAGCTGCCATTTTGTTTTTTTTTTAATATTCTTTGTATTTTATATAGATTATTATTCTACCGTTAGATCGACAATGCGACAAGCTTGGATACTTATGTGTTACAGCGAGGTGGAAAGTACATTTCCTGGAAAGTTGTATACATGTTAGCGGCCCGTAATGACCGACCTCACTTCTGAACAACAAAGTGTATATTTTGGTATTAGACGTAAACAAATAGTTGTGGTTTCCTGTGCAGTACCTGGTTTTAATTCATTTAATAAGAAACACTCACGTGTAAGTTCAACTGAATTATGTATTTCTCTAAATATCTTTAGAACTCTGATAAAGGTACTCGCAAAGGTCTAATAAAAGTTATAATGTCACTTTTATCATTTAAATGTTCAAAATGCATAAGAATTGAATTTAGTGAAATAATAAATACATGAATTTGTCGTTTTTCTAACCAACATTTTATAGTGTTTGGTTATGGTTAAACATGTCTTAACAGTTGCTGGGCTTTGTTAGGCGGAGCTTCTTCACTAGCAGCCACTAGCTAGCTAGCTCCGCTGTTCCTTACTTCTCTTCATTATCAAATTTTCAATTTGTTTGTTTCTACAATATACATCCAGAAAGTGCCTTTTAATAAATTTAAAGTAGGTACACTTAAAAATATTCAAATGAAAAAAAAGGTACTATGAGAATGATTCTGTATTTAAATAAATATTTTTTTTTATCTATGATATGTTTTATGTGTGCATATGTAAATAAATGTATTTGTGTTATTTTTTGATTTTGAAAAGAAAAGATAAAAAGTTACACTTACAGAGTTTCTTGCCTGTTCTTATCTAAAAGTGTTTCCCAATTTTCTTATGAAACTCTTAATTTATTTGTGACCTTTTTTATATTTATTTAACGTCAAAAAGTGCCTGTAAAGGCATACGTTGAATAAAGATTAATTTGATTTAGATTATTTACACATGCACGTCATATGCACACTTTAGATTATTTTGATTTAGATAATTTACACATCCACGTCATATGCACACTTAGATTATTTTGTTTTAGATAATTTACACATGAACATCATATGCACATATAGATTATTTTGATTTAGATAATTTACACATGCACGTCATATGCACACTTAGATTATTTTGATTTAGATTATTTACACATGCTCGTCATATGCACACTTAGATTATTTTGATTTAGATAATTTACACATGCACGTCATATGCACACTTAGATTATTTTGATTTAGATAATTTACACATGCACGTCATATGCACACTTAGATTATTTTGATTTAGATTATTTACACATGCTCGTCATATGCACACTTAGATTATTTTGATTTAGATAATTTACACATGCACGTCATATGCACACTTAGATTATTTTGATTTATGACTATTATCAACCTAACGGCAGTAAATAGTATATATGTATATATATAGCCACGAGTAGGTTCTCTGTCAACATAGGCCGGTCCCACTTTGGGGAACCGTGCCTCTTCTAGTGTTTATGCCCTCTCCATGGGGCAGCGCTAACCGTACCTCTCCTGAGGTGCGGCTCTATCACTTCAAGCCAGTAGGGTCATTAAGACCAAAGACTCAGGCTGAGTTTAGTCGGTAGCAGTGATGGCCATTCCGACTGTTTTGTAATAATGAATAACACTGTTATGTTTTTTTCCTATATATATATATTGCTGTTTTGACAAATGTTGTTGAGTACGATTGTTATTGTTATTATAGCTAGCTTAGTTATTCTTAACAATGATATGGCTTACGACTGTCAGAATATTAGGCAGTAATTTAAATGATTTAAAACTAATTACCTAATCAATATAATTTTCTGGCGTATTTAAAAGTTCATTGATCTGTACATAATTTGTTATTTACATTCAATATTTACATTATTTACATTCAATGTTTACATTATTTACTTATTGCAACGAATAATTTAATTTGCATACGCGCGATCGCACAACAGCAAATAATGTGTGACTAAAAAAATGAACCAGCAACAGTTTACCTAATCGTTATTTCAAATCACACTGGAAATCAAAATGAGTTTAATTGTCATACGCGCGAAGGTACAAAATTGTGAATTTGGGATTAGTAAAATTACTACAAGAAATAAACAAATAAGAACTTTATTTAATTGTGACAAAGGTTAATATTGTAAGAATAAGCAGTCAGGCAACAGAGCGAGCGCCTACGCGTACACAACGGTTAGCTTTCTCTCGCTCACACTTGCAGCTTGTAGCACAGTCGTGCTCGCTCGCTCCGTGCCGCACACACGCAAGCGGCAACAACAACAATGCGACTACGCGATCATTTTGTCAACACCAACAGCAGGATAACAGTATAAGCCGTTGTTAAATAACGTGTTATTTGTTACGGGAAAATAATTAATTATATTATCTGTTATTGAAATAATGACCATTACTAGTCGGTAGGTCTGTTGGGTCGAGACGCCTCGATTCGCCAGGAGTCCGACATAATCACCGCAGCACTTGCCGTGGCGGTGTCCAATCCATGAGGATAGGGTAGACGACTACAATTGAGTATGGCCATTTTTAAACTATAATTATCTGATTTGAGTAATTTATATCTAATGAAAGTATGTCAATATAGAAATTTCAGTTTAATTATTAATTTATGCTGTTTTTAGATTTCTAAAAAATTAGCAATTATTATTTACTTACGTAATTCTAATGAAATAAACACATTTCTAGCATTCTCACATTAAATGTAACATTTTTTTATATAGAAAGTATACCTATAAACGTACAAATAACAAAGTTATTTTAAAATTTGTTTCTACGCTCATACAAATTAGGCGAGTTTACTGAGTTATGACGTCACGATTGCAGTGTTATTAGTATGGAACGTTTTTCAGCGACCCGCGACAGCGCCGCAAATATGGCGATGTATCTTCAAATTAATAGGTGCAGGTGTACTGTTGGTTCGACAATACTTCTCACTTAAAATAGTACTCTTATTATATATAGATATAGAATTTAAAAAGGTACTGACTTGGCGAGGTCGGCAGTCTGCATGAACATGCCCTTCAGCGAGACGACGATGATGCTGGCCAGCACGCAGCGCGGCAGCAGCTCGAAGAAGGGCCCCACCCACAGCAGCACCAGCAGCACCAGCACCGCGCTCACGCACGACGTCAGGCCCGTCTTGCTGCCGGCCTGGGAATGGTGGTGGAAGTACAGGTGGAGCTCCACCTTACTTATATGCTCAATGCCTTCACTTTATATTAAAACTGCCCGCGGCTTCGCCAAATTCAAATTCAAATTCATTTATTCAGTCTAGGCTGTTACAAGCACTTGTGAAAGTCGAAAAGCTACGCCATCGGTTCGCAAATCTACGGCGGGAGACCTTGTACTGAGAAGAACCGGCAAGAAACTCAGCAAGGGCTGTTTTTTTCCCTGTATTAAATATATACAGAGTCGTCAATTTAGAAAATATGGATAATTCCTTCAATATGGATAATTCATGAAGTCACTTTCCATTACATAATATAGGAAATACAACTTCAAATACACACACTTCAAATAGCAGACCCTTCCGGCAGAAAAAAAGGTTGGCGTGATTTTTTCCTAAAAGCCAATGAAAATTATCGAATACATTAAAAAAGAAAATATCCGCAATGACGGTAAAACATTTTTTCATCCTTACTAATATTATAAATCGGAAAGTGAGTTTGTTAATTTGTTTGTTCCGCTTTTACATCGTAACTACTGAACCGATTGCTTTGAAATTTTGCAGACGTAAAGATAAAAGTCCGGATTAAATAATAGGATACTTTTTATACCGGAAAAATCGACAGATCCCACGGGATGCGCAATAAAGGCTTCGCTCAAAAATTTTATGAGAAAGTGTTAAAATCTATCGCAATTCGTATAAACTGGCCGTGTTCCGCAAACAAATTTGATATGTCGTTGAAGTCTATAATTGGTCTATATGTGGTTTATATTTCTATTCTATACTAATATATAAAGCTGAAGAGTTTGTTTGTTTGTTTGTTTGAACGCGCTAATCTCCGAAACTACTGGTGCGATTTGAATAATTCTTTTTTTGTTGGATAGTCCATTTATCGAGGAAGGCTATAGGCTAAATAACATTACGCTATGACCAATAGGAGCAAAGACAGAGCGGTAAATGTGTAAAAAACGGGGAAAATTATTCATTTTTGAAGGCTTTCTTTGCGTGCGCTGCGAAAACGGTTCAAGATACACAAAAAATATGTATGAAAGAATTATTCCTCTATACATGATCTAAAAAAAAGTCCGCGACGGCATATGTCTATCTTTTAAGGTTTAGTCACAATGGCCGTTTTTATGGTACCAAATTTGGATATGTCGCGTTGTCAAGATCGGGTAACAGCTGAGGTGCGCAAAATAACTATTCCACGCGGACGAAGTCGCGGGCACAGCTAGTTTATTATATTAAAATACTAGCTGTGCCAGCGACTTCGTCCGCGTGGAATAGTTATTTTGAGCATCATATTTATTTTTGCAAACAACCACCTCAGCTGTTACCCGATCTTGACAACGCGACATATCCAAATTTGATCACCACAAAAACGATTCTAGTGAGTTAACATTAAAAGATAGACATATACTGTCGCGGACATTTTTTTTAGATCATTTTAAGAGGAATAATTCTTTCATACATATTTTTTGGTATCTAGAGCCGTTTTCGCAGCGCACGCAACGGAAGCCCTCAAAGATGAATAATTTTCACTGTTTTTCCATATTTTCCATTATTTCTTCGCTCAAACAAATTAACAAACTCACTTTCCGATTTATAATATTAGTAAGGATGAAAAAATGTTTTACCGTAATTGCGGATATTATTTTTTTTAATGTATTCGATAATTTTCATTGGCTTTTAGGAAAAAATCACGCCAACCACTTTTTTCTGCCGGAAGGGTCTGGCATACCTATTTGAAGTGTGTGATAAGAGCTAAAATTCTCCATCATGCCGGAAACTATATTTTTTTATTTTATTTATTTTTATGTAATTTTTAAAAATATCTCGGCATGCGCGCTATTAATATCCGCGATGACGGTAAAAAAATTCTTCATTTTTTTATATATTTTTTTTAACATTGTTTCGGCAATAGGAATCCACGCATACCGAGCTTAATTTATTCCTATACTTATGTACTATTTATTTAAATAAATATTTTTTAATTCCGCTATGACGGGACATTCAGTGTTACCGGCTCCTGGATCATTAAGTTCGCTTTTTATTATGGGGCATAATACATACTATACTATTATGTAACACAAATGACAAAATACATTGATATCGTCATTTGACACTTTTTCGTCTCAAAATCAAGTAGTGAATTTTAAATCGCTCACAGTGACAATCATTTTCACTTGTCATTTGTTACATTACGCAATAAGCACGCAGAGATATATCACCCTTCACACAATGGGCAACACATTGAGATTATAACGATACTATCATAAGAAATATTAAAATTCTTCTCAAATGCGAGTAGAATTTGCCGAATTCAGATCAAAAGTGTAAAAGGTAATGTTGAGCGCAGTCCAATTTTGTCAGCGTTCGTGTACACTTTTTTTATATTTTTTTAACATTGTTTCTTCTTCTTATGTACTATTTATTTAAATAAATAATTTTTAATTCCGCTATGACGGGACATTCAGTGTTACCGACTCCTGGATCAATAAGTTCGCTTTTTATTATGGAGCATAATAAAAAGCGAACTTAATGATCTATACATAATACATACTATACTATTATGTAACACAAATGACAAGCGAACATAATCATAACCTTAATTGATTCGAAATACATTGATATCGTCACTTGACACTTTTTCGTCTTAAAATCAAGCAGTGAATTTTAAATCGCTCACAGTGACAATCATTTTGACTTGTCATTTGTTACATTACGCAATATATATCACCCTTCACACAATAGGCAACACATTGGGATTATAACGATACTATCATAAGAAATATTAAAATTCTTCTCAAATGCGAGTAGAATTTGCCGAATTCAGATCAAAAGTGTAAAAGGTAATGTTGAGCGCAGTCCAAATTTTGTCAGCGTTCGTGTACACTACCTTATATGATTTTATATCTCGACATATAATATAATAGTCAAATATGCAGTTAGATAGCGCATGGATAGGTTCTAGAAATAATTAAAAGTTATGTAAGAGTTAAATGAGGACTCCTTAGAGAAGCGAGGAAATTGAATTTAAACTAGAGCCCTGATTCCAACGAGGAGTTCAAGTCGTCCAAAACTAGTTGCCTTGGCCATTTATATCATCTAATAGCAATTAAATCTAGACATAAGTCAGTCAGAGATATGTAAGGACCGTAGCAAGTGGAAAGACGTAATCTCTGCCTACCCCCGTGGGAAAAAGGCGTGAGTGTATGTATGTATGTATGTATAAGTCAGGCAAATTACCTGATATTGTATGTAGGACCTCGACAAGCTGGCACACATCGGGGCGCAACAGAAGAAAGCACCTACCACGTTGCTTGAACCCTGTGCACGAGAATACATGTTATAGACGATAGACAATTTATAAAAAAAAGTATATACAGTGTGTTAGGGATCGGACTTCCGATACTTTACCAACGTGTTGTATGTTAAGTTTTATCGACAAAAACCTATACAAATGGGGGTCGCATCCCTCACCCCTATGAATGAGAGCTATTTTAAAATTTTATTTCTCGTATTTTAAGGAGTTTGTTAAATCTTGCTGTTTTACGATTTTATTTGGTCTACATACACAAAATTGGCCTTATTTCAAAGTTAATGAGCTGTGCTAGCATTCAACAATAAATTTGTTGAGAAATTCTTTACAATAATAAACAAAATCCTTTGATTTAGACGGAAAACTGGATAAAATTATCTATTTTTTTTTAGTTATTGGGCTCTACCTATAATTCCGGGCCCTTGACATATCATTTTTTTTTGTTTTAATTTATTGGCAATGAGTTGAGCTTATAAATAAACTACTACTAATAAATAAAATAAGTACCGCTAAACAGGCAAATAGTTAAGAAACGGGTCTAACAAAACAAGTCAAAATTGACAAAAAAAGTGTGAGAGAGAGAGGTACTTTTACGATTAGAAGGTGTAAGTGAGACAAAACACAACAGATGGTGCCTTTGTGTATTTGTTTTTCATTGACAATCAGTTATCCCTCGCCCCGCGTTGTGAAAACTACACCATCGCTCTATCACTCGTACATTCTTTAATTTGATCGCGCGTTATGTCTTATTCAGCTGAAGAAATAGCAGACATACATTTTGTATAGTCCGTTTCCTAACACACTGTATAAAAAAAATGCTTCTCACCAAAGCCAGTAACTCCTGGTTGGCATCGATCTCGTACTTGTCTTTAGATGCGAAGATAAGTGCCATGGACATGGAGATGGTGTAGGTCACCATGGTGATGGTGAACGCGTCGATGGCCACTGACGGTAACAACTCCATCGGTGGCACTTGGGGCACCGGCAATCTGAGGAGCCGACATGAGGAGATTAATAAGATTGGGTACTGTCAATCACGGCTACACTTACATAAATAAATTGACGAGATGAAGTGAGAGATGACGAAACTGATATGGTAGAGCGAAGAGAGAGCATTTAACTGGATATGACCAAGTTTGATGCTGAACTGTTCCTGTCACTTCTCAAAGCGGAACACCAACACGATAGGCATTTACTTACTCACCCGGAGGAAATGGAGCAGAATATTTTGATGCTCACACAATGTCTGATTAACCCTTAGGCTAGTTAGGCTGCAGCCTAGGGCGCGAGGATCGGGGGGCGGACAATTTTGAAATTTAAAAAAACGCGCGTAAATCCTTGACTCGAATCGGTTCTTCTTAGGCTGACCGTAACACACCTGGCGGGGCGCGTTCTTACAATTAGCCTAGGGCGGTCAGAACTCTCGATCAGTCGCTGTCCTCACGTACACCCTTCGCGTTCAGAAGCATGAGATAGGCCGACGGTGCTTAACTCTTCCTATCGCAATAGCTTGACTTGTAGAAAGAGAAGATTAACCTGGAGGCTTACTCTGGAAATCAGTTTCAATTTCAATCCAATTCCAATAGGCTTGTTGCCTAAATTTCAATAGTTAGATACTAATATACCTTGATGCCTATTCTATACAAAATAATTATTATTTTTGAAAAAAAATGCTTATTTATAAGAATAATTTTGCATTTATTTAAATATTTGACATTAGTCATCAAAAACGCTCATGACTGCCATGGCGTCTTGAATGACGTCACGCCGTGCAAAACACAGCTGTTTTAGTATCGGAATATTCGGTATTGTGAAGTTATTTTAATAAAAAATGGATTCATCGTATTACAAGTACTGCATAGTGCCCCAGTGTACAAGCACAAGTATAAAAACACCAAAAAAATTATTTATATACGTGCCAAACAATCAGCAGATACGTAAAAAGTGGCTGACACTCGCGAGAAGGAATGATGCCCATTCTTTTTCGCACTTCCACAAGACACTTGGGAATGACATTTTGACTTTGACGTTTCGCACGGCGTGACGTAACACTTTTTAATTGGTGTTTGCTGTCACGTGACTTATGGCTTATTTTGTGCAACTTTATTTTATAAAAATATAAATAATCAAAAGTTATTATTTTATAAAACTTTGTTTTTTCATAATTAAATGATCATCTGAATAGTTATGCAACCTAATGCATCAGATTTGTTCATAGTGGATACAAGCCTATTCGATCCAGTTTCAATCCCGATTCTACGAAATTTAGAACTCTTGAACACAATCTACTTTGAAATCGTGTATCGGCAAATAGATTGGGTGACCAGACAAAAAAAAAAAAGAGTGCTACCAAAAACAAAATAACCGAAAATACATAACAGTTTAATGAGTTTAGCATTCTAATATTGATTTAAATGTTAATGTGAAGTGTAATTATAATTTTGCTGATTGAAAATGTACATTTAACGATAATTTCGTAATTTTCGTAAAATATTGTACTAACCTTGTAAACGGTAGTTATATCACTACGACGAGTAGGCTGCTACATTAAAATATCTAATTCTCTTTGTATAACGGTAAATAATTGTTTATCTACGCGATAACTTTTAAATTCGTCGTAACTCATATCAAACGCTTTATTTGCATATCTCGCCATTCTTCTCAAATTTCGCATCCAGACTATGCGCGTTGTCTAAAATATTGTAAATCACACCTAAATGTACCATTATTCGCAGTAAAAAGTTAATAAATAATTAACAATATCACACTCGATTTCCAAAAATTTAGCATTTTGTAACCGTATATAGTCGACCGTAAACACGAATCCAAATTCGATACGTAAATGTCAAAATGGCGACAAGAGTACCATAAAATGTCAAAGTCGATTTGATTTAGTTAGTCGAAAAGATTTGGTGCTAGTGTAGCATTCAAGAGTGCCAAATGACGAAATTTCGATCCCAATTTCAAATTGCGATCGAAATCGAGTGTCAAGAGTAAGCACACTGGTAAGAATAGAGGCAACTGGCTTTACGCTGAACTGGTTTTTGTAATCTTCAGAAGCAGAAGATTAACTACTAAAAATCCTTGTTGTACCTATCGAAACTGTCTCATATATGGAAAGACTGTCGGGGTGGAAATGGAGTCCTGGAGGTCTTGTTATCATTAGAAGCAGGTAATCAACTGAGATAGCCCTTAGCTCAGTGATTCTCAACCACTGTGCCGCGGCACTTTTGTGTGTTGCCAAATTTCAAAAGTGTGCCGCCAATTTTTACAAATATATAATAATTTTAATATTATTAAATTATATCATTTAAAAAGAAAAATATTTTTAAGACAACATTAGAGGAGAGAATTATTCATTATTTCCCAAAATTAGATATTAAGAAATTTCATTGGGTTCGTAATCCATTTCTCACAACGGTTACTTCTGTATTTGACTTAACTTTGAATGAAGAGGAAGAATTCATTTTATTTATTTATTTATTAATAGGGTCACCAACATAAGTAACAGTAAACATAAATCTTTGTTAACAGTGAAAATGTTGGTCTTCAGCCAACTGCACTTACAATTATAGGTAACCACAGCATGCAAATATACATAAATAATTTCCTAAAGGTAACATAGAAAAAAAAAAACGCTAAAGAAAGTATACAGAAAATTATAAGAAATAATAATATATGCTTAAAATTAGGAGGTGTCAATGTCAATAGATTTCAAGAGTCTCATAAATTTAGGAAGACTATGGAAGTTTATGTCTAGTTCAGGCAATTTCTTGGTATAACTGTTGTAAAGACGAGCCAAACGGACAACTGGTGAATTGCAACCCATTCTAGTTCTACAGAATTTTTTTCTTAATAGACTACACGGATATCTTGGTATTCTAGCAGGAACATTAATGGAGAAGTGACTGAGAAGTTCAGGACTGTCAATGCCGTTATTCAAAGTTTTATGCAAAAATGCCATATCTAGTAGGTTACGCCGCATAGAAAGTGTGTCTAGATGAAAATGTTTGAGTTTATCTTTGTAGGACGTTAAAAGCCTGGGTGCTCTAAAGCGATAACACATACCTCGAATCAATTTTTTTTGGACTCTCTCTATTCTATTTATGTGGACTGACTCCAGACTATACTGCAATATTCGAGCTTACTCCTTATGTAACTGTTATAAAGCAGAATTAGAGATTTAATTTTGTTTTCCAATAATTGAGATTTAATTTTAAAACATTCAGAAGGATCAATTAATTCATTTTGGATTAACATCAGTTGCGATTATCCAATGACAGCCAAAAAAGCTTTAAACATATTATTACAAATTCCCACATCTTATTTGTGTGAATTCGAATTTTCAGCATTAGCCAACATTAAAACTAAAAAAATATCAAGTTTGTCAAATGTAGAAGACAATATGAGAGTAGCATTGTCATTTTTACGACCAAATATAAATGAAATTATCAAAAAACATAAAGCTCAAATTTAGCATTAAAAATATTTTTATTATTAGCTTGTAATTAATTCCTTAATAAACGTTTAGTTATTATTGTAGTATATATTAGTTTATTTCGTATATTTAAAATTTTTGTCATAAACTATTTTTTATCTTCTTTTTGCCGCCAAATTTTGAAATCGTTAAATATGTGCTGCAACAAAAAAAAAGGTTGAGAATCACTGCCTTAGCTCCTCCTAACAAAACCTGTTTTGTGGGATGAAAAGACTTAACTAATCGGAATGGAGGTGACCATCTTAGTGGTGACAGAAGCACATGGCCAAACATGATAGCTTTTTGCTCTTCATATCCTATTGACTATTCTGTAACGCAAGACCAGGTGGGAAGCCAACTAGAAGCAAGACACCGACGACCCTGATTACTCCTTCTTACTCTTCCTAACTTATCACAACTCATCCGATACATCAATGGAGTCTCACCAGACAACCAACCAGACCCTTATTGTTACTTGAGACTCACCCTGTAGGTATGGTGCCGACCAGTTTGATGCCGAACTGCTCCTGTAGTCCCCAGAAGCGTGAGACTAGCGTACCGGCCACGATGGCTAGCAGTTCTATGGGAACTGGCACCCGGCTGCGCTTGCTTACCCACGGCTATGAAACAGAGGCAGGAAATAAGAAGTCAAAAAATCAAAATCAAAATAATCTTTATTCAACGTGTCAGTGTCAAAATAAACAAAAAAAAGCTTAAAAAACAAAAACCTTGTCCGTGTGTATGAACAAGGAAAAAAAAATTACTACACCTGTTCGGAAATTAGGAGAGCCTTCTCGAGAAGAACAGGCAAGAAACTCTGAAGGTCTATTTTTTATCTCCTCTTTTCAATGTTATTAATTATAATAATACAATATAATATAAGATACAATCATACCTAATACGATTACAGTCGTATGTATGTTTACATACACATATAAAATAATACAATATTATAAATAATGTTGTTACCAAACATGGCTCTATGAATAGTGTCCTTATTCCCAAATAGTGTGGTCATTTATATAGTCACTTACTTTATAATAACCTTTACTCATGAGTGTCTTTTTGATATGGATTTTAAATTTATATAAAGGCAAATCAATGACACTTTGCGGAAGCTTGTTAAACATAGATATATATTTCCCCAAGAACAACTAGTTTTATGGAGTCTGAACATTGGAACGGCAAGTTTATTTTTGTTTCTAGTATTCACATTACGTAGATCACTGTTTTTATTGAATTAATTATAGTTTCTATATACAAAAACTAAATTATCATATATAAATTTACTAGCTAAAGTTAAAATATTAATGTGTATGTAATATATGTTAATGTGTAAAAGTGTATGAGACGAAGAATCTGGGTATTTGTATGGATAGCCTTTTACGTTTTGATACTCATATACTTGACCTAGTCAGATCCTGTTTTTATCGTTTGAAGGTTTTGTACAATATTAGGAACCTCCTTAGTGAAAAAGTTCGAATAATACTCTGCGAATCATTAATATTGTTACGCCGGTGGCTTAGTAAAACTTCAAAAGTGATTTTCTGTGACTTAGAAACGTTTTCAGCAGGCTGAAACGTCGTTTCAGGCCGTTTCAGAAGTAGCTCTTTCACATACTAAAAAAAATCTAAATTACACCCAAGTTACAGTAGTTTTCAGGCGCCTGAAACATGTTTTCAGTACGTTTCAGGCTACCCTCTATCCAACGCCGCAATAACCTGAAAACCCGTTTTCAGGCGTTTTCAGGACCCCTTATGAGCCATTAAGCCTACTTCAGTAAAAGGACATAAATTTCAATAGGAGTGAAAGAGATAGCAATAGTAGAAAGAGACAGATATAGTTGGAACATTCGAGAAGTATTAGAATGAGAAAACATCATTAGAAAGAGATAGACAAACTCAGAATATTCGAGAAAGATAGTACGGGAATATTCGAGTATTGTGTGACAAGGATAGCACAAGGAGGAGACAGTTATACTCGAAAGGTCTCGAACGCGCGACGTCATTCCTACGCGCTTATGTATTGGACTACACATTCGAGTGTGACCGCGAATGTTCTGGCAAAAGTGGCAAGTACCTTAGGGGACTATATAAGGCTGTGTGCGGCCGCCGGGAGGGGTATTGTTTTGCGATACAGTGCGAAAACATCTAAGAAGTGATATTGGAGAACTAAGAAGTGACTTTCAGTGAAGTGATTAGTGACTGTTAGTGTGGTAATTAATAAAAGTTCAGTGTTTTGGTAGACCGCCGTTTGATTTACTGACCCCAGCTCGTAACAATATTATCTAAACTTAATTATGGAAACTTGGTATATGGTCCACGTCTGCAGTCGAAAGCTCGTCGTCTTATTCAACGAGTACAAAATGCATGTTATCGGTTTTGCTTCAGGGTGCCTCCTAGAACATTTCTCCATATTCAAAAGAGGCTTCTATGTTAAATATGAGCTCTAGGAGACATCTGTACCTTGCTTGCTTGGTGTTTGATGTTTTGAAATACCGAAAGCCGATATACCTCTTCTCGAAACTTAAAATATCTCCTTTTCATGAAAGATACGGTACCAGAGCATGTAGATCTTTTGGAAAGTCATTCTCACAAAACTGTGGCTTTTACTGGCAGATTTCGCTACCTAGCAACTAAATGTTGGAATAACATACCTCCCCCTTTGCGACAACTGACATCTAAATTTTCATTTGAAAAACACTTTAAATTATTTCTTCTTCAAAAACAACGTATAGGGATTCCAAAGAGGTACTCGGTGGCGGATTTTGCCATTTTAACAGTCTCTATACTTTTAACTTCTGGAGAATGACTAAATGACTTGACTAGTGTGCACTTGAAATATTATTAAAATTTACGACAGCCAACATTGATCACCTATATCATCATCATCATGATATTATAGTTTATGTACCCAGTATTTTGAATGTTATTTATATATTTTTTTTCTAATCTTCTATATGTTTTCAATTTGTATTTTATTTATGGGCTTGTGTTTTGATTTTATATGTATATATATATTTGTATACACGTGCATATTTATATTTATATAGATAAATTGTGTTTTATTGTATGTAAAATTCGAGAATGATTGACAAACACAAAACCCTCAGGTTGTAGCAGAACATCAGCTTTGCTCATATCCTTTTGTGAGCAATTTTAATCACTGAGCTACGACCCTTTTACACTTCTACAGCACACACAGCTCTTAGTTTGTACTGGATTTTTTGTTTTAATAATATGTTATTTTGTTTCTTTTCCTCTTATTACAAAAACATTCCAAGAACCAGGTTTAAACCATAACCAGGTATAACTACTAAGTCTAGGTTTAATCGGTATCACAGACTAGTAAGTAACCAAATCGGTATAAAAGTTAAACCTCGGACTAAATGCACCTGCCTTAAACCTTTGCTTCAAACGGCACCCCCGTTAAATTCTTGAATCATCAAGACTTCCAGATCTTCTAAATCTATGACATCAATTGCGTTCACGTCCATCTTTAACGATTTATTTAATTTATCACTAAAAAGATTGCTGTGATATCATAATACTTGCTGAATTTTGAGGTTAGTACCAAAGATAAACTAGGGGTCACAGAGGTGCTGGCGGAGTGCCCCGCGTGGGCCTCCGAGCGCCGAGTCTTGGTCGCAGAGATCGGGCGAGATCTGTCTCCGCCGGCATTGATTGCGGCAATGCTGGGACGGACGAGGAGGTTGGAGGGCTGTGGCCTCCTGCTGTCAAGCAGTGATGCTCCAGAAGGAGGCCGCCGAGCTGGGTCGGTGGATGGCCGATCCCGCTCGAAGGAGGCGGCGCCGGGCTCGGTAGCACAGCTGCGGCGCTGCCGGATCATCGGCGGATCATCGGCGGACACGGCGACCCGGGAGGGACCACGCCCCTTCCGTGGCCGGGGGGCGTGTCGTCGGTGGAAGGAGACCGGGGGAGGTGGTAGCCTCCCCGAGGAGGGCTCCCCTCTTGGCAGGGGAGCGAGGCTGGGGGTTCCGGAGATGGCTTGGTGTTCCCGGGGGCTCTCCCTACATGCCTGAGGAAGGCATCCCTGAGGTTTTTAGTGGGTAGGCCTCCCCTTCTGGGGAGGAGAGCCCCACATAACCCGGCTCGCCATAGCCGGGGTATGCAATTTAATGCATTTTCCTCAGGGAAAAAAAAAAAAGGGTCACAGAGGTTTAACTTTAGTACCATAGATGATCCGTGGACTAACGATAGTCTTCGTTTTGTAATACAATTTATTCGTGTTCATGGTTTAAACCTAGCCTAACTAACCTGGTACTAACTATATTTAGTCCACGTTTTGGAATAAGGGGGTTTGTGTTCCTTTATTTGTGTGTGATGAAGACGTTTTCGTAAATAAAATTTTTATCTATCTATCTAAATAAGCTTTGTTACCCTTGAGCAGCTCGTTATTCAGGGCTATGATGATGCACGAGATGATGGAGATGACGACAGCAGCTACATTCAGGTTCATGATGTTCTTGCAGATCTCCACCAAGGTCTGTGAATCAGAAATGTGGAGAATGTCAATAAGCGTTTTGTCGCATTGCACGGATTATACCGCACATTAAGTAGGTCACGGCGTCAGCATTTTTCTCTCTCGCTACGATCCTGGCACACTTCTCTTGCTTCGTCCACTTTCATGAGCGTCGTCATGCATGCTCGTCGGCTGCGAGTACTCTTGACCCGGCCTTTCTTTAGGACATCTTCGATTTGATCGAGATATGCATGCTCAAGACGCGAACATTGGTCCTTCGAGCCGGATTTGAACCGGCGACCTATGGATTTTGAGACGCTATATTTGCGATGTAAATAGAAGAATAGGCTCGACGCACAAAGTCAATTTCACATTTAGTCAACTTATAATGAGCGTTTATGCAAGAAAGTTTAAAAATTTGCAGACCTCTCACTGGTTGGTTTTTTATATTATTTTATTTTTGTATTTGGGAAACATCAAACCATTCTGCAACTAACTACACAAACATTAAGATTACAACTTAAAACTAAATCATAGTCATGGTCGAAAGATACAACTTGTTCATTAAACGATCAACATTATTATATTTTCAACTAGCTGACCCGGTGAACTTCGTACCGCCTAATTATTGGAGGCATATGGGTTAAGGGCAAAAAGGGTTTTTCTCGATTTCCGGAAAAAGTAAAAGTCCTATTGAAAAAATCAAATGGCAAAGTTGTAGGTAATAAAAACATCTAAAACCTTTGCAATTTACACTTTTTACACATAACATCAAAGTTCGTATAATACTGTATTTTTTTTCGCTTTTTATTATTTTTAAAGGCTTATAACCTGGTCTATATGGATAAAACAATGGAACGTTCGGATACACGGGTTCTTTTTTACATGAGATGACAAAACAATATAATAAAAATATTTTTGAGAGTTAGTAACACTGTAAGGTTGGCACCCATCAAATATGTCAACACATTAATTATTTTTATATTTTGAAATTTAAATACACGATGTTATAAGCAAAGTTGATATTATGTTGTCGATTCAAAAGTCTTGTTTTAATGCGTTCTTCAATTCGAGTGGAACTGAGAGTACAAATACCGTCAAATGTTTGACAGAAAGTAAGTGATCAACTTTTAATGGGAAAATGAAATTGTCGTCTTACTCTATCTTACTCGCAATTTTTCCTTATTTGCTCATCGTTTAGACCTACCCTGGACTACGACAAACATTTTAAAACAAAATCAGCTCAATCGGCCCAGCCGTTCTCGAGTTTTAAGCAGACTAACAAACAACAATTCATTTTTATTTATAGAGATTATACACATTACAAGAGTTATTCGTTCTAAAAAATGGTTCATGATAAACTACTTTAGAACAAATCAATCAATCATTTACTAGCTATAAATAGGGTTATATTAAGGCCTTAAACATATGTATAAGTATGTATGTATATAAGTTCTAACCTATTTACCTGATGAACAATATCAGCATGCAAATGTACAACTTTATTTTATTGTACAAATGTAAGAGTTTGTGTATCTAGGATCTATGTATGTACAGAGATGCAGATGTAAGTATGAGAGTCTGATATTGAAAGAAGAGTAATGACAGCAAACAAATTGAATTGTGCTATTAATAGCTTCATTGGCAGTCAGTCTATGAACTGTATATAACACTTGAAAGTAACCGCTTCGTGATTAGGGTTTCTCAATTCTCGAGCTTTTTTATTTCTCGGAGCACGAGAATTCTCGACCAGTATTTTCGAGAATTTCGGGTTTTTGTTGAGATATATGGAAATTTTTAAAAATATGTGTGTTTTAACAATAAAAACTATGCTTTTTTAATGCAATATTCAACAACATTTATCAATCAACATCATTTATTATTAGTTTCAATTGACTTTAACTTAAGTAAGTATATACATATTTTTATTAAACGAAATAAAATCTAGCGAGATCGTTTGTCATTATTTCTACACACAATTTTAGGACGAAATAGTCTCAATCTTTGGGAAAAAAATAAATATCTTCTAAAAACACATACAACAATACCATCATGTCACCACAATATAATTTAGTACCTTACATTACATACTATACAATTTATTTTAGTCTCTGTCTGTACTACAAACTTTTCTATTAAAATGTATAAAAGAAACGACAATTTTTGAATTAGGTATAAAGATCAAACAATCAGCAATAAGGTACAGGTAATTATTTTTAGTCCAACTTTTCAATATAAATTTTCAATATTTTGTTATATATAGACTTTTTTGTTACGTAAGTATACTTAAGAATCTAATAAATAATTAATAATCAGACTAATTATAATCGCAAGGAAACTGCTTCAAAGCTAGCCCACTAGTATATTTATTATTTAGGAAATAAGCTTTCAAAAATACGAGGGCATTTAAAGCATTATCTGATAGTTGGTTTCGTTTAAAGTTTTAAAAAAATTTTTTGACTTAATTTCTCGATTTCTCGACCACTTTTTCTTGTCTCGAAGTAAGGCAAAATTTCTCGGGAATTCTCGATTCGAGAATTCTCGCAGAGAAACTCTATTCGTGATAATATATACTCACAAACACTTTATTGCAGCGGTCATACTCTTATGCAGGTTGAAACTGAAGAGATACTGGAACTGTGTCTAACACCGGAAGTGACAGCAACGGCGAAGCGATGCCAGCGCCAATTACTTACAAGAACCACTTTGTAGTTGCTGGGCAGCTTGGGCAGTTTGATGCCGAAGAGGTCCTTGAGCTGCGAGGCCAGTACATGGAAGGAGGCAGCGGTAGTGAAACCCGACACCAGAGGCTCCGATAGCAGCGTCGATACTGCACCCAGACGCAGCATCCACATCAAGACCTGCGGAAGACAGCAATTGAGATGCGCGGAAGATTGGTATTCGGTCATTGCGGACTGCAGCTTTTTCATGCAGTCACTCCGTGTTGTGAATAATCGAATTCGAATCGAAGTTCAAATAGTTATTTATGCAATTGTTGTATAATCAGGGGTATTAAAACACGAATGTGGGTTTTTGTTTTGTTTTTCATGTGATACTATTATCAGAGTCATGTCATGTGATAGTAGTATCACATGAGTGTTTTAATACCTTTTTTTTCCCCCTGAGGAAAATGCATTAAATTGCATACCCCGGCTATGGCGAGCCGGCGGTTATATGGGGCTCTCCTCCCCAGAAGGGGGAGGCCTACCCACTAAAAACCTCAGGGATAGCCTTCCTCAGGCATGTAGGGAGCCCCCGGGAACATCAAGCCACTTCCGGGAACCCCCAGCCTTCGCTCCCCGCCGATACAGGGGAGCCCTCCTCGGGGAGGCTCACTACCTCCCCCGGTCTCCTCCACCGACGACGCCCCCCGGCCACGGAAGGGGCGTGGTCCATCACGGGTCGCCGTAGCGGTCGCGACTTCCTCGCGCCCGCCGGCGACCCGGGGGAGTGTTTTAATACCTAATTATAACATTTGCATACAAGACTTTATCTACAATCATGATGTGAATCCTCTATATTATAATAATTCTCTATAATATTCGAGTGAAAAATGGCGGAAAAGAACACGATAAGACGAGAATCCGAAATTACGGTCTACAATTAATTGTTCTTTTTTCAAAATTTTAGCGATCTAGTGGTGAAAATGTCATTGCATGAGAATGTTCTTTTTTTGAAATTCATAATATCACGCGTTTGGATGATATAATGATCATAATATCATTGAGTGTTTTAATGTTGACGATAAGCTAATTGTTATAGATATCTTTTATAGAGGATTAATAGCATGATAGTAGATAAAATAATATAAACACGACAACGCATCGCTTATTGAGCTCACGGCCGCTTTTATGGTGTTTTTAATATAGGCGGTTTTCTTATTGTAAATTATTAATCTTGGTGGGCATGTAAACACAAATCTATACTAATATTATAAATGCGAAAGTAACTCTGTCTGTCTGTCTGTCTGTTCCGCTTTCACGCCAAAACTACTGAACCGATTTAAATGAAATTTGGTACACAGATAGTCTAGAGCCTGAGAAAGGACATAGGCTACTTCTTCATGCAAAAAAGGTTGTAAAGGGTTGTAAAAGGTTGAAAGGAGGGATAATAGGTTGTATGGAAATATTGTTAAAACCGATTTAAATGAAGTTTGGTACACAGATAGTCTAGAGCCCGAGAAAGGACACAAGCTACTTTTTTATACAAAAAAGGTCTTAAAGGGTTGTAAAAGGTTGAAAGGAGGGATAATAGGTTGTATGAAAATATTGTTAAAACCACTGAACGATTTAATTGAAATTTGGTACACAGATAGTCTAGAGGCTGAGAAAGGACAGAGGCTACCTTTTAAAGCAGAAAAGGGTTGTAAAGGGTTGGCTAGGCAGAAAAGGGTTATTAAGGGTTGAAAGGAGGGATGAAAGGTATTGTTAGAAAGAAGTATTGTTAAAACCACTGAACCGATTTAAATGAAGTTTTGTACACAGTCTAGAGCCTGAGAAATGACAGAGGCTACCTTTAAAGCAATAAAGGGTTGTAAAGGGTTGAAAGGAGGGATGAAAGGTTGTATGGTAGTATTGTTAAAACCACTGAACCGATTTAAATGAAGTTTTATGCACAGAAGTCTAGAGCCTGAGAAGGACAGAAACTACTTTTGAATGCAGAAAAGGGTTGTAAAGGGTTGAAAGGAGGGATGAAAGATTTGGTGAAAAACTATATGTACCTATCCCCCGATTTTTTATCATTCTTTTTTTTTTATTTGCGTCCTTATATAATGATACAATTTTAAAGACGTATTATTATATAAAGTCAAAAATGTAAGTAGGTATTTAAGGCTTATGTGATTGACTTAGGTTTTAATTAGAGTTATTTTGATGTATGTAACACAACAAAATATGTATCAATACTAATATATATAAATGCGAAAGTATCTGTCTGTCTATGCGTCCTTCACATCACTTCCTATTAAACCAGTTTTTTTATGAAATTTGGTATGAATATTGTTTGAGACCCGGAAATGACATAAAATATTTTACCGCGGTAAAATAACTTTTGCCCATGCGAAAATCCGATAGCAACAGCTAATCAATTTTTGTTTTACGTTTGGTATATACGGGGTAACCACCCCGTTGGGGTATATACCAATCGTAAAACCCGAGGACCCAAGGAAGGAAACAAGATAATTTTACCGACGGAAAACATATCCTTCCTGTGGGAAATTCGAAAATAATGCGGGCGAAGCCGCGGGCGGAAAGCTAGTTTGTATATATATATATATTTAAGATAGCATAGTAAGTTTCTAGAATTGGTTTATATACAGACATATTTCTTATGTAATTGCGAAACTAACTGTGTCTGTGTGTCTGTCACGCTTCCACTCCAAAGCTCTAAAATGATTTAAAAAATTTGGTACACCAATAGTCAAGAGTCTGAGAAAAGACATAATAAAGAGAAAAAAGGGTTATAAGGGTTGAAGAAGAGTTTGAAAATCTGTATGGAAAGTACGTAGTTTTTGATTAGAGTTAGCAATATTAGATATTGCATGCTGACATTCAAAGTTTGCATAATTTTTACCTTAAAGGGGTTAAAATAGAAGTTTTGTTTGAATAGACAGACACACAAAAGTTGATATAAGCCCAGTTTAAGACCCAGTGAAGCATATAGGAAATTGTATATCATGGAAAATTTCTTTTTTCGAACATTCCATTTGTCGCCATAACATTCTAATTCGATAAAGTGAGATGAAAAATGGAAGCTCGATCAGAAACGTACCTGAAATAAACCGACTGCCAGACACACCACGCTGAGGACTTGTAACGGAGTATACTCCTGTCCAGACATAGCTGTCGCTGAAAAATGATACTTGTTAGTAGTACAAATTGGTAGTTCACGAAAATAACGCAGACTATACGCTAGCAATCCGCCTCTGCTGCTGAGATCAAGCGGCATATCAAGTATTTATATAGTATAGGCAAACAAACACGAACACTTGTTCGACGTTAGTTCAATGACGATTTCACTAAGGGCACTGACAAGTCTTCATCTGGGGGCACGGTAGTGCCCCCGCCTCGAGCGTCAGTCGAGCGCGAAGCGAACACTGCCGTACCATCCTTTACTGGAACCATTTCGCTGCATTTTCAGACCCCTATTTGAGAACCTCTGGATAAGACCAGAACGCAGAAATTTTCGTCATCCAGTAAGCTATAATCACATACCTACTTAAAATCCAAAATTTCAAGTCTACAGGTTATTTAATTCCGAAGTTAAGCGAAAGCAAAGTTTCGCATTTATGACACTCACTCACTGACTCATGATCATCAAAATAGAACTAGTACTTCCCTTAACCTGAGAGAGCTGAAATTTGGTACAGAGTTAGGGTTTTATGGTCACATAAAGGGAAAACTATAAAAACTACTGTGTTTCTACAAAAAGAAGTGAAATCCCACCAAAAACATTCTGTAAAAAACTAGCCAAGTCTCGATGGAGCTGCTAGTTTATCTCTAAAAAGTAATGACATATAACAAAGTCGTGCCCACTCTAAGGTTCCTTATTGCGATTTCGTTATTATTATAGTTAATGTTGTGTGACTTCGCCCTTGAAGGGTAACACCACGTTTTCCAAGTGGCAATTTTCCATCGTCAATGGGTAGCGGTTCTGGCGACAGATTGGTGCAATGATGTCATGGAGCACCTGGTTTTGTACCCTTGTGTACACTTCAACGGCAGCAACTTTTTAGAGATAAACTAAGCAACTCCATCGAGACTTGGCTAGTTTTTTACAGAATGTTTTTGGTGGGTACAATTTACGCAATCGATATCGATAACTGTCGATATATAGTCCGCACGGTAGCTACACTGAGCGTTTGTAAAATCAGTGCGAGTTATTTTTTTAATGAAATTTCAATACGTTGCTGCTAGACTATAAAAGTTGATAATTTTTAAAGAACATTTTTTTTCTTCTGTTTTTCAGGTTATATATATCGTTTCAGTATTCGATACTGAAGACGCAGGTACTTCTTTTCAGGTAATTTTATGTCAAGTGATAATAGGGTTTAGTGTAATTTTATTGTTCAAAAATTGAGAGTATGGAGAATTTTCTTTCGAGAACAGAGCAAGAGAATTAAGAAGTGTAATTTTATATCACTTGTCACATCAACAAGTTGCATTGTATATCTTGATAAATCAATACATAGTATAAAACAAAGTCGCTTTCGCTGTATGTCCGTATGTATGCTTAAATCTTTTAAAACTACGCAACGGATTTTGACGCGGTTTTTTTTTAATAGATAGAGTGATTCTTAAGGAAGGTTGTATGTATAATAAATGCATAATAGTAGAAAAAACACTGACAAATTTAAAGGTTTCTAATGTGATGTCGTAAATAAGCAAGTTTTATTGCGCTTATATTGCAAAAACGCTGGCTGAACCCTACGATATAGACCAAAATAATGTACTATAGTATTGTCCACTTTAAAAAGTTCAACAAACATTGCACCCGTGCGAAGCCGGGGCGGGTCGCCAGTTTTAAATAAAATAGACTTACGACACGAATTATACAAAAACTTACTCATTATATCGCTGCTAGTGGCGTTGTGTGCAATATCCGGATGTATTGTTGCGTACTGCGTCACTACCTAAAGTGAAGTGGTAAAAAGAAGTATTATATTTATTAAAGAATAAATACTTATTTATTTATTGTCATTAGGACCACCAGCAATTGTTATATTATTACATCTATATATTACGAATCCTTAATCTATAGAATATAATATATAAATTCACGGTAGGCAGCGGCTTAGCTGTATCCACCCCTGGAATTGCTTTATGTCTATAGTAGCGGTTAACGCTTACTATCAGGTGTGCCGCTTGCTCGTCTTTCGTTTTGTTCTTTTAAGCGCATTTAATAAAAGCTTGTATTAATTTTTTTTACTTTTAAGTTATTTTCTAACTAAAAAACCAAGCTTAGCAAAGCCTTACTAACTATGGGTATCAACCATATTTTAGGGGTGCATTATCCGGTCCGCCATCTTGGGAAAGTCCGCCACATTCAAAAAAAAAATTCAAAATTCACAATTCTTTATTACTTTAGCCTTATCATACTACATACAAATCATCTGAGATCCTCCCAGTAAGCTTCAGTAGAAGCCTGTAGTAGGGGGTCTCGCTCTTGATTACACTTTTATTTTTATTTTTTTATTTTTATTTTTATTTACTATATATTAAGCTACAGTACGCGTACGTACCAATGGCAAAATTACAAAAAAGAAACTAAAAAGTAGAGGCAAATAGCTGAAACTTAAGATTAACAGGTGCATGCGTGGCGTGCATTATGTGTGTGAAAGTGTGTGAGGGTGTGCGTGTGAGTGAGTGAGTGTGTGTGTGTGTGTGTGTGGGTATGTATGTAGCCAATTATTTATCTAGCTTCGTTTAATATATGATTAGATATTTAATTGCCTATAGCCTATGGTGTGCTTATAAATTGCTCCGTACCCGAATAGTCCAAAGTCATTAACCATGTAGTTATTTTTGTTTTACATTTGTATATTTTAAGTTCGTGTATGTTTAATTTCAATAACATTGGATCAAGAGTGACGTCACATTATTTATCGAGGTGTTCTTTGCAAGCCTTTTCATTTGATACCCATATTGTAGGGGTGCATTAAAAATAATTGATCCGCCATCTTGGATTTAGAATGACGTCACACACATAACCATGCATTGTCATCCGACTTACACGTGCATGCAAAATTTCAGCTCAATCGGAGACCGGGAAGTGGGTCAAATTAAGATTCCAAAATTTTCTTACAGTTACAAGTGAAGCAAATACAAAAGCTTGTAAAAACAAAACGAGAAACTCAGGTGATTATGTGACCTATGGGAGCTTCCGCTATGGAGTATAATAAGCGATAATAAATATGGAGTATATATGGAGCAGTGTAAGACACAGAAGATAAAAAAGTACAAGTATCCTTCATAAAGTTGAATATTTAATTATGGATATATAATTTGCCGATTCGTTATAAATAAACGAATCAAACTGACGTATGCATGCATTGCTGATTATTCATTCAATAGTTTGATACTAACCTTCCCCGCCATGAGGCAGGCGACGGCGAAGGTTCCCATGGATACATGCGGCGAGGTCCCGAATAGTACGTAAACCAGGACTGGGAAGAATGCCATGTACAGCCCGACTATGGGCGGTACCTCAGCCAGCATAGCGTACGCCATTCCTGAAATTATATTTTATTTATTGTATTTTTTTTTATTTATTCTTGACATGGATACTAGTACTTTAGTCGCATACATTTTTCTATAACAATAATTTTATTTATTGAAGTAACATTGACTCATTGTGTTAGTAACAATGTTAACTTATCCTACGTTAGTAATTCTTTGACATTTTAAATTATTGAATTAATTAATTAATTTTGTACATAACAAAATTACATTTCTTGTGAATCATTAACTTAAACACAATGAAACAAGCAGATACATTTGAATTAAGTTTAAAAATTGTGACCGTAAGAAGTATATAATATACAAAGCTTAAAATAGATTTGAAATTTAATGTTTTATTTTTAATGTGTTTCATCAGAAATAGTTTATAAATGACTGCATAATGTCATTCACTGCGAATAAAATGTTGAACCGTCGTAGAAGAAAAGCAGGAGATCTGAGATTCTGCCTGTAGGACTTCTAGCCCACCTTTGAGGATATTTTTTATGATCTTAAACTTTATATTCGGCGTCAATAAGTGCTCGTTTTGTTGATTTTAATGATCTCACGATGATATTAGTCTGTGTCAGAGATGACATACGAAACTTGCGATATCCAAATAGCAATTTAGAATTCATTTCTTAATTTCAAGTTGGGAGAATGGTCAATTTCGACATCAACCAGCAATGTATCTTGACTCACTAATAGTGATAATAATTTTAACTTTCTGAGTTATACAATAGGTACGCTGAACGTTTACAATGGGCGTTATAATAAAACTCAACCTAAGGACGATAGCACTACGCTTGGAGTTCCTCTGCGTGATTGATTGATGAGTACAAGTCACCAATAAAGTTCAAACTTCCAAGTGGCTATAGGCAAATTGTTCACAGGCTTCCCGATTATAGTGTCTAATAAACTAAGCTCACCTTACGGTATCATCGTTACCATCATTTCAGCAGATAGACTTCCACTGCTGGACATACTCCGCCAACGATCTCCATATTGATCAATCCAGGGTTTTGGTCGTTTCCCACTCTGCATCCACGCTGGCCCAGTGTGGGTTAGTAGGGAGCGCCAGAGTCTCTGTCAGGTGAGGTTGGCTTGGATCCAATCAGGTGTGGTTCGGAACCTTTTCACGCCACCGATACCGTCTTAGGTCATTCAGCTGCTATCAAGGGTATCTACTTGACTAGGTATTGGCCTCACCTTGCGGTATATGCATCACGGCGGTAGTGCACCCAGCCACCAGATCTCCCACCAGGTACTGCTTCACTTTGTACTTGGGCAGCCAGCGCGCTATGGGTACAGAGTTCACCAGGCACTCGCCGAAACCGCATCCTTTCACCACCTTTTTACACCTGTAGCCCACTGGAACGAAACAATCACAATGTTTATATTTCGGGCTTTTTAATTGGCTAACCCTGACTAATGTTTGTCCAATAGTACATTATGATACTAGTGTGCAAAGTTGTTCATTGCATACGAGGCGGTATTGGTCGCGCGAGCCGTAAGGTGAGCGCGACAATTTAGCCGAGGATGCAATTAACAATGCTCACGAGTTTCATACGACGTTTTTCAACACAAGTTGAGGAAAAAAGCTAATAAAATGCAAATTTT
Organism: Scirpophaga incertulas; assembly: GCA_036419045.1. Lineage (NCBI taxonomy): Eukaryota > Metazoa > Arthropoda > Insecta > Lepidoptera > Crambidae > Scirpophaga > Scirpophaga incertulas. Next base: position 17,630,909 of record CM071646.1, read on the forward strand.
TATTTATTAAAACAATTAGTAAATGTACAATTTGCGAAGTGATACTGTACAGATTTTGCGGGCATTTTTACGGTTTGAGATTTCTCTTGGGTAAATGTCGGCGATGAAAATTATAGTGAATCTTTGATTACTATTGCACCTCATTGCAAGTTTGTTGAATGTAAATTTAGCTATTAACAATTTATTAAACATTAGAATACTTTGTTCGAGAAAAAGAAAGTGCTACCAGACTAAATTAAGAATGCATTGTACGTATATAAAAACGTCTTGTAACAGGGAACAACCGAATTTTATCGGGTTATAAATATTGCACACTAGTGCGTAATGATTGCGCACTAGTGTGCACTAGTGTGCATATCCTAGTTTTTGAGATTAAAAACACGCATGAAACAGCCCCGTTATGAGAACGTGTGTTGAAAAGTTTGTTACGTTATCACATCGAAATGGTCGAGTAAATTTTGAGAAAGTACATGACTCAGTTTATATGGCAGTTTGGCGAGCGGCGATCGACTCAAAATCTTCGATAGTATTGTTCTCCTTGACGAGCTGATCACGATATACAAGAAGTTTTAGAAAAAGTCAACTACGAAAATCGGCGCTAGGGGGCTGTGAAGTTTTGGGTGAAAAATCCTGGTTTACGGCAGAATCAGCTGAAACTCGGATATGTTGTTCTCCTTGACGAGCTGATCACGAATATAAGAAGAAACAATCGTGGACAGTTGATACTGACAACTTCAGAGCCCCCTTGCGGCGTTTTTTGTCGTTAACTTTTTCTAAAACTTGTATATTCGTTTTTTTTTGTGGAATAACTACAAAGGAGATGTCCTCTTATTACAAGGAGGTTGGGTTTGTGATCAGCGTTAACTAACAAACACCAAACTACTTAATTGAAAGCCGAAAAATATGAAGTATGAACAATAAAAGAAATATTTTACCACCCCTTATTTTTAAATAAATAAAACATGTTTATAAGAAATATTTCATATGGCAACATTAAGATGTTTTTATTAATCTGTGACTACCGGTATCTTACTCTATGTTTGATATTTTCGTTGAGTTGAATTTCGTAATTCGTATTTAACAAGATACTCTGCTGCACAGATAGTTACTATTCTCTGCTGTCTGATCATAATCATAAAATCAAAACTATGACATGACAGCAGGTGCTGACTTGTCAGTTTTTTTTATAATATTTTTTTTCTGGCTTAGATAACATACATTACAGTAACATGCAGTCCTTATATTTTGTTAGTTAAAAACTTCTCAAATTAGAAATATTCGTTCATTAAAGCAATTATGTATGTATTTAGATTTTTAAAAGGCTTTGTTGATATTTTTTTTTAAGCAATGTGTATTATTGCATTAAAGATATTTCATTTTTTATTATACTAGAATACGAATTATTAAAATCGGGGGTCTTGAAAATAACATGACTTACGGCGATTACTTTCTTTTAGAGCCTTCTATCCAAATATATCAAATTTACCCAAGTTATTACTATAAACCAATATGGGACATCTCTTTACGGTTTTCGCAGTTTCTCCTTTACTTGTGCTACATGACATTGCGTCTTGCCAAATTTCACGATTCTAGGTTAACGGAAAGTACCCTATAGCTTTTGATTCCCTTGCAAATGTCAAAATATGCAATATAAATCGAACATAAACGGCCATGTCTTTTTATTGCGTTGATTTAGAAATTTGTTTTTTCACTGCTTTGACAGATAGGAGACCTGAGTATGTGATATTAATTTCAGCATGATATCTCGACGCGTTTCTGAGAAAAAGGGTCTTGACAGACTGACGGACGGACAACAAAGTGATCCTAGAAGGTTCTGTTTTTACTTTTGGAGGTACGGAACCATGGATGACAGTAAAAATAATACAAACATGGTTTGTTCGGCGTGTGGTAGTCGGCATCCTTGTTGAGGGTGTCTTGTTGGTAAACTCGCCTGATGACGTTGAACTGCTGGCTGGGCCGGTGCTGCGCCCTGGGGACAAACCACACTAGTGCAAATACAGGCCAGTATTACAAATCGATACTCAAACAAAAATCTCTGCTTTACAACTCAGCCATATCATTTTCGCTTTACCATTAGACAAACGAACTGTATATCAACTGTACACCGACTGCTATTTTGCAGTTTAAATGTAACTTGCGAGATAGCTTCGATTAATTTTACCCTATAATTTTCTTTAATTAAGGAGAGGTTGAGAATCCTCATGGATAACCACGGCTATTAAATACCGCGGAGATTAGATATGTCCAACTCCCCTCCAAAACGTGGTGCGCGCTATGCTGGAGGGGGAGAGGACGTGGGTGCTAGTAAACTCTTTCTGCGCCGACGTCATGACGCAGAAGGAGGCGGCGGAGCGGGCCAGGGAGGCGGATCCCGAGGCTCCGGCATGCCGCCGCAGGCGTGCAGGGCGGAAGAGGCGCGAGTTCGCTCGCCTCCTTCCTCCTGTCGGTGACCAGCGGGGACCAGGCCCGGGAAGGCTGATTCCTGCTATTCAAAGGTCGCCGTCAGTCGACGATCCCCTGGATGTCCCGGGGGATCGACGGCCCCCCCAGCAAAACGGGGGTGAGAGGGGCTCGCCGCGGGCGAGCCAATGACGCCGACGAGGTCGTGGAAGTGTAAGTAAGTGTTCCCATGACCTTGTCAGGCAGTGATGCTGCTCTCCTCGACGTGTCTTCCTCCTCGTCTGATGAGGGGGAGGACGCGTCGACGATTAATGCGCTCCTGCCAAGGCGTCCCTGAGGGGCATTGTCTGGTTTTTAGTCGGTAGGCCACGCGCTTGGCTGGCACTCGGCCCCCAAGCGCGCGGAGAGTCCGACATAACCCCGTGGTGTTCCCGAGCCGCGGGGTATGCGTAACGCATTTTCCAGACATTAATAAAAAAAAAAAAAGGTATGTCCGACTCCAAACCAATCGAGCCGGCTTGACTGATGTGACCGACCAAACTCAGCCTAAGCCTTGATCTTAATTACCCCGTGGCTTTAAGTTAGAGCCACCGTTCCTAATGAGAGGGCGCTATATTTGACGCCTATATTTTGGCGCTGGACATAATCCAAATTTCAATTGGCAATGTTTAATAGATTTAAATTGAAACCATAAAATATTAACATATAACTTGTCAATATTATTATTATGTTTCTTTAAATCCATACTCATATTATAAATGGGAAAGTGTGTCTGTCTGTTTGTCCGTCTTTCACGGCAAAACGGAACGATGAATTGACGTGATTTTTTACGTGGAGATAGTTGAAAGGATGGAGAATCACATAAGCTATTTTTTATCCCGGAAAAATCGACAGATCCCACGGGATGCACAGTAAAGGCTTCGCTCAAAAACTACTGCACAGATTTTCATCAATAGATAGTGATTCTTGAACAAGGTTTAGCGGTATTTTTTATCTCGGAAAAACGGATAGTCCCACGGGAAGCGCGATAAAACCTTCACGCCGTAAACCGACTTCCGCGCATATGTAGCCGTGGGCAAAAGCTATGACCCTATAGACCCAATCTCGAAATCACGCGGGCAAAGCCGCGGGCAGAAAGTTAGTATAAAATAGTTAAGAAATACATTTAAGTATTAATAATTATGTTCATTGAAATAGAAATGTATAAATAATCAGAACGTGGTTCTAGCTTTGAAAGTAATTAAAGGAATATTGTTTTAATTTAAGTATATAAAATACACCTGCATTAAGCATATAAATACCTATGTATATAAAATACATAGGTATTGCTTTGAAATCGATTTTAGTATTTTAATTTAATTTAACAATTTTTCTTTTGTAAATACACTTAAAAATGTCCATATTAATTTTGATAACATTTATATGGGAAATGACCACGAAATAATCATTCATAAATTGTACATATCCTTTTTTGTATATAAATGTATGTAATGTTAAATTGTGTGTAAAAAAAAAGTTTTAAATCAATTCATAATTGGCTGAATAACCGCGTAACAAATATGAAATCCTATACAATCAAACTGATAAACTACTCCATTTTTGTAGTCTGTTAAAAAAAGTCAGCATACGTTAGCTCACTCACCAGTCATCGTCCTCGTCAGTCAACAGCGGCCTCCTTTCGCTGTCCACGAAATCATTTTCGAAAAATAAAAATGTCTTTTTCATACGCATCCTATAAACTTATGTTACACGTCTACATAGCAGAACAAATCACTCTATTTTCAGTTGCACTACGAAAAGAGGTTTTTAATCTTTTCTGTACACACAGTTCGTAACGTGTCTTTGTAAAACGTCGACTAGAGTTATTAAAAGCGACTCTATCGACGATAGAAAATAATTTATAATATTAGGTTTTATTTATATTAATTCGTTATAGAGTGAACGAAACACTATTTATTGCCAAAACTAGATCACTTTAGACACGCGATACGTTAACATTTCATAGATTTTCTTCTTCTGTTTATTAAATCATTAAAACGCTTTATAAATATTATATAGCGGCAATAAACCGAAATTTTAACAGCACATTTAAAATTTATAAGCACAGCGAAGATTACAACACGTTGAACACTATTAAATGTTTTATTACTTCTCTGAAATTAGTTTCAGTGTTTCAAAACTTGTCTAGGCACTGAAGTTAGACAATCTAACAAGCTAAGATCGGAACTGGGTCTGTTGGTTAACTTAACGTCTCGCTTGAATAAACAGTGGTTAGTTAATAAATGATACAAAATATAACGCTACTGGATGCGTTAATCGTGAATTTATAATTTATGTGGAGGGTAGTCTATCTTTATTAACAACCATTATTGCCAATCTCAAATTATTGATGAAATTGAGCTTGTGTAGTATATTTGTTTCAGATGAACTAGAAAGTATTCAGTTTTGGTAATTTAAATCGGTATTTTAGAAAAGTTAACCATAACATCGGGATCACAAATCGAGTAGGAACAATACATACATACATACACTCACGTCTTTTTCCCACGGGGGTAGGCAGAGATTACGTCCTTCCACTTGCTACGGTCCTTACATATCTCTTTCGCTTCATCTACTTTCATAACATTCCTCATACATGCTCGACGATTGCGGGTACTTCTGACCTGGCCTTTTTTGAGGACACTTTCGATTTGTTCGAAATATGTGCGCCTAGGTCTTCCTAGTCCCGTGTCTCCAAACAAACAAACAACGTAGGAACAAACGGACGAAATATCGAAAAATATACAAGTCTGAATGCGATGACAACAAAAATAACAAAATTATTGTAACTGCATTTTATTATCCTAATGATTTTTATTTAATTTATAGTACAAATTATTTTATTTGCAATTACAATTTTTTTGAAGTCTGTTTTTATAGTTAAATTATTATTTTAATAAACAAAGCGAATTTGAAGTACAGTTAATAATTCTGCGTGATTTAGAGTTACAAGTGCAATTGTCGCACAGATATTTAATGCATTTTTAGATATATGGTTTTCCCATGGATGCCATTCTCAGAACAGGAGACCTATTTTTGAATTACGAATGGGACTTCGAAATCTCGGATGTGACAAATAATCACCTATTTTCAATCATTCTTATTTTTGAATATCACTGATGTGACTACCTTAGTCACAGGTGTGATTTCACTACGAGTGCCCTCACCCACTCGTAATCAAGTCATACTCGCGAAAATGTTATCTGTGTTTTGTTTGATTTTTCAGTCTATATATACAATATATATATATATGAATGTAGCACATATATCATATATATATATATATTATATATATATATATATATATATATATATATATAGATATATATATATATATATATAAAATATTATATGTATATATATATAATAAACCATAATGGTTAAGCCGGCAATAACCGGCAGCGGCTACATTCTGCGTGGAACCGAACTCTTACATTTATGCGTGTACTTTATCTATGTTGGCAGCTCTGCGAACGACTTTCAAAAAATGGATATTTATGAATCCATGACCTCAAAGTCACTGCTGACTATTTAGTCAGCGGTGATTTCGAAATCGCATTCGTAATTCAAAAATAGGTCTCCAGGACCAAATTAAAATGGGATCATACGAGAAGCATCAGTTTAGAAATGAAAATAAGAATCATCAAAACCGTTAAGCCTAGTCAAAAGTTCTCAGATAACAAACATTAAAAAAATAAAGTCCCATTGAGAAAATCTGAAAACCTATAACAAGTACTTACTTAAAAATAGGTATGAAGGTTTGCTGGTAGGGTTTGTGTGAGGCAGAAGTGGCAGAGGACAAATTTTAATATTTAATTGTAATAATATTTGCTGAACCTTTAGTTTATTTATTTATTCTACTCCGTCTGATTGACTATTGATAATTAAAGTATGCCCTATTCCCTTTCCCTATTCCTTAGTCCACCGTCATGGGATGAATGCAAACATGCATGACTTCGGTGACTAATCGTGGTACAGCTGTGATCATCTATCATCATATTCAACCGTTTGTGTTCACTTCTCGTTTCGCTTCTTTCTTTGTCAAGGGTTCATCGGATTTAAACCTGTTAAAAACAGTAAGTAGTAGCAGTAATTTCCAGCTGCTATTGGAAGAAGTAGGCTTAAAGCGGTTCGAAATATTGCCATCATATAAAAGACTGCAATTTTAGGAAATTATCAGGTAACTAAGTGCTGACTTGTGCTTGGATTATGTTAGTAAAAAAAATTTCTATTTATATACAAATAAATTAAAAAATAACTGAAATGTTCATTTTGATTTACAGTTAAGGAACCACAATTACTTTATTTAGACAATAATATAATAAAGACACATATTTTGTTGTTGTAGCAAAATACCCTTTTATATGATGTTAATAAAACATATATAAGAATTACTAATCATATGATTTTTATGAGGATAACATTTTTGGATTTGAATTACGAATGCGACTTCGAAATCACCGATATGACTAATAATCACCGATTTTCAATAATTGTTATTTTTGAATATCATTTATGTGACTACCTTAGTCACAGGTGTGATTTCATTACGAGTACCCTCACCCACTCGTAATCAAGCCATATTTGTGGAAATGTTATCTGTGTTTTGTTTGATTTTTCAGTCTATATATACAATATACATATGAATGTAGCACATATATTATATATATAGAATTTATATATATAATAACCGCAATGGTTAAGCCCGCAATAACCGGCAGCGGCTACATTCTGCGTGGAACCGAACTCTTCCATTTATGTGTGTACTTTATCTATGTTGGCAGCTCTGCGATCGACTTTCAAAAATTGGATGTTTAGGAATCCGTGACCTCAAAGTCACCGTTGACTATTTAGTCAGCGCAAAAATAGGTCTCTTGGTCGTTATTTAACAATTTTTCGCTATTTTGGGAGTCTTCATCCTATAGAAGACATTTACGTATGTTTTTAACAAAAAATTATATTGTCTAATAGTCTTTTCTAGGGAGCGATAGTTCGTTGTGATGTTATCACAAGTTTAACTTGGACGATACGAGCCGATATCCAATTGTGACACAGTCACTGCCTATTAATCAACACACGGATGCCGCATACGATTAAACTGCAAAAATACATTATTGATAAAATAACCGAGTTGAACACACTCTGGATTCTTTAACACCAATAGATAAACATATCTAACATACTATAATCAAAGTTAAGAAATAAAAGGTGTAATTAATTCAAAGTGTATTTATTGCCATCACAGTCCATGAACGGTTGCTGGGTTTCTTCCATCAGATAAAATGTCACTTCTGCAAGCTGTCTTGTTGCAGATTTTTATTTCTTACTCTGCAGCTGTTGGCACACGTATAAGTTTAGTAATAGTCTTTTTAGCATTCGGGATATATTATACGAGTATTTGATGAGTTCCGACCTGATTTAATAACAAAGAAAGCAAATATTTATAAATCGTCTTTTTTTTCTTTAAATAATAATAAATATTTGATATTTGGGGAGTCAAGTCAAGAGTCAAGAGGATCGAGTTGATATTTGGGGAGCCCCCAAATATCAACTCGACCCTCTTGACTCCCTGCAAAGGCGTGCTTTCCGTATCATCGGTGATCCCAATATTACGGCCTCAACAGAGACCTTGGAGCAGCGGAGAGACTTTGGCTCTCTGTGTGTTCTTTATAGGCTCGTTAACGGAGAGTGCTCTGAGGAACTATTTGCAATGGTGCCTTTGTCACCTTTTTACCATTGCACCACCCGCCACCGCAGTAGAGTTCATCCATATCACCTGGAACCGATCTTGTTTAGTACAGTTCGGTTTCAGCGTTCATTCCTTCCGCGTACATGCAAACTTTGGAATGAGCTCCCAGCTGCGGTGTTTCCTGAGCGCTACGATATGTCTAACTTCAAACGAGGCTTAAAAAGAGTATTACTCTCCAGGTAGGCAGCGGCTCAGCTGTGCCCCTGGCACTGCAGATGTCCATGAGTGATGGTTACCACTTACCATCAGGTGGGCCATTTGCACGTCTGCTACCGTACGGAATAAAAAAAAAAACAAAAAAAAATATTTCTGACACACCAATTATCCTATTATCCCAAACTAAGCTCTGTAACGCTTGTGTTATGGGATCTTAGGGTAACGGATAGACATACATATATTTTACATATATAAATATTTTCGATAGAAATATATTATAACAGCCATGACTAAGGTAAGGTAAATTCACACAAACATCTGCCCCCACCGGCTCTAGACACCGGGACCTCTGGAAACCGGTGTACTTACCACTCGACGAATAAACTAAAAAATATGACGAAAATATTGTTGCTATAAAAATTGTTTCTTTTTTGAGAAAGTAATGAGATCAAATATAGTAGCGTAGGATTTATAGTTTCTTTAACTCTTAAAAGGTGTAGTACATACAACAGAAAAGGCAATTTCATTGTTGTTGGAGTGGTTGCGAATAAAAAAGATTGTTAGTCGGTACTTCACGGGTTTGAGCTATCAAGGCTAGACAACGACAGTTTCAGATTCAGCTCTCTGTTACATCCACGGGAAGGAGGAGGTGCGGCAATGCTGGCGGACGAGGGAGGTTGGAGGGCTGTGGCCTCCTTCTGTGAAGCAGTGATGCTCCAGAAGGAGGCCGCCGAGCGGGGTCGGGAGATGGCCGATCCCGCTCGAAGAAGGCGGCGCCGGGCTCGGTAGCACAGCTGCGGTGCCGCCGCGGGTCGCCGGCGGTCGCGAGGAAGTCGCAACTGCTGCGGCGACCCGGGATGGACCACGCCCCTTCCGTGGCCGGGGGGCGTCGTCGGTGGAGGAGACCGGGGGAGGTAGTAGCCTCCCCCGAGGAGGGCTCCCCTCTAGGCAGGGGAGCGGAGGCTGGGGGTTCCCGGAGGTAGCTTGGTGTTCCCGGGGGCTCCCTACATGCCTGAGGAAGGCCATCCCTGAGGTTTTTAGTGGGTAGGCCTCCCCCTTCTGGGGAGGAGAGCCCCACATAACACCGGCTCGCCACAGCCGGGGTATGCAATTTAATGCATTTTCCTCAGGGGAACAAAAAAAAAAAAGAAGCTCTCTGTTGCAACACTGTTTAACAGTTTAATTTTTAATTTTTTCAAAAAATTTAATTTTTGCATCAATATGTTCGATTGTATTGCTTGTGTATTTGAGGAATTGTCACAATGATATACCGATAATATTTCCCTGAAGGACACCAACTCACCCTCCCCAATTTAGACTTATTAAAATACTCTAATGAAAGAAGGGTAACTTCTTAAATTATGCTAATGCTTCGATTTATATCACTACAGAGTATAAAACAAAGTCGCTGTCCGCCGTCTGTCTGTCCGTATGTATGCTTAGATCTTTAAAACTACGCAACGGATTTTGATGTGTTTTTTTTAAATAGATAGAGTGATTGAAGAGGAACGTATATATGTATAATAACGTAACATACATGCAATAATAACATAAGCACCTCAAGTGTTTTGTTCAGTAATATTATTTTTTCAATTAATTACTACAATTTAATTTTTAATTCAATAAACTTTAAAAGCGTGTTTTTTTTAGTTTTTTAAACAATAATTTATTTTTCAACACACTTCCCCATAAAGTGGCTCTAATCCCATGGCAATTAGGTACATAATGACACCTATAATCAAACTGTGACTTTTTCATTACTGTTATTCACGAGTGAGTAATAGTTTTTTTTATATATTATTGGTTGAGTTGCGCTTACATTTGCGCTAAAAAGCTATTCGCGAATAGCCCAAAAAGAAGAAACCTCATTTTTTAGTCTATGGCCGATGCGCGCGCATAGGAAAACTAATTAATTTTTCCCGCCATTACGAAATTTATTAGTCTATGGCCGATGCGCGCGCATAGGAAAACTGATTAATTTTTCCCGCCATTACGAAACATTTTTCACAACTCGTCTCGTTTTCTCTTTTGAAGTTATTTAGTTAGTTATTAATTAAGATGTCTGCAAATACAATTTATGAAGAAAATGATTTATGTTGTACACCGCCCGATATAAGATGTGAAGCCCAGAACGTTATGGAAAGTTTACTACCAGAAAACTCAAAGGAAAAATATCTATTAGCGTACCGAAATTTCATACAATGGCAGAACAACAAGAATACGCAGTCTTTTTCAGAAAATGTGTTCATGGCGTACTTTAAAGAATTATCTTCTAAGTACAAACCTAGTTCTTTGTGGTGTATTTACTCAAAGTTAAAAAGTACAGTCCGAACAAAGAATGGAGTGGACTTAAAAAAGACTATCTGATGGATTAGAAGCAAAAAGTCAAAGGTTTTATCATCTGACGATATTGAAATTTAGTAAAGATGCTCCAGATAACCAATATTTGGCTACAAAGGTTAGTTAAATTAATTAAATATTTAATAGCAGTTTGTTGACTTTAATTATTGTTTCTTTTGTTTCAGGTTGCTTTAATATTTGGTGTAACTGGTGCCTGTAGGATACAAGAAATAACAAATATAACTGTAAAAGATATAGAAAACCATGGCCAGATGCTTTTAGTGAAGATACCTATCACGAAAAATAAAATACCTAGGTCATTCACCATACACGGTCCATTCTATGATATTGTTAAGAAGTATGAAAGTTTGCGTTCACCAAAAACAAAAAATGACCGTTTCTTTCTAAATTACCAGAATGGTAAATGTACCTGTCAGCCTATAGGTATAAACAAATTTGGTTCTATGCCTAAAGAAATCGCTAAGTTTGTGGGTTTAGTACTCGTAGATGCTGAGAGCTACACTGGACATAGTTTCAGAAGAACTTCAGCTACATTGCTGGCAAATTCAGAAGCTGATATAATGACTTTGAAGCGACATGGCGGATGGCGATCTAGCAATGTAGCAGAATCATACGTAGAAGATTCCATACAAAACAAGAAGGAAATTTGTGCGAAAATCACAAAAAGAATTAAACTTGATTCTGAGACGCATCCTACTAGCGAAATACCAAGTACATCCAATGATTGGATTTCACCTACCTACACAAATAACAATAGAACATGAAAGTATTTCAGTAAATAATCTATCTGATGAGACCGCTATATCATCAAAAATAGTTAATTATAATTTTACTAAATGTACATTTACTAATTGTTTCTCTAAATAAACTTTTTATCTACTATGTAAAATGGTTTTTTATTTAAGTATTATTTTATTCAGAAGTGTGTTGAAAAACGTTGTATGATACACGTGTGTATTGATGATTACCGTTACCACCACCAACCGTTACACACTTGTACCATAATGTTCTAATATACAACGTTCACAGTTTTTCTGTTGTGTATTTAGTATCAGCATTGACTCGTGCGAAGCCGGGGCGGGTCACTAGTATAGTATATTTAATAAATAATTGTTTTTACTATACATATGTATATTGGATATGTTTATTGTGTTAATAAGTAATAGATACATTTATAATATTCTATGATTTTGAAGGGAGCAGATAAAATATTTGACCTTCAAAGTTTCTTGTCTGTTCGTCTTTAGAAGACTCTAACGTAACTTTCCGCCTTTTACTTATCCGCGATGTTATACGTCAATAAGTGCCTGTAAAGGCCTATATTCAATAAATATTTAAATTATTAATATTTGATATAATTACTCAACATTTTTACAAAATGTGTGAGAAATATACCTTTCATAGCACAAACGACAGTTTCGATGTAATTTGTATGTCTGTAACTGTGTCGTCTCATCGCACGATGTCGTAAAATTGCATATCGAAGTAAACATCACATGACTCGCGTATCTCTCAGCTTAGGGTTAACTATCTTCGGCCCTGAGATACTATAAGCACTTCTAGTAGTGTCTTAGTAGTGACCGGAGTTGGTATTTGGGTTCATTGACTTCTAATGAACATGTCCCCGGATTGTAACTAGAGTTTGGTGTAATATTTTCTACTAGTTTATAGTTTTTCAAAGTTAGCTATTAAAAAGTATAATGACCATAGATAAAATATTTTTAACTACAGACCTTATAATGACAATAATTTAATTCCTTCTCCTGTATTACGTGTCATAACAAAATAAATGAAAAATATTATTCAAATTGGATTCTACTATCACTTTTGGACCTCAAAGATGCTGTTGATTTGATACTGAAAGATGACCTTATACTGAAAGGAACAAGCAAAAAATCCAGCAAAGGCTATTTTTTATCCGTGTATTTTGACACAGTGATGTGTCTAGTGATGGTCAACTCGAGTAGCTAACTCGAGTTAACTCGAGTTGGGCGTAACTCGAATCCACTCGAGTTGAATTCTCTATAACTCGAGTTCGAAAACCGAATAGAACCGACATGTGGCGAAGTTTGCCGATCATTTGAGACTTTAATATAGACTGTTATGAACGAATGAAATGAATATAGTCACTATATTCATTGTTATTTTTTATAAGATTTTTGTATGTTTTTTGTGCATAACTAAATTGTTAGTAAATTGTTAGGATATTTTTGTTTTTAAAATAATTTGACATTTCCCTTGATAACATTTTTATTTTTTAAGTAATTTAACAATATTTTGTTATTTTATGTTTTATTTAACTTCAATTTCAAAAAGAAAAGAATATTATTTTTGTTAAAACTTATAAGAAGTTTGTTTTAGTTCTCTTATATAAGATTTTTACATGTTTTTTGTCAATAACTAAATTGCTAGTTAATTGTCAGGAAAATATTTTTTGTTTTTAAAATAATTTGACATTTTCCTTTATAGTACCATTATGTATGTCTGATTTTGAAAAGACTGCTATTATAATTTAATAGTTTAATTGATAGTAAATATTTATTATTTTTAATTAAAATTCGACCAAAAAATAGTTCAATAAATGATTCGATTTCAAACAATATTTTTTTTGTTTTCTTTAGTTAGTAGGTATAACTCTCCCAATACATAGGAATCGAAACAGATAAAAATTGGAACAGCTGAGTGAATAATTGGGTAAAAACAAAAAAAAAAAACATTTACTTGTCCATCCAGTTAACTCGAGTTACGTAAGTTTTGTTTTTTCCGAGTTGGCCCATCAGTAGTTTTAGCCTAAGTCAACAACTTGAACAACTTTCTTTTACAATATTAATCAAGTTTATATTACACCAGTTTTACTACGAAAATAATATGTATATTATCATGATAATTAAACCCAAGCATTGTTAATATTTAAGTAATCCTGAATATTATAATTTTTTCGTAAGAGTATTTTTGAGAGTTTTTTTTTTCTCTTCGTTCATGGCTTCGCTTAGAGCATTTAGCCAGTGTCATGTGATGTTTTTGAGAGTTGTTTTGAAGCTATAAAAAGGCAAATCACTCTTTGTGTGACTTGTTATGAAAATATGCATTTCATTTATCACAAAAAGTAGAAAATAATGTTTTGACAAATTAATTACTCAATATCAACTAAATTATTTTAGTTTTTATTTTAATCATTGTTGGTTTGGTCAGAAACCTCCGAATGCATTTCGAAAAAGATTCATACCTAAGGCACTTTTGAAATATAACCTACCAAATAAAAAAAAAAACATTAAAATTGAATCATAACTGGCGGAATGATCGCGTAGCAATCATACAGAAAAACAGGCGAATTAAGAACCCTCCTTTTGAAGTAAATATAATGACTAAATATACATATACGTAAATATTATGGGAAAGTGACAGTGTTTGATCATAAAAATTGTGACAGCGCGTTAAGTGCCACTCAGTTGTATTGTCAATTGTAACTATGATTATATTCATTAAATACTCTAATGTACTAAACATTAAGATGGAAAATCAAATAAAAAGAATTACTATTAAGGTAAATATTCCCTTGGATATTCACAATTTTGTATAGACGTGTGGTTAACTATTAAAGGATAATCGATGATTAGTTGGAGTAGTTTTTATACAACATTCTATACCAGGGTCGTTTATTTGGGTACCTATGTCTTAATTATTTCTGTTGAAACACCAGCAGTGTGGCAAAATAGGCAGTGAAAATACAGGTACAGGTAGTGAATATACTTTACTTTGTCACAAGTTGTGGTCACATAGAAGCCAAATGAACCATATGTGACACTAAGCTCTTATCATCACGCTGTTGTAAAATATCCATTACGCCTATAAAATTAAAATAACAAAACAAATGTGACGCAACATTGCTCGTAACTTTATAAAAGGAACTTTACGTCTACGAAAAAGGGAGGTACTTAGGTGTTTATAGAAAACTGAATTATACATGTAATGATCTGAGAAATATAGTTTAGTTTTATCTAAAGAGAAACCCCTAAAATATAAGTCTTACATTTTATTGTAGCACATTAATTATTTATCTAATTACATTATTATACATAACGCACTGTTTATGCTTTGATGATGATATATGATTTTATCGATTTTAAATAGGTAAAAAGAGCAAAAGATATGTAGTGGAATAGATCATGGTCGCGATGATAGCCTAATTGTGAAATTTATTGTGTGGGTTATCTAAAAAAAGAGTTGGGCGAATGGTGATTCTGATTATGATCACTTTTGTATCTTTGCTAAGAATATACTTGTAGGCGTCAACACACACCTTGTGCTTAAATAGTCAGTTATTCTATATCTTAAAGATCTAAAGGGTAACCTTTGCCTTAGATTGATACTATTTTATTTCCTTGCTTTTCACGGATTAAAAAAGTTAAATAAAAACCTTAGTAACTATTACTTACCATCCATTAGGATTAAGCTTCTCCTTCTCCCAATCCTGACCGTTTTCTTTCTCACTGTTTCCCATTTTATCACTTTTTTCTATCTTTCAATTTCACACTTGCATTACTTAACCTAACGACTGAAATTCATGGATATATAATATGATAATGTTTTCTTGCGATTTGCGTTTGATCAAAATAACTCTTCACTCATGCCTTTTGGTGTAAGTCCGTACGCCGTCGACTACGTAGGTACACTATACTATAATAAATTCAGTTTAATTGAACTAAAGTTTATACGAAACTAGATTACCTAAAATTTCAGATAACCCGTAAGAAACGTGTCTTTTACGTAAGTTACAATTATGGAATTTAAATAAAAATTAATAATAACAACATCGCTTTAATTGTTTAGTGTTTAAGCTTACTTTAAATTATTGTACTTAAAAAATCGAATTCGCGTATTTTATTAGAAGAATATAAAAAAATGTAATAATATACAAGTACCTCTTTGAGTTCATGTCCAAGATTCGATTAAAAACTTCTTTTCATAAAGCGAAGAAATATAAAGTGTGACTATTTAATCTGTGAAAGACTACTCTCAGAGGCGGGTGGCGGTAGTCTTTCAAAAAAAAAGCTAACGCGGAGTTTTTATGGCGTATAATTAATATATTTAATTTTCTCCTCGCCTGGTCTTTTGCTAAACGGGGTTTATCCGAAAAAGACAACGCACGAAACGCGGGAGTGATGCAAAACAAGAAATATTTTCGCAAGATAACTCTGTTTGTTTGTCATAATCTGGGGACTTTGTCGCAGAAACTCTGATCGCCAAACAAACTTTAGGTTGTATGTTTAACTACTAGGGCTGGCTAGTATGCGATTTATGGACATATATTGAAGGAATCTTTTCAATTGCAGTAGGTGACGGAAGAACAGGGAGATAATTAAAAAGGAGGTGAAATAAATAATTCAGATTATCGTCAATATTGTCAACCTTTACTGGCATAACTTAGATATAGAAAAATAATAGAGAATATTATTCAATCTTATATATAAAAATGAATCGCAAAATGTGTTGGTAAGCTCATATATAACTCAACAACGCCTGGACCAATTTGGCCAATTCTTTTTTGTTAATATTCGTTGAAGTTCAAGGAGGGTTTTTACAATGAGGAAAATTCGAATAATTATCGGAAATACCCTAAAAACAGCCCTTTTATTTTTCCATGCATACGTTTTCTAACTAAAACGTACAGTCGAATTGAGCTTTATTGTTATTGTATAAATTTTCACTGTTGTCTAAGCAATGAAGGTGTATTCCTAACATCAAAGAGTCAATTTGCGCTTTATCAACGCTACATATAGTTGAAATTCAATCATATCTATCAAAACAGTGTGCGTGCGTGCGTTGGAGCACAGAATACATCGTTGGAGGATTTAATGTCACGTTCCAAAATTGAATAGCCACAAAATGTAATAAGGTCATTTAGACTTTTTTTGCGATTTGGTTGGCTATGCGACATTATCTATAAAATAATTAGGAACAAAAAACTGCCACTGTACAAATCTTTTTAACAGGACGAAGTCTGTCGGGTCCGCTAGTTGTGAATAAAAATGGTGAACCATTTATTGTTATAAGCTTATAACGAGTAGTCAGCAATAAAAAAAGAAGTAAATATCAATGTTATATTATTAAAAATAGTATTTTTAATTAGGAATTAAATTAAACAAGCTTGATGTGATGCGTCTGTCTCCCAGTGACATTTTTTATTCTTCTTACATAAACCATAAACAAATAAAATAATACAACAATCAACACCATAGGTTCGCCATTAGTTCATCAATTTTACATTGCCAGGGATTGGATGGAGCCATTTACATTCAGCTCGAAAAGTATAAAGCATAATAGAATAACAGGTGTTTGACGTGTCACAAACAAAAAGGTTAATTTGTTTCTTCTCTTTCCAACACAGTCACGAATTTTACGAAACGTCATCAGAAATAATCTGAATTACCTTTCATATAACACGGCCAAAAGTACGATAATGACTTTTGAATAATTCGTACAAGGTATTTGTAGCTTATTTCCTTTTATATAATATCAACTTTTATTTATTTATTCATCATGCAAATTTAACAGCATATATACATATAAATAAAATTGCAGTGTCGTCTGTCTGTTTATTCCGGCTAATCTCAGAAATGGTTAGACTGATTTTAATGGTACTTTTATTGACAGCTGATTTAATAAGGAGTTACTTAATCTACTTTTATGTTAAAAGAAAAAAATTTTTTTTGGAAAAATGAAAGTAATTTTGTAATGTACAAACACTGTCCAGTTCCGCGCGCAGCTCACGCGTAAGCCAATTAAAATACAAATGCAGAAACCAAAAAAAAGTTATAAACTAATTAACTCTTGTTAGATTCCACGCGATCGAAGTCACGGGTACAGCTGATTTGTTTAGCGCAGTGCACTTGGGCACATCTCTTTTGGGCAGTCGATATAGAAACAAGTAAAAACTTACGAAAACTGTACTACAAGTCTACTAGTATTAAGTTTGGTAAGTTTGAACCTAATCGAATTTTAATGGGAAAGTGTCAAAATCTATCGGCTATGTATCTATTGTCCTATGTGTGGTTTATATTTCTATTTTATTATATTTTATATTATATTTCTATGTGTGATTTATTTTAAATTTAAATGTTTGTTTATTAATATAAAACAACGCCTATTACATTTCCAGAGATATTATTTCTTTGTTTATACCGATTTAGGAGCACAACGTGTTCAACGCACATTTTTTGAAAATAAATACTCTTTGGTTGCTACTTTTTTATATCATACTAGCTGTTTCGTGCAGTTTCACCGGCGGATGTTGCATTGTTGATATATTTCTATAGTACTAAATATAGCCTATGTTACTCGGGGATAATGTAGTTTTCCAAAGGTGAAAGAATTTTTGAAACCGGTCCAGTAGTTTCGGAGCCTATTCATTACAAACAAACAAACAAATCTTTCCTCTTTATAATATTAGTATAGATAAATAGTTTTTTTCTTATGCAAATATTAACTTTTTATTGACAAAACTAGTTTGTTAAAAATTAAACCTTTTTGTAAAATAATTAGATTTGACGTTCACAAATACTCTATTTTATAGATTATATATCCCAGACTTCTCGTGGAAAACCTCATTCTCTATTAATAGTACTTTCGATAACTGGTTTGTGAAATTAATATATTATTTAGCGAAGAAAGCTGTTGTTTATTACTATAGTGTTGAAGTTGGGTATAGAACTCGCCAGTTATAGAAAATTACTTATTAGACTGTAAATTAAGTAACTAATATAAGTCTCTTGTGTAATTTTCAATTTAGCTCCCTTGTGTTCTAATGGACTTTTTTTTGTGGGGTGTGGATATGCGACCTTATGCACCATGACACCGCGCTGGCAAGGCGCGGCCGTGTGTGGGGTTCTCCCTGTGGGTTCTCCGGTCATAGAGGACTGGCCTACCCACTAAAACCCCCCCGAGTTCTCTAGGCCCATACGGGGCACATGGCTTTCGCGATTCGACCGCCATTGTGTTCTAATGGCCTATGAGTATAGGTAAATTGCACCTTACTATATAATGGCGGTAGTGATATTAATTCATTACCTCTATAAGATTTAAATGAAATCCTATGGCACGTGAACTAGCACTTCTTCCGGACAAGCTTGCCTTATGACCGGATTTAGCAGGACATGTCCGGGTTATTACGGTCGTGCCGACCAATTTTTCTCCGGCTGTTGATATGTTTATTGTCTGCGATCGATTGCGTTGCTATGACAGCATCCTCCGTGTAACTTTTACCTCATTCCCTCCCTTGTGTTCTAATGGCCTTATTTTTGTGGGGGGGAGGGGGAAATGCGACCTTATGCACCATGACACACCGCGCTGACAAGGCGGCCGTGTGTGGGGCTCTCCGGTCATAGAGGACCGGCCTACCCACTAAAACCCCCCGAGTTCTCTAGGCCCATACGGGGCACATGACGGGGTGCGCTTTCGCGATTCGACCGCCATTGTGTTCTAATGGCCTATGAGTATAGGTAAATTGCACCTTACTATATAATGGCGGTAGTGATATTAATTCATTACCTCTATAAGATTTAAATGAAATCCTATGGCACGTGAACTAGCACTTCTTCCGGACAAGTTTGCGTTATGACCGGATTTAGCAGGACATGTCCGGGTTATTACGGTCGTGCCGACCAATTTTTCTCCGGCTGTTGATATGTTTATTGTCTGCGATCGATTGCGTTGCTATGACAGCATCCTCAAAGATGATTTTGCCCGGACTTGAGAGTCAAGTCCCTAGCTTCGTATTTTTAGAGGGTAACTCTACTCTCTTATAATTACTAGCATGGCTCTACTCTGTATTATATGAACGCAACTTATCTGTGCAGCGGTCTGGTGGTGTATTTCCCGGAACCTCATTGGATAATTCAAGGTTACACGCGCTCACCAGACTTCTTTTACACACTTAAAAACAAGGAAATATAATTGGACAAATGTTTGTCTAGATTAGCTCCTTTGCAGGGTTTCGCAGCCCTACGTAGGTCAATATGTACTGTTGTATTGTTCCCGTATTAACTTAAGAATTGTCCAAGTTCCAATAAAGATAACATGTGCTAACATTGCTTGGTATTTGCGAATACCACTTATTCTATACAGGGTATAGCCCGGACCTGGTCAGTTCGGTCATTGCGGAGTCTTGACATTGGACTGAAGGTTTGACATTCGAAACCACTGCGTTATTCTAATCATACGCACATTTGCCCGACATTTTTATGATGAACTAACTGGCGCCCGCGACTTAGTCTGCACAGGATACTTATCATTATATTATATGTTATGTGGAGACGTATTTTTGAATCATTAGACGTGAATTTGGAATTCGAATACGAATACAAATCGTGCGCGAAATTATTTTCTACTGCTTACAATTTTATAGATTTTTGAATCACTCGAATTCAGTGTTGTCATTAAAAACAAATACTTAATTAGATTCCGTTTCACTTCAGAAAAATTAAAAAATCACAACAACAAAAATTAAAATATATGTACTTAAACAATATTTACTTATTATTATGTACCTATTTGTAAGCTTTACATTAAACTTGGATTGGATATTCTACTAGTAGAAATCAAAAACGAGTGGGTTGAACCACTCGTTGCACAACGCACGAAATGAAAGTTCAGAAATAGTGAATTCGGTAATTCGTATACGAATAATCTCACGATTTCGAATGCGAATTAGTTTTCTATTGTTTCAAAAATTCGTCTCCTGATGTATTGTCACCGTAAGCCTGTGAGCCTCCGATTAGCTCACCTTTACGGCAAGTCAAAATCCAGAATAATGTGATGACCTCTGTAGTCGAGGGGTTGGTATACCGGTTTCAAGGTGTCCCCATCTCTGAGGTCCTCTCCCTTCGAGTCCCGGTGGGGGCAGATATTTGCGTGATGAATGCGAGAATTTGTGCCTATATATATATTAGAGATGGACCGAATACGGACTTTGCCGAATACAAATATTCGACCGAACATTCGGTTCAGCTCTTACCGAACCGAATATTCGGTTCGCGCGAACCTGTATTCGCCCTCAGCCATTTTTTGCCGAGGCATTGAGAAACGGTGATGATGATAGTACTGACGAAGACGATGGCAATAATAGGGTGGCTCACTGTTTCAAATTCTACACATGCAAATTTTTGGAGCTGTTTTGAAGATGTTGTCTCAATAAAGCTACCAGCGATACCGACCGATAATTCAAAAAGTCCTGTTCCACCTGAACTGGACAAATATTTACAGGAGAACCTTCTACGAGATACAAGTCCTTTGGTGGACAAAACTAACATAAAATGTCCCTTAATATCAAACATAGCTAAAATATACTTAGCAGCGCCTGGGTCTTCAGTGTATAGTGAACGACTTTTCTCGGAAGCTGGGAATGTTTATGAAAAAAACGTAACCGTTTTTTGGTAGCTTTTTCAATTTCCTGACCGGTAAAGGTAGCTTTTGGAGCAGTTTCCTCTTTAAATTGTGATTATTTATTTATTTATTTTTATTTATTTATATTTGGGAAACAAACAGTAAATATTATACTTAAAGACTATTCATAAAATTAATTATCATATACCAGTGAAGTTTCCACTTAATTACTAATACATGTTTAAAGAAGATCGCTAAAAATATTTTAAGAAATAAAAAATCGTATTCAAAACTACAAATATGGAGCGCTATAGGTCACCGATAACGGCACGAATACTGCTCTTAAACTTATTAATATTTAACAAAAACAGATCGACAGATTCAAAATTATTGTTATATGAAGAACATGCGCGATCGAAAACAGTGTTTTTTACAATAATTTGTTCGTCTGAGTGGGAGGTGAAACAGTGACATACTCCTAGAATTTAGTCGAGGGCATCTAAATGAAATTTGACTTAGCAAAAATGGAGAATCCAAATAAGTGTTTATTAATTTAAATAAGAATAATAAATCCCTTTCCGTACGTCGACTTTCCAACGATATCAAAGTAGGAAGCGTACAATCATTACAATGTTTAGAAGTGAGGAACTTTACGAACTTATTCCGAATTCGCTCAATTTGATTTTTGTATTTCTTATACTGAGGGTTCCATAATGTAGATGCATACTCTAAGATGGAACGTACAAATGAGTTATATAGTAACATTTGTGTAGAAATATTCCTAAAGTCCCTTCCAATCCGAAGAACAAATCCCAGCATACGATACGCTTTAGCAAGAATATTGTCATAATGCAACGAACATCAGACTAATTATAATTAGTCTGATTATTTATTAGATTCATAAGTATATTTACGTAACAAAAAAGTCTATATATAACAAAATATTGAAAATTTATATTGAAAAGTTGGACTAAAATAAGTTATTCATTGTAATTATGAAGCTTGTCTGATTGTTTGATTTTTATACCTAATTCAAAAATTGTCGTTTCAATTATACATTTTAATAGAAAAGTTTGTAGTACAGACAGAGACTAAAGTAAATTATATAGTATGTAATGTAAGGTACTAAATTATATTGTGGTGACATGATGGCATTGTTTTTAGAAGATATTTTATTTGTTTTTCCCAAAGATGAAGACTATTTAGTCCTAAAATTGTGTGTAGAAATAATGACAAAAGATCTCGCTAGATTTTATTTCGTTTAATAAAAATTTTATATACTTACTTAAGTTAAAGTCAATTGAAACTAATAATAAATGTTGTTGATTGATAAATGTTGTTGGTTGATAAATGTTGTTGAATATTGCATAAAAAGCGTAGTTTTATTGTTAAAACAAATATATTTTTAAAAATTTCCATATATCTCGACAACCCGAGAATTCTCGAGAAATAGTGGTCGAGAATTCTCGTGCTCCGAGAAATAAAAAAGCTCGAGAATTGAGAAACCTTACTTGCAGGTTATCATGACATTTGACAGGACAACGTCTGTCGGGTCAGCTAGTAATGTATATGTTCCCTTGCAGGTTATCATATGCCCCTGGGGGTCGATACAGACCACTTAGGGAATCACTGGATTAAACGATCAGTGCCGGTAAAAAAATTAATAAATATCTAATTTGAATAATGTATTTTTTATGAAATATTATTTATTTATTTATCATGAACACAGTTTCTACAGCTTAAATTCATATTGCAATTATCCAAAAAAAAAAAAATGTCTGTACATAAGCCAATTACAGAAACTTACTTTGCTATCTTGAGTACTATATATAAAAATGTAGGGTAATATACATCAATATATATAAAATATACGTCAATATATAAATTTCACTGAAAATTTTATATTTTTAAAACATATGCTATCATTTTTTACGTAATCCTAATGAAACTAACACATTTCTTGCTTTCTCACATTAAATGTGACATTTTTTTATATGTAAAGTATACCTATAAACGTATAAATAACAGTTATTTTGTATTTTTTTAATACGTTCATACATATTAGTTTACTGAATTATGACGTGACGATTGCAGTGTTTTCAGTAACAGTTATGAGTCATCCGCGACTGCGCCGTAAACATGTTGATGTATCTTCAAAGAAAAGCGCAGCTATACTGTTGATTCTACAATATTGTAGTACTCATATATATAAATATATATAAATATATATATATATATAAATAAATATATATATATATATATATATAATTATTGGGAAAATTAATGCCCCTTTTCGTTGTAATTTTATAACTCACGAACGGGCTCACATATCCAAACCAAATGTTAAGGCTTTGTTTGGACTATTTAGTAGATGGTTTATGTGAAGTTTGCACAAAATTGGTCGAGCGGTTCTTTATTTATCACATTATTTGTAATAAATGAGTTCAATAAATGGCGGACAAATTTGTCAATGGGGATTGTGCTGTCAAATTGAAACTTTTTCAGTGTTGACAGTATAAGCATGTTGTTATGTCATTTCATTTTGGTCGTGCTTCGTTAAAAACAAATTGTCAGCGATAATTTTTTAATGTTACAATATTTTTTTTTATTATTTCACTTTATACGTAACCAGGCATGTACCGGGCTGCTACTTTACATATAGAATTAAAAAAAAAATGACATCTACCCAATAATCTCGATATCGACACGTTGCACACACTAGCACCCCTGCACTACTGCATTAGTTCAATCAAGTTCGTTGCCCCGGCAAGTTGTAGATCGAACGCAGGCAGCCCGACGTAGTAGTTATATTAATTTTCTCTACATAAATGCACAAAACTGCGGCCACAGAATGCGTTTGGCAGACGCAGTCAGTTCCTTAAGTAAATGGAATAAGGCTCATTTATGGATTGTTTTAATCACTATCGAAAATGAACTTTAATTATACTTCACTTAAGCTATATTATTGTTAAACCGCATTAAAATCCATTCAGTAGATTTTACGAGAAAGAATAAGAAATATTCATCCATACATAGTTACAAAACAATGGACGATGAATACAATAAAATAATGGACTCGACGAAGAGTAACGAGAGTTTTTTTGAACCCACTACAAGACTTCTCTAAATCTATATTATTTATGTATTTATTTACTAGTTATTTTAAATAAATACATTTAACATTTCAAACTCGCAAACCACTCAAGTGCGTGGTTGACTGCGAGTGCGAATCTCACAATATTTGTAGTTTTTTTTTATTACATTTGCTACTCCACTGACTCGTAGTCCATGCCCTTTATAATTTTTAATGAAATATTTTATTACAATTCTCTTAACTAACATGTACTCAATTTTATTTATTTACGCAGCTAACAATATAAAAACAAATTACTCATTTAAACTTACGCTATATATATTAACATACAATATACTTAATAATGATTAAAAATAAAAACTAAATACAAACATTAACTTTATATTACCTTAAGGTAATATTTGTAGTTGTCAACCATGTTTTTACATATAATTATATTTTCTTTTTAAGAACAAGAAACGTCGTCCCACTAATTTAGCCTGTTTTTAGTTTTTAGCCTGTGTCGCAAGTAATCGCAGTCACAAACATAGAATCTCACATGCACATACACCCAGACCGAAACAATTTTTTGTAGGTTATACAAAATTACTGGCGCGTGCGGGAATCGAAACCGTGACTGATTGAGAAGTAACCGTTCACTCGACCACTGCGCCAAATGTGTAGTCTAGTCAAACATTATTTGACAAATGAAACTTAAGTATTTTTGCAAATGATTTTTTCTTATTATTATTACTGCTATTTCGAGCGGTAGTACAATGCAAACGTCTGCCATGTTTGTTCATAGTGCGATCACATTATAATTATAATAAATTAATCAGAACGCGCTTTAATGTTTACTGAAATTTTATTGTGTTTTTGGTCTACTATTTACAATAATGTGACCGTAATATTTTGATATATGTTAGACTAGCTGTACCCGCGGCTTCAACCGCGGGAAATTTAACAAAAAAGAAAATTCTTTTTTTTTATTTTTACATTGTTGTTACAAGCTTTTATATTTGCTTCACTTGTAACTATGTAAAAAAATCTTGGAATCTTAATTTGACCCATTTCCGGTCTCCGATTGAGATGACAATGCATGGTTATGTGTTTGACGTCATTCTAAATCCAACATGGCGGCATTAACAAGATGGCGGATCAATTATTTTTAATGCACCCCTACAATATGGGTATCAAATGAAAGGGCTTGCAAAGAACACCTCGATAAATAATGTGACGTTACTCTTAATCCAATATGGCGGACTTTCCCAAGATGGCGGACCAATTACTTATAATGCACCCTTTTTTTTCTTTTTTTTTTTTTTTTTTGTTCCCCTGAGGAAGATGCATTAAATTGCATACCCCGGCTGTGGCGAGCCGGGGTTATGTGGGGCTCTCCTACCCAGAAGGGGGAGGCCTACCCACTAAAAACCTCAGGGATGGCCTTCCTCAGGCATGTAGGGAGCCCCCGGGAACACAAAGGCCACTTCCGGGAACCCCCAGCCTCCGCTCCCCTCTCTAGAGGGGAGCCCTCCTCGGGGGAAGCTACCACCTCCCCCGGTCCCCTCCACCGACGACGCCCCCGGCCACGGAAGGGGCGTGGTCCATCCCGGGTCGCCGTAGCGGTCGCGACTTCCTCGCGCCCGCCGGCGACCCGCGGCGGCGCCGCAGCTGTGCTACCGAGCCCGGCGCCGCCTCCTTCGAGCGGGATCGGCCATCTCCCGACCCCGCTCGGCGGCCTCCTTCTGGAGCATTACTGCTTCACAGAAGGAGGCCACAGCCCTCCAACCTCCCTCGTCCGCCAGCATTGCCGCAATCAATGCCGGCGGAGACAGATCTCGGCCGATCTCTGCGACCAAGACTCGGCGCTCGGAGGCCCACGCGGGGCACTCCGCCAGCGTGTGCTGGGCCGAGTCGAGGTCGGATGCGCAGTGGTGACAATGTGTCGATCCCTCCCGTATAATGCACCCCTACAATATGGGTATCAAATGAAAGGGTTTGCTAAGCTTGGCTATATATTTAATACAAGCTTTTATTAAATGCGCTAAAAAGAACAAAATAAACTTTTACATATAAAAGCTTGTCGCGAGATTTACTTACTTATAGAATACTTTTAACGACAAGCTTTTATATGTAAATGTTTATTTAGTTCTTTTTAGCGCCTTTAATAAAAGCTTGCATTAAAAACTTTTTTTTTACTTTTAATTTTTTAAGTGACATGAGCTGGAGCTGCGCTTGGTACTGAATAGTACTTGGGACATTGTAACATTACTTTATTTTTCTAAAATAAAAGTAGCCTAAGTCACTCCTTATTACATCATCTACCTGCCAAAACATTAAAATCGGTCCAGCCATTTCAGAGATTAGTATGAATAAACAGACAGACGACATTCCAATTTTATTTATATGTTTAGATAGATGTAGAGGTAAACTGTAATCTGGTTGATTTATTGTCACGAGCCTTGCCAATCCAGATTGACAATGTGCGCATGTACAAACCATTGAGTGCGCGATAAGTCACGATAAACTGTTTAATCAGACTTAACTGGTGTGATATTCAACGTCAGCGATATCGCTGATAACGTAGATATTGAACTCCTAATACCCTATGTAACGTAGACACGACAATTAAACGATTTCATTCAATGTGATTTTAGTTTCATTACACATTATTTTATAAATTACTAGCGACCCGCCCCGGCTTCGCACGGGTGCAGTGAAAAAATGGTTATGGTGGGTTATCCCTAAGAGATAGACATATACCATCGCGGACTTTTTTGTGGATTTTTGTAAGTTGTACAATACTGTAGTACATTATTTTGGTCTATCTCGTAGGGTTCAGCCAGCGTTTGCAATATAAGCACAAAAAAACGTGCTTATTTACGACATCACATTAGAAACCTTTAAATTTATCAGTGTTTCTCTACTATATTATGCATTTATTATACATACAAACCTTCCTTAAGAATCACTCTGTCTATTAAAAAACCGCGTCAAAATCCGTTGCGTAGTTTTAAAGATCTAAGCATACATACGGACATACAGCGAAAGCGACTTTGTTTTATACTATGTATTGATATTGATTAACAAGGCCGGTCCAATGTAGCTATCATAAATTTCAATTCATGTATGCAGTACGATAAAAATGTAGTATGCATTATGGTAAATATGTAGTATGCAGTATGGTAAAAATGTAGTATGCAGTATGGCAATAACTGTAGTATGCAGTACGATAAAAATGTAGTAGTCCTTAACAGCAGTTTGAGCACACTGCAATGACGCGTTCAAAGTTTCAGAGCGTTGCCGTATTTTTTTTTAATGATCTCAATTTTGTTGAAGAGTCTTAATATCTGCGTATAGGTAAGCAGTCAAATTGAAGAAAACCCACCTTTAAGAATTCATTGCACATTCATAATGAAGAAAGGTTCAAATAATAAATAATAAATAAATATTTGTTACACTTACACCAATTAGCCTAGCCCAAGGTAAGCTCTGTAAGGCTTGTGCTATGGGATCTAGGGTAACGGATAGACGAGGCGGCGGAGCGGGCCAGGGAGGCGGATCCCGAGGCTCCGGCATGCCGCCGCAGGCGTGCAGGGCGGAGGAGGCGCGAGTTCGCTCGCCTCCTTCCTCCTGTCGGTGACCAGCGGGGACCAGGCCCGGGAAGGCTGATTCCTGCTATACAAAGGTCGCCGTCAGTCGACGATCCCCTGGATGTCCCGGGGGATCGACGGCCCCCCCAGCAAAACGGGGGGGTGAGAGGGGCTCGCCGCGGGCGAGCCAATGACGCCGACGAGGTCGTGGAAGTGTACGTAAGTGTTCCCATGACTTGTCAGGCAGTGATACTGCACTCCTCGACGTGTCTTCCTCCTCGTCTGATGAGGGGGACGAGGGGGAGGATGCGTCGACGATTGATGCGCTCCTGCCAAGGCGTCCCTGAGGGGCATTGTCTGGTTTTTAGTCGGTAGGCCGCGCGCTTGGCTGGCACTCGGCCCCCAAGCGCGCGGAGAGTCCGACATAACCCCGCGGTGTTCCCGAGCCGCGGGGTATGCGTAACGCATTTTCCAGACATAAATAAATAAAAAAAAAGACATACATATATTATACATATATAAATAATTTTTATAGAAATATATATCAACAACCATGACTAAGGTACAAATGCTCGCATTCATCACACAAACATCTACCCCCACCGGGACTCGAACCGGGACCTCAGAGATGGCGACACCTTGAAACCGGTGTACTATCCACTCGACTATGGAGGTCGTCAAAACGTTAAAATCGGAATCGGTTAAAAACGTCAAATGGATTGAAAGGGTGATAGATAGCTTTTTATTACTACATGCCTGTAGATTTCAAATGCTATAAGACATGAAATTGTATGTGTAATGAATGACCATAAATTAGACTGCTATTGCATTGTGAAGTAACCTAATAATAGGTATGTAGTGAACACCGGCATTGATTGCGGCAATGCTGGCGGACGAGGGAGGTTGGAGGGCTGTGGCCTCCTTCTGTGAAGCAGTGATGCTCCAGAAGGAGGCCGCCGAGCGGGGTCGGGAGATGGCCGATCCCGCTCGAAGAAGGCGGCGCCGGGCTCAGTAGCACAGCTGCGGCGCCGCCGCGGGTCGCCGGCGGGCGCGAGGAAGTCGCGACTGCTACGGCGACCCGGGATGGACCACGCCCCTTCCGTGGCCGGGCGGCGTCGTCGGTGGAGGAGACCGGGGGAGGTAGTGTAGCCGAGGAGGGCTCCCCTCTAGGCAGGGGAGCGGAGGCTGGGGGTTCCCGGAAGTAGCTTGATGTTCCCGGGCGCTCCCTACATGCCTGAGGAAGGCCATCCCTGAGGTTTTTAATGGGTAGGCTTTCTGGGGAGGAGAGCCCCACATAACCGCCGGCTCGCCACAGCCGGGGTATGCAACTTAATGCATTTTCCTCAGGGGGAACAAAAAAAAAGAAAAAGTATGTAGTGAACAAGATAAATGTAATAAATGAACTAAGCCGGTTTTAACAGCGAATTCTTTCAGTCAATCGGCTCACGAAATAATATTTTATGGTGTGTACTCATCGTTCCCTTACAAATTAAATAAAATATTTTTTAATCCTAAGTCTTGACAGCCCTATATTAGCGTATGAGAAGTACTACGCGGCAATCTTTTGAGTATACCGTTGCGTTTACAGCTCGCTATTATTATGTTTTTTGTTGACTAGGGTTGTCAATAGAAAGTTTGTGTTTTCATTTTAAAGGATGGCATAGTATTAGGTTTCCCGGTCGTTAGTAATTAGTAAGTACTTATGGATCATTTTATTTGTTATTTATATGTTTTGTATTTATTATTTTAACAGCAGGACTTCAATATTGTTACGTATAAAAAATACATTATGGCAATTTCAATGTGAAAACAAAAACGTGTGATAGTCTGTGACAGAGGTGCTTACTTGTCTATTCGTATGAAATATATGCCCCAAATATTTGGAGGTAGGCTATTCTAACTGCAGATTGTACAGCGAACGATGATCTACGATATCCATACACCACACAGGATGTAGATTACGGAGTATATATATTATATTATTTTCTTTTTGTGATTTTTTTAAATAATATGTTTGACTGTATATTTTGTGGTATATGTTGTGACTGCCTTAAAAAAATGTTATATTCAATAGGTTAAGGATGTGTAATATTTAGATGTAATAATATAAAAATCGCTTGTGGTCCTAATTATAATAAACCCTTATTAAACCCTTAATCATCCTAAAATACTTACCACATAGGTGCGTTGATAAATACTTAGTATTACACTATTTCAACATGCATTTCCATTGTATGCCTATGAAACGTTATGAGAGTAACTTGTGCTTCGTGTACTGAAGGTCGTTGAACTAAAGGGCCGTTAAAATACTGGCCTGGATTATTATCTATTTTATCAGTGTGTTGACGAAAGGCTACGTGGTAATGTTTATTGTAGCCAATTCTATGGAATGTACACAATTTTGTTGTCATTTTTACGATGACAACAATACGCTGAATACACCATAATTTGACATAATTTCCTCGACGTCAACTTGTTACTTGTAGTTGAGAAAGTCAATATGAAATTAATATTTTATTAATACATTAGTTACTCTCTATTTTGAATATAAAAATTTTCTCGTGTCCCTTTGAATATCTTATTTTCTTGATTTTATTCAAATTTTTTACTCAACTTATACCGTTCATTCATTACGTTTTTTTATAGGATAGGGCAGCAAACGAGCAAACGATCACCTGATGGGCAACACCAGAGGAGTCACAGATGCGTTGCCGGCCTTTTAAATGGGAATATGCTCTTTTTTTGAAGGTTTCAATATCGCATCGGTTCGGAAATACTGCAGGCGACAATGCATTCCACAGTTTAGTAGTGCGTGCAGGAAAATTCCTGGAAAAACGCTGTGGTGGTCTGCCAAGCGTCTAGATGATGAGGATGAATGTTGTGCCGCGTAGAACGGTGACGGAAACTAGCAGCAGGAATTAATCTGAACAATTCTTCGGACTCACCGTAATATAAGCGATAGAGGATGCATAGCGAAGCTACATCTCTACGCAGAGCCAAGGAGGCCAGCCGACATGAAACACCCGGTAGTCGACGATTCGGACTCTCAGTTGGATGCGGTCTAGAGAGAAAGTAAATTCTAACATTTTTTTGGATCAGGTCTCACAAACGCTATAGCCCATTTTGAGTAAAACTGATATGTTGAAAGATGAATGGCCAGCTGACGGTTCCCTGATTAATCTACTCTTTCTGGAATTTCCTTCGATCCAGGACGTGTATATCAAACATATCATGAACGTTCACGACATAATCCGCTTAAAAGACCAGAAAATCCTCCAACTCATGAAAAAATTAGAACTTACGGAGAAATTAGAAACGGAACTAGAATCACAATAGATCTCATTCAGGTCGGAGTGAGAAATGACTATTGTAGCCCAAGCTATAATAGTCAACCTTGGAGTGTACTATCTTGTTATAAAGATATTGCAATAAACCAAGTCTAATTAGTATCAATCGCAATTAATCAATATTATATATCTAATATAATCAATATAATATAAATAAAAATTTATAAGCAATGAAATCAGTTTTATTGGCAACATTTTATACTCCTATAGATGTGACTGATTGCGCGCCGTTGGTAACACGATATACGTACAAAGTCTTATTCAGTATAATAAAAGTAATGATTTCTATCTACTAGAATGTAAAACTTTATAGCTACAGTATTTTTTTTAGGGACGACCATTTTGACACGACTCTTTTTGAGGGAAAATGCACCTTATGCATCTTGACACCGCGCTGGCTAGGCGCGGCCGTGTGTGGGGCTCTCCGGTCTGCTAGGACCGGCCTACCTATTAAAACCCCCAAATTTCTAGGCCCATGCGGGGCACATTCCGGGGTGCGCTTTCGCGATTCTACCGCCATGTGCTCCGGGGCCGGCTCGACCTAGAACTGGTCGAGCCAACACTAAGGGAGGGACTGTCCAAGAACACCTGGATAGTCCCCCAGACGGAGAGACATCACCACGGCGTGCGCGGTAACCAGACGCGCACGCAGCCTCGCGGTAGGGTCATTAGGCGAACACCGCGCTTGCCCGCCTTCTCTCCTACCTTTTTTAGGGACGACCTAGACGAACATACTTGCACCAAATAGGTGACATATTGAAAAGTCAGGTCAAGAGTTTGTGTGTATATATATATATATATATACAACTAGCTTTCTGCCCGCGGCTTCGCCTGCGTGGATTTCAGGATTGGGTCCATAGAGGGTTAAGGGTCATAGCTTTTGCCCACGGCTACATATGCGCGGAAGTCGGTTTATGGCGCGAAGGTTTTATCGCGCTTCCCGTGGGACTATCCGCTTTTCCGAGATAAAAAATACCACAAAACCTTGCTCAAAAATCACTCTATCTATTGATGAAAACCGCATGAAAATCTGTGCAGTAGTTTTTGAGCGAAGCCTTTATTGCGCATCCCGTGGGATCTGTTGATTTTTCCGGGATTATTATTATTTCCGGGATTGTAGCCTATGTTACTCGGGATAATGTAGCTTTCCAAAGGTGAAAGAATTTTTGAAATCGGTCCAGTAGTTTCGGAGCCTATTCATTACAAACAAACAAACAAACAAATCTTTCCTCTTTATAATATTAGTATAGATAAGATTGGAGTATCGTCTGTCTGTTCCAGCTCTGAAATGGCTGGACCGATTTCGACGGGACTTTATTGGCAGGTAGCTGATATTATAAGGAGAAACTTATTACTTAGGATAGTTTTATTTTAGAAAAACTAAGTAATGTTGTAATGTCCAAGTAATGTCCAGACCCCGCGTATCTCACGCGGGAATATTGTACGTCAAATATTGTATATGTATAAAGAAATCTTTCAATAAAGCTAATACAAACAACTAAAGATAATAAAAATAAATATTTAAAAACTAAATTAATTAATTAACTTGTTTGTTATAATCCACGCGAACAAAGTCAAATTAAATCAAAATTAACTTTATTCAAATATGACTTTATAGAAAGCTTTTTTGAATCGTCCAAATTTTTTTCCTACCACCCATTCAGGATGTATTTTTAGCTGATAATAAGAATGGACGCAAGAAACTGGTACAGCTAGTTATATCAGAAAAACGAAATGGAAAAACTTCAATATATTGTCTATGGATCATAGATGAGATGAGAGAGATAGTTAAAGATGGCAAACAGGTGAATCTATAAAATAAAATAACGTGCTAAATATGTCATTCATATCATACGGAAATGATTGCAATCTGCCACGTATTGGCAGGCAAAGTAGCTTGTGACAAATTGCTGTGACGTTGTTATTGTGGCGCAGATTATTATAATCTGTGCCACAATAACAACGTTAAAGTTCATAAACGTCCCCACTAAGGGGCACGGCCTACCCTAACAATATTAGAAAGATAAGGGGTAGTCTACCACTCTGGCCCTGTGCAGGCTGGTCGTCTACATACAGCTTTGAATTTCTTCGGTGGACGCAGATTGCTTCACAATATTTTCCTTCAGAGCAGGAGCGTCAGAAAAATAAGACATAAAATTCATTTAGAGAAAAAGATGAAGTGCGTTAAAAATTACGAAGGGAATGTTTAGATTAGAGGTTCTCATACTCTTTTGTTTCATAGACCATTTTCAAAATTGCTGGATCCGGTGGATCCCCTGCAGCTACATTAGTACCAGTATGGAAATCTCAAAAAAGTCTCCCGTGAACCCCTAGACGTCAAATTTACGATAATTACAACGACACCTATCGTATAAACCGTATCCGTCAAAATCGATATCGTTCGTTCGATCGTTCGGTGGAATGCTTTAGTTAGACGATAGTAACTAAGAGTAGGATACGACACGACGAAGTCCACGATATATCGAAGAGTACGCCCCCTGATTCGAAGCTGCAACGTGACTATCACACATCGCGGTGTTCTCAAGTTTATCTCAAACCCACCTTTGACACAAAACCTGATGGATTTATGTGATAGTGAAAATGAATGTAATAACAATTTGTTGTATATACGTAATTATTATAGATAATAAAAAATATAGATTTCGAAGTGCAGTTACAAACTTTTATTCAAGACTAGCTGGTGATCGCGACTTCCTCTGCGCAGCATTAATGCTTCGGGTTCTAAGTTATGTTTTTTTTTTATAAATTGGGTAGACGACAATTTTTTAAATTCCATATATAATAAGAGTACTCTTTTAAATGAGAAATATTGTAGAACTAACAGTACAGCTGCGCCTATTACTTTTGAAGATACATCGCCATGTTTGCGGCGCTGTCGCGGGTCGCTCAAAAACGCTCCATACTAAAAACACTGCAATCGTGGCGTCATAATCACAACTCAGTAAACTCGCCCAATTTGTATGAGCGTATAAACAAATTTTAAAATAACTTTGTTATTTGTACGTTTATAGATATACTTTGTATATAAAAAAATGTTACATTTAATGTGAGAATGCAAGAAATGTATTCGATTCATTAGAATTACGTAAATAATAATTGCAGATTTTTTAGAAATCTAAAAACAATATAAATTAATAATTAAACTAAAATTTCTGTATCGGCATACTTTCGTTAGATATAAATTGCTCAAATCAGATAATTATTGTATAAAAACGGCCACGTTGTAGTCGTCCACCCTATTGTAGCCTATGTGTTACTATTCTCGCGGGTCGCCGGCGGGCGCGAGGAAATCGCGCCCGCGGATACGGCGACCCGGGAGGGACCACGCCCCTTCCGTGGCCGGGGAGCGTCGTCGGTGGTGGAGATCGGGGGAGGTATTGTAGCCTCCCCCGCGGAGGGCTCCCCTGTATCGGCGGGGGAGCGGAGGCTGGGGGTTCCCGGAAGTAGCTTGGTGTTCCCGGGGGCTCCCTACATGCCTAAGGAAGGCCATCCCTGAGGTTTTTAGTGGGTAGGCCTCCCCCTTCTGGGGAGGAGAGACCCACATAACCGCCGGCTCGCCATAGCCGGGGTATGCAACTTAATGTATTTTGCTTAGGGGAACAAAAAAAAAAGCCTATGTGTTACTATACATACAATGAAATATATAGTTATTTAAGAGCTATATTATTGTAAAGTTTCATTAAACTTCATTCATTTTACGTGAAAGAGTTACAAACATCCATACAAAATTTCCTGTTTATGATATTAGTAGGTATTTATTCATAACAAGCAGTACCCGCGACTTCGTCTGCGTGGAATTTTACAAAAGAGTGAATTAGATTTTTTTTTGGTTTTTTATTTTAACTTCAAGTGGCATGCGCGTGAGCTGCGCGCGGTACTGGAGACGAATTTTTGAAACAATAGAAAACCATTTCGCATTCGAAATCGTGAGAATCGTATCCGAATTACCGAATTCACTATTTCTGAACTTTCATTTCGTGCGTTGTGCAACCAGTGGTTCAACCCACTCGTTTTTGATTTCTACTAGTAGAATATCCAACGCTGACGTGACCTTGACAGTGATCCGTTTCACGTGTGAGTCATCGCAGGATTTTTGTTTTTGTTGTTGTGGTTTTGAATTTTTCTGCGTGAAACGGAATCTAATTAAGACATAGACATAGACATAACTTTATTTGCAACCTTGACACAAAATATACACCAGAACATTGTGCCCTAGTAGCAAACAGGTCTCGGCTCAGCGTTGTGCTTCACATAGCGCGAAGCGCTGATATTCTGCCTAAACCCTTTGAGAGGGTAAGTAAACCAGACAGCAGACACACAGAGAGAAACAGACAAACCTCAGCATACATATTACATTAATAAATAAAGCGCAATACGTGAATGTAGACAGATAATATTAATATATATATACACACATACATACATATACATATATATACACATAAAGATACATATATCCCAATTAGCCATCAGCATACAAATTATAGTACATAACAAAAGGCAAACCAGTTCTTTGTTTTTGTAACACATGTTTTTTAATTTTTTTTTTAAACGTAGATTTACACTTTAGTTGCCGTATGGGAGGTGGGATGTTGTTCCAAGATTTGGTTGCCTGATAGCGAAAGAATTTGTTCTTAATGACAACACTGAATTCGAGTGATTCAAAAATCTATAAAATTGTAAGCGGTTGAAAATAATTTCGCGCACGATTTGTCTTCGTATTCGAATTCCAAATTCACGTCTAATGATTCAAAAATACGTCTCCTGGACAGTACTTGGACATTGCAACATTACTTTATTTTTGTAAAATAATAGTAGCCTAATGGCCGTTTTCACCAACCTTGCCTTAGCTTAGGCGACTCCTAAGAGACATGCTGTCTCACTCTTTTGAGTTAATATAAAAAGTGACAGCATGTCACTTAGGAGTCACCTAAGCTAAGACAAGGTTGGTGAAAACGGCCATAAGTTACTCCTTTTTACATCAGCTACCTGCTAATAAAAGTCCCGTCACAATCGGTCCAGCCATTTCAGAGATTAGCCGGAACAAACAGACAGACAAACAGACGACACTCCAATTTTATTTATATGTATAGATGTATGTATGTATGTATGTATATCTATCATATATGGATGAATAGAATATACCTTTATTATATTAATAACACACATTCTGATGCTTATTACATATTAACTTCGTAATAATTAATAATAATTTATTTCTTAAGAAATACTCCATTGTACGAGTAGTTTTGATTCCAACTAATATTATAATCTGTCTGTCTGTCTGTCTGTTAAGCTTTGCCACTTAAACCTCGCAACCGATTTTGATGACATTTGGTAAAGACAATCTTTAGACCCTGAGACAGAACATAGGCTACTTTTTATTTCGAAAAAAAGGGATGAAGGGGTTGAAATAGAGGTTGAAAGTTTGTATGGGATTTGTTAATTTTAAAAGATAAAACCATGTAACTTAATATTTAAGCACTTGATAAGAACTCATTAAACATTTGTTCTAGCATTTTTAAAATTTCGACCAGCTAGGGTGTGAAATAAGGGTTGAAAGTTAGTATGCAAGTTCGTCAAATATCACGTGGTTTGTTGTTTTTTTTATCATGTCATAAGAAACAAAAAATCATTTATTCTAGCATTTTGAAAATTTTACCAGTGTGGGGGTGAAATAGGGGTTGAATTGAAGATAAGACCATGAATCTTGGTACCTTAGACAAGGGACCGGGATTGACAAAAACTAATTTCACGCGGCTTCGCCCGCGGGCGGGAGCTAGTTTTATCATAAATCAAACATTCTTCACGCGAAACTCGAGATTTTCCTTTATTTTTTGCATTCACAATTACATGCGAAATTGTGAGCCACTATAACAACAAAAAATGGCGGACGTAGAAGAAGTTAACTAATGAAATATGAAGCGACGACGATTTGTTATAATGTTATAAGTACCATTAAGACCTCCTTGCGGCATCCCTTGCCTCCTCTCGACAGCCTGCTGTTTAGCCACGAGTAGCCCCAACCAATATAGGTCGGTGCCATTTGTGTGTCCCATGCCTCTTCTAGATCACCTAGCGAAGAATTTTTTTCCTCAGGAGAGGCTAAATATCCTCAAAATGGGCACGAAATGCCAGCCAGAATAACCCCCCCCCCGTAACGGCAAGTGTCACGGAAGTTATGTTGGACTCCATACGACCGGAGCGGTCCGGTCGCGTGACCTACCAACTAAACACAGCCTGTGCCTAAGTTGTAAGAACCATGTAGGCAAATCGTGAGGCCGTTTATAAATATCTATGTATCTCTAACTTCGTGGAAAAGCCCGAGAGCCTTGTTTGAGCGTCCCTCTGAGACAGACAAAATAAGTAACCTGTTAATAAAATAAGTAAACTAACGGGTCTATAGTCTGTACTTTACTGATGACCTTGAGAGATTAAGACGGAGTAATGTTCGCTGATTTTCCCTGTAATACATGAGCTGTAGTAATGTGCATTGTAAGGTGAAATAATATTCCGTTCCGTCATCAAGTCCGTAGAAATAATATGTCGATAAATACTCATTGCTATTATGATATTTTCTTCTGACAAGATTTTTTTGGGACATTAATTATAATTAGTGATGTGCCAGATATCCGTATCCGTATCCGCGGATATCCGAAGCAGAAGAAAGATTCGTATCCGTGTCCGTATCCGTTACTTTTTGGCGGATCTTTTACGGATCTATTTAGCATAGTATTCTTTAAAGAATAATTCATATTCTTGAGGATGTTTTGAATTGAGCCTTTACCCTTACGAGAATACTTTCCATCACAAGTTTTACGCTTTGCACATTCATCATTTATTATCACAAAATAATTCCATGTTACACTACTAAGCTTCTTTGTAGACATTTTTTAAAATCAGTTACCAATACCAAACACAAGCGTTATTTATCCTGCCCAGTGTCACATTAAATTAAAACAAAATAAAAGGGGGTGTGGCTGTGTTATAGACACGGCCGTTTGTTGTACGTGAATACGTCTCGTAACGGGTAGTACGCGTACTGCGGGTAGTACGCAGCAAAATGGCCTTCAAATTGGCGGGGCTCGCCCTCCACCGCGCGCGATGTGTTACAGTCTTTACTGGGCGTAATAAATTCTTAGATCCTTTAGCTATCTAGTGTTGTAATTGGAATTTGGATGGGGATGATAGATATGTAGCTACAACACTAAACTGTATCCCCCGATTTTGTTATCATTCGATTTTTTGATTTGCGTCCCTATGGAAGCAATTTTAAAGACGTATTCACGTCAAAAAAGGCCCACCGCGCAATGCAAGTCGAAACATGTTTCAACTGAAGATCGCGGGCACTGACACCGATTGTGTTAGAAAGTTAAGATCTGTATCTGAATCCATATCTGCGGATCTTGATACCACATATCGGTATTCAGATCTGTATCCGCGGCACATCACTAATTATAATCATTATGACGTATTAAATTTAATAATTCCAAAAACGATAGCATGATGTTGGGTACATTTAAAGTACCTACGGCCACATCTTCCGCTTCCATCATCAGTTCAATGATGTCGTAATATTGCATTGTCATTGGACTTACTTAAGTATATTTCAATTCAATTAGTTGAGGATAACTGTTTAAAATTCAATTACCAGAGTTGGTGTGAGCTAACCCAAACAACTTCGCATACGAAAGCTTTAACATGAATATGAACTAAAGATATAACAATTGCATATAGAATACAAACGTATAGCAAAATTATACATTGGTACTAATAGTTTTATTCATACTATTTCAATCATGTGTCACCCAAACAAGGTACTACTAAGCTCTATGTATGAAGCATGTAAAGTCAGGAAATCCTAATAAAGAGATAATTACGTCTCTTTCTGATTGACCAAGCATATTTTGATGATTTGTATGAGAAAAAATAATATTAGAAGCCATAAGCAAAATGCTTATGGCGAGCAACATAGAAGAAGTTTGTGAGTTATTATAATTACTTTAGTACACACTGCTTTAATTAAATTTTAAGATCTTCACCTACAACAGGTTAAAGAATATTAAATAATTGAACTTACGTTGAAATTTCATTTAGAAATTTACGAAAAAGCTATCTAGATGTTACATATTCCTGTCCCATTGTAGATTCCACATCTATTCTCGTGAATACTATGTATTATAATGGTCAACTTTACAAGTTCATGACATGACGATGGCTTGGACATGACATCTTCTTATCGTAAAATACTTTTAAAATGTCAGGTCACGAATATTCGCGATACAAACAACAAAATTTTACTTTTAAACAAGAAGGCAATATAAGTTTGTCATCCTGCCTATGATTGCAAAATAATGAGCAGTGATGAAATGGTTACATGACACTTTGAACTTTATATATAGTACATACATACAATAAGGTATTTTGTAGCTTTAATTAAACGACACTTTGAATGAGTTCATTTGAAAAAGGATGAACCTTTTTATTTAAATATTACATTAATTACTAATCACATTATGGTCATATTTAGTTTTGTTATAGTCATCACTCAAAATAGAGGGAAATAACTGGTATAAGTTTTTTGGTCACACTACCTACAGCTTGTATTTTTCGAGGCCTGTAATGCCTGTAGGGTCTTTGTCTCAACTAGGTCCACTGTTCTACATACTAAAGGTGGATGAAATATAGTAGACAGTGAAAAAGAGAACCTACTCGCATATTTGAGAAATGGGGATTTTTTTTATTTCAATTTTAACAGTGTCATTCTTACAAGAAATATTTATTTATTAAGATGATGTTGAAGAAATTCAGCGATAAAAATGATTATTATTATTGTTTTTTTTTTGTGTATATGCAATTGTCATTTAATTATCTTTTTATTTTTTGATCCGGTGTCACATAATAACCCTATTTTAGGATGTATGTGACAAAACCTACGTTGTCAATATTCTGAAAAAATATTGAACATTAATATCGAAACACCCTGAAGTTGATTGAAAATGCCAATGGAATTATTTCCGTTTTGTTTTAACTACTATAAAACATGGTGATAGTCAATACAATATCAAATAATGTAATGTATGAAAACTAACGATATAGAAAAATAAAAGCTATATAAAAATAAAATTACTAAATATAAAAGCATCGATATTAATGTTCAGAAAATTACTATCCGTACATCCCTATTGAGTAATACAGAAACGACGATTCACATTTTTTTGTGAAACATACTATAATTCAAGGTCATAGAGTTCATTGTTAACAGATTACGTTATAATATTGAAAAAAACTCACTTAAAATCTGCAAATCGTACAACCAAAATAACTTAACATACATACAACAGCTAGATTACATCTCAAGGCATTATTTACACCAAAAACGCATAAGTAAATAGTAGAATGATGTAAGAAAACAAAACAATGCAGTTTCGCAAAAATACATTACCACAATTGAAAATCAACACACACTTTGAGATCTGTTAGGGCACTGTCACTAGTAAGTTAATCTTATTCACTGGTTATACTGAAATGTCCTCGACATTGCAATTCGTGTTCGCAAATTATAACTTGAACATAACCTAATACGCGTCCGTTTGACAGACGATCAGAAAACAGCTGATCGAGTCCAAGGCAACTGTCAAACTGTCGTCGCACTACGCATGCGTGTTGAACTAGTAAGTAAAATTCATCGGACTGATTGTTGCGAATATTGCGATCTTCCGAGAGATTACGGCTTGCTATCAATTCATTATGACGCGGGTTTATTATCACGCACTCATGTTTTTTTTTATAAATGCTATGTCTTTCGTTTCAATGTACTGTCAACGTTTCCGAGTAAAATTATTTTATTGAATTTTTCTTCTTTGATGAATAGGTGATTATAACTTATTTCCTACCTTTTATAAAATATACATACATATAAATTTATTGTTCGTTCGTTTTTATTGTTTATAGTAATTTGCATACAATAGAACAAATTACAAAATAACAAATTACAAATTTTAAACAAATTACAAATTACTAACAAATTACAAAATACTGCAAAAGGCGACCTTATTGCTTATAATAATCACTTCTAGGCAAACACAAAATGAAAAATGAAAAAAAAATAATAAAGAGACTTTATAAGATTTTAATATTAATAATATATCTAATAATAACAAGAAAAATATGATCAAATATTAATTTACTATTTAATTAAATACTTGTAATGTAACTATACGAAACCACAGCAAGCGCCTTTCGTGTATTTGCAGGCATAGCTTTTCGCAGCCAGTTGGTCTGCACAAATAAGAAAAATAGGTCGAATGAGAGGGAATCCTTAGAGTCTATGATTAAGTCGTGAGTGGGACGCATAGACCATTGTTCGACAAGGTACGAAATAAAACAACTGAGGATCCTGAGAGCACCGTCAAACAAGTCCCTACACTTTCGAATTGGAAGCCAAGTTTTGGCTAGTTTCTTGGTAAGGTCACATCTCTGTGTGAAAAGAACTCGCAATAAGAATTACTTATATAAATATTTTTAAATTTCGCTGGCAGTACTAATTTGTCTAATTTTTTATGGATTCAGAAATCTAATGGTTTTTTGTTGAGCTAGTCTCACCGGGTAGGTTTGGGGACAAAATTCCTGTCATTATAGAAAAACATCCCTTGTGACTATTAGACTAGAGATTTTAACTCGTAATTATCTATAGATTTTAAGTGATGGAAATGCAAAAACTGGTAAGTGCGAACCGGACTGGCCCATGACTGGTTCCGTAGCAGCAAGTAACAATTACGATTTATGACGTATTATTAAAAAAGATACTAGATCTCTTTCAAATCAATTTTCCTTGGAAGTTTGCATGATAATGTAAATCATTAATTTTTTAGTTTGGGAAAAAAAATGATATAAGGAACCTCAATATCGTTTTTGAAGACCTATCTATAGATAGCCCGCAGGTATGGGTTTGATAATAAGACATTTGAGTTTCAGTTCAAAGTATGCACAACCACCAAAAAATATTGTTTTATTTTTAATTATTGTGAAAATCTTACTGTGGTTCACAGAATGCATCTACTTACCAAATTTCAACAGTATAGTGCTTATACATACTGAAAAAAGTGGCTGTGACATACGGACGGACAGACAGACAGACACGGCGAATCCATTCCAGGTTTCCGTTTTTTTTTGCTATTTGGCTACGGAACCCTACAAATTTGACGAGACTGACCTATAAAATGTCTATGTATTTATGAGTTACAGAGAGATTAAGAGGGGCGATGTTATGAAAATGAGTTTCGTGAATTAATCAAGGTTGCCATCATCCAATATGCATACTAAATTGTGCAATAATTTAATACTTGACAGTCGATATAGAACTCTTTATTAAACAAAATAAACAAAACAATAAATACTAATAGGTACAGATAAAAATACAGAGGCGGGCATGAAAATTGCAATTAGACACAGGATTGAAATAATATTTAATTTTATATCCAACTGTTTTTAATCTTACTACTATTATAAAGGCGAAAGTTTGTAAGTATGGATGTATGGATGTTTGTTACTCTTTCACGTAAAAACTACCGAATGGATTTGAATGAAACTTTACCACAATATAGCTTATACATCAGAATAACACATAGGCTACAATTTTTGAGGTTTCTAATGTGAGGACGTAAAAAAAACACATTTTTTGCGCTTACATTGCAAACGCTGACTGAATCCTACAAGATAGATCAAAACAATTTACTACAGTATTGTACAACTTAAAAAGGTCTACAAGGCCTATGATTAGGGCTCTGCAGTGCTTAGTTACCGTATTTCTTACTTATTACTAGACTAGACGGGACGAACCTGAAGTCCACGCGAACGAAGTCGCGGGCAAAAGCTAGTATTATATATATAAAAATAAAGAGTTTGAGTTTATTAAATAAGTTTGAGTTCATTAAACATGCCTAGGTACTAATATTATAAACGCGTATACGTATATATAATTTGTACGTATGGGTAGATGTTTGTTATTCCTTCACGTAAAAACTACTTAATGGATATTAATATAAGTTCACAATAATATAGCTTATAGATCAGAATAATGCATAGGCTACAATTTATAAAGATATTGTGTGAATTATTGAAAATATTAGGATAAGTGTCAAGTAAGTAGGAAAAAATCTACTATCTGTGAGTTTTTCTAGCGTGCGCTGCCAAAACCGTCGCGGGCACCAGTTTGCCGGGTCAATGACCTATTGATTTGATTTTGGAGTCACATAAAAAAATTACAGTCTACTAAACTTATCATTCAACTAACCAAATTACCTAGAATCAAATACTACTGTAAATTTAGGACAGTACTTCAAACCTTTATCAGATAACTAACTGTACATTTAACTTTTTTATGATTAATTATAAACAGAGTATTGTCATTTCCACATAAAACATCACAAATAGTCGTCATCAAGTATTTTTTCAGTTCTTTGTTCTGATGCATCAAACATTCATCTTTAAAGAATGTTTTAATTCATAGTTCTTAGTAAATAAATAAACGTTATCTTTATGATTCAGCGTCGCAACAACCTAACCTAACCTATTATAATTACTTCATTCAAATTTTTACTGGATTTTCCTCTAATTTGTAGGGCTTATTTGACACATCGGGAAGGAGGAGGTCACCTACCGATTGACTCAGATACTCATACCGGGCACAGCTGCTTCGGTGAGTATCTGTGTCGAATAGGACGTGAGGGATCGACACATTGCCACCACTGCGCATCCGACCTCGACTCGGTCCAACACACGCTGGCGGAGCGGAGTGCCCCGCGTGGGTCTCCGAGCGCCGAGTCTTGGTCGCAGAGATCGGGCGAGATCTGTCTCCGCCGGCATTGATTGGAAGGAGGCGGCGCCGGGCTTAGTAGCACAGCTGCGGCGCCCCCACGGGTCGCCGGCAGGCGCGAGGAAATCGCGCCCGCGGATATGGCGACCCGGGAGGGACCACGCCCCTTCCGTCGCCGGGGGGCGTCGTCGGTGGTGGAGATCGGGGGAGGTATTGTAGCCTCCCCCGAGGAGGGCTCCCCTGTAACGGCAGGGGAGCGGATGCTGGGGTTTCCCGGAAGTAGCATTGCGTTCCCGGGGTCTCCCTACATGCCTGAGTAAGGCCATCCCTGAGGTTTTTAGTGGGTAGGCCTCTCCCTTCTGGGGAGGAGAGCTCCACATAACCGCCGGCTCGCCACAGCCGGGGTATGCAACTTAATGCATTTTCCTCAAGGGAGCAAAAAAAAGGGCTTATTATCATGTGATAATAACTGTGATTATTGCATACAACAAATCTCATAGATAAAAATGGTATAGATTATTTATTTCAACATAGTAAAGCTGCTGTAAACAAGTTATTTTTAATCTTTATATCGATGTGATAGCAGAAGTTACAGATACATTATTACAAATGATAGTCTAATCTTATAAATAAAACTACAACGTTTATCAAATAGAAGGGAATTGGATATTTTAAAAGACATTATTAGTTTGGAGTAATAAAAAGTTAGCGCCTGTTCTAAAGGAAAAAGCAATGTTTCTTTTCTACAGCAAGATATAAACGAACCAATTAGATGTCAGTTAGGGCAGGCGCACTATCGGTAGTGTGTCTACAGTTACATATGTACAAACTTGAAGAATGCAACAAGTTAAAGATTTTAAAATGAAGGATTTCGTTTGTCTTCAATAATTCTCATGCTGTTTTCCTCAAACGTATTTGGATTGGCGCATTGGGTGTAAAAAAAGGGTCTATGCAGTTTGCCTTCCAAGATCTCTGTGATCTGCTTAGA
This sequence comes from Scirpophaga incertulas, assembly GCA_036419045.1. Classification (NCBI taxonomy): domain Eukaryota; kingdom Metazoa; phylum Arthropoda; class Insecta; order Lepidoptera; family Crambidae; genus Scirpophaga; species Scirpophaga incertulas. The sequence goes on from CM071646.1 coordinate 17,675,854, forward strand.
GTGGTCTCGGATGAACGTGATATGACATCTAACATGAGTGTTTTTTCACGTAACTGTCACGTCACCACTTTATTAACTGGTACCTATAATCTTTTTATTGTTTGTAGTGTCAATTTATAGGGATAATTTAAAAAATCTTTAATTGTGGTCCGAGATGGGCAAATTTTACTCAAATAAGAGATTTTCTGAGTCAATTATAAAAATGAAATTGTAGGCATGATTGAATACTGATGAAAATTTTGTTTTAGTATTGGTTAAAATCATGTTGATTTATCATAAAATAATCATTTCTTAATACCATTTAATAAGCATACATTTTATATGCATAAATAGAAAACAAGCAGGATTTTTAATTATTGATAAATTTCCTATTGGTATCTATGGAAAGGTGATGGTCAAAATTTGTATGGAAAGTGGGTCTGAGTAATGTGTAGCGACGAAACTTTATAGTATTAGTATTATGTAGATCATCTGGATAAAGATTAGATTTTAAATATCTCCCGTTTTTTGTAATTAATAATTTAAATTATTTAATACTAGCAAGTTGATGGAATCTTTTTTTTTTGTTTTTTTCTCTTTTTATTAATTTGCGCAAGACATGCTGTCAAAGTCGCATTGACAGCGGACGAGTGTCATCATTGGTCACAGGCTATGTACCATTAAATTGATGAACATAAAATTACCTATTGATTGACATATCTTATGTCTCTGCACATGATTGAGGCCCACTTTTTGTCCATTTTTTCTTTATTAATATTACTTTTAATCCATAAAATGTGGCTTGAATGTAAGTACAAACATAACTCGTAAATCTGTTCGGAAAATCATTTTGTTCAATAAGATGACCAAAAATATTGGTATTTAATTTGATACTGGGTCTTATATTTGTTATCTGTAGGAACTCAGTGCAAAGTTATGCATCAGGTACACTAAGAAGGTTTTGAGGAACTTTCTACCTATTATTACTAAATTACGCTTGTGCAATCTCTCCTTCTCCCAATCCTCAACAATGTTGACACAAGTTTTCCAAATTTGCCTGAAAACCAACTTAATAAACTCGAGAAACTTCGAAACTTATGGATACGATCAGGCGACGAGCTTACGCAAATATGACATTTTAGAATCATGTTAAACATAAGTAGTTGCCTATTCGCTTGCGTCGGAATGAACTTATTTTACTTATTACATGATTTTATTTAAAACTGACACTCAATTTTACTTAGAAAAACTCTTTGAGTTTCTCAATACATTATCTGTAAATATAAGGCAAGCACAAATCCTTCACCCTTTTAAACTGATATAAGGCAATCACAAATCCTTCACACTTTCAAAGATCATGATTGCTTTATAGCTTTAAGGAAAACTGTATATATAGCATATAAGGAAATATTATACACTCTTTCTGATCACTATTCACAACGTGTTTGATTATACCAACCTACCAGGAAAGTCTTTGATTTTTGACCAATCATAATGAGTGGGAGATAGTAGGAGTTATGCCAGCGATTACATTGCCCGGCCGACCAGGCCCGATTTAGGGTAGGGAGCTCAAAACGGCAAGTCTAATCGCACTAAGGCAGTAAGGGTCCTGACTAGGGCGATCGTTGGCTTCCCGACCGCTCTATTGCAGCGATTTACATTGCCCGGCCGACCAGGCCCGATTTAGGGTAGGGAGCTCAAAACGGCAAGTCTAATCGCACTAAGGCAGTAAGGGTCCTGACTAAGGGCGATCGTGGCTTCCCGACCGCTCTATGTCCTGACTAAGGACCCTGCTCACCGGCCCGGCAGAACGGGCCAGTATAATCGCAGCTTATGTCCTGACTAAGGACCCTGCTCACCGGCCCGGCAGAACGGGCAGTATAATCGCAGCTTTATGTTTCGGCGCGAAACTCAGTTCTGGCGGGAGCTTGTTTACGCATGCGCATTGCGCCGGGTTCGCTCGCGGGGTGAAGAGCAGGGAGGCGCTCGCGGGGTCAGCCCGCGCGGCCTCGTTCCTTTTCCCCGGTGGCAGCGGCGCGTGCGGACGTTCGAGCCGGGAGCCTTGACCTTGCGATGGAATGCGTCGTTGGGATCGCGACTCGAAGATGTGCTGAAAGATGCTTTTCCAGGAATTGTGACTCGAAGTTATTGTGTGCTTCAAGATGCTTCTTATAGTGTGCTTCAAAGTGCAGCTCTATTCTGAGCTATTTCATATTATTTCAAACGACGAATGTGTGTATATTTCATATTTCAAACGACAAGAAACAGCGGCTCTTGTCAGAGCTATTTCTTATTATTTCAAACGACGAATGTGTGTAAGCTACAAATGTGTGTACATATTTTTATTTTTATCAATGTACAGTTAAATCGATATACTGAACTAATCCTTATCCTTACTGAACCCATTTAAATGAAATTTGCACACAGATAATTTAGAACCTAAAATACATACATGTTCAGTCACAAAATTTTCATTGAAAATGTATAATCAATCTATAATAACCGAATTTGCAGTCAAAACAATTAATAACAAAACGACCAATGAACTGAAATATTTACGTTATCTCACAGTTATTAATATTTTTTGTACAGTTTCACAGATAAAAAGTCCTCGACAATGTTCGTGTGCGAATTGAATAAAAGGTCATTAAAAAAAAATCTTCTTTGTTCTCTTCTTGTTTACTTTTTCGTAGTATATGTCTTTGGTTTTCACGAACAGAATCTACAGATTGGCAACGATCATAGGTCAACATTGAAGTGTTTTTAGTTCTTTTTACGGATCGTTACAAATTGTAACGGACGAATTAACTTCCTTTAAATTTCCCTTAATCTATTATTTGTTTGTCTACTACCACATTACACATACATTTACCAAAAACATTCACTTCGTCTAGGTTTGCGCAGACAAAACTACTAAAAGCCGGAATATATACCAACTAACAAAATAACTCCATTGTTATCTAGCTATAACAACTGAAGGCTTGTAACAACATAAAATATAGAATTACTTTTTGGAGAAATTAGTTTGACAACAAAAAATTGTAAAAATGTAAAAGTTGGCAAAAGTGATAAAGATTTACAAATACAAATAGCGGAGATAGCTCATTTCGGACCGTCGGGATATGTACCGTCTTCGTACGTAGAATAGTATTCACTATTCTCATTAGTCTGTGGTATTCGTTGAAATGTCATGTCAGTGTGATTAAATACAATTTGCGAAATTTTCAAAAAATGGTTCTGCTTACTTCATTTCAAAACCGGAATTTCTGAAAATGAGTGTATATAGGAACACATTAAATTTATTAAACTATACACTTAATATCTAAATCAATTATTAACATTTTTAGTTATCTAATGGCTGAAACTTATTGTTTACTGATATTATTTGAATTTATATAAAAGTAACATGCCTATAGTTTATTTATACAATTATCTACAATTCGCTAATGCTCAAAAGGCGTTTCTCTCAAATATGTTTTATTTGAACAGTAATGAAGTAAACCAATAGTTAAAATGTCTTGAACCAAGTTTTATTAACGTTATATAATACTAAAACACTCAATAATGGACGAATCAAAATCTCAGAAGGATATCTTTAGAGATTCATGGATTCGTTATATGGGTAAGTATGTGTATCTTTTGCGAGATAGTTTTTTCTACCATGTTTTACAAAATATATTTTGCATTAATGTTAATTAATAATACTGTTATTGAATCATAATAATATCATGCAATGACAGTTCATATAATAGTTCATTTCAGTTTCTTTTTTAAAATTGGTGTTATATTTCCTTGTGATCAAATCTTTCTTAAGATTACTACTTTGCTTGTCTTCTTTTACATCATCATCATCACATCCCATATCCCTACCAAAGGGCACAAGTACCTATTAGGGTGATTAGGCTTTAATCAACTACCCTGGGCTAGTGCAGATTGATTTGAAGACCAGTGTCAAGATACCAGTGTTACTGATGCTCACATTTGTTCTTATATATTAAAATGTACAATAGTAACATCTATTTAATCATTAAACACTTACCCTCCCTCGTCACTGGTGATGTAAATGTCGCTGAAAAGGTTCATGTTGCAGGTTACTCTAATGAGGTTGGTGAGGCGTTCCGACCCGTGGTGCCTGTGAGGCTTGTTCGTGCCAGCTATGGAGTTGCTTTCACATATGTGCTTGCTGACACTGTGGACAAGGGAGTTAGGATGATGATGGTTAGTTTCAATCAGTATACAAGATTATAGTTAGGTCAGCTCATAGATCTGACAAAAAGATGTTGATGTTCAATTATACATTATAAACAAAGAAAGTAAATTCAAAGCAGTGATATAATTTTATAAAAGTGCAGTCTTTTAATAAATCTAATCTATGACATTTCCACTATAGATGACATGTACATACTGTAAAACATTAGAATAATTAATTCTGCTTTGCATGTATATACTTATTTTTTAATAATTATTGAATGTAACAGATGGAAACAACTAGCGTAACACTAGATAAACATAGCATCAGAGCGAGGAATGTCTTCACTCTTACAACCTACTAATATTATAAATCGGAAAGTGAATTTGTTTGTTTGTTCCGCTTTTGTGCCGTAACTACTGAACCGATTGCTTTGAAATTTTGCAGACGTAACCATAAAAGTCCGGATTAAATAATAGGGTACTTTTTATCCCGGAAAAATCGACAGATCCCACGGGATGCGCAATAAAGGCTTCGCTCAAAAACTACTGCATAGATTTTCATGCGGTTATCATCAATAGATAGAGTGATTCTTGAGCAAAGTTTTGCGGTATTTTTTATCTCGGAAAAACGGATAGTCCCACGGGAAGCACGATAAAACCTTCGCGCCTTAAACCGACTTCCGCGCATATGTAGCCGTGGCAAAAGCTATGACCTCTATAAACCCAATCCGAAATCCCGCGCGGGCGAAGCCACAGGCAGAAAGCTATTACTGCTATAAGGCTAAATGAAATTACATAAATAGGCCAAATTTGAATGTCAAAGTTTCGACACTATAGTGAGATATCTCTATCCCTTATTAATGTATGACATTATTGAAATGTAATACAATAAATTGGACAGATTTGTGATTAATGAACCAAAGGTCCAATAATCCATTAAAATAATTTATGTCTGAAAACCTTGTGTAGTGATAATGTTATTAAAATATAAACTGTCAAGCTATGCATTTATACCAAATAAAATTATTGCAGTGTACAGTCGTGAAGTTATTACAAGGATAATAAGCTACTGTCTACTACCATATTGGTAGAATGATTAGTCAGACAGATACTTGTAGTAGTACCATTTTTACAGATACCTCTTCCTTTTTGCCACAACTGCCCTAATCGAAAAACTACCTAGTGACTTAGTCAAGGAGACACCCATTGACTGAGTCAACAAGACTGATAGAACTATATCTAACTATCTTTGCCAACTAGACTGATAACCTTCAAAATTCTCACATTCCCAATTTGTAGTTGCACTTGTAATAACCATTAGCAGCAAAGAACAGTATTACAATTGAACAAAAAAGTTACTGATGTACGATAGCATCGATTCTTAAAGCCATTTACGCAGATGTTCTTGATGTGTAGAGTATACATGACTTAGCTAGAATTAGTTTGACTGCATACTATGTTGATTAAAATCATTGTCAATGTTGTGGATTATTTTACAGGAAGACGGGCGACCCAGGAATGTGATGCGGGCTACGGGAGACGCGCTTATCTGGCAAACACTAGCCTCCATTGTAATTCCGGGGATCACAATTAATAGGTGCGTATATACCATTTCGGGAATACATAATCATCATAGGTAGTTGATATACCCACCGAGGATCATGAGGTTATCCTAACTAGTTATGTTAGGATGATTAGGTCTTAGTGAACCATGCTGTCTCAGTGCAGATTGGTTGATTTAATTTCATTATAGAAATATGCAAGTTGGCTCACATAGTTTTCTTTCATCGTTGCAGCATCAGATAAATGTGAAAGATAGGTAGATAATATGGCAGGGTCGATCCTGCTTCACCAGATTCTAACATCAATATCTTACCGGTATTTTGTTGGAATAGGCTCGTACTTCGTGGTGGGGCTTATATGAGCTTGTGATATTATTTACTATAATTTACTTTTTTCATATTTGAAATAAAAAATAGATTATTTAACTTGCATGATTATCATCATCTTTTGCAGCTGTATCTTAAACAGCTTTTATTGAGATGAAGCTCGACTGCTTAAAATCAAAACATAGTAACTCCTTCCAACAAAAATGTTCAGGAGAGCAAAAAAACGGGTACTTTGATTCGTTAGCCCGGCGAAACCAGAAGAGATAACGATTTGGGTGTTTGACGAAAAGTTGTGCTATATGGTTGACATTTCACTTGTTATATCGTAATCTTTTTGGAGTATAGTTACACTAAATCGCTCTTTTTTTTTCGCGCATTTATCCATATATAACTATAAAAACAGTATCAAAACTAAGTAAGTCTGCTTCACTAGGTTATTTGGATATTTATTAATTAATTTATTTATTTGTTATTTTTACTTTGCGCCAAATTCAAAACATAGCAAGTTGGTATTTCAAATTCATGACTTAGTAAGTCGCTTGAGATGCTAGGGTTTTAAATTTGTATTCTGACATACTAAGTTTAGAATTTGTACTTCAAAGAAATTCTCGTAATCATGGCAAATTGCTTAGACTTGCTAAATTATATCTTAAAAATTACGTATGACAATGGGTGTTTTAAGGTCCACATCGTTTACGGTACGGTACTACCTAGTGAGCCGAAAAATTACAAAAACCGTTTTTGACGTGAAACGTCTTTAAAATCGCTCCGAAACATACGGGTACCAGGTTTAAAAAGTGGACCGTAACGACAAGTCTATATCATCGTACCTTAATAATTAAAAAACTATTAGTCTTAGGAACAAACATGTGGTGTGAATATTTCACTTATATAGTTAGCTCGCTGTTGTGACATTGAGTCTTTTATTAAACCCCGTCAATCTTGTTTTTATTTCAATTCTTTACTTTAAAAGCGATTCCCTACATAGACGTTTTTTTTTTCAAATAAGGTGTTACTAGATTTTGAATTTAAGCAGCCGAGCTGACAAAGAGCTTGGACTCCACGACAAATGAGGGACCATTTATTTTACTTTTGTTTGATGACATTTTTATGAGTGATTTAGCTAAAATTGATTCACCATATATACTTTTCCAATTAAATCTTAACACTTTCACCATATATACTTTCCCAATTAAATCTTAACACTTACCACCGTACTCGTATATATTTCAATTATTCTCAGTCCGAGTTTACTTAAACAATACATCATGTTTATAACCCTTTGACTAGAATATGTCGCCATTATCATGAGCTCGTTACGCGTTGCGCACGCGCAGAATGTTGTAGTGGTTGGTATTGTAATCTCTTTTCCGACATAATCAGCTTGATAATCGATCTTTTGCTGCACATGAGGTAGAATGTACATACATTGGGTTTCACCATAGATTTTAGGGTTTGTTATAAATTAATTTTGTTTAAATTGTCTGTAACCTGTTATGTTTTTATTATATATATAAATTGCCGATTTGATTAATGCATTGCCGAGTCTCGTTAAAGCTCGAGATCGATTTGGCTAATTTTGAGAGAAGGTTTAAATAGGTTTGAATAAATATGAAAATGCACGGAATTTAATGAAAACAACAATTTTGATAAACATAACTGGTTTGCTGGAAGTAAACTTTCATTTATTTTGGGGATTCTCGTTATGAAATAAAAAGTGTAGATCTTTTATTTATCGACTGGGGGGTCAGCTAGATAAATAAATAACAAATAAAGGATCAAAACTAAAGAAATTAGTTAAGAATGAAGCAAGTTTCAATACATTAATTGTCAACTTGCATTGTTTAAAAATGTTTAAAGTAAATGTTATCTCGGGTGGGATTAGATTGTGCATTTTCTAAAAGTCGTATAGTCTTCTGTAATTCAACCACCGTGGTACCTGACGTGTTGGGAATTTAAACTGCATTGTTTATTCTTTTTCAGAATCTGCGCCATATCCGGTTCGGTTCTGACCAAATATAACCGCATCCCGCCTCGTTTGCGAGGACTGCTCACTGTTGGCGTGGGTCTGGCGTCCATTCCCATTATTATCACACCCATAGACACAGCTGTGACACTTCTCATGGATCGTACGTATAGGAAGTGGGTTGAACAACCTAAAGAGGCTTGAGGGCCACAAAAGGCAAAATTACAAAGCAGAGAAAGCGAATATGATATTTAGTGCAGAGACAAGCGAAATTATTATTTTGAAGGGAAACATATGTACTATCGCAGCCCCACCGACTGACCCTCCATAACGCTCACTTTTGTTTGCACGCAAATAATGAAATTGTCGGTTTTTAAGTGTTCACTTTCCATACGCCTGTTCTTTAATTATTTACTTATTTATATGTATTTTGGAAACAGTTTACATTTTACTTAAAGACTACGCATAAAATATTTAATAATTCACCAGTCAAGTTTCCCCCGTTTCCACAGTTTTTTTTAAATAAATAAATTGATGATGTTTCATACACCAACTAACACACTAATGGCACCGACTGTTAGTAATGTCGTATGAAGATATATTCTTATAACTTGAGCTTTAAGGTAAAGTAATAATGCTCGTATTCGATTGTGGTGGTAACAATGCAGTTTATGAAGTTATTGTATATGTAATTGGTTAAAATATTTAATAGTCTCGCATTTGCGTAGGGTTGAACTGATTTTTTTTAAGTGAACATGTGAATAAATCAGCGACACGTCAACCTTTTCATTTGCACTACGAAATTAGTGACTATTTATAAACGAAAGTATTATTGAAATAAGATTTTTTTATGACTATGACGACCTAATTCGAAATAAATCTAAATTGCTGTATCACATATATACTATGTTATATATTTAAGCTTTGTCTTTTAGAGCTGTATTTTATATAGAAGAAATATGTCAATAATTGTTTTTTTCAAGCACGTGCAAAAAAACCTTTTGGTAACTCAAATTAGCTAATTAAAAATGGTGTACAATTTAATTTTCCAATTAAATGTGTGTTTTTCATAAATATGTAATTAATATTTCTAGCTGAAACCATTGAAAAATGGTTGAAAACAAGTCATCTGTCACATAGTTTTTTCTTCGGTTATTTATTACAATTTTTTTTTTATTGGACACCCGCCCGCAACACCAGAGGAGTTCTCTCACAATATTCGTCCCCCTTTTTGGGGGTTGGAGGAACCGTTCAGGGTAGTTTTACTCTTTGCGGTGGGCTTATCTGGCCTGGCCTTTCTGGTTGCTCTACTGTTTTATATATATATCTATGTATATTGGCTTGTTGAGTGCATGTGTACTCGACATAGGGCTTCAATTTTGTCTTTATTCTGACTTAATTTGTTGTTTCATCAGGGACTTTTAGCAGGTCTCTAGGAAGTCTCTTCTGCTTTGTTTTCCCGTCAGGGGGTCGTGTATGTCCTTGAGGTGCGGGTGTATTGATGTTGCACAAATAAATTGGTTGCTAACTTGTTTGTAAAGTTTTCGATAGTGTCGTTTTTTAAGTCCCTTCGTAGTACATTGTTTCGAACAAAGCGCGGGGCCTTCGTTAATGTTCGTAATGTTCTTGCTTGTTGAGACTCTAGTTTTTTCTTGCGGCAGCTTTCTATGAGAGCATACTACGATGGTGCTGCATATGTCATCTGGCTTCTGATGTATAATTTATAAATTAGGATTTTCTTATTTATGGGCAGCTGCGAGTCTAGCACTGGTCGTAATATATAACGAGCTGACTTTGTTTTGTTTACGAGGCGGTCGACGCGATAAGCCATGGTCAGGTTTCTATCTATGGTCACGCCTAGGTATGTTACTCTAGGTGACCATAGGATGGTGGCATTCAGCAGGGTAAGTCTAGGTGGTATGCCCTTTGCCCTGCTGAAGAGTATGGCTTGCGATTTGCCCACATTTGCAGCAAGCCTCCATTTTTGGAGCCATTCTGGTAGCTCATCTGGAGCTTCTGGGAATCATGTTTTAAACTCATGGAGGCAGCAATGTACGCCGTGTCGTATGCATACAGGGCAAGCTGTATCCCTGGATGTACTGGGATGTTTTTCGTGTACCATGCATAGCATGTCGGGGCCAGATAGCTGCCCCGTGGGATACCGACGTTGATGGTTCTGATGGTCGAATGATGTTGCTCGACTGCTACCTTAAACGTTCGATTTTCGAGGTAGGAGGCCACTGTCCTGACTATTCGACGTAGAGTAGTGGAAGTGGCCAGCTTGTACAGCAGCCCCTGGTGCCATACTCGACCGAACGCTTTTTCGATGTCAAGCATAATAGCGACGGCATGCTCCTTTCTGTTGTGTGTATGGGCTATGTAATGCAGCACTCACAGCGTTAGCTGGTGTGTCGTCGAGTGCTGCTCTCGAAATCCGTATTGCTCTGGCCTCGAGGGTATATGTGGATTTAGTTTAGTCAATAACAATTTCTCGAACACCTTCGATATTGTATTGAGTAAGGTGATGGGGCGATAGTTTGCTGGTTTGGTTGTGTTTTTGCCTTGTCTTCTGGATCATCACGACACGCCCACATTACTAGCTTGTGGGGAAGCTTCCGGTTCGGATGATCCCGTTGAACAGTCGGGTCGCAGCCGCTATCGCTTTTGGCGGCAAGTGTCGAAGGGCTTCATTTGGTATCCCGTCAGGTTCTGGCGTTTTCCTGAGCGGTACCTTTCTTACTTCCCTGAGCATCTGCCCAGGTGTAAAGAATATGGTTTCATCGTCTTCTTCTTCGGACTTAATTTTGTAGAAAGCTCTGTACGGCTGCTGTGTGTTCGGGAGCGGTGTCGGGGTTGGGCTGGAAGATCCCCTCCAGGTGGTCTTGGGCGCACCGGAGGTCGCTGTTTTGTTAAGTTGTTGCATAAGCGATATAAGTTATTAGTATCGTTGACTGGGGTGTTGATAGTACTGTAATGATCCAACCTATTTTACACGACTGACGTGACAGGGGCTTGTCATTCTGAAATAAGAATAGGGACTGAAAATTGTATCTCAAAAGAAAAACGTACAATAAAATATATAATTGGAAAGTTTCTTGTGATTTAATATTCGATCCCGACAGTACGCAGCCACGATTCTTGCCTCTAGTTTTATAGCTCGCTTTTTACAGTTTCTGCCAGGTTATTCAGTCTATGCTTAAGGGTTGGGCATCGTGTTGTTTGCCAGACTCGCCGCAATCTGCGCTTATCTTCAATTAACTTTTGAATGGTAGGATTCGTCTTGATGTATTGGTACTATTATTATTCTGAAGTTGCGCAATTCTTAGGGCGTCGTTAATATTTTCGCCGAGTGTTGTTAATATTTTGTCAGTTGCTCGACTTCTTCGGTGTTAGTGATCGGTATAGTGGTACATCTGCTAATAACTGGGCTAGGAAGACCTCCCAGTTAACTTTGGGCCTTCTGATGGGTGTTTCGACCCTGATGGGCGGGTGGTATTTGACTAGGATCGGTTGATCGGAGATGAGATGATCTTCCAGCACAGCTTGTATAATTGCTGTGCTCTCGATCCTAGCCGCCACCAGCAGGTCTATTGTGTCTGGCATGTGGTTGCGGTTATGCGGATAGTGTGTAGGCGTTTCTGGGCCCAACACCAGGTAATCTCGGGCTTCCGCGTCGGCTAGTAGTCGTTTGCCGTTTGTATTGATGGTTGCTGAGTTCCATACCGTGTGTTAGCTGTTAAAATCGCCCGCAATGATGGTGGGATGCGGCTAGTCGAGTAGCTTGTGAATGTCTTCGACTATTAGCGATTTGTTGGGTGACTTGTAGTACCTAAGCAAACACACGGATGGAAGTGGTGTCTGTTGCTATCTCAACACCGAGACCGGATGACGATGTTAGATTAATTTTAGGCAGCATTTGATGAACGATACGCCTTCGTACTAGGACCGTTAGGCCCATGTAAGCGTGTCCTGTGGGCGATATTTCGTCCGTTCGATATACATCGTATCCTGCTAATTTCATTTCTTTGGAGGATTTCCAATGAGTTTCGCTTACCAGGGCGATATCCGCCGTGTTCTGCAAGTACTCGTGTGAAGAGAGCTTTTTTGCTATCATCAAGGCCCACGGCATTCCAATGTGTAATCGTTAAGCGACTATCCATTGAGTTCTATAAGTTGTTGTAAGCCTCTTGTGACTATCGGTATGATATCTGTACCGGTAGTGATTGCGGTCAGTACTTCTAATAGTATTTTGACGCACAGTTGCGTAAGTTGTTGTGTACTGGCCTTTCGGGACTCCTGTGCTGGAGCGTTCGGCTTCGCCTTCATCCCTTCAGTGTGAAGGACGGCGACCACCGGCTCCACAGACGGGGCGGGGGTTATGGTCTCTGCTGTAACGATTGATAGTCCTTTTTGGCTTCGGCTTTTTCCCTGGCGGTCTGATGCCATCGTTGGCTGCAGCCATCAGGGAATATGGGGCTCATTTTCGCCACTAACAGTTTTATATTATGGGTATTTTGGAAAGTCCGTGCCACAATGCCCTCCCGTTTGTTCCTAGCTTCCTTCTGGAACACTGGACACGATACGCTGTTTGCGGTGTCGGAGGTTCTTCTAGGGTTCTCGGGCAGTCCTTCGCTGCGTGGGGTCCTCCACGGCGGACGCATGCTTGTATTCGGTGGCAATTGACCGACGAATGGCGGAAGGACTGGCACCTGTGAAATCATTTTTAAACGGTGTGTCTGTTCCAAATATGTCAAAATGAAATGGTGTGCGGTTTGCCGGGCTGTTATTGGATTAATGCGTTTTCTGAGCTTCACATTGGGGCATTGTGGGCATTGCAACCCAGGTCTTCCCAGAATACCAGAAGCCTCTTGGGGCTTTTGCATGCATCCGGTAGGGATACTGAGGAATGGAGATGATTTGTTCGTTGTTCGACTACGCTTCTGCACTCCATGAGAATATGTTGTGGTATTTCGTCTGTCTCCATGCATCCTCTGCATAGAGGGTTGTGCGTCACACCTATTGTGAATAGGTACTTGTTTAGGGGACAATGTCCGGTTAATGATTTTCCTCATTTTGAGTTTAGTTGTGAGGGAACGGGCAAGCTTTTTGGACGCTCACCGGGACTGCGTCTTTCGTTTGTTTGTATCTCTTACTGGAAAATTAATATTACATTAAGTATCGATATAGAAATGTAGTACGTTCCATTCCAGTTTGTTGTGTTCGCCAATTGCTCAATTGTTAGTACAGTATATGTAGGAACAGGTATTTGGAATACCGGTATTTTGACATATACATATTTATTTGTAGTGTTTATTTATAAGTATGTATTAAATGTGTTATTAAGTAGAAAATACTTATATGTACTCATAGTGACGATTTTTTATTATTATGTGACTCAGTAAATTGTACCTTGTTTCTTTATTAATTTCAATAATTTATTATTATTATTTACCATATCGCACTAATACAATAGTGTATCAACTCAAAACGTCGTACTTGACATAATACTATAAACACACGCAAAATTTGATTCCTCACGCGTGATCAAGACCGTCGTTCGATTAGTGCAAAAACAGAATAAGGATAGATTAAAAAACTTATGTGACAGTTATTCAATTTGCAACTATTACATAAAGTGAGTAATAAGGTTTTTGTTGATTCTGAAAAATGTTCGATTTTGAGTTGATACACTATTGTATTATTAGTGCGATATGTGCATGTAGAGAGGCCTGCACTTACTAGAAGAGGCTGCTAGGGCGTTTTTGTGTTAACTATTTCTGGTGCTGTCGGCCGTGTTCCGTTTTAAGGGCGACAATATTTATTGAAGTTAATAGATATTGGGGATATATATGTTATGTCACAAATTGGCAATATTCACTGTGATTCTTGTGGGGATTTCATATTTGTTGCGGGACACAGGAATCACATGTACTTTAGGCGATTGTGCCCGCTTATAAAACATGTGGGCTCTGCTTGTTTGTTTAGAAAAAAAAATCTTATAACATCAGAATATTCTAAATAATAATGTTATTGTAGATAAATCCCATTCAAAGACAATGCTTAAATTAAGTCATTGTCTTGCATGACTTGTTAGCGATTTTTTTCTCTGAGCAGAAAAAGGCTGAGAATCCTTACGAGGAGCACGAAACGTGCCCAGGATACCCCCGCAACGGCAAGCGTCACGGTCTGACTAGCGTGACCTACCGATTAAATTCAGCCTTGGCCATAAGGGCCCTTCGGCTTGCATGGAGGAGGGGTTAGTTAACGATTGTTCAACTTGCATTCGACTGACACTAACGCTTGCATAAAAAATAACAAAGCTTAAATACATCGGCTGCTCAAATTCAAAAAACAAATTTGAAAAAAAACAAAACGATTTTTGGCATTTTTCGACTTACTAAGTAGTACCGAATCGATGTGGACCTTAAAACACCCATTTTCATACGTAATTTTTAAGATAGAATTTAGCAAATCTAAGCATTTGCCATTATTACGAGAATTTCTTTGAAGTACAAATTCTAAACTTATATGTCGGAATACAAATTTGAAACCCTAACATTTCAAGCGACTTACTAAGTTATAAATTTGAAATACTAACTTGCTATGTTTTGAATTTGGCGCAAAGTGAAAATAACAAATAAATAAATAAATTATTAAATATCCAAATAACCTAGTAAAGCAGAGTTACTAAGGTTTGATACTGCTTTTATAGTATTATTTGGGTAAATTCACGAAGAAGAAAATAAAGTATGAGTGATTTTAGTGTAACTATAGTCCAAAAAGATTACGAGTATTAACAAAGTAAAATGTCAAGCATATAGCACAACTTTTCGTCAAACACCCAAACCGTTATCTCTTCTGGTTTCGTGGGGCTAACGAATCAAAGTAGCTGACCAGTCTTTTTGATCTCCTTAACATTTTTATTGGAAGGAGTTACTGTTTTGATTTTAAGCAGCCGATATGTTTTAGTAACTCGACTATCTGATTGGTTTCATTGTAGCTAAGTGTTATGTAATTGTAAGATTGGTAATAAATAAGGATTGAACATGTAAATGGCTTGCAAAGTGCACTTAGATATATATAATTATTAAGAATACATAAATATGAAATAATATTTAAATGACATATAATTTAGATATTAGTTGTTAGCACAAGAGAACTGCTAGCTGGAGTCTGACCAATAATAATAACTTATTTATTTAATAACATTATCTTTAAATACATTAAGAACTATGATCTCCAAGGCTGTGTTATCTAGCGGTTTCCTAATGTCTACATTGCTTAGATTTTTACACTAGGCTAAGCCTGTACTGTAATCTATTGTCGCAAGTTTCTTTTTAAATGACACGTGACCAGACAAAATGGCGGCAAAGTGATAAAGTCTTGGGGTGTAACACTTGTTATACTGTGCACATAAGCACATAAAAAAATATAGCATCAGTACATTGCAGCTGAGTGTCGCAGCCGTAGTTCCCTCAGGCTATAACTGAAAATAAGTGATTTGCTCATGTCTCATGAGGAAATATTGGACGTTGAATTGTGGCCTTTTTGTGTTCAAAAGTCAAAAGTCAAAAAGATTTATTGCAAACTACAGGTATATACATGATTTTATGGTATTTTGCATAAGTATCACTATAGTTTGCCTAAAAAGGCGTACAATAATTTTATGTCAATGAACTCCTATATACTACATTATTACATTACATTATACATTATTACGTTAATTAACTATTTAATTACATTTACATTATTACGAAAAATATATCTACTTAGTCACTTATTAATAAACCATTCAAAAAATTATATATTACCTATTTGTTTTTATCATTTATAAATTCTGTAACACTATAATACATTTTAGAGAATAGCCATTGTTCAAGACAACTTTTAAATCTGGGCATATCCATTTTCCTTATTTGAATAGGCAGGTTGTTGTATATCTTGTGCGACATATGAAATAAGCTTTTATTATAAAACGCTGTAGTATGCATGTGCTCTGTGACTATTCTAGACTTATCTCTAAAGTTAATGCTAAGCGTGGTGACAGATTTAAATAAGTTTAAGTGTTTTTGACAAATACTGCTACTTCTTTGAATATACAAACAAGGAAGAGGCAGGATCATATATTTTGAAAATAAAGGCCTACAGGAATCTCTCTGTGTTAGCTCACCAATCGCTCTAATGCAGCGCTTCTGCATTTTAAATGCCTCTATACTGTTGCTGTGTTGCCGCAGCGCACACGCACGATATTGTGATTTCGATTGTAAAAGCGTTGATGATCAGAAATATATGACAGTTCACCATGTTGCGAAAATCTAGTTAAATAGATTCATATTTTCTTTCTTGAAAAGTTTGTTGTGTCAAAACCTAAATAAAAAAAAAAATATTCAACATAGACCATAAAATTTAACCTTAAATGCGGATTCGTACGAGGTTAGAACACGTTAGATATTTTCGGAAATTGGGCAGCCTCCTTGAGAAGAATAGGTGAGACATTCTAAAGCTTTTATTTTTGATTTTTGATCTCCCTTTTGAAATCATAAAATAAATACAATTAAATCTATTCACATATCAAATTGTCAGTGAACGTTAAACATATTGGATATGTCCGATAAAAAATCAGTTACATTATTTATTTGATACAGAATCACTAAATTTTGCTATAAATGCATGGAGCTCTTAAGAAATTATTGACCTTGTAAGACCTTTGTTTTATTTAAATATTTTTAATATTTGCTTTGAATATAATAAAAGCAAAGCAGAAACATTTTCTGCGAGCAGAAAAGTTACACATTTGTCCAATTTACAATCAAAATGGTTTCGATTTGTTCACATTTCCTCCCCTTCTCCCTTCGCCGGCCGCTAGCCAGTCTTGGCCAATGTCGCTGCAGCGAAAGCGGTTCCTGGTCAGGTGTCATATATTTCTGGTCAGCTTATATATAGGTTTCGTAATCGACAACCGACTTAACTGGAAGGAATACATTAATTATGTATGCAACAAGCTTAGAAGGCTGTTTGCAAGTTCTCTATTATGCGATGGAAAATATCGTATCAAATTTTATCTTTGAACAATTTCATTATTGTAGTCTATTATAGAGTTTTATAACCAACCTAGACAGGACAATCTACCCGTCATATTATTAAAGCAAGAGGTAAGCAAACTATAGGTATGGAGAGTGTATAACATAGTACTGTGTATATGTTGTACTGTAAAAATTGGAAATTGTAGAATAAATTTTTAAATTCTGCGGAATTTCAAATTTATAATTACACCTAAACTTTTTTATAATTATTTTAAACGGGGGTATGTTTCGGTTTGACAGGATATTGACCAATCATACAAATAATTCTATTTGTGTCAAAATAATAATTTAAAATGTATGCTGACTTACCTTCATTAAACCGGCCACAGTATGTTACGGATTACAAACTTGTTTCACGTATGTATTTATTCCATGACTCCCTTCATAATAATTACAATGCAAAGAGTTATTCGTTTGTCAACGGTATAGGCTGTTGCGGCTCTATTCAACAGTTGTACAAATCAAATGAGATGAAGGCCATGTTTTAGAGAGAGAGGGATGGTTGAGCGTTCATATCGTGAATACTTGTCATGTTACAAAATTGTGTATTTATTTAACTTCCATCACGTGTGTGTTGTAATTTATTATGAATGGAGGCGAAATAATAATTACTTGATGATTTGTTTATTTTATTATTTATTATTAAAAAGAATACGCCGCGCCACACTAGGATTTTTTTCCTGTGTCGTGGGTGCAGCCACAAAGATAGAAATCTCATATGCACAAGCACCCAGACCGGAATAATTTTTTGTAGGGCATACAAAATAGCTTCCAGTAACTAGTAGCCCTAGACAAAAAGCACGCGCGTCTTTTCATTCTATTTCTACTATAATAATAGACTAAGCGTTTTCTATCGAAAATGCTAGACAAAGTGTATCTACTGATAGAATGGCTGTGTCTACCTTGACAGTAGAAAATAGAAAATAATCTACCGTGTTCCGCCTATATTCCCTTTGCTTAAAGAGAAAAAATGCCATTAGAGGAAATTTGGCAAAAACACACTATTTTAAAACAACAAACAAACAATCTATCACCAATCTATTGGGTATGAGCAATCGCTTTGTTGAGTAGAAATAGAATAGAACCGTATCTATTTTTTACGTCACAAACTACATTTTGTCTATGAATTTGTATAGAACTCTTCTACTGTCAAAATAAAACAGACGAGCGATAGAATAGAAACACAGTTAGCATCTTGTCTGCGAGTTTTCTATCAGCGTCATCAAGTCACGTGACGTATCTACTGGAAATGTCAGTTCCATACATTTTTTATGTTATCTATTATAGAAAACGCAAATAGAAAGGCATTTTGTCTAAGGGGTAGATCGCCCTAAGTGAGGCCAGAATGGACATCGAGGTGGTTTAGTGGTATGCCCTGCTTCCCGCCGGGCGAGTCCCACACACGCCTGTTAATTAGCCTTCCACCACGTTAAAAAAAAGGACACACAAAATAGCACTATTTGGATATATAGTATATTGAGATAATAATGCACTATATTTCGGTTGACTGGTAGAAAATGCCTTGTTGCATTAAATTCACTCTTTGTACATTTTCAGTGCAATAGTCAAATAATAAATATAATATCTGACCCGTTGCGTCACCCGAAGCGTATCACTGGACCGCTGCGCCAAACGTGTTGACATGTTGTAAATATGTCGGAAGTTTTAAAAGCACAGACCAGGAGACCTATTTTTGAATTACGAATGCGACTTAGAAATCACCGATGTGACTAATAATCACCGATTTTCAATAATTCTTATTTTTGAATATCACTGATGTGACTACCTTAGTCACAGGTGGTGATTTCATTACGAGTGCCCTCATCCACTCGTAATCAAGTTATACTTGTGGAAATGTAATCTGTGTTTTGTTTGATTTTTCAGTCTATATATATATAAAAACCATAATGGTTAAGCCGGCAATAACCGGCAGCGGTACATTCTGCGTGGAACCGAACTCTTACATTTATGTGTGTACTTTATCTATGTTGGCAGCTCTGCGATCGACTTTCAAAAATTGGATTGGATGTTTAGGAATCCGTGACCTCAAAGTCACCGCTAACTATTTAGTTAGCGGTGATTTCGAAGTCGCATTCGTAATTCAAAAATAGGTCTCCATGTTCCTGTCCTGTCCTGTCCAAGTCCTGCAGACTTTTTTGAATTGAAACTTCAAACTGTTGTACATTCTCGCAGTAGGAAAGAATATCACGAGTAATTACAATTCATTTGTAGATGCAAAAGATTATTATTACCCGAAAAAATACAATACATCCACATAGGATTGTAGATATAACAGCATTAATATTTTTAATTAATTCTCAAAAATACTGTGAGTTTGAAAAAGTTACTAGAAACAGTCTTTTAAACAAGAATTCAATAAAAAAATAGGTCATAAATAATGAATTATATAGTTTAAAATTATAATGTATTAAACACACAAGTAATACAAAAATATTTTTAAAAAGTATTTTTTATACTTGTGTACAAATTCTCTCCGAGTTAGTAAGATTTAATAAATGTAATCAAGCAAAAAATAAAAAGTAGTCAGATTTTTACAATTTATAATTTTCGTTCGCTTTATTGCTGTAGCAATAAATTTAAAAATAAAACAATTTAGCTAGCGCCATCGCTAACGCGCGGATACGAGGGTTTAGTACTGAGGACATGTTGAAGTTTGATTGAGCAATGTTATGAAGATAGTTAATTAATTGTTTGAAGGTATTGTTTGACACTGATCGCTCGTACGTAACAAAGTGCCAACACCTAAATCCATTTGGAAAAAATAATTACAAATTAATTGATTTGAGAGTTAATAAAATGGGGGGGGGGGGGGGCTTGGTTGAGTTCGCGTTTGTTTTTAACGTTAGTCTAATGATTTATAAAAATTTTGGGGGTTTTTTCCGTATTTTCAATAATAACATTTTATTTGCTCTTTTTTTTTTAAACTCTACCTACTCAAAAAAACCAGTGATTTGTCTAAATTAGGCAAATATTTAGCAGAGCCTTTTGCTTTCTGCAGCATACATATATTTATGGTGTTTGATTGTATGTTTGTTTATTCTCAGTTGTTACCATTGTTTAATTAGATATTTATGATTATGTGTATTTTGCAGAAATTAATAAACGCTTTAGGGACACTTAATCTTCCATTGTTCATTCCATTTTGATATATTTCGATTTGTATGTTAGTTATAACAATACGTTTATTGTATATAAGACAAAAGCTTAGTTGTAAAAGTAGCTGTGATGTAGGTTTACTAAGTGAGTGAACAGTGTCAATGTTATTTCGACGCAGGTTAGGTTATTTCCTAAAAATACAGGGAGAAAAAAAACCCTTGCTGGTTCATTCCATTTCAAGGAGTCCCATCATAACATGATCTGCCTCAGTAGTATGACCACCAAATTGCGGTATGACAGGCTGTTATCATTTCGAACTGTCAAATAAAAAAAAAACAAAATGGCGGCTACAATAAACGTGTATAGATTTGTTGCTTACGCTACGGGGATGATATAGCTATTTCACTGTGAATTGTCAAAATAAAAGGGTATAAATTCCAAGATGGCTGCTTTATCACACGATAAACGCTTCAGTGGTCATGCTAAAGAGACTGATTCAATGTTAATGGAAGTATTTAATTTGTATAGTTCTGACTGTGTTTTGAAACAAAATTGTTTATTACTCGCTCTTAGGCTTGTATTGAGTCGTTTCGTTAGTCTTAAGTAGATTGTTTATACTAGTTGATATATATAGATGTTGTTTATATATGTACATGCTTCGCTTGAAAAGTGTTATGTAAACAAAATATACAGAGCAGTCTTTATGACTTTAATCGCATTCGTGATGAAGTAAGGCCAAATATTACAATATTTACACGAGTGCTATAAATTATTGCTTTATTTAATAAGTATATTTATCATTATATTAATAAAAAAATGAAGAAACAACAACAGGCAGATTTCTTTGGAAAAAACCCGAGAATGTATAACATTTCTTTTGCTTTTATTATGTAGGCTATAAATAGTTAACAACTTTGCGAGTTGTTTATGTTTGAAGCTTAAGTTTTTGACAATCTAATAGTAACACCTATCACGAATTTTTGTTAGCTGCGACAGTGATATGGAATAATAATAAAAATATAAGTTAAAAGAGAATTGCGCTTAGAGGCCGCACCATTAACGCTTAGAATAAGGTTAAACCAATATTGAAATAGACACTCTTGTAGCTGTGCTTGTGCAATGAGTTTGTATTCTTGTTTTAAAAGATCATGGTAGGCCTTTGTATCTAACAAAACGCTTGGCAGTGGACTGACAGTCACTGTGACAGGGATTCAGATTGTCAGCATTTTCACTACATAGTATAAAACAAAGTCGCTATCCGCCGTCTGTCTGTCCCTACATTGATGTTGATGCAGTTTTTTTTAAATAGATAGAGTGATTCTTAAGAAAGGTGTATATATATAATACATGCATAATATAGTAGACACTGATAAATTTAGAGGTTTCTAATGTGATGTCGTAAATAAGCACGTTTTTTTGCGCTTATATTGCAAAAACGCTGGCTGAACCCTACGAGATAGACCAAAATAATGTACTACAGTATTGTCCACCTTAGAAAAGTTCAACAAAAAAGCCCGCGATGGTATATGTCTATCTCTTAGGGATAACCTACCATAACCATTTTTTATCCTTTACTAAGAATGGTTATTTACGCAGTGATTTTAAACAATACAGCATTAATCCTTATCCAATTAAATAAATTGTTCATTTATTATAGATCAATATGATTTTTACAGCATGTAATTTAAGTGAATATTTCCGAAGATATTACTAAAATGCAGGGACGTAGATAAGCATTGCACCTGTGCGAAGCCGGGGCGGGTCGCTAGTTTACAATAAATTATTATCTAGCATACATTTAAAGACACACTTATTGTTTACTATCTTCAATGTTTCCCGATCCAGTACAAAACATTTCAATGGCTTCTAGCGAATTACGCAGCATCACGCTATATAGCTCGTAGACTAAAGCAAAGAGTATATAAATAAATGCGTAAGAGATTAAAGAGGTTTGCCTTGTTATTGTTCGTGTTGGACAAAAAAAAAACAAGTTATTTGTTTTTTTTTGTGTCATACCAAAAATAACCAAACGAGTTTAAAGGGCGACAAAATAGATTTATTGAACATTTATAAATAATACCGACATTATTTATTAAAATTAAGTTATTTTTACACAGCTATTGGTAATGTCTAGTGCTCGGAATACGTAGTTTAATTTTATGTTTACAACTTAATATTACAACAATAAGCTAAAATATGAAATGCTATTTTGAACGTTCAATATAATATTTTTAAAATCTCTGAAAACCGTAAGTTATTGATGTCACAAAATCGCAAGTACATAAAATTACCACCTATTCCGAGCACTAGTAATATTATACACTCCAGCCCCTAAGAGAATGCGTGTTTGACAGGTGCTGTCATTTCCTTACGTACATGGAATAAGGTTCATATTTTTGTATAATACGTATTATACAAAAATATGAACCTTATTCCATGTACGTAAGGAAATGACAGCACCTGTCAGAAACGCATTCTCTTAGCGGCTGGAGTTTAATTTTTGTAACATGAGTCTCATGTCATCTGCCTGACGTCCTGTTCCTATTTGATTTGTATTCGTTGTTATGTTTCAGATATTTATTTTTCATCTAAATAAAGATAATGAAATAAGTTTGAGTTTCATTCTGTACTTCTGTTCCCATTGCCTAAAATGATGTTTTTGATTGGCGATTGTTTGCATTCTTGTCTATGCTGTGACCGATTTAAAATTCAAGGAGCACCTCACCCTTTTCCAGTATGTCATAAGAGTCGATTAAGGGTGTTAATTGCAATTACATTTGCGTAGTGATAATGGCAAGTCTCCCTCCTTATACGCAGGAACTTAATACAAAATGGTAAAGTATACCTAATATTGAAATCTGTCTTTGACATTTGAACTTTCGAATTTTCTTTTGATTTCCTTATTTATAGTTATTACAGATAGCTTTTAGAGAGTCACCTTTAGAATTAGCTCATCATAGGTTCCCAAACTGGATTTTTTCTGACAGATCACTTTCAAAAATTTTGCTAGACTTGGTGGAATTCCCAAAAGTCGACCAAAAAGTCTGGCGGCGGTAACGGCGACGCTTTTATTTGCAAGTCGCGACCTGCACTGAACGTGGAATAAGTATGTTTTTGAGCTTACAATATCAGCTTATATTGGATGGGTGAAGCCAATATTTTAGTTCTTCGCTATCATTTAACAATATATATATTTTTTTTGTAAATAATCTTATATATAAAAATAAATCGCAAAATGTGTTGGTAAGTGCATAACTCAACAACGTCTGGACCAATTCCTTTTTTAAAATGTTCGTTGAAGTTCAAGGATGGTTTTTACGGCGAGATAATTCGAATAATTATAGGAAAAACTCTTAAAACAGCCCTTTATTCTCATACAAACGTTTTCAAACTAAAACGTACAGTCAATTTGAGCTTTATTGTTTGTGTATAAAGTTCTCATTGTAAGCACTTACTGTTGTCTAAGCAATGTAGGCGTGTTACTATCATCAAAGAGTCAATTTGCGCTTTATGAACGCTGTATAAAGTTGAAATTCAATAATATCTTTTAAAACAGTGTGCGTGTGTGCATTGGAGCACAGAATACATCGTCGGAGAATTTAATGTCATGTTCCAAAATTGAATAGTCACAAAATGTAATAGTTTATTTGTAATTTTTTTGCAATTAATTATTTTTTATTCACAACGTCCTACCTTAAATAACACATTGCAGAATCAATGTCATACATTTCGGATTAACGGAATGTAAAGGAGCGTTATCTTGTCTAGAGATTCTTGCAAAAATTTATCAGAACTTTTTAACTCTACAAGGCTTTGGTGTGTGAACAGAAAAGTCATACATTTTTTGCCTTACGCCCTTGCAATTATAGCGAAAGTTCCAAGTTGCATAATTTGACTAATATGTAGAGTTTGTGAAATTAGGCCTTATAGAGAGTAAGGTGTGTAGAGTTAGAAGCTTGGCTAAACATGATATCAGATAACTTTTTATTAGTGCGCGTCATATGTTCCCGTTTTGGTAACATTTTACATAAAACTGTGGATTTTATTTGTTTTTTTTTTTGCTTAGATACATATACAAACTCTCATCCCCTAGTTCAAGGAGTTTTCATTACAAAATTTAACCTCCACGGACTCGTAGTCTGTGTTTGATTATCCTCATTTAGATCATTTTCTAGTTTTGGTACAAATACATAGTAAGCTTCGCCACTACTCCTCGCCTATTAATTTTAACACTGACGGACGAGTTGAGCAGATCTTTATTTTATTTACATAAATATATTTGAGCAAAATTGCGGGTATTCTATTCTATAGACTATGAAAATGCCGTTTTGAAATCTTCTTAAAATGATTGTTTTGATTAAGAATTTCTTCAGAGACTAACGATTTCTCATGAGCTGTCAACAAGATGTTAGTCAGAGTTTCAATAGGTCGTAAGCTTTCGGACTATTATTAATTTTAATTTTTCTGATTTTACATCGGCCTGTCTTATTTTTTCTCCATTTTACATAAGCGAAGTGCTTGCTACACTGCACACACACAATCATGCATAGATAAATTCGAATATGCAGACTTATAGTTAGTGGTAAAAAACATGTGCTTACTTTATGCTCTGGAGTTATTCCTGTATTGTTCACAACACTATTAAAATTTTAAAAATCACTATTTAATTCTAAAAACTTGTCGTGAGAGTGTAATCCGATAATTTCAGTGACATATAAACTGACAGGCTGTCAGCGCGGTGTCTGCTATTAGGACGCGCGTGCGACTCTGCCGTTCGTTACGTGTGTATCATAACGTCGGTGGCGTAAGTCATAAGCAAATTTTTGTGATAAACTAATATTATCTACTTGAGCCTGTATTGACATAATTTTTCGTTTCGCTAAACCTTCATCACATCTGACGGTTAGTGATGATAAAGTCGAAAATACATAGTCCTATCCAGGGCCGTAGTTAGGTCGTGTGTGCCGTAGGAAAAACAAATGATGGCGTCGAAGCTTTATGTGGAAGCTCAAAGTTAACGGTAGGGTAATGGATTTTGGCGTGCGCAGCTCGAATTACGGATCTGCGCGCGCCAGCGGGCCGTCGGTGCCGTACTCCCGCACCTCGAAGCTTGGCTCCACGGGAAGGAGGAGGTCACCTACCGATTGACTCAGATACTCACCGGGCACGGCTGCTTCGGTGAGTATCTGTGTCGAATAGGACGGGAGGATCGACACATTGTCACCACTGCGCATCCGACCTCGACTCGGCCCAGCATACGCTGGCGGAGTGCCCCGCGTGGGCCTCCGAGCGCCGAGCCTTGGTCGCAGAGATCGGGCGAGATCTGTCTCCGCCAGCATTGATTGCGGCAATGCTGGCGACGAGGGAGGTTGGAGGGCTGTGGCCTCCTTCTGTGAGGCAGTGATGCTCCAGAAGGAGGCCGCCGAGCGGGGTCGGGAGATGGCCGATCCCGCTCGAAGAAGGCGGCGCCGGGCTCGTAGCACAGCTGCGGCGCCGCCGCGGGTCGCCGGCTGGGCGCGAGTAAGTCGCGACTGCTACGGCGACCCGGGATGACCACGCCCCTTCCGTGGCCGGGGGCGTCGTCGGTGGAGGAGACCGGGGGAGGTAGTAAGCCTCCCCGAGGAGGGCTCCCCTGTGTCGACGGGGGAGCGGAGGCTGGGGGTCCCGGAAGGAGCTTTCTGTTTCCCGGGGGCTCCCTACATGCCTGAGGAAGGCCATCCCTGAGTTTTTTAGTGGGTAGGCCTCCCCCTTCTGGGGAGAGAGCCCCACATAACCCCGGCTCGCCACAGCCGGGTATGCAATTTAATGCATTTTCCTCAGGGAACAAAAAAAAAAAAAAAAAAAAAAAAAAAAAAAAAGGGTAATGGGATTTCTCTCTAGTGACCGCGAGCTCCCTGGTTGCGGCCCTAGTGAACAACACATTAATCCCACAAGACGTGTAAAGTTTTTATTTTTTACATCTTCGCAAAAGAGTTAAACGAGATCTGCCCTCTAATGATGTAAATTTGCTGCTTTCACATCTTCGCAAAAGAGTTAAACGAGATCTGCCCCCTAATTATGTAACTTTGTTGCTAACACATTTTACATCTTCGCAAAGGAGTTAAACGAGATCTGCCCTCTAATGATGTAACTTTGCTGCTTTCACATCTTCGCAAAGGAGTTAAACGAGATCTGCCCTCTAATGATGTAAATTTGCTGCTTTCACATCTTCGCAAAAGAGTTAAACGAGATCTGCCCCCTAATTATGTAACTTTGTTGCTATCACATTTTACATCTTCGCAAAGGAGTTATGTAACTTTGTTGCTTTCACATTTCACATCTTCGCAAAGGAGTTAAGCGAGATCTGCCCTCTAATTATGTAACTTTGTTGCTTTCACATTTCACATCTTCGCAAAAGAGTTAATCGAGATCTGCCCCCTAATTGTGTACTTTTTTGCTAAGATATGTATTTGATTGTAAGATATGTTCTATTCTAAGTATTTCTAAATCTGTACTAATATTACAAAGAGGTGGTGTGTAAATTTAGATATGTGAAGGCTAAACTTTTGTGCCAATGCTTCAATTTTCATATATTTTTTATGGGCATTGCCTGATGGCATTGCTTGATGCCAGGCAAGAACACTGGATTTTATCTCGGAAAAATGTATCTTATTCGTGACAAAATCCGAAATAATTAAATAAATATATTCTAAATACTATGAGTTCACATTGGCCGCCATGTTGCCTACTTGTTTTGTACTTTTAATTATTTACTTATTTACTGTTGCTTTGAAAAGACCCGGGTGCAAGAGTTGGCGTTATAAAGGTGGAAAACGCTTCGTGTTATTGCTCCAGTGGGACTTCCATAACGTAAGGATGGTTCTCCTTGTCATGTGATGGTAAAACAGGAATGATGAGGCCAACAGACCAGAGTTAATCTTAAACTGTAGTTGTAGTAAAACCCATTATAAGCTAATTTAATATTAATTACATTATTCGCAATGACTAAATTAATTTATTTTAACGACACTGATTCGTAATTATAAATATATTTTAACTTGATTTAAAATTTGTAGTGCTTAGGTATTCGAAATATAAATCTCGTTTTAAATAGGTTCATAACACAAATATCGCTGTTGTCTCCTAAGAATTGGGAAACATATTTATTGGGCCCGGGCTCCGGGATTTTGTGTGAAAACTGTTTGTAAAATTTTTTTGTATTGAATATGGGTGTGATTATGCTGAAATAAAGATTAATTTATTATTATTCATATATTTAATTAATAATCTTAAATTTAAGTTTTTTACAATATAGATATATAAAATAAATATAAATACTATAAAAAACTTAAACCTAGTATGCCGCCGGTAGCGAGGCAAGGCCCAAACAAACCGGTGGTTAGGGCTGCAGACAGAGAAATCTCCGGACAATACGTGCCGTGTCGAGAATCACTGCTTTTTGTATCCGACCCTTGATCCATCCGTCAAGCGAGAGCCTCTTAAGATGTTGATCGAGACTCTTTGCTATCAAGCCATTCGCAGACACAACTATCGGAACAATGATTGTCGAATCAACATCCCACATGGCGGTTACCTCGTATGCCAAGTCAAGGTACTTACTGGCTTTGTCCTTCTCGGCTTTTACGAGGTTCTCGTCATGAGGGATGGTAATATCGACGAGCATTGCACGGCGTTGGGAGCGGTCGACCACCACGATATCAGGTTTATTGCACGCAATAGTCCTATCCGTGATGATAGAGCGATCCCAATAGAGCAACACACGGCCATTTTCAAGAACTGGCGCTGGTGCGTACTTATAGTACGGTGTCTCATGCTCAACAAGGCCGTATTGAAGGGCAAGTTGTTGATGGATGATCCTGGCTACTAGGTTGTGTCTATGCAAATACTCACCGTTTGCAAGATGAGAACAACCAGAGATAATATGCCTAAGTGACTCTCCGGGACGGCGGCATGCTCGACATATGTGTCGACGGTACCGTCCTTTAGGATATATTTTCTATAGTTGTTCGTCATCATTACTTCGTCCGCAATTGCACAGACAAAACCCTCAGTTTCCCCAAAGAGGTCACCGAAGCGCAGCCAGTTCACCGACGCGGGAAGATCTACATCAGGGCCCATTAAGGCCCGATAAAACCTTCCGTGCAACTCTTTGTCCCTCCATACTTCCCTGCGATTTTCGACGCTAAGCACCGATGGTTTACGCCAGTTCTCAACTGCCATAGAGAGAGGGGTAAATCCCTTGTCAACTGCCACAACGTCACAATGCATCCCACATTCGTTGTTTAGGAAATAGTTCCTGAGGCTGCACACTTCACGGTTATGGAGGTTTTTGGCATTTAGAAAGCCTCTACCACCACACTTCCGTGGAATGTACAGTCTCATAACAGACGAACGTGGGTGTAACATGCGATTTTTTGTGAGTAGTTGACGGACTCTCCTATCCAAGGTGTCCAGCTCAGTCTGAGTCCATCTCAGTATGCCAAAGGAGTATATCAATAAAGGCATCACCCAACCATTGAAGGCACGCACCTTATTGCCACCAGACAAAAGACTATGAAGTACCTTTGTTAAGCGGCAAAAGAAACGTGTCTTCACCGATTCCTTGACATCCTTCACTGATATACCCAAAGACTCTGACATACCGAGATACTTGTACGTTTCGGCCTCAGACAAAGATCTGAGTGTCATTGTCTCTGAAAGTTGTAGATTTGTTGAATTTACAACTTTTCCCTGCCGTACATGCAAGACCGCACATTTGTCTACACCGAACTCCATCCCTATAGAGTTACTGAAAATCTGCGTAATTTTCAATAACTCCACAACGTCTTGGTGTTTCGGTGCAAACAACTTGAGATCATCCATGTACAGCAGATGACTAATGACCTCGCCCTGTCTACGTAGCCGATAGCCTAGACCTGAATCCTTCAGCAGAGTGCTGAGAGGATTCAGTGCTAAGCAAAACCACAAGGGACTCAAACTGTCACCCTGAAAAATGCCTCTCTCTATTTTGATCAAGTCTTGCGAATCAGAGGAACCGTCATCACTACATGGTTGACGAAGGACTGTGCTCCACTGTCGCATGCAGTTGCTTAGAAAGGATTTCAGAGTTGTATTGATTTTATACAATTCTAAAATCCTCTCCAGCCATGAATGCGGCACTGAATCATAGGCCTTCTTATAATCAATCCACGCAGCTGATAGAGATCCCCTGTTCCGCCGAACTTGTTGGCTAATGGCCATGTCTATAAGGAGGAGCTCTTTTGTACCACGGGACCCAGCCTTACATCCATTCTGAGTTGGGGCCAAAATATTATTTGATACAATATGTGTATAGATTTTCTTGGTCAGAATGGAAGTAAGGAGCTTGTAGATCGTGGGCAAGCACGTAATGGGTCTATAGTTCTTGGGATCCATGGTACTTCCCGATTTGTAGAGCAAGAAGGTAATACCGGTGGTCATAAAAGTGGGAAGGGAACACTGTTCCAAGGCTGTTTGAAATTGTGTAGCCAAAAGAGCATGAGAACATCTAAACCACTTAATCCAGAAGTTGTGCAATCCGTCAGGCCCAGGACATTTCCAGTTCTGTGCCGAACGGATGGCACAACTAATGTCTATAGGGTCTATAGTAATAGGCCCCATTGGTTCGATGGACTCGCATTCTCGTTTGACTACACGCATCCAATCACCTTCCACATGGTTGATAGGCAGCGACCAGATGCCACGCCAGAAGCTACTCATGGTATTAGCAGCAGGCCGTCGCTCATCGACCACGTGGTGGTCAGTTCCCTCCCATTTTCTGTACACCTTCTTTTGATCGCTTTGGAAAAGACGATTCTGAAAGTATCTGTCCACACGTACTCTGTAGCGACGAATTCGGTTTGCCCATGCATAGACTTTCTGCTTCAGATAGTCAATACGTTCTGTGACATTCGCCATATAGTCTGTTGGTCGGATACCAGTTCCGGCGAAGGCCTGTGCCACATAACGCATGACCCGGGGTCTGGTATTACCTCGGCTGAAGCAGATAAGTTTGCCAATGAGAGCCCTGAATGAGTTGACACGCTTTTCTATTCTCACTTGCCATGCCGGGACCGCAGGTCGAGGTGCTCGATCAGAGTCCGGGAACTTTACTCGAGCAACGCGGCATGCAGCAAGAGCACCGCAGTACAGGATAGAATGCGTGTCAACTAAATTTTCGCTTGTCCGCAAATACGGAGCTAACAAAACATTCAGAGCTCCCACTAGCCCCAGATTACGTCTATGTGTTGGCAAACGTGGTATCCGCGGCCTAGAGTTTAATGCGTATCGATACTCACGAATCGTATTTTCCAAAACGTCCTCCAGTTGCTCTTTCACTTGGTTACTTACAATCATACTAACGTCACCTCCCTCATCGACTTCGTAAACAACCCGTGCCATCGTTGTCGCATCCGGTGACGGCATTGGAGCCGATATTGAGGCGACAGGTGCAACAGGTGGATCTCGTGTCAAGGAAGGCGCGACGGTAGTAGGAAGCGTCTCCAAGCGAAGCCGATCAAGTATCGATTGATCCAACAACTTGCATCGTTGTATCGCTCGCACTTGATCTGATAGTCGTTGGGCCGATACGGTGACGGTCGGCTCAAGGCTCTGAAACAAAATCAGCATTTTCGCACGGTAAGCAGTGAATGAGGTACCTCTCTCTGTAGCTCCATAATAGGCGCGCATGCAGTTCTCATTTATTGCTTGAGTCCATCGCATGCGACGCACTACACCACCGGTAGCGGGGGCCTGTTGCGAGGCTGCTTGCCTCGGAGGACCCAAGCGTGCCGGCAGCGGGGGACGTCCTCGTCGCGCAGGTGGTCGTGGCGGCGGTGTCCTGGGTCCACTCACATCGTCCGAAGAGCTGCTAACTTCAGATATGTTCTTCAGAGGTGTTATTCTGAGACGACGGGGGGATGGGCGCAGGTGGAGGTGGTGCGTTTTGTTCCGCTTTGGATGATTTTGATCTTGTAATCATTTTTAAATATGTATTTATTATTATTATATTATAATTATATACTAAAGTCACATATAGAGGAATGCAGGAAAATATGTTATTCGATTTTAGGTAATTACTCTGGTGATATTCGTATGATATCTGGTGATTACCTACATCAAACACTTTTGTGACTCTTGTTATGTTAACTTGTGTAAATATTAACGAAAGTATTTCAACTGTAAACATTAATATATACTATGCAATACATTTATTTTGTTGTGTTAAAAGCGTCATTGGTGTTGTGACTTCAGCGCTGATCTACGAATCGGAAGATCGGCCCAAACGTTGGCACTAATCTATATTTGGTTTTCGAATTTTATGTGTACATCTATCTAAAGCTCCTACTGTAAAAATCGAGAGGCAACCAGCATATACCTGCGAAAAAATTAAAAGGTGTACGTGGTCGACCAATCCGCACCAGGTCAGGAGACGAATTTTTGAAACAATAGAAAACCAATTCGCATTCGAAATCGTGAGATTCGTATGCGAATTACCGAATTCACTACTTCTGAACTTTCATTTCACTCGTTTTTGATTTCTACTAGTAGAATATGCAACGCTAAAGTGACGTTGACAGTGATCCGTTTCACGTGTGGGTCATCGCCGGCTTTTTGTTTTTGTTGTTGTGATTTTTAATTTTTCTGCGTAAAACGGAATCTAATTGAGAATTTGTTTTTAATGACAACACTGAATTCGAGTGATTAAAAAATCTATAAAATTGTAAGCAGTAGAAAATAATTTCGCGCACGATTTATATTCGTATTCGAATTCCAAATTCACGTCTAATGATTCAAAAATACGTCTCCAGTTTATTTGACTAAAGCTTAAGCACTGTTACATAGGCTGCGCTCAAGCCTATGGGTATTTATTAGCTGTGATTATAATAATATCTGTATTTTCTGTTGTTCTGGGGCGAAACAATTATTTACGGGGTATGTAAGGTAGATATTTGATGGCTTCTATATGTTTGTCTAAAACCTGAAAACGTCATAAGTCACGATCGTCACGTGATAGCAAAAACTTTCAAATGACACCCCTTTTTTTTTTGTTCTCCTGAGGAAAATGCATTAAATTGCATACCCCGGCTGTGGCGAGCCGGCGGTTATGTGGGGCTCTCCTCCCCAGAAGGGGGAGGCCTACCCACTAAAAACCTCAGGGATGGCCTTGTAGGGAGCCCCCGGGAACATCAGCTTTTTCCGGGAACCCCCAGCCTCCGCTCCCCCGTCGACACAGGGGAGCCCTCCTCGGGGGAGGCTTACTACCTCCCCCGGTCTCCTCCACCGACGACGCCCCCCGGCCACGGAAGGGGCGTGGTCCATCCCGGGTCGCCGTAGCGGTCGCGACTTCCTCGCGCCCGCCGGCGACCCGCGGTGGCGCCGCAGCTGTGCTACTGAGCCCGGCGCCGCCTCCTTCGAGCGGGATCGGCCATCTCCCGACCCCGCTCGGCAGCCTCCTTCTGGAGCATCACTGCTTCACAGAAGGAGGCCACAGCCCTCCAGCCTCCCTCGTCCGCCAGCATTGCCGCAATCAATGCCGGCGGAGACAGATCTCGCCCGATCTCTGCGACCAAGACTCGGCGCTCGGAGGCCCACGCGGGGCACTCCGCCAGCGTGTGCTGGGCCGAGTCAAGGTCGGATGCGCAGTGGTGGCAATGTGTCGATCCCTCCCGTCCTATTCGACACAGATACTCACCTAAGCAGCCGTGCCCGGTGAGTATCTGAGTCTGCCACAATCTAGCCTGTACACGATCAAATGTTTCTGACATACAACCTAGATTACCAGCATAAATATCACGAGGTAAAAAGAGTACTTCGCCCCTAGCCAGCAGTTAACACAAAGTCCTAGCTATGGTTCAGCCAAATAAGTGAAAGAAAGTTTACCAACAAAGTGTTGCCTAGCAACCACTGACAGGCATATATTAATAACCTTTTTCTACCATAATGCAGTTTTATTGCTTTCGAATTTGTGGTACCTAAGTAGGTAACCTACCAGTTTAATATTACCTGTTTAATACCTAAGTACCTGTTTAATATTGTACAGTTTATTTCCGACTGATACTCCCTACTAATATTATAAATGCGGAAGTCTGTCTGTTACCCGATTTGGATGAAATTTGGTTTAGAGGTACGTATTGTGAAATTTGATGAAAAAGAAAAATTAGTAAAAATATAAAGAAAAAAGATTTGCATTTATGATTTACAACAAACGGAACATAAAACTTTCGATGCAAATGCAAATATATGCTGCTGATTTGAAAAGGTAGCTAAGTTGAAGCGAGTACTTTAGAAAATGTGGTCTATTTCATTATTTGTATAAAATTATACTAATTATATTATAGATTAGTATAATAGTGCCAACTATAAGCAAAAATGTTATTACATCTGAATTTCACCCATGTGATCAAGATTATAGGGTTATCAAGTAAAATTAATTATGTTTTTATTTTATGAATTCATTTATATGGAAGTTTGTAGTAGTATATGGTAGAAAAAAAAATATAATGGATCAGTCATGAAAAACATTTTACAAATACAAAATAACAAAAAGATAATTGAGGTTTTTTTTTGAATTGAGTTGTGATAACCCTAAAACTGGTTTGTTTACATTTATTCGTTTCCTTAAATAAACGAAGTAGGTATAGATAGATGTACGCAATGGCGCTCAATACATTGCTGCGTAGTATTTCTCGTACGCTGTTGTAGGGTTGTCGATAATTAAAATAAAAACAAATATTTATTTACTTTATAAGGAATATTGAAGACACGGGACTCAAACCCGCGTTTTCAATATAAAGTATTAACGTCCTAACCATTTTTTCATAACAAAACGTCTAAAGTTACGTACATACATCATCAT
Source organism: Scirpophaga incertulas (assembly GCA_036419045.1). Taxonomy (NCBI): domain Eukaryota; kingdom Metazoa; phylum Arthropoda; class Insecta; order Lepidoptera; family Crambidae; genus Scirpophaga; species Scirpophaga incertulas. Next base: position 17,709,955 of record CM071646.1, read on the forward strand.
CATCATCAGCCCCTCTTCGTCCACTGCTGGACATAGGCCTCTTCGAGTGTACGCCACTGAGATCTATTTTCGGCTTCTCGCATCCAGCTCCTGCCAGCCGTCCTGCGCAAATCATCACTCCACCTTGCCTGAGGACGTCCTACACTACGTTTGCCGTGTCGCGGTATCCACTCTAGAACACGTTTGCCATCGGTTCTACGGCTAACATGGCCAGCCCACTGCCACTTCAGTTTGCTAATCCTGTGGACTATGTCGATGACTTTGGATCTCTGACGCATCACCTCATTTCTGATGCTATCCGTCAGAGAAACGCCGAGCATAGCCCTTTCCATAGCCCGCTGAGCGACTCTGAACTTGTGGACTAGTCGTGCCGTCAGTGTCCACGTTTCGGCTCTGTAAGTCATTACGGGTAGGACGCACTGATTGAAGACTTTCGTCTTTAGGCACTGTGGGATCGCCGACGTAAAGACTCGACGTAGTTTCCCAAATGCCGCCCAACCCAACTGAATCCTCCTATTCACCTCGTTCTCAAAGTTGTTTTTGCCTAACTGCAGTATTTGCCCGAGGTATACATATTTGTGAACAACTTCGAGAACGGCGTCGTGTATCGCATATATTCATTCTTTCCAATGAGGGGTCGGCAGAGATCACAGTTTTTCACTTGCTACGATCTGGGTCGTCCCCTACCAACTGAACCATTCACATTCGCCTTATAAATTTCTTTCATCAGTCATCTTTTGCCTATTATCGCCTTCATAATTTTTGTTACTACATCCTCTTTTACACCGCATATTTTTTATTGCTGTGTTATGAATATGCAAATACATACACATTCCTATATTCCTATGTATATCTATAGATACAGATACAATATATACAGATATAACCGGGCTTGCAAACAATTGTTCGATTCAGAGCAGGTTAAATGTTTATTATGATTTAGTCAAGTAAATAACACTTAATTGAATTAAGTCAAACCAAATCGTAAAATTGTAGATTTAAAATGATTATTAATAGATTTAAAACTGTAGATTAGATAAGAATTTGAGTCAAAGAAGACATTCCTTTATTTGCGAAAAGAAGGAAAACTGCATTCGAAGGTTTTAGAAAATTCGCTTGCGACACCCGGAAATCGAACTGACTTTTTATTGTTTATGTACATGTAATAATAACTCGTTCTGATAATATTGCGAGTGCTGCGAGCGAGATAATATTTCACAGAGAAGACACTTATAACTTGTTCTGGTTTCTACCACGTCATACTTAGCTTCCTTATCTTGAAAACCGGCGGCAATAATATTAGTTAATAGTTGTATACATTAGACCCTGTCTTACTGTTTGTCTTAAAGATTATCTTATCATTTCACAATTAGGTACACGTGTTACAAAACAAGGTAGTTATAATTCGTATTTTTAAATTTCCATATTCTTTCGCAACACTCTTTGAATTGGGATATATTCCTCTCAAAAAGGAAGGAACCTATCAAGTGATATGTATACTAGAGGCTTTTTACAATGTATAAACTAATTTCATGTAAGTTATCGATTGATTAAAGAGGTGTATTGTGAAGAATCAGATGTAGGTTCCATTTTATGATTTGCCAGGGCAATATATGGGTCTCGAAATTTCACATATTCCAGAGTCAATCAGCTGACACGTCACTATATAGAGGCGTGTTTCTTGCGTATCACGTCTACGCGCAGTCATTGAACCAATATGCTAAAATTAGTTTTTGCTAAAAAACATAACTCCACCTTTTTACTATTTTTCTGCTATAGAAAAAACTGTTTTTGTATTTGATATTTTCTTTAAAACCATATTCCTAAAACCAATAGCTGGTAAAAACTCTGTTAGGTCACGTTAAAGAAAAAATAAGTAATGGAAATAGATTTTTAATACAGTTGCTCAAAAAGTGGCGTATTGCAGGGACGTGTAGCGTTCGGGATCTGGGCTATTTCACACTCGTGCTTTTTTTTTGCCTTTCCTGAACTCGTGCGTTTTCTTTCCCAACTGTCAAAATAATTTCTATTAAAAAAAAGCTTCAGAAGGACCTCTGCTACATTATTGGCAGATTCAGGAGCCAATTTGACGTCCTTAAAGCGACTAGGTGGTTGGAAATCGGACAAAGTTGCAGAAAACTATATTGGTGATTCATGAAACAACAAACTAGAAACTGGGAAAAAGATCACACAATCCATTAATTTAAGGTCCAGTCTCTCCTTCACACGCTGAAGAGAACGTCGTCCATCTACGAGTACCTTCGTTGATAATGATAATTCATCAGATCTAATTCCATCAACTAACAAACGCCATTGTATGACAAATATACATGAACAATCATACGAAATTAATAATAGTTTGTCTCAAACAGTAAATATGCAACCTAAAACTTCCCCAGTTAGTATAAAAAACTGTAGCAATTTCAATGTATATGTGAATTATAACTTTTATAAGAAATAAATGATTACTTAATTGAGTTTATATGTTTTTATAATTTGAATAAATTGCTTCATTTTTTCGCAACTGTATTGAAAATAGTCGTTCAGTACACGTACACGTAATGAAATATACTATTTTCTATAGCAAAAATTACTAAACATTAAAAAATACGGGCCTTTACACTTGTAAAAAGTCGAACATTATTTAATGGTTAAATTAAAATATTTCTTAAATAAGTATCATAATTGTTTTAAAGTGAACTAACAGACCTGGAGACCTATTTTTGAATTACGAATGCGATTTCGAAATCACCGCTGACTAAATAGTCAGCGTGACTTTGAGGTCACGGATTTCTAAACATCCAATTTTTGAAAGTCGATCGCAGAGCTGCAACATAGATAAAGTACACACATAAATGTTAGAGTTCGGTTCCACGCAGAATGTAGCCGCTGCCGATTATTGCCGGCTTAACCATTATGGTTATTATATATATATATATATATATATTATATATATATATATATATATATATATAATAACCATAATGGTTTATATACCTTAACTATTGCGTTTAAAGGTAATAATCTTATATACATATAATATATATCTGTATATATATATATATATATATTGTATATATAGACTGAAAAATCAAACAAAACACAGATAACATTTCCACAAGTATGACTTGACTACGAGTGGGTGAGGGCACTCGTAATGAAATCACACCTGTGACTAAGGTAGTCACATCAGTGATATTCAAAAATAAGAATTATTGAAAATCGGTGATTATTAGTCACATCCGTGATTTCGAAGTCGCATTCGTAATTCAAAAATAGGTCTCCTGAATCAATCAGCCACGCTGCAGTTTGTCTGAACATAATTTAAAAGCAGGACATATCCGGCTAATCCGAACAGATGGCTCCACTTGCTGCAACTTATTGCGATCGTGCTGCGTTTTGTAATCCCCGCTTAGTTCTAGAGGTATTGAAATGGAAAACAACAGCTCTCTTAATACACGCCACACGTTTATTGCAACAAAACACAAATATATATAAAATATTGGTTTTGATAGGACTATTCCACTATATATCTTTACAAAATCCCTTAAAATAAATGGTAGTTGTTGCCATTAGCTCTTAATCTACTGATGCAATCAATTCAGGGTCTGCACTCTCAAAACATGAATTGAATGAATTTTAACGACCGTATTAATAAAGAATTTTTAAATCTAGTTTAGTTGATCTACATTGATGTCTCAATCCGTCTTTTAATAAATAATACATTATATAATAAACTTATTTGCTACAACACACATTCATACACATTACATGAAGTACATATAAAAAGAAGAGATAACATGTCCAGATTGTCCAGTGCTCATGAACGTGTGTGCAGCAGCAAGAAGAGTTTAGGCTCGGTGTGTGATCCGGCATTGATTGCGGCAATGCTGGCGGACGAGGGAGGTTGGAGGGCTGTGGCCTCCTTTTGTGAAGCAGTGATGCTCCAGAAGGAGGCCGCCGAGCGGGGTCGGGAGATGGCCGATCCCGCTCGAAGGAGGCGGCGCCGGGCTCGGTATAGTGGGCCGGCGGGTGCGAGAAAGTTGCGCCCGCGGATACGGCGACCCGGGATGGACCACGCCCCTTCCGTGGCCGGGAGGCATCGTCGGTGGAGGAGATCGGGGGAGGTAGTGTAGCCTCCCCGAGGAGGGCTCCCCTGTAGACAGGGGAGCGGAGGCTGGGGGTTCCCGGAAGTCGCTTCGCGTTCCCGGGGGCTCCCTACATGCCTGAGGAAGGCCATCCCTGAGGTTTTTAGTGGGTAGGCCTCCCCCTTCTGGGGAAGAGAGCCCCACATAACCGCCGGCTCGCCACAGCCGGGGTATGCAATTTAATGCATTTTCCTCAGGGAAACAAAAATAAAAAAATAGGCTCGGTGTGTGATTGTCTGACGTCAAGAACACCGATTTTCATCCGTCACAGAGAGATAAAATGCGGGCACCATCAACTGTGTTATTCAAACTGTTATGTATGTAATGTGGGCAACCACAATATTATTCGTATGTAGGTAGTTTAATTATTGCTTGCCTCCGGTGTAAATGTTGCTCTGTCTTGAAATACATGTCATTGAGTACAAACGCATTTCATTCTCTTGCGAGTATATACTACAAACTAAAAGAAATATTTGTGTTTGTGTGTGAGTATATGGAATGTACGAGATAAATATCACAAGTTAGAAAGAGACAACAATGCGAATCACATAAGTCAGGCCCAACTTAACTTTATTAATACAGAGGGGCTATCGCACTAATAAATCGCAAGCGAAACGCAACCGAACCGTTCGGCTTAACCAATCCGAACGCCACAAAATCACGTCATCTGTTCGATGACGTGATATTCTAGCTCTCGGATTGGTTGAGAGGAACGATTGATGGTTTCGTTTCAGCTGCGATTTGTTAGTGCGATTGCCCCCCTGGCCAGGAGCACGGATCGAGAAGCGCGTTCAGAGGATCGGAGTAATGCAACCAAGAGATTGTGTATTAGTTTTGATTCTGAACTGAGTAGGTTGATTGTTTTTAATTCTGATTCTTGCCGCTCAAAATCAGGCAAAGAGCAAAAGATTACTAGTACGAACTGTCAAGTTCATAATCAACCACAGTTTTTCTGCATAAAAATAATTACTACAGTACATGAAAATTAGTATACAGTAATAATTACAACATTTTTAAATGTAGTGTTTTATTTTTTTAGTCGTCACTGTAAATTTTAATAAGTAGACTTATTACAAAATGGAAATTGTTGTTTGAAAAATAAAAAGTTATTACATTATTATATTATTATTAGAGATCGGATAATCGGATGCATATTTACCTAAAGTTAGTTTAAGACAAAATATGGAAACGGCTTTTTATTGTTTTGTTAAATAAAAATCCCGGGATTGCGGAATTGGATAGCCGTTATTTATTTACCTAATTTAGTCTGTACTTGCTCACAACTGCCGTCTCACTCACACTCATTAAATCGGAAGTTAACTCAGAGTGAGATACTAGACCATACTTACGCCCGGGCACCATTTCTGTTTTTTTATTCAATTATTTAATTGATTATTGTTTTAAAGTGTCCTCAAAAAAGGCCAGGTCAGAAGTACCCGCAATCGTCGAGCATGTATGAGGAATGTTATTAAAGTAGATGAAGCGAAAAAGATATGTAAAGACCGTAGCAAGTGGAGAGACGTAATCTCTGCCTACCCCCATGGGAAAAAGGCGTGAGTGTATGTATGTATGTATTATTGTTTTAGTCAAACTAGCTCACTACTTTCGTATAACACTCTTCATGTAATAAATCGTACATTCATAAATCGAACTGAAACTAAACTTCATGTAAATACGTATGCATAGTTGTATAAATGAACCCGGAGTCTCGGTCTTTTGAAAATAAATACCACGTGCTAATTTAGTAATTTTCAAACAATATCACTACGTTAAATTTGCAGTCCCGTATTTTCCCGGGATTTTTATTTAACAAAATGTGTTTTAAAAAGCCGCTTCCATAATTTGTGAGCCAAAAATTATTTTTAGGTAAATATGCATCCGATTATCCGATCTCTAATTATTATATTATAATAGAGGTTGTTTCAGGGTTTGCGAAATAATATTGGAGAGGGTAAACAAGTTGGATAATAAATAAACCCAAGGTGGTTGTCTGAGAGCTGAAAATAAAATACATTTACAGTTAGCCGACTTCAAAATCTTTCTTCTTCACAATCTTTTAAGTGACACCCTAGTCAGACGTTAATAGATAAGTAATGCTAGCTGTAGACGCATTGGCGCTCAATAGATTGCTGCGTTATATTCATCGTAGACTTATGTAGGGCGTTGATAATAAGGATTTCAAAATATTTAATTTCTTTTGTAAAAAGAAAAAGACACATTTTTACTACGAAAATTTTCACTTTTGTTAACAAAATAGTTTCATTTTTTCCTTAATTTGTGGCAATTTAATAACATTATTAATGTCCTGCTATAAAGTGTATGTATGGATGTTGTTACTCTTTTATGTCAAAACTACTGAAAGGATTTTATGAAGCTTTGTAATAATACATCAGAATATATTATTCTGATGTATTATTACAGGCTACAATTTATAAAGATATACGCCACGCTAATATAAGCTGTTAAGTGTTTGCATATTTTTTACACAGATATTGGCATATTATTTGTCAGTGCTTTGTCACTTGGAATCAGTTGTTTGGTTGTATCATTCGGAGCTTCTGAACGGCCGTAGAGCGTGCTAGCTGTGTCAGTGTTTTATGTTCAGGAGACGTATTTTCGAATAATTAGATGTGCATTTGGAATTCGAATACGAATACAAATCGTGCGCGTAATTATTTTCTACTGCTTACAATTTAATTTTTATAGAATTTGAATCACTCGAATTCAGTGTTGTCATTGAAAACAAATTCTTAATTAGATGCCGTTTCACGCAGAAAAATTAAAACATATGTACTCAAACAATATTTACCTATTTACAAGCTTTACATTAACCAGAGTAAATTTATCACTGTCAACGTCACTTCAGCGTTGGATATTCTACTAGTAGAAATAAAAAACGAGTGGGTTGAACCACTCGTTGCACAACGCACAAATGAAAATTCAGAAATAGTGAATTCGGTAATTAGTATATTTTTTATTCGTATCTAATTCACGATTTCGAATGCGAATTGGTTTTCTATTGTTTCAAAAATTCGTCTCCAGATGTTCTGAACGGCCCGGCCGGAACGCACATGGAATACGCTCAAGCGTAGATTCTGAACGCGCCCCTGTACGATGGAATCTTTGAACGTTACCATAAAAATGAATCAATATTGATGTGACTTTTGAAAACTTTATCTAATTAATCATTTATGATTTACCTTAACATTATATTCATAACAAGCTTTATTATTTCAGAACATACAACAACAGTACAATAAATATATTATTAACTATTTTTTACGTATACTATTTTTTTTTTATATTTGTCTGAACCTTACATTGTTAAGAGTTTGTAGATTGGTAAAGTGACTGCAAATGTAACTTTTGCAATACTGTCATTGATTTAGGCCTTGTTAAAGCTTAAATAAACTGAAATGTAAATTACACAACCTTACAATTCTATATAATGTCACACGACTGCATTACGTGCCTTCATTTGTTACTGCGAACTAAGTTTTAAAAGTCACATCTTACGAACGACTAGACTTGAAATAACATGTTATTGTATAAAAAATAAACCCTTACACTATTTAATACAGTTCACAGCACAAACGACTTGATATTCGCGAAATCGGAATATTTTTTTTTTACTAATGTACACTTAATGTTTGTTCTACGAATAGTAAGATCTATCAACACCGTTTTAGTGAAATACAGTGGAATCCGTTTATAATGATATCGAAGGTAAATAATAAACGTGTCATCAATATAAAGCATTTTGTAGTGCATAGCAATCTCTTGCTATTATTAATATGTATGTATTATAAATATAGAGAAACAAAATGAAGATAAATAAGTTTGTTGTTGTTTTAAATTTTGTTGCGTAGTTTTTGATGCAATATAATGTGTCATCTATTGATTTTTAGTTCGCACTCACTTTAGCTTGTTTCAAATCTGTGGACGTATTTGTCTTTGTTCTCAGAAATTCTCATCCTATTCTTCCCAATGGCTGTCTAACGTTGAGGTAAAAATATGACATATTACGTCATACAAATCGGTACATATGCAAAAGTTGCCATTTAAAAATTGTTGTTAATTAATATTTGACCGTGTGGTCTTTTATTTAGAACATTCCTAAAAAGTTATAACAGTACTGTCAGCACAAACGCAGTAAATCTAAATAAAAATATGGAATGGAAAGTACCTCCAAAAATAACGATAACTGCCTGAAAATGTCAAGAAAAAATGTTGTCTATGATTCTATGTAATTTACTATTGAGTATTTATTCACAGATTTACAATATTGTGAGTTTAATATTTATAAAAAATATTTATTAATACAATATTTTTTTATTATTTTTGCTTTTAGTAATCTATTCAATGAAGCTGATAAGTGATAAGCTGTGGCTTATCGTGTTCCGGGGGTGATATTCAACAGCGTACATAAATATATTCATTATCATAAAAAACCCGGCTAACAAAGTACGAAATTATATAAAAAAGTCTCAATTAGTAAACACGAACTACAGTGACTACACCTACGTAATATTCTCTCAATAACTGGAACCCTTACGAATAAGCTTACAAAAACTCAACAAAACAATAATTACATATATTTTACTCACAGTTCATACATTTGGTACAAGCAAATTTCATTTAATTCTTACATTTAGACTCATTTGTCTCGGTAACGCATTCACTAGAATATTTTACTATAAAATATTATTGAATGAAATCCAACAGTAATAAACTTTAGTCGAATTCATTTTATTTGGTTACTTCGCAAATTCAAATTAGAAATTCTAGGTGACTTATTTATAACTAGCCTACATTATCCAATATGTACACTCAGCGCTAAACTAATGTTAAAGGCGTTTTGCATTTTCAAAAGTTTAATAAATAACAAGGTCTTACTATTTTTACTTTTTAGGTACAACAATTAATACATCAGAACCGTAATAGTTTTATTTTTATTTATTATAAAAGCTGGAAGGCGCAAGCATGCGTTCATGAGGACATTCTTTGGTGTTATTATTATAAGTTATAATATCTCAAAACGTGAAATATTATAGATAAGCTGACGTCATAAAATCTGCGGTAATAATTCTAGAATTATTACCGCAGATTTAGAAGATTTAGATTTAGAAACGCCTTGTATTGTCAATCTTAACAAATACAGAGAACCAGGTTTAATATTATTGTTGTATTAATGAAATATTTAGATATAATTATATATTGGTGTCAATTCTATTAATGCAAACTAAATTAAAAATGTTTTGATACAACTAAAATTGGCCTAGTTTTTAATTATTGTATTTTTTCAAATCTTTTGTACGGTCAATAACACAACAAGCTTGACGTTTGCACTACAGAAACTTATTAAAATATTAATTTATTAAACTACGCCGCTATTACAAGCGACAAGAGCTGTCAATACAATATGTAAAAACATGGTGGCGTTTTGCTGACCGTATGCAGCTATAATAAACTAAAATTCGATAATTTTTGTTGCGATCAACTAAATATAGTTTTACTTGTAAATATAGTTTAACTAAACATAGTTTGAATTAGGATTATTATTAATAATCAGAAATTTCATTTAGTTCCGTCTAATACGAATTTAGTTATGTCAAGTGCGACCTCTAAATTTAATTTGAGGTAACAACTAAAAATAATTTATTACAATCACTACAATTCTTAATTAAAATTTTATTTTAGTTAATTGTAACAGAATTGACACCATTATCCATTCTAAGTGATTCATACATAATGTTTATTTGAAAATCTCGAGAAGTAATGAAGATGTAATACAAGGACTGATATATCCATTTGGATAAAAGTCCTTTTAAAATAAAGAGAAAATAAAGATGTAACACAGGACAGTCGCCAAGTCAAACACACCGATTCTCCCTTTGATCTAATGTTCTTGATCTGATGAGTCGACATTCTCGGATTGGGCGAATTTGAGGAACACCTGCTCTAAAGTTGTCTGGCTGAAGCTGTACTCGACGATGTTCAGCTTTTCTTTTGCTGCAGAGGAAAGAAGAGAAAATAAATTCTTAAATATTAAGGGTTTCATTATTATTATAATTCTATAATTACTTGTAAATATTTATTAAAAGTAGCTAGAGATAACACATAAGTAACCAACGTAGCAAATACATAAACGAATTTTATAAATATATAACTTATATATATAATTGATTTTCAAAAAAAGAAGAGATTAACGAATTAAAACAAATATCGTCCTTTGTATGAAATTGTTGTTTTTTTATTTATCTCATAAAATCATTAATACAAAATTAAAGCACAAATAACATTTAAGAAACACAAGGTTGATTTATACACTAGAGAAGGAACACTTAATTACATATCACGAGACTAAAGGCCGTCACATTCTGACTGTGCGATATATTCAGTTTAATTATGGCCCAGAAAGGACACGTGTCGAGATTTTGAGATCTCGTTAGTCGTGAATTACCACGAAATTGCCACATTACGTGGAACTTCCAGTCTTCAATTTAAAATTCAATATTTAAAATTCTCTATTTAATTGAACAAGTTGGCCAAAAATTGGTACCCAGTTACAAGTCCTACTTGTCATGTTTAACCTACTGCTTGGATGTTAGTGCATGAGGTTGGAGACGGCAGGCTGCTGCACTGAGAATATGAGTCTTTCCACGAAGTTCTCCAACACGACTGGTAGCAGGTAAGCAACCCGCGTGATCACTTTTTACAAATAAATTTTGGCGCCCAACATGGGACTAGCCAATCTTGATTTACTGGAAGAATCATGTACGAGTAAAAATGGTGAAGGCAAATTATGGTAAACAGACAATGAAAAATTACTACCAATTGGCACTCATTCTGATTTTTAATGGATAATCCTTCTAACAGTAGACACTTAAAAGTTTATTGCTTTGTGTTTACGTTAGAAATACAAAGTAAGTCGGCACATAACATTGGACTCACCATCTTCGATCTGCTGGAAACATCTCGCTAAGCTGGAAACAGCCGACTGTGGCACGGAGAATACGAGCCGCTCCGCAAAGTTTTCCTCCAGGATAGCTGACGGGAACAGCTGCGCGACCAGCGCTATCGCTGCCTCTGTGCTCTGACCCCCGCCGCTTGACTCCGTCCTGATTGATTCAGTTATTCTTAATTCGGTCATCATCATCATCACAGATCATATACGACCCTACTCGAGGGGACCCACCCGAACTATGATAGGGCTATTAAGCTTTACATCTTTCAACCCAATGAGGGTAAATATGGGGTTAAAAGTTTATGTTTGAATAGGTTTAGAAACTACTGAAACGTTTTTGATGGAAGTTGATATAGGAATAGATTGACATTTTTTTGACAAATTCCACTGGGCCAGCGTGGTGCGACACGGAACAGCAATAGCCATTTGTTATTAAGCAGTGGGGTAAGTAGTTGGATACCTCTGATGATGGTGGCGCGGCGCAGGCGGCGTGCCGGCCACGAGCGGCGTGCGGATGGTCACATCCACCGCCTCCGCTTCCGCTTCCGCCTCCGCCTCCGCTTCGCCTACTGCTTGCGGCTCGGGACTTTGAGAGCCGCCACCCGATCCGCCTATGTCAATTTTTAAAATCAATACATTGTATTGTACAGTTAAGTAACTTATTGTAATTTTATTATTTTAATTTCTTAATTATTATTTTACTAGCTTTTGCCCGCGACTTCGTTCGCGTGGACTTCAGGTTCGTCCCGTCTAGTCTAGTAATAAGTAAGAAATACGGTAACTAAGCACTGCAGAGCCCTAATCATAGGCCTATAGGTAGCTACTGCAGTATGCTCCTATAAACAGACACAACAGACAATTTGCAATGTAAGCGCAAAAAATGTGTTTTTTTATTACCTCACATTAGAAACCTCAAAAATTGTAGCCTATGTGTTATTCTGATGTATAAGCTATATTGTGGTAAAGTTTCATTCAAATCCATTCAGTAGTTTTTACGTGAAAGAGTAACAAACATCATACATCCATACTTACAAACTTTCGCCTTTATAATAGTAGTAGGATTATTATTGATTTATCCAGTCACATCAAGTTTAATTCCTATATATACTTTGGCTGTGGTGATTGCATTGCATTAAATACAGTTCATCAACTCAACGCCCAGAGTCAAACGCATATGTTTTATTGCTCTTAAAGTCTCGTTTAAGTGTATCCATAATTTATAAGGTTCAAATATTAGATCTGTGTATTGCGTTATCAACAAGGGCTTTCACTTACCCTCGTCAGCTTCCCCCAAAGACGGCGTGTTCTCATTAGACCGCAATGATGATGGCGACATAGATATCTCGGTTTCCATCTGTATGAGAGAAATGTTAAATATTGCATCATTTTCTTCTTTATTAGATATATAATATATCTGTTATTTTTCTAACGATAAAAATCAAAAGTATTTTGTTTCTTAAAAGTTCATTCCGACGAAACACGCAAAAAAAAAGATATTTTGAAATTATGGGGTTTACGTTGTTTTTAGCATATATGTACATTTTATTTGTTGGTACACACACGTATGCACACATACACACATCCATACACATATCTGTTCTATTATATTCTTAATAAATAAATAAATGTGTTACCGTGTTCTTCTGATTATTTTGACCTATTTTCATCTCTAGTGTGTAGCCAGCACCATATAAATTCTTCAAGTGTTGTGTCGAACCAATACACCTACGAAAGGAAGATATAGGTAACAAACAGTCTTATAAATGCAATTTTCGTTGATAAATATATCCGAACAGAACTAAAGTATCATAACTTGTATGATAACCATTATTGTAGATTGTCAAATATGTGACTGAAACATTTTAATAAAAAAAACTATAACTACCCCAAATATATATAATAAATTAATAATTTATTATGTACTATATATAGTAGTTCAATTCGGCAGTTGTTTGTCCTCAAAATGGCACTCATTGCACATAAACGTCTCATCTCGTCCGAATACTACGATTCGCTCCTTAAAAAAAGAGTCTTTAGATTACCAACCCCATCTATAAATTCGGCATTTGCGGGAAGATTTGGAGAGTTTATCCAAGCACGAGTCTACAATGCGGTGATTCGGTTTTGAAGTGTAGTGTCTTGTTCTGTTTCTGAGGCAAAAAATATTCTAACAACTTGGCTCCTATCACTGGACTATACCTCCACGGAAGAAATCCTATGTTGATGTTTTGTATCTGATATCCCACGCCACTAATCTTATGTTTTATATGTTAATTTTTTGTTTATTGTTTTTAATTGTCTGTCATTTTATATTAAACGATGCAGTAAATTAAATAATGCATGGTCCACCAAGATACAGGCCTAGTCTAGTTTGGGGACCTCTGTCTAATTATAGTATTACTGTATTTTGTAACTGCACTATAATTTAGATTTGTGTATAATGACCGTTTATGTTAAAATTTTACTTGAATGTGCTAAATAAACTAAAATTTATTATTATTAGTAATAATTATTATTGCTTCTTCGATAAATAATAATAATAATTTTATTTACTGCCATGCCTATACCTGACAAATTAACTTACATAAAACTACACGTTTTTACCCTAGTAGCAATTTAAGTCGGCTAATAGTTGGGTCTCCGTCCATTTTTGAGTTGGCCAACGATGTGGTTTGTCACCCCTAAAAGTTGTAGCTCCGATAGCAAAGCCAACTGTTGGCTGGCCATCGTCGGCCCGTCGTTACTAATTTGTAGGAAATATTACGTTGGTTTGGTATAGTTGGCCTAATGTTGGGGCAACAATGGCGCGGTTGGGACAATTTTGGGGTTTTGTTGGCAGTACCACAATCATCACCTCAACCTCCCAACAAAATCCCAACAGTAGGCATCGACACCCTAAGGATAATTGCTACTAGGGTAAATATATACCATGTTTTTGTTAAGTATATAAAACACTGTAAATAGAATGTTAAATAATAAAATGTTAAAGACGCATTCTAAGTGGTAGCATTTAATATTCGTCTCAAATAGCGCCTGAACTACCACTCCCTATAAGATCAGAATTCCTCCATGATGGTGACGGTGTTCAAAGATGGATTGGGAACAACCACCACAAACATTTTGAAAACATTATCAATCATTTCTTCATATTTCAGTTTTCTTCGATCTTGCGTAGTTCTATCGCTCTATAATACAATTGTCTATTTGGGTGGTTCATATTGCAATTAAAAATGTATTTTTTTTTTATTAGAACAGGCAAACGAGCCAACGGGTCACCTGATGGTAAGTGATCACTGCCGCCCATAGCACAAACAACACCAGAGGTATCATCAGCGCGTTGCCGGCCTTTCATGAATGTATACGCTCTTTTTTTGAAGCTTCCCATGTCGTAACTGTTCGGAAATACCGCAGCCGAAAATTGGTTCCATAACTTTGTCGTTCGCGGGAAAAACGTACGCGAAAACCGCACTGTGGAGGACAGCCAACCATTAAGATGGTGGGGATGGAAAGCAAGTCCTCTCCGTGACGCACGATACAGGAAATCGGTCGGCGGCAGTATCCCAAACAACTCGTCAGAGCACTCCCCATGGTATATGCGGTAGAGAACACAAAGAGACGCGACATCTCTCCGCATCTTAAGTTAGAAGTGTAAGTTAACTGGGTACTATGATTTTACACCTTATGTCGCAAATTGACAACTACAGGCGACTGTAACTTTCCATTAGAAGAGTAGTTTGCCTGCGGGTTTTATAGCTATAACTTTATATATAGAGTAATAGGGTAATAATGAAATCACTCACCTGAGACCTCCCTTAACCATAATGCCCACCCTAGAACATAAAGCATCAGCCTCTTCCATGGAATGTGTTGTAAGTATAGCACCTTTTTTACCCTGTAACAAATGGTTGACATTTTGTTTTTTACCGTCTATAACATATATCTATAATAAATGGGGGATTCACTGATGGATAATAAAAAAGAATTAGCTTTAAATTTTTCGTCTCAAGATAAGGCAAAATTATGTTCAATTGTCACGAAACAAGTTTTTTTATAAATCCTATATAATGTTTTAAATCACATATTTCATTCTTTTTTTTTTAACTCTTTTTGGTTTTCTGCGGACTCTTTGGTCGGCACTCTTTTTTGTTTGTGTTAGTCTTATTTTTTACTTGTCCTTATATATTATTTATTCTACAAGTAACATATCATTTGTCGATCAGCTGGGTGATTTTGAAACGTCGGAAACTTTTCGAATCCGAATCGAATCCGTTCGACTCGAAAAATGCTATTCTAAAACACCGTCGGAAAGGCCACGGAAACTTTCCGTTCGGAAAGTCAACCATAGAGTAACATGCTTTTACCTTTACGTTTACAAAGTATGATTGAAAATGGTAGGTAGGTTTAGTAGAAAATGACACGCACCATATTTTAGTCATTATATATATTTTATATGCATATTAAAATAACCTATATTTTTTGGGGTTTTCATAAGTGTCTTTTTTCATAAGACCATATTATTCACGACTTCCTAGTAAAACTATCGTGATTTTAACAGTAAATAATCAGTTAATATTTACGTAAGATTTACATGAACAAAATTAACAAACCTATTACATTCTATTTTACATTCACATTTCCATCATTCCTTAATCAAAATCTTTTTTTATCTGATGCAATTTATTAACTTACCTCTAAATGTGTTACAAAAGGCTGAAAAGCGTTGAAAATACACTCTTTTGACCAAAACTCGAGATTCGACAAAAGTTTCCGACAGCAAAAACCTCACGGAATAGTTTCCGTAAGCTAATGTTATTCGTTTCGAATCCTAATGTCGATCCGACATTTCAAAATAACTCGCCTTCGGAAAGTTTTCGAATCCGAACGGAAAGTGGGTTTCCGACGTTTCAAAATAACCCTACAGGAGAAAGGTATTGTTCTCCGTTTTGTGGGGACAGATGGTCTTGTCCCCCACAGTCATAGCCCCATCTATATTTATGTTCTAAGTATTCCTTAAGACTAAATGTTTAATTAGTATCTATGATTAATATTTACGTACATTTGTGTGTTTAAATACTAAGATTAATTATAATTTAGAAATCTTACATATTACTTGATTGCATTAGAATTTATTGCTAATTGTTTAAGCTAGTTATTGATAGTTGTTTTTTATTTTTTATTATTATTACTATTATTATTACTATTTGATTTGTTATCATTATTGTTATTATAATATATATTATTTATGATTACAATTTTTAATGTTTCATAATGTTTCAAACATTTTAACTATTTCTTAATAATTATTTTTTTAAAATTTTTTCTCTATTTTATTTTGTTCTGCCATATATTTTTAAAATTATTATATCTATATTTATGTAAAAAGTACTCGCAACCGACGAGCATGCATGAAGACGCTCACGAAAGTGGAGGAAGCAAGAGAAGTGAGCCAGGATCGTAGCAAGTGGAGAGAGGTGGTCTCTGCCTACCGCATTGGGAACAAGGCGTGACATATATGTATGTATATTTATGTACATATTTCATTCAGAAATTAATGTCTTCGTTAATAAAGGAATATTGATTAAAGTCAAAACATGTGTGTTGTATAAAGAGTTATGTTACAGGAACCTGGAAGCTGGCCAGGATGGTGTCCCACAGGAAGCGCTTGGAGCGCGGGTCCATGCCGGTGGAGGGCTCGTCCAGCAGCACGACGCGCGGCGCGCCCACCATGGCCAGCGCGAACGACAGCTTGCGCCGCGTGCCGCCCGATATAAAGTGTTATGTTACAGGAACCTGGAAGCTGGCCAGGATGGTGTCCCACAGGAAGCGCTTGGAGCGCGGGTCCATGCCGGTGGAGGGCTCGTCCAGCAGCACGACGCGCGGCGCGCCCACCATGGCCAGCGCGAACGACAGCTTGCGCCGCGTGCCGCCCGATATAAAGTGTTATGTTACAGGAACCTGGAAGCTGGCCAGGATGGTGTCCCACAGGAAGCGCTTGGAGCGCGGGTCCATGCCGGTGGAGGGCTCGTCCAGCAGCACGACGCGCGGCGCGCCCACCATGGCCAGCGCGAACGACAGCTTGCGCCGCGTGCCGCCCGATATAAAGTGTTATGTTACAGGAACCTGGAAGCTGGCCAGGATGGTGTCCCACAGGAAGCGCTTGGAGCGCGGGTCCATGCCGGTGGAGGGCTCGTCCAGCAGCACGACGCGCGGCGCGCCCACCATGGCCAGCGCGAACGACAGCTTGCGCCGCGTGCCGCCCGAGCACTCGTCCGCGTGCTTGCCGGCGTGCTCGCCGATCTGCAGCCCGTTGAGGTATGCGTCCACTATTCTGGGGACACATTTTTTTTATTTAACCCGGCGTGAGTGAGGTTGGGTAAGGCGAAAAGTTTCTAAACGCAGATATTTTAATGTTACTGTTGCCATGCAAGTCCTGGTGCTTCAGTGGCTGGTAAAGATGCAAGGGGTGAGGCACAGTATCGAATTTAGTGTTGCACCGGCGGCGACGGCAAATACACATCCGCAGCTGGGGTATGAAATTGTGTTGATTTGTAGGTGTAATTTTGGTGCTCTATTACATGATCTCACAAGACTTTTCAGTTCCTTTTTTATTTATAATAATTAGAAGACACTATTGTTATATTGATTTACCAAAGTTGGAATTTTTGTTAGATTTTTATGGCAAAAGAAATTAATTGCCTGAATTTGTATTTTTTCGAAAATAATTTAGATATTGTGTTATTTCAATGAAAAATAATGCTGCTTAACTTAATGTTGATATTTTATTTACTCATCTTGTTGAATAGTTACTATTATTAATATATCTTAAGCATTAATTCTAATTACACAATCATAGTATCAAAAATTTTACATCAAAATTTTGGGTATATCATACCCACCTCATAGCTGGTGTAACAATTTCTCACCTCATTCACGCCGGGTTAAAATAGGCTTGCGTTTGTCCACAATCTCACCTGATGGTAAGTGATGATGAGGACTAGGATGGAACACGCTTACCTAGCAAATGCCTATTCACTCGTGACGTGAAGACCGTAAGATTACATTGTTCCGGGAACACAGACGTCGGCCAAGAGTTCCACATCTTAGCCGTTCGTATTATAAACGAAGACTGGAACCGTTTTGTACGTGTGCGAGGATAGTTCACCACGTAAGGATGGTAGTTAAGCCTGCGTCTGGTTGACTGGTGGTGGAAAGGAGCGGGTGGAATTAACTCATGTAATTCCAACGCACACTCTCCGAAATGCAACCTATAGAAAACCGAAAGGCAAGCAACTCTTCGACGGTGTTCTAGACTCTGGAGACGTGAGTTTATAAGTGTTTCGTCGTCGATAAGTTTTCTAGCTCGTCTTTCTACTGAGTCCAAGGCAGCCAAGCCAAGGATCAAACTTAAGCTTATTATAGGTTGAGCACCTGTTCTGCAGTGAAGTAGCGCCTAACATTGGATAAAATGCCAAGCTTTTTAGCTGCAGTTTTCGCCAAAGACTCAATGTATCCCATGAAGTTTAGGTTGGACGAAATATCACACAGATTGGACACATAATCATCATCATCATCACAACTCATATCCATCCCCAGCACGAGCCACTTTCATAGTCATCAAAAATTGCTGTCTGTAGAAAAGACATTACAAGAATATGTTATTTATTTCAGGGAACTACAATTATGAAACCTAGAGGTCTCTCGTGACAATTACGAGCAGCGCAAAGCAAATAATTATTATGGAAAATGATTAATTAATTATTAGTGTTTAATTCTTATAATGAAAAAAATGTGCTAAGGAAAAATTCTAAATATAAGCTAGCAATCGTAAAAACTATTGATTCTTATTAGACGTAAATAGGTTGTCGAAATGTTTCCACCCGAATTCAGTTCCATATCTTTACCTAGGAGTATCGGCCTTGCTGACCCCCCGAATAGCGGCGTAGCACTCGATGTGTTCCCTGATGGTGACGTTCTTCCAGAGCGCGTCGTGCTGCGGGCAGTAGCCCAGCATCTGCAGCCGCGACGGCTGCGACTCATCTACGCTCTCGCCGCCCAGCAAAACCTATGGGACGAATACGTATGATATTGGAGAGGCATAATTGGAAACAGAGGCCAACAAGTCGGAGAGACTGGTTGTGAAAGGACAAGGTCGCCGTGCTTATCAAGGATCAGCACAAACCACATATATATTGCCAGGGGTTGGCAACCTTTCCATTCAGTAGAGCCAAAAATAACAATTTTTTAAGTTTTCAAAGAGCCACAAAAATGTCACGGAGGAGAGGTGCAGTGAAACGCGAGTACAATGAGCTGAGAGATAGAAATAGCTTTGAACCCTTGTTAGTCGATTCAGAACAATTATGGAACTAAGGAGCCGCAGTTTCATATCCAAAGAGCCGTATGTGGTTCGCGAGCCGCAGGTTGACTACCCCTGGGTTAGGCAAATGAGAGAGAAAAAAGAAACGAGTTATAATGTTCGGCCTTTTTCAACGGAGTTTTAATTTCATGTTAGTAGTTTTCTCTATATTTTAACAGTATAAATATCATTTCATAGAGGACGCAGTAGAGATCGTCATGGTGGTAAATATGATTGGTCTGTTGTGTGACAATAGACCGATTACTTTTTCATATGCACAGTCAAACTACGTCGCCTAAGTTCTTTCCCAGCCGTTAACCCAACTCAATGGCCATACCCATTATATGGATTCTGGTGACCTTCCACACACCTTATATCTTAAGTCGCTTGCTATATATTCTAATCCGTGTCACAGGTAACGTACCGTGCCGCACGTGGGTTGTTCCTCAGCAGTGATGATCTTCATAGTGGTGGTCTTCCCCGCGCCGTTGTGGCCCAGCAGCCCGAACACTTCACCCCCGTGCACAGCCAGACTCAGCCGTTTGAGTCCCGCGCGGCGCACTTCGGTCCCGCCACTTCCGGAACCTTTCGCTTTGCCCCCCCGTCTCCTTCTTCCCCGGCCTCGGCCTGACGACCCGCGCACCTTGTACTCCTTACGGAGGTTCTGTAACGAATATTAGAATATTAGAAGTGTTATCGATGAATAATGGCGCTGTGGTTTCGACACTGGTCTACGAATCGGGTCCATAGTCGATCATGCTATGTAACATTGTTAGTTTCGAAACTCATATATACATTTATTTATCTGATTGTCCTACGGTAATGGAAAACATTATGAGGCAACCTATATACATCTACGAACAAATTCAAAGATGTATAAATCAATCCGCACTGGACCAGCGCGATTGACTAAGGCCCTAACTATAGTTATATGATATGTGATGAGATGATGGTGATGGAAGAATGGGGTGCAGCGAGCTCACGTGCACGAGCAGCACGGGCGCGTCGGGCGCGGCAGGCGCGCACAGAGCGGCAGCCACGCGGCGGCGCTCGCGGCGCACGTCCTCGTCCTCGCCGGGCTCGCCGCCCGCCTCCGCCTCCGCGTCCGCCGCCGCCGCCGCCTCCGCTCTCGACTTTCTGCGCTTGCGCTGTACACACAACGTTTACCAAGCTATGTATCTCGGCCACGGAACTGTTATAGTGGAATTACTGATTACACTTGAATCTACCATTCCTGAGCATTAACTCGTTAATTCACCAGAGGGAGACTTTATGCCAAGGTCAGCGGCCAGTTGTGTGCGGAGCAGTGTGCGGCAGTACCTGGCAGAGCGGGCGGCCCGCCTTGAGCCGGTCGGCGGCCAGCAGTGTGCGGAGCAGTGTGCGGCAGTACCTGGCAGAGCGGGCGGCCCGCCTTGGCCGGTCGCGCCCAGTAGTGTGCGGAGCAGTGTGCGGCAGTACCTGGCAGAGGCGGCCCGCCTTAGCCGGTCGGCGGCCAGTAGTGCGGAGCAGTGTGCGGAAGCAAGTGGCGGCAGTACCTGGCAGAGCGGGCGGCCCGCCTTGAGCGGTCGGCGCCAGCAGTGTGCGGCAGTGTGCGGCAGTACCTGGCAGAGCGGGCGGCCCGCCTTGAGCCGGTCGGCGGCCAGCAGGTGTGCGGAGCAGTGTGCGGCAGTACCTGGCAGAGCGGGCGCCCGCCTTGAGCCGGTCGGCGGCCAGTAGTGTGCGGAGCAGTGTGCGGCAGTACCTGGCAGAGCGGGCGGCCCGCCTTGAGCCGGTCGGCGGCCAGCAGTGTGCGGAGCAGTGTGCGGCAGTACCTGGCAGAGCGGGCGGCCCGCCTTGAGCCGGTCGGCGGCAGCAGTGTGCGGAGCAGTGTGCGGCAGTACCTGGCAGAGCGGGCGGCCCGCCTTGAGCCGGTCGGCGGCCAGCAGTGTGCGGAGCAGTGTGCGGCAGTACCTGGCAGAGCGGGCGGCCCGCCTTGAGCCGGTCGGCGGCCAGCAGTGTGCGGAGCAGTGTGCGGCAGTACCTGGCAGAGCGGGCGGCCCGCCTTGAGCCGGTCGGCGGCCAGCAGTGTGCGGAGCAGTGTGCGGCAGTACCTGGCAGAGCGGGCGGCCCGCCTGAGCCGGTCGGCGGCCAGCAGTGTGCGGAGCAGTGTCGGCAGTACCTCAGAGCGGGCGGCCCGCCTTGAGCCGGTCGGCGGCCAGCAGTGTGCGGAGCATGTGCGGCAGTACCTGGCAGAGCGGGCGCCCGCCTTGAGCGGTCGGCGGCCAGCAGTGTGCGGAGCAGTGTGCGGCAGTACCTGGCAGAGCGGGCGGCCCGCCTTGAGCCGGTCGGCGGCCAGCAGTGTGCGGAGCAGCAGTGGCGGAGTACCTGGCAGAGCGGGCGGCCCGCCTTGAGCCGGTCGGCGGCCAGCAGTGTGCGGAGCAGTGTGCGGCAGTACCTGGCAGAGCGGGCGGCCCGCCTTGAGCCGGTCGGCGGCCAGCAGTGTGCGGAGCAGTGTGCGGCAGTACCTGGCAGAGCGGGCGGCCCGCCTTGAGCCGGTCGGCGGCCAGCAGTGTGCGGAGCAGTGTGCGGCAGTACCTGCAGAGCGGGCGGCCCGCCTTGAGCCGGTCGGCGGCCAGCAGTGTGCGGAGCAGTGTGCGGCAGTACCTGGCAGAGCGGGCGCCCGCCTTGAGGCCGGTCGGCGGCCAGCAGTGTGCGGAGCAGTGTGCGGCAGTACCTGGCAGAGCGGGCGGCCCGCCTTGAGCCGGTCGGCGGCCAGCAGTGTGCGGAGCAGTGTGCGGCAGTACCTGGCAGAGCGGGCGGCCCGCCTTGAGCCGGTCGGCGGCCAGCAGCGCGGCGCCGGACAGTGGGACGTGCAGCAGCATAGCGCCGATGAGCGTCCACACCTCGGCCGTGAAATACGCGCCTAGCGCCGGCCGCGCGCACACGCCGCGCAAGTTGCACTCTAGATAGACCCTGTATACGGCCAACACTTTCAGAAACAAATTATGATCAAATATAAATCAAAATAATGTTATATATAAAAGAGACACACGTTGTTTTACTTAAAACCGTCTCATGATAGAAAAATAATTAAAAGCGCTCCAAAAAGTATTACAATCTGGTTTGGCGCAACAAATTTTTGGTTTAGGACTGTGCTAGTATTTTTCGGTGCTATTTTTAAATCTTTAAGGTTTGCCTAAGAATACAATCATGTATTTGTACCAAGGCAAACAATTTTTTTCCTACAGGAAATTCTTGGAAAAAAATTGGATAATTTTTATCACATCGATATAAGTGTTACTTTGGGAAAAATTCATAATATTATATTAAAAAATATATTCTATATATATATATATATATATATATATATTATATATAATTTTAATTATATTATAAAATAAATCGAGTGTCTTAGAAAATATATTATAACTCATCTCATTATACACACGATTGCAAGAGTTGACCTTGAGGCCGCTTCTTTTTATAATATTATAATAAAAGCTGTTTTCGTGTTCCAATGTATATATCGCCACTAATAAACACTATAGTGTTATCAACTCAAAATCGATCATTTTTCAGAATCAACAAAAAACTTATTACTCACTTCATGTAATAGTTGCAAATTGAATAACTGTCACATAAGTTTGTTAAGTTTTCTATACCAAATGTATGGCAGGTTAATACACCCTTAAATATTAATGGTGAAGTGGTATCTCTTGTTGAGAGTACTAAGTTTTTAGGCATACACTTAGATTCCAGATTACAATGGTATACCCATATTGATGCTCTGTCAAGCAGACTTAGCTCAGCTGCGTATGCTGTTAAAAAAATAAGGCTTCTAGCTGATGTTGAAAAACAGCAAGGTTAGTTTACTTTAGTTATTTTCATAGTGTAATGTCTTATGGCATTTTGTTATGGGGATCAGCTGCCACCATTGAAAGTTTTTTATACTACAGAAAAGAGCAATTAGAGCTATATATAATTTAAGACCAAGGGATTCCCTTAGGGATAAGTTTAAAGAAATTAACATTTTAACATTGGCGGGGCAGTACATCTATGAAAATATAATCTATGTACACAAATATTACAATAATTTCATTAAGAATAGCGATGTTCATAAATTGAATACAAGAAATAAAAATAAGCTTGCTGTTCCAAATTTTAGATTACGTAAAAACACAAAACTCATTCTTGGGGAAATGTATAACTTTTTATAACAAGTTACCACACAGTATTATTAATCTACCTTTTAATAAACTTAAAACTCGAGTAAAAAAAACTTTGATGAGCAAAGGATATTATCGAGTCCAGGATTACTTGGATGATCGAAGTGTCTGGGACTAAAAAACCCTCGCTCGTTGAAATAAACAAATTGTTAATAAATTCTTAGGTAACTGTGTAACATAACATGTATATTTAACTGTACCTATTATAATAACCTTTTGTTACTTGTATAATACATTATTGCTAGTTTTTAAATGATTGTATGCGCGTGTCCTGCGGTTGAGTTTTTTTTTTTAGTTGTGCTAATTTACACGGGTACCTGTTTTTGGTAATTTGTATCCTTCTGTGGCTTAAGGGTAGTCATACTCTCATTAAAATCTCTTCGGCAGTGTCGTGTGAGGCGGGTCGTTACGTTCCCTAAAACATGGTTGAGCGAAGCGATGGCTGGTTCATGCGTCATGCTCGTGAACGGGTGCTGCCAGCGGAGATGAGTCTGCTCTTTGCTATACTGGGTACTACTCGTATTTATTATAATTTTAATTTAACTTTAATATATTCTTTTAAAACTGTATGACACGGCATTCCTAATATAGGCATGTTTACTAAATATTTTTTATTAATTATACTATGTAATGGAAAGTGACTTCATGAATTATCAATATTGAAGTCATTTTCCAAATTGACGACTCTGTATCTATTTAATACAGGGAAAAAAAACAGCCCTTGCTGAGTTTCTTGCCGGTTCTTCTCAGTACAAGGTCTCCCGCCGTAGATTTGCGAACCGATGGCGTAGCTTTTCGACATTCACAAGTGCTTGTAACAGCCCAGACTGA
This sequence comes from Scirpophaga incertulas, assembly GCA_036419045.1. Classification (NCBI taxonomy): domain Eukaryota; kingdom Metazoa; phylum Arthropoda; class Insecta; order Lepidoptera; family Crambidae; genus Scirpophaga; species Scirpophaga incertulas. Next base: position 17,734,459 of record CM071646.1, read on the forward strand.
ATAAATGATTTTGAATTTGAATTGAATTTGAGTTTTTTAATTTATCCTTATTCTGTTTTTGCACTAATCGAACGACGGTCTTGATCACGCGGATTCACGCGTGAGGAATCAAATTTTGCGTGTGTTTATAGTATTATGTCAAGTACGACGTTTTGAGTTGATACACTATTGTATTATTAGTGCGGTATGGCGATGTTGATAATTCTCCAGTTCCGCTAATACAGTGTAAATAAACGTGCTACACATGCGGGACGTTTAGATAGCATCAAATTAAATAATTTTTTGTTGTTGATAATAATCAGCAACTAAAAATGGGCTAATATTTATGTTACTTTCTAGATATTATACTTACCTATCAACATAATATATGATGGCATAAGGTATGTACATAACATCCAAGAAACTGAACACTACGTGGAGGTAGAACGCAATGTCACTTCCTGAAAAAAAAATACACTAGTTAAATATGACTATTTCTTGGATTACTATATTAGAGGACAAATATATTTATTTAAAATTTATACTGCATTTTAAACAATGGTCCGTCGAATTGGATATACAAATATTCGTTACTAATGAACCTGTCAAAGAATTCTGAACAGAAGATTGTATAATGGTGTTCGGTGCAAAACTGCAACCAAACAGTTTAATTCTGACCTAATTCGCACACCGCGAGCATTTCGTAAATATTAGACTGCACATCAAAATGTCGGTCTGTCCGGGTGCATTCCAATTCCAATTTAACACACATAATTTTTTAATGACATTCTATCTTAACCTCGAACAAATGGGACACATTTTCAAATAGTACTGTTTCTTATGCGGTGCTCACAGATTACTATTAGAATTATCTGATAATAATTAAAACCGCACGCAGTCCCTGACTGCTACTTTCTATTTGCCGCTTGAATTTACTACCTTTTTGGTTAACTGGTTGAGACCAATGAGTGTTGGAGGGGCCACGTTCGATTTCCCATGAGAGCAAATGCTTATTTCCTCGGTTTGGTTGATGGAAGAGCTTCTGAGCCCGTCTAGTGAACATTGTAAATAGCATTTGTTGCGTTCCGGCAATTAGTGATTTTATTATCCCCATAGTGATCTAAGTGAGACTCGCTCCTAGCTTTTCTCTTATCATCATTTACCATCATGTGAGATCTGACATATATAATAATCACATATTTATTATGATGATAAATACTTTGTCACGCAAATTAAATAGACATATATGTTTTACCCCATTTAAAGGTATCCAGCACCGCGACCAGTATGAAGGGGATGACGCCGACCCACGTGGTGATGTTGGGCATGATGCTCTGCGCGGAGTCCATCTTGTCGAACACGTACGACAGGCACGTGTTGAACAAGATGGCGGACGGGCTATACAGCAGTAGCAGGAACGAGAGCATCATAATAGCTGAGCCGTTGGTTAGGCTGGGTATGTCATTTAAATTCACCTGGAAGAAATAATTGGAGTTGACAGTAGTTGAGTAGAGTATTGAGTACGCGGTGACTAAGTTGAAATTTTTGTGTAGTCATTACAATAGCACGATTACATTTGAGTGATCTGTTCGATATTAGTCTCGGTCCTATCTCTTTCATAAAGTACGCATACCTTTTATTTTTTTTTTCCCCTGAGGAAAATGCATTAAGTTGCATACCCCGGCTGTGGCGAGCCGGCGGTTATCTGGGGCTCTCCTCCCCAGAAGGGGGAGGCCTACCCACTAAAAACCTCAGGGATGGCCTTCCTCAGGCATGTAGGGAGCCCCCGGGAACACCAAGCTACTTCCGGGAAAAAGTACGCATACCTATCTCATATTGACGCACATCTACCTATTTTTGGTTCCATTCTAACTTCCTTCGGACTGTACAGACTGCACATAAAATACTCACCAGTACCAACACGCCCACGCTGGTAAGAATCATGATGAAGATAAGGATGGTGAAGTATGTGAGAAAGTACATGCTCATGGACAGTCCATTCACGCGCAGCTGGTTCTTGGCTTTGATCTGTACACACAAATTTGATCTATAAAACATCTCATATAGGTGTATTGTTTTATGTAGACATTAGTGTCAGACGATCCGAGCACTAGTTGTGCAAAGAAAAATACTGTTTTGGTCCGAAACGTAAAGATGTTCTATTGTTGCGAAAAAAAATTGCTCCCTAAAACGGTTTGTCTTTGAGTGTCTTTAGAACGTTTATAGCGGTAAGCGTTCCAAAGACAAAGAGATTATTCAAGGTCGAATTACTTTAGCTTTAAGGAATTGATCGAAATAACAGAAATGAATAATATTGTGTATATCAAAATGCCTTCGCACATGACAGATTGATTTGAATATCTGTCATAGACAATATCTCACAGGGTAGCAGAAGATGGTCTGTAAAGATGGCATATGTCAGGTTGTTATAATCACCTCTCTATCATAGACAATATCTACTGCCAATGTGACGGGCACCAGAGCGAAGATCATGCCCATGAAGATGGCGCAGACCACGTTGCCAAGGTTGAACTCTTCCTGCTGCTCTGTCTGCTGGAACGGGTGCGCCAACACCTCGATCGGTTTGAAGCTGTCCCCCATGCCTGATGTCGTCATCAGAATTCTGAGGCGACAACGATATCAAATATTTTACATTACATTTGTATTTTAATATAATAACGTTTGTATAAGGACTCAAGTCTTTGTTTCGTGCGTCTTGTCAGTGATGATTCTGGTGAAGTGTAGATTGATTATTACTTATGATAGATGATAATGAAAAACTTTTCACACATGTAAAAGAAATTAACCACTCACCGGTATATACTGTTGTCTAAAAGGTTGATAATCACAGGAAGACTATGAGTGTACGTGCTGTTGTAATAGGCCATGATTTTCCCGTACGGGATAAGGCTATCCCTCAAACTGAAGGCACCAAAGTTCTCCATGCTTAAAAGACTGGAGAAGTTTCCGTCAAAATCCACGATCGGGTGTGCTCCGAGCATCTCTAAAGAGTCTTTAAGGTCGGAAATCTCTTTGTAGTTATTCTGTTCACTGAACACTGCGATAGGAGTCCTGTTTAGGTATGCATTGGGGTCTAAAGTGAGAGGTTGCATCCGAAAAAACACGATTTGTCTAGATTTCACGTAAAGGCCGAGCGCGCAGGATACTGTAAAGAGAGTGAATTTAACTGTAGTGTAAAAAAGTAAGACTAAAAAGATAAAGAAAAGTGAATATAGAAAAAAATATTACAAAAAGAATAGAATATTATTGTTTGTAATAAAGAAATTTCATTTTTTAATTTTATAAATCACTAACTACCGGTTAAATAGGTAACAAGATTTGTTATTTAATTTTAAATACAATTCAAACCCTAAAAAGAAAACATGATTTATGAATTTAAACTCGCGTAGATTTATTTAGAAATTTACAGATGAAAAAAATGAACTATTAATAAGTATTTTATACATTTGTTGAACAACTTATCTATATGCTTAAATTAATCAATTTATTATGTATTTATTACGCACACCATTAATACTATTACGAATCACTTATCAATAGATTTTAAAATGGCCTTAAGACAATATAACTTGAGTTTTACGGGTATGTATATCGCTCTTAAAAAATGGTACAGATAAATACTAAGTTCAATTACTACAATAACACAATAAGATACAAAATAGGGTAGTTAGTTACTTATATTTTTCATAAAGTTGTTTTCTATACAGAGAACAGCGAAAAATGGCAATTTCACTGCAGGTTCTATTGTATGTTTAAATCAATGCTGGAGCAAGGGTTTATGTAATTAGACGCTGTCTTTAACAAACTTACTTATAGGCATGAAGATCATCACATACAGCTTGTAAGGGTCCCGGATCATACGCACTGTCCTGATGTAGACCAACGCGCAGAAGGTCCTCCAACATGAGGGTTTCGTCTTGACCACTTCTCCCAAAGCGTCCACCGATACTGGCGCGTCTGGGGTTACCTTCAAAGATAAATAACCAAATTTATGATACGTTAATTGAATTAATTGCCATTTCTATATGATTTTGTTATATATTTTTCGAGATTTGGAGGTTTTTGACTTATCGAGGTTCGACTGTATATATATAGCCCGTTTGACAGGGTTCCCTTCCCTTAAAACAACAAACCCCGAAATTTTGACCCTCTGTCAGTCGAAATAATCACTGAGTCCCTCCAAGCCATTTTGGTACATATTTTCACTCTATAACTCGAAAAATTAAATTTGACCTCTGTATCTCGAACATAGCAACGTTTTATTTTACAACCTTTACAACTTGATCATTTGGAATTTATTACCTCTATTGTTCGAACAAAAATAAGTTACCGACTTTAAGAACTTGCCGCCAATGTGAGTACACTATTGTTTCTTAGAAAACATTTTAGGAGTATACGATAATAAATTTATGACTCACGTAAACACGTGTTTGCTTGCTTTGTGTCAGATGTTCAATTTTGATTTCCCTTGAAATTTAGCTAAGCAAGTCATTTGCTTTCCACTTAAATACTGTCAGAAGTAGTTTGGTTCTACTGCAATACACATCAATTAGTACAACAGTTAACATGAGTGCTGTGAAACGTAAACTAAAAACTTTGAGTCTTGCTGAAGTGCTCGAAGCTGTGAAGAGGTGTAAAAAAAAAGAAAGATGTTGCTGAACAATTTGGCCTGCCAATAAGTACTCTTTCAACAATAATAAAAAATGAATCAGACATCACGAAAAAAAATTACTGACTTTTTTTAATGCCATATTTTTTATTTTAAAATGATTTGAAATAATGTTGATTTATAATAAATAAAAATATGTTTGTCACCTCTGCAAGTTGAATTTTTATTTATTTTACCTCTCTAACTCAAAATTTATAAGAATAAACCTCAAACTCTTTATGTCGAATCAAAATCCGCCTAAGTCGAAATCCTCCATAAGTTGAAAACTCTATAACTCGAATTTTTTGGCGTCTCCCTTGATGATCGACTTATAGAGGTTCTACTGTGTATATATAGCCCGTTTGACAGGGTTCCCAACTTAGGGGTTTTCCCTCCAGATTTACGGGGTAAATAACAGAGATGGGATTTTAGGGGTGTGAAATTTTCAGGCATTTTTTGACTCTTCATTTTTTTTATATTTATTATATTAATATTTATTTCTTAACCTAGTAACTCATACCGACATCTCGTAAGTAAATTACGTAGAACCACTCTGACTGGCGGTAATACTGGCGCCCACAGTGGCGTGCACAGAGTTTTTAGACAGGGTAGGCAAAAAAATGGCACTATCCAAAAATATTCACAGCATATTTGTTTAGATTCGTCGTCGTTTCTGTATAACATATGGATGTGATGCTGATGGTAATGAGCTAGTGCCACCTCAAATATACATAAATTGACTATACGGTCTTAATCCGTACATTGCAAATAAATGCAACTAGGTAAACGTCGCGTAAGCGGATTTTTATACTACGCCGCCGCCGCGCCGCCTCGTGTATGATTCATGTTAATACATACTTATTAATTAAGTCAGTATTTGGCCGATAGTCAAACCAATCATGCATCATATACCATATTCCCGAAATCCTACCATTTAACCACATTTTTTACCAAATAGTTAGTTTAGTTAGAGTAATTGTTTAGTGCCAATAAATTACCCTTTTTTACACGTGACTTTTACTACCTTTTTTTTCTATAAATGTACGAAACCCCGTACATTGACTGTTATAAAATCAGTCACATATCAATTTGCGCATATTCGAAGTGGCCTTTCGGCCGGCGCGTTTGTCTGATGTTCTGTGTTTGCGAAATTAATACTAAGTATCTAACAGCAAAAAAGTTGGTCGTGTTTTGTGCGTGTACGTTATTTTTTTGTATTTACTTGTAAATTAAATCAACGCGTCTATCTTTCAATAAAAATTTTTGTAATAGCTATCGTAAACGTTAGGCACGCGTTTTATTGCTGTAAGAAGGTCATTTTCTATTGATATTACGGAAAGATCTGTAAGTCGTTCCTGGCCTTATGTATTTCTTGAATAAGTGTGTATACGTTTTAGCGACGAAAAGGACCTTTCGGTTGAAGCACTGCTCGCGGGAACTGTAACAATTAATTTTGCCAAGCGCAGTACTTCGGGAAAATCTGTATTTAAGTTATTTTTGTAAAAATGTTCTATAATTTTGTAAATACTTAGGTCTCTTAATTCGGTGGCTTTATATACACATTTGAGCTCATTTATAAGGTGTTGTTAAAGACTTTTTGATAGATTTGCACATGCCTTGTAATTGACGTTGTCACTATGTTTTTTATATCTTTGATTTGCATGTCACTTCTCTTGTAAAACATAATTATAGCATTTTTACTGTGAGTTTTGGATTATTTTCTATACCTTTTGCGAACCAGCTCTATCAACCTTTATAGGCGTTCTAAGTTAAAATTAAATTATTTATAAACATCTACAAATTGTGTTACTAATTCAACCGGAAAATTGTCATTATATATATCGCACGTTAGTAATTTAAAAAAATCTTAACTGTTTTAAATTTTCATAACGGTCCCAACATTGACTTGATATATTGTCCATAATTTCAATAAAAATCTGTTTATAATTTAATTTTGCGTCTACAACATTACCTTTCCGTTCGCGAGCAAATTGATCATTTCAAAATAATTACCTTTATTCGAAGACGAAGCAGATTCGTCATGTCCACGAAAAGCGAGCTCTTGTGTCCCCAAAAATGTTAAATTTATTCAATGTCAACATGAATGATTTACAACACCAGAGGAGTCACAGATGCGTTGCCGGCCTTTTAAAAGGGAATAAGAGGTAAGGGGGGGGGGGTTGGGCTTCTGGCACCCTCACTCTCTCGGCGAAACACAGCGCAAGCGCTATTTTTTAGAAAGGGTAATAGTTGAGAGTAAGGTTGGAAGCGATAGAGAGTTTGTAACAGGAACACCGTTATAGGTCGTATTTTCTTCTTTATGGTTTTGAAAGGACTTTAAACGGTGTTCCTGACATGACAAGAATTGTCATTCTTGAAGATTGTGTTTTGAGTTGGTGTATTTTCAATTTTTAAAAGATACGTTAAAATAATATAATATATATCACTTTCTGGATTTACGGTTTACTGGTTTACGGTGATAAGTTCCTGAACTTATCTTACCTTTACGTGTTCCACTCCATGAGTGGTGGAATGGAGCGCGTGCGAGGCGGGTGGTGTCGGTAGTGAGGTGGTCTTCTGAGATTCTTTGTCGTTAAGCTCCTAAAAATAAATGTAAACTCGTCAAATATTCAACAAATGTTACAAACAAGTATTCATTAATGAAAATATTTGCTATTGTAAATTTAAAAAGTCAAACGGTAGATTGAATTCTTTGATGTTTGTACAGATTAAGAAAAACGAATCGAGAACAGTTTCTCTCTATAATATTTCTTTTTAATCATTGATTAGTAAAAATTAGCAAGTCCATTATCCCGTTACCTGGTAGCTGAGCGTTTTGCTCTGCAGCGACAGACTCCGTGACAGTGCGCGCGCTCTCACCAACTTGACGGAGGACACTCCTTCCACCGCCTCCGTTTCCTCCGCGTTCTCTCCCTCCAAACTTAAAAAGACTTCTTCCAGGGTAGTCATCGACACGCCGTAGCTCGTTATACCTGATGCGAACAGAAATATTCTATTTGGAGATATAACAAGTGATAAATTGGTTTTGATCTCGTGCTCGATGGCGCAGAAGAGCGGCGGGAACAGGTGCACGGCGTAGTGCGGCAGGATGTAGGACACACTGACCGAGGCGGTTGGTGCGCTCGCGGATCTCGTGCTCGATGGCGCAGAGAGCGGCGGGAACAGGTGCACGGCGTAGTGCGGCAGGATGTAGGACACACTGACCGAGGCGGTTGGTGCGCTCGCGGATCTCGTGCTCGATGGCGCAGAAGAGCGGCGGGAACAGGTGCACGGCGTAGTGCGGCAGGATGTAGGACACACTGACCGAGGCGGTTGGTGCGCTCGCGGATCTCGTGCTCGATGGCGCAGAAGAGCGGCGGGAACAGGTGCACGGCGTAGTGCGGCAGGATGTAGGATAGCTCGCGGCCGTGGCGGCGCGCTTTCTCTGCGCGCGGCACGTGCCCACGCACCAGCCGCGTGATCTGGTGCTCACGGCACGCTCCTGAACAAACGCCACATTTACTTCATCCTCTTTTTCTGTTAGTTAGCTAACAAAGAGCGATCTTGTATTACTAAATAGTAAAACAGTCTTTGTCAAAATTACAATAACTTACGTGCGCCGTGGAGGATTAAAGAGGAACGGTAGGAGGTTAAAAAAATTTACTCCTTGTTGGCATTGAAAGGTAAAGTTATCGTCCCTTATGAAAGAAAGTTTGAATGAATATTCACGAAAAGAGTGTTTTTGGTGTTAAAATCCGCAATATCCGTTGGGTGCCACTTACAAAAATATGTCATTTGTATTTATTATTTCCTGGCTATATTTTAATAATGTATTATAACCATCATTATTATAAATATAATAATAAACATATCCAAATTTTTATCAAACATTAAACATACAGCATACTTATCGACGAACATTAAGGTCGAAAGGTATTTTACGAACATAGAGATATGTTCTTGAAAAACATTTTTTTTATTACCAGAAAGTTCACCTTATTTATGAAGTGAACTAATAGCTTTCCTACTACAATAAAACACTCACCATCCAGCACCAGTGTCAAATGGTAGCCGATACCAAACTTGTTCTTCAGAAACAGAGAGGTGCCAGCGCAGCGAACCCTTCCCTTGCTGATGACAGCCTTCCGGTCGCCCAGAATATCCGCCTCGTCCATAAAATGTGTGGTCAGCAACAACACCTTCCCGCGCTTCGCTCGCTGCAGTATTCGCCATGTTTGTCGCCTTGAAACCGGGTCCACACCTGCGGTTGGCTCGTCTAAGATAATGATCTGTAAAACATAAATAAAGGAACTATGAATCTACAACAAGAGACTAAAGACATATTGTATAATGTGAAATGGATCTGTGCTGAGTGTGAATCAGATATCTCAGATTTTGTATCAACCACTAACCAACAAATGGTAATGTTTATTAATAATAAGCATTAAATTGCATTATTGATGTTCAAATATAACTCAATGAAAAATCTCTTTAAAGGCATCCAATTCTAATACAGCCTTTATTAGGATTTAGTTGCCTACTGCAAAGTGACTACTTCGTTTTATTAGCGTTAAGCTTGTCACAAATTGGTTTCAAATTAGCAAATTGTAACTTCCAATTTTCTAAAGTCGCCACTTCGAATCGAGGAATAAGCATGCGTTTAGCCAGCCAAGTACGAGTATGTGCAAGTTGCTATAAGTACTGGCAAATGGTGCAGGCAATCTCCTTATTTCAGTATAGGTAAATTAAATACAGTATCATTTTAAATTTGCAGGAAAAATAACATAGAAGGTTACTTAAATTAGATTCAAAAATTAACAATAATTAAAATAAAATCTAATTTTATTAGATTTTTGGATTTTGGCATGATCACCAACACCCTAGCAGTACTTTCTCGTTAAATGGTCAGTTTAAGTCACATCGAAATAAGTAATAATAATAATAAATCAATTAGGAGGCTTAGAGAAGGCAGGTGACCGGAGTCTCTTCCATAGTCCGGTTCTCATTACCACCAAAATTGAAATGCAATAGTCCACAAACGTTTTGACCACTAATGACAATAGTTTCTGTGCATCTAACTGGGTGTTGTCTTTAGCTGCATTTTTCATGATGCAGAAAGAGATTGGACCCAGTTGGTACACTCCACGCACACTTTCAATAAATTTCGCTTAAATGGCCTCTACGCGTTGGATCTGTATCCCCGCGCACGCTTTATAAAGGACCGTGTCTTATAAAAACGCGTGATATAGCGACAATAATAATGATTTATTTCTCAAATACACAGCAATAATCAGATACATATACTGTGACATCCATACATGGCTAGGCCTGACTTTTGGTTGTCAAAATCAAAGATGTTAACATGTTGTACCTATAGAAATAAACAGAAACAAAAAAATATTATTACTGTATTTTTTATTTTTTCGTGTTTCATGACCAAGGAACAAAAGCTTCTATGTATATCGCTACAAAGCCATATTGTGTGATAATTAGAGAGATCTTTGTTGCTTGATCACCTGACCCTTATTTACTCGTGCAAGTTCAGTTTTGTAATGTATTTTCAATTAGAGATGATCGAACATATTCACCTTCGGGTCGCCGATAAAAGCTATGGCTATGCTCAACTTCCTCTTCTGTCCACCTGAAAGATGCTTAGAGAACACACCGGCTTGGTCTAGTAAGCCTACATCTGCTAACGCTTTATGGATTTCATCTGGCCGCCGCTTCCGAGGGATTCCCTGTCGAAGAGAATTTAATTACGAACAGTTGCTTAATGGTTACAATGATTGAACGATCATACATTCTGCTACATTTTCGCACTGCTATCCTTAGTTATATTTCGAGAGTATTTAAGTTTACCTTGACAGCAGCAAAGAATTCCAAGTGTTCCTTTACGGAGAGCAGATCGAACAATACATCTTGCTGTGGGCAAACTCCTATCATTTGGCGAATCTCGTGCATGTCGTTTGGCTCCCTGGAATATTTGTACTTTATATCTTTAATCTAACAGATTGATTAGTTCCTTGGCCTAAGGGGTCATCCCCAAATATAGTCTAATGTTAAATGTTTAATGTCTAGGCCGATGAAGTGTGACATTCTATAAAAGAGGCAGGTGACCTACATTTTGTGATGTTACAGGGACATTGTAAGACAATAATTAATTATGTCAATAATTAACCAAAGCGAGGAGAAAGAGGCTGCTATGCCAGTTTTAAATTATTCAAAGTTGGTAGATTCCAAATTAGGAGCAACAAAATAAAAAGTGATTATAGTAGTGACGGAAGCTTTGACCAAATTCAGATTAAAGGACAAGAGTTCAACAATTCTATTACTACATTAGAGTAGGCAAGCATGAAATATTTGATCCGCAGATATAAGATATAGGTGTCACAGGCGCTCAGCATCCCAACATTATAGAAAAGCGTATATTTTCGAGCTATATTCTTTAGAACACTCATGATCTGATATTTCCAGAAGCAATACTCTATGATGACATGTCATAATGATTTTTTTTTCCGGCGAGCGTTCCGGAGTCGTTTGGGTTGGGTCGGTACAAAAGAGTCGACGCAAATTGAGCGCGCCGTCTAGTGGCTTCGACGCTCAAGATCGCCGTGTAGTGGAGGATAAATGGTCATAGTGAACAAGAGATGTGAGCTAATGAGTACCTGACGTCCAAACCATAGACATAAGCAGTGCCAGCAGAAGGTGCGGTGAGTCCAGTCAAAATATTGAACAGCGTTGATTTCCCAGCACCGTTGTGGCCGAGAACAGCCGTGATCTGTCCCTCATAGATACTGAGGTCGATGCCGTCGATGGCTTTCACTTCTGCTCGGCGACAGTGTCTAAAGCTCTTTTGTAAGCCCACGATACGGATTGCTTCTTTGTCCATCAGCTCCCTGGGCGCAATTAAAAATATTTTGCTGAAACGTATGATACTAAACATAGTGTTTTGGTGTCAGCTCTACCAGTGTTTCGGTATCAGTACTGTTAATAAGTAAGTATGAATTTTTCTACAGTACCACTAGTAAATAAGTGTCAGTATTGCCATTGTGTGAATCTCTGTACTGTTAGTAATTCAGTGTCAGTACTGCTATTGTGTAGGTTTTAGTGTTGGCACTATGTGGATATCAGTACTGTTAGTAATTACTGTTATTGTTACTGCTATTGTGTAGGTTTTAGTGTTGGCACTATGTGGATATCAGTACTGTTAGTAATTACTGTTATTGTTACTGCTATTGTGAGGGTGTTAGTACTGTCACTGTGCGAACCTAAGTACTGTTAGTAATTCAGTGTCAGTAGTGTCAGTGTGTGGGTGTTAGTACTGTCACTGTCTGGACGTAAGTACTGTTAGTGATTCAGTGTCAGTATTGTCAGTGTGTGGGTGTTGGTACTGTCACTGTGTGGACGTAAGTACTGTTAGTAATTCAGAGTCAGTAGTGCCAGTGTGTGGATGTTAGTACTGTCACTGTCTGGACGTAAGTACTGTTAGTGATTCAGTGTCAGTATTGTCAGTGTGTGGGTGTTGGTACTGTCACTGTGTGGACGTAAGTACTGTTAGTAATTCAGTGTCAGTAGTGTCAGTGTGTGGGTGTTAGTACTGTCACTGTCTGGACGTAAGTACTGTTAGTGATTCAGTGTCAGTATTGTCAGTATGTGGGTGTTGGTACTGTCACTGTGTGGACGTAAGTACTGTTAGTAATTCAGTGTCAGTAGTGTCAGTGTGTGGGTGTTAGTACTGTCACTGTCTGGACGTAAGTACTGTTAGTGATTCAGTGTCAGTATTGTCAGTATGTGGGTGTTGGTACTGTCACTGTGTGGACGTAAGTACTGTTAGTAATTCAGTGTCAGTAGTGTCAGTGTGTGGGTGTTAGTACTGTCACTGTCTGGACGTAAGTACTGTTAGTGATTCAGTGTCAGTATTGTCAGTGTGTGGGTGTTGGTACTGTCACTGTGTGGACGTAAGTACTGTTAGTAATTCAGTGTCAGTATTGTCAGTGCGTGGGTGTTGGTACTGTCACTGTGTGGACGTAAGTACTGTTAGTAATTCAGTGTCAGTATTGTCAGTGCGTGGGTGTTGGTACCGTCACTGTGTGGACGTAAGTACTGTTAGTAATTCAGTGTCAGTATTGTCAGTGCGTGGGTGTTGGTACTGTCACTGTGTGGACGTAAGTACTGTTAGTAATTCAGTGTCAGTAGTGTCAATGTGTGGGTGTTAGTACTGTCACTGTCTGGACGTAAGTACTGTTAGTGATTTAGTGTCAGTATTGTCAGTGTGTGGGTGTTGGTACTGTCACTGTGTGGACGTAAGTACTGTTAGTAATTCAGTGTCAGTAGTGTCAATGTGTGGGTGTTAGTACTGTCACTGTCTGGACGTAAGTACTGTTAGTGATTCAGTGTCAGTATTGTCAGTGTGTGGGTGTTGGTACTGTCACTGTGTGGACGTAAGTACTGTTAGTGATTCAGTGTCAGTATTGTCAGTGTGTGGGTGTTGGTACTGTCACTGTGTGGACGTAAGTACTGTTAGTAATTCAGTGTCAGTAGTGTCAGTGTGTGGGTGTTAGTACTGTCACTGTCTGGACGTAAGTACTGTTAGTGATTCAGTGTCAGTATTGTCAGTGTGTGGGTGTTGGTACTGTCACTGTGTGGACGTAAGTACTGTTAGTAATTCAGTGTCAGTAGTGTCAGTGTGTGGGTGTTAGTACTGTCACTGTCTGGACGTAAGTACTGTTAGTGATTCAGTGTCAGTAGTGCCAGTGTGTGGATGTTAGTACTGTCACTGTCTGGACGTAAGTACTGTTAGTGATTCAGTGTCAGTATTGTCAGTGTGTGGGTGTTAGTACTGTCACTGTGTGCGCCTAAGTACTGTTAGTAATTCAGTGTCAGTAGTGTGAGTGTGTGGGTGTTAGTACTGTCACTGTGTGGACGTAAGTACTGTTAGTAATTCAGAGTCAGTAGTGGCAGTGTGTGGCTGTTAGTAATGGCAGTGTGTGGCTGTTAGTAATGGCAGTGCGCGTGTCAGTACCTGGGCACGGGCTCGATGTCGCCGTGTCCCTGCGGCGGCGCGTGTCCGTTGGCCTTCATGCGCGTGGCCGGCGCCGCGCGGGGAATGAGGCAAAACCACGGCCGCCGCTGCGTACCGTACTCGCCTGCGCAGATCACATAGCAATTTGTTTTTAGTTTAAATAATTCATTATTGATGTCTTGTGCCTGTCAGTATTATTGCAGAGTTTCTTCTTTACTAGACAGTGGTGTAACTTCAGGTGGTGATAAATAAGAATATTGCATTAAATCAAACTTGTATTATTATTTGACAACACACAGGACAGGAAGGAAGAGTACAGTGCCATAGAGTAAGCAAACTTAACATATTCACAGATTATATATATTTACAATCAAACACTGCAAACACAACAATTATAATAATTGTTTTATATTGTATAGATATTTGAATGAGTTTGGAACATACTGACTGACCGAGTTTAATGTCTATTCACGTATTTGTAAAATGATTATAAAGTTCGGATAAGGTCGTGATCTATACGTATGTACAGTCTTTACAGATGTATTATACAGAATTGTCTGTACATGAAATATGTGTCCAAAATCAGGTGGTGATTACGGATCGAAACTGATGCGTAAAAATCCAATCAGTAAAATTTTCTAAATTTCTGTCTGTAAAATATTTTTAGAAACAAACTCTATTCGGCGGATTTTAACGAAACTTGGTATAATTATTTTTCATACTCATGAGTTGGTCATAGTATACTTTTCATCACGCTACAATCAATAGGATCAGAGCAGTGAAGAGAAATGTTGCGAAAACGGGAGAAGTTACTCCATATAAGCTTCCATCGCGTGGGCAACCTTATTGGTTAAAGCTACACAGAATCATGTATGACGGAAATGTTCTCCTAATCAATCAATCAATACATAGTATAAATATAATTGTATTGTCACCAAAATCCAAAGTGTATACAAATTTCAGTTTAATCGGTTGACAGGAAGAGGGTGAAATTTGATTTACTAAAGGACATCATTCAGGCTTCATACAAATTTGGGCTATTTTTTTTTTAGCCGGCCAACAAAAAATAACTAAATTTTATCATAGGCATAATTATAATAAACATTTTGTATTATGACAGTAAAGCTCGAAACCTATTGGTTGAGATGATAATCAGGCTCAAAGTATTTATTTTATTACCTACGGCTTGCACCCGGCTTGCGGGGTGAGCTCGTGATTTCCAGGTAAACATTATTGGTAATGGTGTTGGTGTTCCAGGTAAATATTTACAACTCTCCTGGCCTTACAATAATATCTTCTAAATCTTTGGCAGCAATGTGTATCGTTGGCTCGTGCCTGGCAAACCCCATGTACCACACGACGTGTGAGCTACTGAACACTATCGCCTGCGTTTTGGTTGGATTAGCCACGAGGCGCCATTCGCTCAGCCATTTTGGCAGGCCGTCCAGTTGTCGCTGCATTTTCTTAGCAGCGTGATAGGCATTCATAGAAGTGGTGATGTATGCTGCGTCGTCTGCATACAAGACCAGGGTAACTCCTGGTTGCACTGGATGTCGTTCGTGAACCAGGAGTAGCATGATGGCGAGAGGCAGCTGCCCTGCGGTATCCCGGCCTTGCTGTCCTTGCTGCTGCTTTGGGCGTTTTCTACAGCCACGTGAAACTTCCTGTCTTGCAGGAAGGAAGCAATGGTCTTTACGGTCCTCCTGGGCAGGGATGTTAACTGCAATTTATGGATTAGGCCCTCGTGCCAGACGCGGTCGAAGGCCTTCTCCATATCCAGGAAGACCGCTACTGCAAACTCTCTTTTGTTCTTGGCGGCTGCCAGGGTGTGTATTACCCTTGTCAGTTGCAACGTCGTCGAGTGTTCTGCCCGGAAGCCGTATTGTTCTTCTCTCGGGCGTATGTGAGGCAGCATAGTGTTCAGCAGTAATCTCTCGAACACTTTCGCCATGGTAGGCAGCAAGGTGATTGGCCTGTAACTGGACGGCTGGGTGGAATCTTTCTCTGGCTTAGGAATCATTATGACCCGTCCTGTCTTCCAGATGGTCGGGAAGTGTGATGTCCGTGTGATTCCATTATACAGGCGGGTCAGTGTCGCTATGGCCTTATAAGGTAGCCGCCTTAGTACCTCATTGGTAATCCTATCTGGCCCTGGTGCCTTCTTCCTGGGCGTTTTCTTGATCCCTCTGGCTACCTGTCCTGGTGTAAAGACTACTGGGTCTTCTGCCAGAGGTATCGGGTCTCTCAGGTAGGACTCCACTCCCGCTTCGACTTCGCGCGTGTGTTGGTCATCCACGGGCGGGTTCGGCCTAAATACCTCTTCTAGGTATTCCGCAAACAGCTCTGCCCTGTCCTCTGCCCTGTATTTGAGCGTACCGTCTGGTGCACGCAGCGGGTGGACGGGTTTCGGTCGCCTGGCGAGACTGCGGCAGAGGCGGTGTACCCTGCCCCAGTCATCGCTGGCCTCCTGAATAGCATCTTCCCAGCTGTCGTGTGCGAGCTTGCGGAGTTCATAGGCTATGCGGATGGCCATAGCATTTAGGCGATTTTTCAGTGCAGGGTACCGATTCTGCTACCAGATCCTTCTGATCTGGCGCTTCTCCTCTATTAATCGCCTAAGGTTGCCTGGTAATGGTCTTGGGCGATGAGCCGGGTAGGTGTTATCTGGCTCAATGGTGGTGTCTTGGAGCGCTGTTTTAATGCAGTTTGTTATGTGCTCTGCTAGCTGGTCCACATCCGCACCGGTGTTTACGGGGAAGCTGGTTAGTTCCCCGTTCATGCGGTCTGCGAATGCGGGCCAGTCTTGAGCGCGTCTCCTGGCCATCGGTAACGTGCGAATTGGTGGGCAGCATCTAACCAGAACCATCTGATGATCTGAGATGGCCGGGTCATCTATCACTTCTTGCGTGATGTTTGTCGCCCCAATCTTGTGGGTGATCAGAATATCGATCACGTCCGGCATCTGTGTCTGGGCGTAGGGATAATGAGTTGGTGTCTCCGGACCCAAGACTGTAACCTATGGCCTCTGCGTCGGTCTGTAGCCTGCGACCATTTGGGCATGTGGTATGCGAGTGCCATGCGGTGTGCTTGCAATTAAAATCCCCTGCCACTATGGTGGGGAGCGGCGAGTCCAGCAATTGGTGGACGTCAGCCACTTCTAGGGGAACGTGAGGCGGCTTGTAAAAAGCAAACACACGCATGACCTCAGCGGTTACCAAGGCAACTTCGATTCCTAAGCCGTAGGCGGTCTTCAAGTTAGGTACTGGCAGAGATCGATGTACTATGTTTCGTCGTACAAGCACTGCCAGCCCTCTGTACGCGGTACCATGTGGGGATCGTTCGTCCTTTCTGTACACATTGTAACGTTTTCTCGCTCGCGTACCTTTTATGTCTCTTGCTCATATATGCAACTCGGCAGGTAAATGTATGTACTTGTAACGTCTTCTCGCTCGCACACCATTAACAATAACTGTTTAATATTTGTTTTACCTGGAAATCACGAGCTTGTTTTACCTGGAAATCACGAGCTCACCACGCAAGACGGGTGTAAGCCGTAGGTAATAAAATAAATACTTTGAGACTGATTATCGTCTCAAACAATAGGTTTCGAGCTTTACTGTCATAATACAAAATGTTTATTATAATTATGCCTATGATAAAAATTAGTTATTTTTTGTTGGCCGGCTAAAAAAAAATAGCCCAAAATGGGTGATGTCCTTTGACCAAGAATGAATGAACCGGGCTGAGCTAAATAAAACCGTTTAATAAAACAAAGTCGCTTTCGCTGTATGTCCGTATGTATGCTTAGATCTTTAAAACTACGCAACGGATTTTGACGCGGTTTTTTTTAATAGATAGAGTGATTCTTAAGGAAGGTTTGTATGTATAATAAATGCATAATATAGTAGAGAAACACTGATAAATTTAAAGGTTTCTAATGTGATGTCGTAAATAAGCACGTTTTTTTGCGCTTATATTGCAAACGAATATTTCGAACAAATCGAAAGTGTCCTCAAAAAAGGCCAGGTCAGAAGTACCCGCAATCGTCGAGCATGTATGAGGAATGTTATGAAAGTAGATGAAGCGAAAGAGATATGTAAGGACCGTAGCAAGTGGAAGGACGTAATCTCTGCCTACCCCCGTGGGAAAAAGGCGTGAGTGTATGTATGTATGTATGTATGTATTGCAAACGCTGGCTGAACCCTACGAGATAGACCAAAATAATGTACTACAGTATTGTACAACTTACAAAAATCCACAAAAAAGTCCGCGATGGTATATGTCTATCTCTTAGGGATAACCCACCATAACCATTTTTTCACTGCACCCGTGCGAAGCCGGGGCGGGTCGCTAGTAAATTATATATAAAAAATATCCCACGACAGCATATGTTTATCTTTTATGATTGACTCACAATAACACGTGTAACTCCCGATAGCTCAGCAGTTCGAAGCTTTCTGATTATATTTGTCTACTCTTACATTTAAATAACACTGTCATTAAAAATGCTACATAAAGTTACGATTCCACGCGGACGAAGTCGTGGGCATAGCAACTCGTAGTTCTTAAATAAATTAGAAACACGTAAGTATGCAAAATCTCAAAAATACAAACGACTTTTTGTTTATATGTTAGGAGTAGAGATCGGATAATCGGATGCATATTTACCTAAAGTTAATATTTGGTTCACAAATTATGAAAGCGGCTTTTTAAAATACATTTTGTTAAATAAAAATCCCGGGAAAATACGGGACTGCAAATTTAACGTAGTGATATTGTTTGAAAATTACTAAATTAGCACGTGGCATTTATTTTCAAAAGACCGAGACTCCGGGTTCATTTATACAACTATGCATACGTATTTACATGAAGTTTAGTTTCAGTTCCCCGTGCGATTTATGAATGTACGATTTATTACATGAAGAATGTTATACGAAAGTAGTGAGAGTGAAGTAGTGAGTTTGACTAAAACAATAATCAATTAATAATTGAATAAAAAAATCAGAAATGGTGAAAAATTTTATTTAACAAAACAATAAAAAGCCGTTTCCATACTTTGTCTTAAACTAACTTTAGGTAAATATGCATCCGATTATCCGATCTCTAGTTCGGAGACATATGAAGAAACAGATCACCGGAACTGTATGAGAGTGTATGAGACTGTATGAGAAGTGACCTCTTAGCCACGGCATGAGACTCACTCGGCATGACGGCGTCCAGCCAATACGCGGCCAGCCCGTACAGCACGGTGTCCAGCGCCATCATGATGAGGCTGCCGCCGAACGGCACGCCCGGGCCCGCCCACAGGTTGTCCCACGTCACGCCCGACCCGGCCATGTCCAACACGAGGGCCTGACAATTTTCAAAACATCCTCAACTGTTTTTACAGGAATTCACTAAAGTTAATCTTAATATATATATTTCTTGTGTGCGTGTGTATGTGACTGAACTCCTCCTAAACGACTGGACCAATTTTGATGAAATTTTTTGTGTGTATTCCAGGGGGCTTGAGAATGGTTTAGATTCACAATACGGTCATATAGATATTGTTTTTCAGCTAAATTATTTATTTAAAAACATTTGAGACAACGTGAGACAACGTGACATTTGAGACATTTGACATTTGAGACATTTGACAGGACAACGTCTGTTGGGCCAGCTAGTCTTATATATAAAAATGAATCGCAAAATGTGTTGGTAAGCTCATAACTCAACAACGCCTGGACCAATTTGGCCAATTCTTTTTTGTTGATGTTCGTTGAAGTTCAAGGAGGGTTTTTACAATGAGGAAAATTCGAATAATTATCGGAAATACCCTAAAAACAGCCCTTTTATTTTCCCATGCAAACGTTTTCTAACTAAAACGTACAGTCGAATTGAGCTTTATTGTTATTGTATAAAGTTCATATTGCAAGCACTCACTGTTGTCTAAACAATGAAGGTGTGTTCCTAACATCAAATAAATTTGCGCTTTATTAACGCTACATATAGTTGAAATTCAATCATATCTATCAAAACAGTGTGCGTGCGTGCGTTGGAGCACAGAATACATCGTTGGAGGATTTAATGTCACGTTCCAAAATTGAATAGCCACAAAATGTAATAGGTCATTTAGACTTTTTTTGCGATTTGGTTGGCTATGCGACATTATCTATAAAATAATTAGGAACAAAAAACTGCCACTGTACAAATCTTTTTGACAGGACGAAGTCTGTCGGGTCCGCTAGTAGTGATATAATATTTAGTACTATTTTTGCAGGACAGTGTCGAACTATCGAATTTGTCGGATTATAGAGTACTGCCTAGAGTTTCTCAATTCTCGAGCTTTTTTATTTCTCGAAGCACGAGAATTCTCGACCACTATTTCTCGAGAATTCTCGGGTTGTCGAGATATATGGAAATTTTTAAAAATATGTGTGTTTTAACAATAAAATAACGCTTTTTATGCAATATTCAACAACATTTATTATTAGTTTCAATTGACTTTAACTTAAGTAAGTATATAAATTTTTATTAAACGAAATAAAATGGTTTTATTTCTACACACAATTTTAGGACTAAATAGTCTTCATCTCTGGGAAAAACAAATAAAATACTCGTATCTTCTAAAAACAATGGCATCATGTCACCACAATATAATTTAGTACCTTACATTACATACTATATAATTTACTTTAGTCTCTGTCTGTACTACAAACTTTTCTATTAAAATGTATAATTGAAACGACAGTTTTTGAATTAGGTATAAAAATCAAACAATCAGACTAGCTTCATAATTACAATGAATAACAATAAGGTACAGGTAACTTATTTTAGTCCAACTTTTCAATATAAATTTTCAATATTTTGTTATATATAGACTTTTTTGTTACGTAAGTATACTTAAGAATCTAATAAATAATTAATAATCAGACTAATTATAATCACAATTTAAAGAGGAAACTGCTCCAAAAGCTAGCCCACTAGGTATGTTTATTATTTAGGAAATAAGCTTTCAAAAATACGAGGGCATTTAAAGCATTATCTGATAGTCGGTTTCGTATTAAGTTTTAAACATTTTTGACTAAATTTCTCGCTTTCTCGATCACTTTTTTCTCGTCTCGAGTAAGGCAAAATTTCTAGGGAATTCTCGATTCGAGAATTCTCGTAGAGAAACTCTAGTACTGCCTAAGACCCTTTATAGTCCGATTTTTTTACAAAAGAGTAGGTACTTTTACAAGGTTGTAATCCGACAAATTCCAGATCCAATGATAAGATTCTTTATATTACATATATGTACATACTCTGAAGTACAAATTATACTTCATTATGTATGTCAAATACAGTAAATTTAACAACACAATAGAGAGCTTCACCCAAAAAAGCCCTGATTCGTCTGCACACTTGTGACGGGTTAAGATTTAAATCTTTCACCTTTTGCAAAAATATTAATTTAAATGGCTGTATACAGGTGGCATCGTTAGAATGTTTCTCTCCTGTAATAGTCATTAAACGCATGCCATGACGATTTTTGAAACGTTCCAGTCATCCCTTGCTAGCCACAACATCATCTTTTTTTATTATTTTTTAATAAAAATATTTAGCTTTCTTTGCCAATACGGGTCCGGAAATAGGCGCAGGTCTATTTCTTTGTTCAATTGTTCATTAGCGAATATATATGTATTCAATAATAAATAATAGACCATGTCGGATTACAGGGGGTGCCGCATTAGACAGGGGCCGGACTACCGGTGATCCACTGTATACATTCAACAAAACTGAATATTATGTACAAAAAAAAAAACCAAAACCCCCAAGAATCACAGTGTACATTGCTAACTTCGGACATAACATACAAAGGTAAAAAAGGTAAAGGTGTTAAATAATGTCAGTGTACCGTTACCGATTGAACTGCAGCACAAGAATGCGAACATTCTACTGTTTTCTGGCAGAAATAAGTAAGTCAGGGGTACCGAAACAGACTACTCTGAAGTTAGCCTCCCATCGACGTGTGTTAGATTTATTCAAACTAATAATTCCGGAAAACTACCAGTAATAAATAAGGGCATATGTGAAAAACAGTATAGTCTAGTCAATCTGAATTTACCTTCTAGTCGTATTCTGTTTCATTAACGAACAAACATTCTTCAAATCATCATATTAAGTTTGGCGATCGAAAATATACTAAATAATTTTAAAAATCATTTGACTTGTCTACATTGCTATTGAAAAGCGCCACACCTTATCCATAGCCAGGGCGTAGCAGCTGGAGCTAATGAGGGAGACAAACCAGAAGGCCAGTGAGTCCGCATTGGACACGAACACCTGGATGAAGTACAGCCCGCTCATCAGGTTTACCGCGAAACTGCCCAGGATACCCGCCGTCTGGAATATACGATGTATTGTGTAATTTTGTAAGAACGATGTAGATTATAATTATATACCTACTTAGATGAAATGAAGCCTTAAATTGACAAAAAATAGTAATAAGTATATAACAACAAAATAAAGACTTTGGAACTAATACCGAACCTTAAGAAACCCCTTGAGCAATTTAGTCATTTACTTTTGTAACCAACATAAATTCCAACGTTTCACTTTTAATAAAAATATACATTCACACACAAAATAACTTTCAAATATTATTGTAATGAGTAGTCCAAGACAATACGACTTTAAAACAGGAGATGAGAAGAAAAGTAGAAAATTAACTGTTACTTACTCTAGCTCGGTCAAAGAAGGGGGTCAGCATAAACGCAAAGGTAATGATCGTGAAGCCGAAAAGTAGCATTAGAAGGAATATCAGAATATAAGAGGAATGCTGGAACACCTGCAAGCAGAAGAAAATTTTAAGGTGAGCTGAAAATAGAATATTTGTAAGTGCTAAAACAATGATTTGATTTCTAAAATTGATATTTCTAAAACTTTGGAAAAGACAGAAGAATTTTGAAATGTTTTATTAATGTTACACTTACTTTTAAAGTGAACAGGAGAACAGTGCTAACTATGGACAACAGTGTGACAAATACAGCGTAGATTAGGAACAATGCAGTCCTGAAACAAAACGTCAAAATGATTGCATTAGATAAAATAAAAAAAATTAATTTAATCTGGAATTATTACTTTACAAGTTTAATAAGCCTTGCAATAAATCAGATCGCTTCTTTCCAAAGTTTTGTTCGGCCTAAGCCAAAAGTACCCTAAGTCAGTAATTTCTAATAGAAAATGTCGAGTTATTCACAAGATATAATTTTAATGCTTTTTTTTTTAATATTGTACAATTGTTTTTCGAACAACTTATGAAATTTTATTTGAATGTATATAGATTCTTAGATTAAGGCAGTTGTCCCATCGCCGACGATGAACGACAAGCGAGTAGAGTTAGAATTAGCAACGGGTAAGCGAGCGACGGGAAGCGAGAATGAAATTCCGATAGTTTTATCGTGCGTGTGAGTGCGACGGGCGTTTACTCGCGCGAGTTAGAATTAGCAACAGGTAAACGAGCGATGGGAAGCGAGTATGTAGTTTCGCCAGTTTTGAGCTTGCAAGTGCGACGGGCGATTATTTGCGCCACACGCTCGAACTGCTCGCTGCGACAGTTCTGTGCAAGCTAGGTGTACATAACAAATAACAATACGTGCACTATCAAATCTGTACTGTAGAGAAATGACTGCTAGTTGGTCTCTCGGCGTGAGTACTGACTGCCGAGACTGCCAAGCGATCATCGCTGAGCCAGTATCGCTGACCGAGTAGTATTATAGATAGCACTTGTCGCTCAGCAAACTAGTCAAGCGAGTCCTTGTCGGCAGGCTAAATAGTCAAGGATCAACTATTAATATATGCATCTCTTTTGTTTACACGGAAAGTATGTTTCTTGAGCGAGAAAATAACAGATAGTTGATAGTTTCCTCGCCAGCGGTGGGACAACTGCCTTATGAAATCTATTATTATTCTGATTGATTTTCTTCCTAATTTACTGATATTTTAGTAAATGATTATAGACATGAAAAATAGTTCAACGAATTTATTGACATACTAAATTTTGACATCTGTTCTTGAAAGATATTTCAAATGAGGTTTTAACATGCCTCTTTATTTTTAATCAATACTTACCAATAAACAGAGTCTTTAAGACCCATAATCCTCATGCCCTCCCTGATCTTCTTCTCCTTCTCGCCGACAACAAACATGAGCAGGTAGGTGATGAACTGGGACAGCGTCATGACCATGTACATAGGCATGATGACGCGAAAGATAACAAGCCAGTCCCCCGTGTGCTGTCGCTTGGGGAACTGGAGCAGTTCGATGCGCGGTGGGGGGATCCTCGAGCCTGTGTCTACCTGCAACATTCGAATTTTGTCCTTGTCGTCATATCATAACCATCATCAGCCAAATGCGATTCATTACTGAACGCAGGAGTCCTCTAAAGTACGATACAGAGGCCGATACGCAGATTTGTGCATTTATTCAGTATTTATTTTATCAACGAAACGAGCTTTGCAGACGGCAAAGCTGTCATCAAGTTCAGCAAGAGTAAAATTTAATAAAATCATTAAGAGGAAACCGCGCCAATTTTTCATACAAACGGAATCCTCTGTTTTCTTCCTGGAAAATCATACTAACTTTATTTTGTTTTTGTAAAACCTATGGCCTCTATCGTTGTGTTTCTAAGAAGCTTTTATTTAACTTTGGGTGGAATCTTACAACTTACTTTCAAGGCACTTGCCCTCAAACGATTGAGCTTTGAGTATACACGTTTAGTTTGGATGTCATTCTAAATCCAACATGGTGGCGTAACCAAGATGGCGGACCATTTTTTATGGATGCATTATTTTTAATGCACTCCTATGGTGCTTGCTGCCTATTAAAATTTAAAAACTAAGAAAGTAAATACGAGTGCTTAAATCTCGCGACAAAATTTTATAACATATAAATTGTGTCAAATGTGTTAAATTTAAAATAAGTTAACAGTAAAAGTATTTTTTTTTATTTTTAGCGGATTTAATTATTATGTTTTCTGTTTTAATATGCATAATTTAATATAAGAAATTTAAATGTTAAAAACCTATAAAAATAGACAGATTTTGCGGAATGTTCTAACACACTGTAACCAAAAAGCAAAAGTAAAACATAGGTATTGCTAAAATATATTTTTTTTATTAAAGGAAGTCTTAAAATCGATTCAGTTTTGAAGAAATAAACATACGGCTACAAAACGTTGATGTTAGCGTCTATATGTATGTATAACCTGACCGAAATGTTGTTCTCCCTATCGCACTGTACGAGCGAGTTCAAGCACGACAGGCATAGCTTTTATATATGCCTGTTTCTCAATTGTAGCGGCCTTGATGTTTCCTCTTAACAATTACCTTAATTTTGATGTAATCAATGAGTGTCTGAAGCGCAAGAAATCCGGAGTAGTAGTATTGCAGTACGGGACATGTATCCTCTCTATGCATCTCTGACAGCGGGATGAGCTGTCCCCCGCGGGACCAGTCCGAGGACCAGTCCTTGCCCCCGGTGCGCTCGCGGCATTTAGCCGGGGAAGTTGTCAGGCTGCGAGTTGATGGAGTCCCCACATGGGAAGGATTCGTACGGATTGTGTATCTGAGGAACGAAAGAATTCTTTTATACATGGTGCCAGAAAATTTACTGTAGCTAAAACTGGGTTTTTCATTGCACGGAGTCGCAGATTTCCTGGATGCCCCGGGGGTTGCCGGTCTCCCTATTTTGGGAGGATGGAAAAATAAACGTAGACGAAGCTGTGAGTATGTTTGTTAAAATTCCCAAGTCCTGATCCGACGGGGGTAATAGACGGGTTTACCAAGGCGCATGTGAGGGTAAAAATGTTGCGTTATTAGTCGGTATGACGCGAAAATAGCATATGACGAAAATGAATGAATAAACGTAACATAACTGTTTTATTTTAAATAATTAGTTTATTAATAGCTTGTAGTAGTCTTCAAATGCATGGTTGCACTTTCAATGGGTACTCTCTGTTGAAAGTGTGTTGTGTATATTCGAATATTTTAGTAAATAATAATTAAGCATCTTATCGAACACTTTCACTTAATAGCTATCAGCTAAATAAGGAGTTGTTATTACAGATGTCATCCGTTCGCGATAGTACCATGGTTTTCAACGTCAGCCGGTAGATAAGAGTGATCTGAATACATAATTAAAAATTATTATGTCTCCGTCTCCCGAAATAATCATGTCACTTCTTTTTAAAGTATTTTTCTCATTTCATTTTAAGTCCATAAAATATTCATCGCCCCCGCATACTTTGAACCTAATTTCTTTTACAAGTGTTAACAAGTTCACCGTTTATATATAAAAGCTATTGTATTATTTAATATAGTTAAAATATTTGGTAACGGAACTATTGAACTATTATAACTAAGACCAAGCATTGATATCATTTAAGTAATAGGCTATTTGACAAGTTTTTAAAATCCATTTTATATTATTTAGTAGAGTCTAAGGAACACAGTAAAAGTTGTTATTTTTAATTCTGGTATATATTAGCTGAAAAACATCGAATTAAAAATTCAATATTTGAATTGTCCGCCAAAACGCTACTTTGACAATATGGCGCTGCAATGAGGTCGGTGACGTCACTTGCCTGTATTCTGATCTGAGACAGCTGGCATATATATTTGTTTGTTGTAAATAAAAAACGAAAGTGCGATTGGATTTACTTTTTATCAGTGATTTATGTAACAAAATGAGTTACAAATGGTGTGTAGTTCCAAATGTACAAATACGTCGTTAAAAACTCCGGAAAAACTATTTGTAAGTGTTCCAAAGAATATCGAAGTGCGCCGAAAGTGGTTGCAACTTTCTCAGAGGGATCATAATGACATAGCGAATAGTACAAATATTTTCTTTTGTGAAGACCATTTCGATGTAAGTAAACATAATATTTATATTTTGTAATAATTAATTACATTCAGAATGTTAATATTTTCGTTATTGATTTGAGGTTATAATACTTCTAATGTTTTTAACAGAATGTCTCTTGCAACTCACTTTGAATATTTTCGCTGTTTTCCATAATATTTGTTAAAATTTGTAGCTACAGAGTCCTATGATTTCAATAAGCAGTACACTAAAAGATCCCGACTAAAACTTGTTTGTTCGTTACAGATGGAAAATGACATGGCAAATTATTATCAGTACAAAATGGGTTTCAGTCAGAAAATAATTTTAAATAATAAAGTTCTGCCTTCTAAATTTCATTGCCAGCCAGATCGTATTAAAAAAATGTGTGATGCTGGTACTTCCCGATCTGCATTTATCAAACGGCAAAGAATGACGACGTAACGTGAACAAATTATCGTTTATGTTCACGGAATTGTGCCAAACAAACTTAATTATTTGTTAAAGAGGTTGAAATTTTGTCTTTGGTAGGTTGTGAAAAAGAAAATGTGTTTGGCATTAAGATTTTGATTGTTGTATTGGAAATTATAGTGCAAGGGTTTTTGTAATGTTTTAAATTGTTTTTATCTTGTATTTAAATAGAGAAATAATGAAGAACAAAATGTGTATGTAAATTTCATCCCCGACAACATTATTTATAACCTAAGTTCCTGTGGAAGTTCATCATTATTACACTTTCTTATGATATAATTTAAGTTACCAGTAAAGTGTAATTATACTTACTTTGCTGTTTTTACATTTTTTTAGCTCCGAAACATAAATGTCAGAATTATTTTTGAAAAATAATCCGACCATGATTGCGTCGACTTGCGGCAGGTTTCTGCTGTCTGCTTTTACAAAATCGTTGTCCATGGTTGAAAGTACTTGTAAAATAGTGCAAATAAACAAAAAAAAACAATGAATAGAAAAGAAAATCTTAATATAACGGAGATAATCTACCACAACTAGGCGCAACACAAGTAGGCAAACGAAGTTTACAAGCAAGTGACGTCATGATAAACTCGACCAATCAGAAGCGTTTTGTGTCACATGACAAACGTTTAAAAAATGCAATTTTTATTTACGGATTTTAAAATAAATTAATCATTATTTTCAACTTACGTTAATAAATAATCATTTTTTAACTCTTAATTTATACTGTTAACAGTAATTGACACTTTATTTTTCGCATTGTCAAATAGCCTATTCTTGAAAGTATAATAATATTTTCATAAGAGTATTTAAGACAATTGGTTTGAATTTGCGAAACGCCAAATCAGTACTCGTAACACTTCGTGGAACTTTGTTGCGTTTCCTAATAAGAGCTTTTAGCTTTTTGCAGCCTGCACGTTGGAACTGCAAAATTATTTATATTTCTCGTGTTTAATTTATGAATTTGATTCTTTTTTATCAAAATGATTATGGTTCTTGTGGATATTAATTAAATTTTCATAAATGTATTGACCTATTTCTTTAAATAAGTGTGTCTAAATAACTACACCAATTGCCTGATTTTAACGGCATAACGTTAGTGCCATACCTACCTCTTGTTTGTATATAACATAATTTTAGCGAGTAACAAAAAACTCACCGCAACGGCTCCTCATAAGAACTGGGGTCGGTGTGGAAGATGAGGGCGATGGGGAAGTGCTTGGCGTCACTGTGGTAGGCGTCGTTCAGTTCCGTGACGTTGTTGTACCGTACCCAGTTGATGCCGTCCTGTCCAGACTCAATCAGCATCGCGTTGATCTCGTCAAGAAACCCCTGAATACACGGTATACTCGTATTAGGTATATCTTTTCTAATACTCCTAGAAATAAGTTACTGTACAATAACTTGCGTTTACCATAGTCCCATTGGCATTCAGCCAATCGGCGACCACGGCTATGGAGTGGTTTTCCGGGAAGACGTCGTGGTGGATGCGTAGCAGGCGGCCCGGCTTGCTGACTTCGGGAAAGTTGGGGTTCGGCACCAGCATCTTCAGGAAGATCAGCACGCCCAGCGAGTAGAGGGGCACCAGGACTTCCTGTATACGTGACGTAAGGAAATAATATTTTTTTTAATAAATTCGTTTTCCCTCTTTATAGGGTATATAGATATACTACACCAGTTGGTATAAAAAAACGTGTATTGGTCGCTTTCCGTCAACTCTGATTAGTTTGAGAGGTCTGAGAATTAAAAAACATGAAACGACAATGAAGGAAAGTATAGGAAATGCTAATAAATAAAGCGATAGCCGACCACAGTGACCACAGCTAGGATTAGAAATTCATGGATAGATATATAGGATAGAAGACGTGTGTACTGACCGCTAGCGTCTTCCTGGTGTCCCTCTTCTTAAGCAGTAGGTTGCGCACCACGGTGGCCCATAGCTGGCCCCAGAAGCGGGCCGGCGGGCGCGTGCCCATGGCGCCGCGCAGCCGGCTACCGATGGCTACGCAATCCGCCTCGCTGCTCGCCTTCCCGGGGCATTTCCTGGAGGTAATTTGGTTACTTAGACTTTGTGACAGCCATAATCATAAGAATAGGCTATTTGACAGATTTTTAAAATCCATTTTATATTATTTAGTAGAGTCTAAGGAACCCAGTAAAAGTTGTTATTTTTAATTCTGGTATATATTAGCTGAAAAACATCGAATTAAAAATTCAATATTTAAATAGTGTGCCAAAACGCTACTTTGACAATATGGCGCTGCAATGAGGTCGGTGACGTCACTTGCCTGTATTCTGATCTGTGACAACTGGCATATATATTTGTGTTATCGTTTATATTCACGAAATTGTGCCAAACAAACTAAATTATTTACGAGTATAACCTATATAAGTTCTTGTGGAAGTTCATCATTATTTCACTTTCTTATGATATAATTTAAGTTACCAGTAAAGTGTAATTATACTTTGCTGTTTTTACATTTTTAGCTCCGAAGCATAAAAGTCAGAATTATTTTTGAAAAATAATCCGACCATGATTTCTGCGTGGTTTCTGCTGTCTGATTTTACAAAATCGTTGTCCATGGTTGAAAGTACTTGTAAAATAGTGCAAATAAACAAAAAAAAAAAACAATGCATAATAAAGAAATCTTAATATAACGGAGATAATCTACCACAACTAGGCGCAACACAAGTAGGCAAACGAAGTTTACAAGCAAGTGACGTCAGAAGCGTTTTGTGTCACATGACAAACGTTTAAAAAATGCAATTTTTATTTACGGATTTTAAAATAAATTAATCGTTATTTTCAACTTACGTTAATAAATAATCATTTTTTAACTCTTAATTTATACTGTTAACAGTAATTGACACTTTATTTTTCGCATTGTCAAAAAGCCTATTTATAATAAGCTACTGAAACTCACCAAGGAAAATGATGGTAAACTTTTCAACAAAATTTTATTTCATTGGCTAGTCACAAATTGATTTTATTCGGTTACCGATTTTCTGACATATACGAAATATTATATATAAATAATAATAACACAAACTGACAGGTCATAATAATAATAGACATTAATAAATAAATAAAAGTAACCATAATGTGAAGTAATGTGAAACTCAAGACCGTGCGGGATGGGATTCACTGTGGACGCCCTCTGCCCCAGCTAGGGGACAAATGAGCTAAATGATGATGATGAATAATAATGTAACTATATGGAGCAGATAGAAATTACACCCAGTTGGCACACTCCATGCACACCTTCAGTAAATTTCGCTTAAATGACGTTGGATTTGACTGTATCCCTGCGAACGCCTTATAAAAGATCGTGTCTTATAAAGACGAGTGATATAAGCGACAATAATAATGTAACAACAATAGTGCGTAGAGAAGTGATGACCCCCTCGCCCGCTGACGGGGCATTTAATGCCCCTTAACTGCCATAAATGCCCCATCAGTGCAGTCAGTCTCCCACAGGGCAGCTTGTGGCGAGCTGTTGGTGAGTTGCGTCACGGAGGGTACCGATGCCAGGGGGCGTTTGCCACCCGCCTCTGTCTTGCCTTAGCCAGAATGGAGACAGACAGAATGGAGTCGCAAGAACAGATACTCGAAGAGTGGAAGTATAATAATGTCATAACGCCGACGGCGTTTCGATCACTGTCGCAGACACATCTCTCTACACCCTTAGCCGTTCACACCAATGTTGCTCCCTTCGCACCAATATTGGTCTGCTTTTATGGGTGGCCCATTTAGTGAGCAGCGAGCCACCACCTGCCATAATTAAATCAATAAGGAGGCTTTAAGAAGGCAGGTGACCGGACTCTCTTTCAAAGCCCGGTTCTCGTTACCACCAAAATCGAATGCAATAGTTCAGTAACGTTTTGACCTGTAAGAATAATAGTTTCTGTGCATCTAAATGGGTATACTCTTTAGCCGCATTTTACCACGGGAATATATATATAGTATATAGAGTCACAGATGCGTTGCCGGCCTTTTAAATGGGAATAAGGGGGGAAGGGGGCGTTGGGCCTCCGGTACCCTCGCTCACTCGGCGAAACACAGCGCAAGCGCTATTTTACGCCGGTTGTCTGTGAGGCCGTGGTATCACTCCGGTCGAGCCGGCCCAATTCGTGCCGAAGCATGGCTCTCCCACTGTAATATTATAACAACCATGACTAAGGTACTCCGCTACACCGGGACTCGAACCCGGGACCTCAGAGATGTCGTCAAATATAAATAACAGAAGGGGTTTTAAACAGTTGAACTTACGCCGAATTCACCTACCCCTTGATCATTATCTGAACCAAGATACGTCCACAATTGATCATAGAGGCCTCTCCTAAAGACCTCCATTTCGGTGGGTTTGGCAATCATTACACCAACAGTGTCGAGCGTCGGTGGCGCTGTGGTCTCGGCACTGGTTTGTGCGCCGCATAGAAGCGGGAGGCCCGCGATCTAATCCCCACCGTGTACCAATATGTTTTTCGTTCCGAATTTCATATTGTACATTTATCCGACGCTCCTACGGTGAAGGAAAACATCGTGAGGAAACCTGCGAACATCTGCGAAGCGATTCAAAGGTGTACGTAATCAACCAACCCGCACTGGGCCAGCATGGTTGACTAAGGCCTAATCGCCCTAACCTAGTTAGGGTAGGCTCGAGCCCCTCGGTGGGGACGTATATGAGCTGTGATGCTGATGACACCAACATCTGCCCCCACCGCGATTTGAACCCGGGACTTCAGAGATTTCGACACCTTGAAACCGGTGTACCGCTCGACTACGGAGGTCTTTGAAATTACTTCAATAATATTAAATAAGCACCACCTATATTGATTCCGGGGCTAATTGCGTTTGGCGCCAGAACGCCTTGGCGTCTTGGTCATATGATATGCACCCCTCATTTCCGGTCTCACCACCCTTGTCCTACAATAATTACAAAGCCTCAATTGTCGTGGGGTTGTGCCACGAAATATAGTCCGCATTCACTTTTAATGAAATTATTAGTTGAAGTGACTAATTCTGTAATATACTGAGTATTTTTGTTCTCGGGTTAGTGTCTGCATTACATTTTAAAATCCTTACTAAAAAAATCGAAAAGTGAGTTTGTTAGTTTGTTTGTTTGTTCTTCTTTCACGCCGTAACTGCTGAACCGATTGCCTTGAAATTTTGCAGACGTAAAGATAAAAGTCCGGATTAAATAATAGAGTACTTTTTATCCCGGAAAAATCGACAGCTCCCACGGGATGCGCAATAAGGCTTCGCTCAAAAACTACTGCACAGATTTTCATGCGGTTTTCATCAATAGATAGTGTGATTCTTGAGCAAGGCTTTGCGGTATTTTTTATCTCGGAAAAACGGATAGTCCCACGGAAAGCGCGATAAAACCTTAGTCGTGGGCAAAAGCTATGACCCTTAACCCTCTATAGACCCGATCCCGAAATCCACGCGGGCGAAGCCGCGGGCAGAAGGCTGGTGTTAAATAATTGTTGAAATACGAAAACAAGCAAATAAAATATTCGAATCTAGCGGGATCCCTTCTCGAGGTAGGAAAGCATGTCAAGAGTAATGACAATTCATTTTGAGGCAAAAGACTAGCACCAACTCTATTACTATATTTTATGTGGAGGTAACCACGGCGCCGAACAGTTTTCAGTTATTATATCTTTATACATATATATTCGTATTATATATCTGTATTAGTATATATACTTTATATTAGTATAATCATATTTATTGAATACTCTTTGAAGATTTATTTATTCGTACTCGCTTTATTGACACTTTAAAATAGTTGATCTGTGCTTGTGTCAATTTGTAAAGCTCAATTCACTCAAAAAGGTGATGGTGAAAATCGGTAATTTCCTTAAATTAGGCTTAATTTATAGTGTTTAAATGTATGTTTTTTTCTCAATTATTATTATTATGTGTATTTTGTAGAAAATAATAAACGCTTCTTTCTATTACCCGAGATATACTAGACATCCACTTAGTCTTAATCTAGATCTAACACCAAGAACCGCATGCTTCCAAAAAAATATGTTAAGCATTAAGGTTAATTCTTAATATATTGCCAGAATATATTCTCCCACATAACGCATTTAAAAGACGCATCTGGCTCTTGCAGACAAAATTTTACTCTATGGACGAATTTTTTAAATATAAATCTTGAATATTTTTAAATTGGCATTAAAGTGTTGTTATTGTATAAATTTTCGTTAAAGCGAGTAAATATAAAATAATGTACTATG
Organism: Scirpophaga incertulas; assembly: GCA_036419045.1. Classification (NCBI taxonomy): domain Eukaryota; kingdom Metazoa; phylum Arthropoda; class Insecta; order Lepidoptera; family Crambidae; genus Scirpophaga; species Scirpophaga incertulas. Next base: position 17,767,713 of record CM071646.1, read on the forward strand.
CTTAATGTGCTATGCCTCAAATAAGTAAATTAACAGATTTGACCTTGCGACTTCAACATGCCGTTTTGACACTTTAACAGTCTTTAACTTTTATTTTGTCAACGAGCACTATCGAATATTTCATCCGTATTCATCACTTTTTACCTTTTTAAAGCCAGAATTGACCTTATTAAGTCAAACGACAAGTGATTGTCAACTTAAGCATATTAAAGGTGCAGAAAATTCTTTTGTAAATTCATTTATTTTTTTCATAATCTGCAATATAAAACATCACATATATATATTTGGACAACTGATTGTTCGTTGTATGAAAAGGTAATAAATAAAAAATCATTTAAAATATTGTATAATTTTGCTACTAATAAAAAACCAATTTTGCATTTATATTTATATTACTTTCTATTTTACATATTACAATTATAGTGTTTATTCGTTGTAATATGTGTGTTGTTAAATAAACGTCAATTCATTCATTGAAAAAATATTTTTCGCTTACCTATATTCACGTCTTGAAGGTGCCGTGTTAACGCCTTGACCAATTCAACTGCGGAGTACATAACCGACCCAATAAAAAATTCAACTGCACCGTCCACATTTAACCTTGTTAGGACAAAGTAAACTGTTTTTACCGCTAATTACTAGATACGTATTTTAATTTTAAACTTTATTGCACAACTAGCTGACCCGCGCCCACTTCGTTGGGCATAATATTAATAATCCCCGAAGCGAGCACGAAAGCGAACTGAATTAAACCCGAAGCCATCGCGCGCCGTCCGCTGATGATGATGATGATGATGATGAACTCAACAATAATGTGGCTTTCTATTGGTGAAAGAATTTTTAAAATCGACGACGACGATGATGATGATGAGATGATGATGATGATGATGATGAAACTCAACAATAATGTGGCTTTCTATTGGTGAAAGAATTTTTAAAATCGATGATGATGATGATGATGATGACACTCCGCAATAATGTGGCTTTCTATTGGTGAAAGAATTTTTAAAATCGGTTCAGTAGATCCGAGATTACCCCTTACAATTTACAAACACAAAACTTTACTTCTTTATAATATTAGTATAGATAAATATATAAAATACTTACTCGTGCTTCCGAAACTTTTTCATGAAATACAATTTTAATGGCAGCACTATACACGTTTCAAATAAATAACTGTCCACAAATAGAAATTGACTTTTCTACTCCACATTTAGAAATTAACGAAATGGCGTTATAGCTGATGTTTTTTTTTGTTTTGAACCTACATCGTATTCGAGGCACAGATTTTGACTGTTAATTATTATTGTTCAATTCTATTGTCTTATCTACTTTGTTATTAGTCATTTATAATTGAAGAAACACTTAGTTTCGTCTTGATAAAGAATTAAAGACGACGGGCGGTCTCGAGACCAGGTAAATGACCTTTATATCATAAGGTTCTAACATATGAAATACGCCAGGAATATAAAGTCATTTGATTTTTTGTAAAATTTATTTAATTAATTAAGGTATGCAGCGATGGGATGGACCACGCCACTTCCGTGGCCGGGGGGCGTCGTCGGCGGAGGAGACCGGGGGAGGTAGTGTAGCCGTGTAGTTAGGCAGGGGAGCGGAGGCTGGGGGTTCCCGGAAGTTGCTTTATGTTCCCGGGGGCTCCCTACATGCCTGAGGAAGGCCATCCCTGAGGGTTTTAGTGGGTAGGCCTCCCCCTTCTGGGGAGGAGAGCCCCACATAACCGCCGGCTCGCTACAGCCGGGGTATGCAATTTAATGCATTTTCCACAGGAGAAAAAAAAAAAACGGTATGCACCGATATTCCGGTCAAACGTGAAATACGTATTACTGTACGGGTGCAAGACGTAGAAGGTCACAAAGGACATCTCGCACAGACTCCAGATCTTCGTCAACCGATGTCTTTGCAGAATCCTGGGTATTTACTGGCCAGTAAAAAATCCCAACGAGCAGATCGACCAGCAAATCAAACGCCGTAAATGGAGCTGCATAGGCTACACTCTCTGTCCAAATCTGATCCAAACCACATACCGAGGCAAATCAAAAGGCCTAGACTGGAATCCCCAAGGAAAGTATTACAAACGTGGTCGCCCAAAACAGACCTGGCTGCGGACTGTCATTGGCGAAGCGAAAGCTATTGGAAAAATCTGGAGCGAAATCAAACGCGAAGCTCAAGACCATACGGGATGGAGACTCACTGCCCCAGCTAGGGGACAAAGGAACTTAATGAAGGTATACCCCGTTGTTATCTATGCACTTTTGCATGTGAGCATCCATGAGAGCGAGAATCAATAAACTCTTTGAAAAATGGAATCTTAGTTGCATATTTTTCCTAGTAAGAATTGCCCAAATTCCGGAAAAAATTGTAATCTGTTGGAGCAAGGTCCGAGTAGTATGATGAATGTCGCAGACATTCCAATTAGGCATCTAACTTAGTGGTTGTTTTGTTGTGCAGTCTGTGGTCTTGCGTTGTCGTAAAGCAGCAGTAGCCCAGAGCGATTCACCAATCTCGATCAAAGTGGTGACAATATTTTATATCTAAAAATTAAAGAAAAAAAACCTTTTTAAAAAAAAGCTTTTATTATTTGTTTATAAAATGAACTAAAAAGTTAAAATAAATTATTAACACTAAAACTTTTCACCATACATAATTATTCAATCTCGTCCCCCCTCTTTATCATAGTCCCCATTTATAAATAAAAGCGTGTTACATTGTGATAGCTTAAGGAAAATGTTGTGTTGTATTACGACAAGCCCTTTTATTTGATACCCATATTGTAGGAGTGCATTAAAAATAATTGGCCCGCCATATTGGATACGCCGCCATGTTGGATTTAGAATGACGTCACACTATTTTTTTCTAGTTATTGTTGGCAAGCCCTTTTATTTGATACCCATTTGTAGGAGTGCATTAAAAATAATTGTGTCGCCATATTGGATACGCCGCCATGTTGGATTTAGAATGACGTCACATTATTTTTCTAGTTATTCTTAGCAAGCCCTTTTATTTGATACCCATATTGTAGGAGTGCATTAAAAATAATTGGTCCGCCATATTGGATACGCCGCCATGTTGGATTTAGAATGACGTCACATAGTTAATCATGCATTGTCATCCGAACTAAACGTGTATACCAATTTCAGCTCAATCGGAAACCGGGAAGTGGATCAAATTTAAGTTGCAAGATTTGATTACAAAACGACAGACAACGGGACAGGTGAAAGTAAAAAAAGCTTGTAAAAAGTAGTATGCATTAGAAGTCTATGGAGTTAATAAGATCACTCCTTAATCTCCTTGTCGCTATAACCCATAGAACTTGATTGATCTATTAAACTTAACAGATTTTAAGGTAAATATGTGTTTACATTTATATGTACTCGTATATATATTTATATACACACACGTACATATTTATATTTATTAGGACAAACTACGTTTTATTTTATGTGTAATCTTCACAAATTATTGGTCAGCACAAAACCCTCAGGTTGTAGCAGAATATCAGTGCTTTACTCACATCCTTTTGTGAGCAATTCCAATCACTCAGCTATGACCCTTTTACACTTCCGCAGCACACACAACTTTTGGTTTGGAGTTATTGTTTTAAATAAAATTTAGTTTTAGTCTCTTTGTTTGTTCGTGTGTGATGAAGATGTTTTGTAAATAAAGATTTTATTTATCTATCTATCTATCAGTTAACATATTTCATTCTAAGCACGTCTAATTTATGATTATGTGTTTCTATTAGTATGCGTACTGATAAATGGAAATTAAGTAAAATTTAATTGCTATAAAAATATGGTATAATTAACTATATGTAAGATATATGATATTGCCCGCATAAAGAAATAAAACAGACTATTTGACTTAAATATCCACTATTATTTGACTTAAATATACACGATTCAATCTAATCCAAATAAAATATGTACACATTCAAATAATTGTCCATGATATGTTTTGGTTATATCAAAACAACAAAACAGGAAACGTATAAACTAGCCTTTATATTTATACTTTGATTTCGACAGCTGTAAAAGGCATTAATTTATAAATATTACACGTGACTGAGCCAGCCAATGGATTCGCGCCAAAAGTTGCCGCCATATTGGCCGTGAACAATGCGGCAGACTTGTCGCCGCCATGTCTGCCTCTGATGCCGGCATATAGGTCTCTGGGTCACCACCGACTCACTCAATATAAGCTGATTTTCTTGTTTACTCACTTCTGTAAAACACACTCGATCTCAGGGAATCTAAGTAAATAGACGTACTTATATTTGTTACTCCTTTGGATTGAAAAATATGCGACGTAGCTACCAATCTAGAGCGTTTTTCATTAAATAGACCTTTTAATGTTACGTTGGTACTTCCGCCTCTTATATTTTTATTTCGATGGTCATAAAGTTTCTTTTATATTGAATAGGGATGCCAACATAACAGCAGATGATTGTATGATGAAACACGGATCCTTGTATTTTCTGTCATTTGTTTTTTAATTCGATATTATGGCGATTTAGACTTACCGAAGCGACTAAAAAGTGAAACGGGGAAAGGGGGCGAAAAGTTAGGAGTAAACAAATAAAACAAAGATTTTTTTATCTTTTCCGGTTGTTAAAATACCTCAGCATTAACTTTTATTAAATTTGATTGAGTAATTTGTGAGCATATTCAACCAACAATCTTCCATCCCCTTTTTAACACTTTAAGGTAAAATGTTTAAAATATTTGTATATCGTTCTAGCTGACGCGACAGACGTTGTCCTGTCTCAAATGTCAAAAAACAATATCTAGATGACCGTATTGTGAATCTAAACCATCCTCAAACCCCCTGGAATACACACAAAAAATTTCATCAAAATCGGTCCTGCCGTTTAAAGTTCAATGACTAACACACGTACAGAAGATTTATAGTTATAAAGATTTGTATAAAATCAAAATTACAAGAAATGAGGTTTAAAAATGAGCATATTTCTCATACAAACTTTCAACTACTTACAGCCCTTTCTTCGCATTAAAATGCATTAGGTTATATCCTTTTTCAGGCTTTAGACTAGCTGCGTGACAAATTTTATAAATCGATTCAGTAGCTCGATAGACAGACAGACAAAACTTCTTTCGCATTTATAATATTCGTAAGGAAGTAAGGACAACAGTACGAGGAGTAGTAGAGAAACTTATTACATTTGTGTAAAAACACAGTTATGAGAATTTGTCAATAAAAAAAAACCATTATATGTATATATACTTTTATTGCCATAATTAGTTACAAAGAAAAAAAAAAGTGAAAAACTGTGGTTCACAAAGGTGGACTTATCTCTTTTAGAGATTTCTTACAGCCAACCTGCGAGTGTCTACGGAAAATTATTCATAAGACAAACATATATATACCATGAATATACATACAATACAATATATATATATATAAACACATATATACATACATGTAATGCTATAAATAAATATATACGTAAGATGATGATGACAATGTGACATTTATGACGAGTTGCCAACTAGCGCCTGAAAATGTTGCTTCAGGCTACGTTTAAATGCATGAACGGACTGGCTCTGTTGAACTATAGAAGGCAGATGGTTCCACATTTGGGCAGCACGAAAGCTAAATGAGTTAAGCAGGAAGTTTGTGTTGCACTTAGGCAATTCAAGTGTGTCCGAATAGCATGGGCGTAGAGAACGCGAGGAGGGAGGCAGCATATGAAACCGAGATCGAAGGTATTGTGGGGAATTAGGGTATTTTAGGATTTTAAATAAAGTGGCCAAAATGTGGATATTACGACGCTCCCGGACCAGAGGGCCATTTCTGCTTGGCGCGATAGTGAGAAATATGATCATATTTACGTAGCCCAAAAATAAATCTGATGAAGAAATCCAAATGAAGAAATCCAAAAAACATTCATATATTTTAGATTATTTCCTGTAACATTTTCATAAGAATTATTAGGTTATTTTTGCAGATGTTATGATTCTGGTGCGATTCTTAGTACCCACATACTCCACCATCAACTTACCACCCTAATTAAATTCTTCGTGATACCCCGTCCGTGTTTTCACATAATAACAAAATCCGGAAAAATCCTTTATGACTGGAAAAAGTTGACATTAAATCCTAACGCCTTTTAACGTGTGAAGGATTAAAATGCTTTTCAAAATATTAACTCCATTGTTATAATTTTAAATATCTATTATCTACATACATAAAAAGAATGTCGTTTCAGTTATATTACAAACATCACATATATTTTAAGAACTGCTGATCTGTTTTAAATATTTCTTTCTGTCTTAACTGTCGAAATACTTTTTTTTTAAATATCAGTTGTAAAAAGTCTCTATCGCAGTCCCCTAACTATCCCCATAATAAATTATATCAAAATTGATTTTGCTGATTTTTACGGATTTTCCTGCAATAAATATTAAATAATATCCTTATATATTACCGTAGTAAAAAATACGTGTTATAAAAATTGTTTTCAGCTGTTTTGACGGGACAACGTAGTGAGACAGAGTTTAAGTCAAAAAGCTACTTAATTTTAATGAGCTGATCTTTACTTCAAACAAGACAATCGCGAACAGTTCCTAGTCTGTCTTTTTAATCTTTGAAACAAAATTAAAAAAAACAGTTGACAAGCGTGTAATCCAAAATTAGTAATTAAAATCATTTCATGATTCAAAACCTAAAGATCAGCTCATTCTAAAATACTTTTAGCGACAAATGACTTCATTCATACGGTGGAATGGACTCATTCTACCAATACCGCCGCATATGACTTTACCCAAAGTCGATGAATTTTCATCAACCAATTTCTAATGTCTTCAGCATTACAGTTCAGAATCGATTGAGCTAAATGACAATACGATAATTGACCAGAACTTTGTGGGGTGAATAACCCGAAGGGGCAACCATTATTCAAAACGGCTCTATGAATACCCTACAGTTCACGCAAATAAAAATGAACTTAGTTTAGTATACAAATAATATAAAGTGTTAATCTAAATTAAGTGTTGTCACTATTGGTGTTATTATTACTGTAATACGTTAATAACTTTCCAAAATAGCATCATCCGAACATTCTAAATTATAATAACAAATCAGACTACTACACGCCCTGTTGTCGGTTTTCTTTATTATTATTATTATATTTGCCTCTTTCAATAGTATTATGTTGGTCTATGGAATACGATGTATCAAAGCTGTCATAATAAGATATTTGACTTATGACAATTATAACAAGAAAAAACGTCTATGTTAGGGAATCTCTTTTAAAGTAAAAGATTGAAATAAAAACAAGATTGACGGTGTTTTAAGTATTTTAATAAAAAAATCAATGTCACAACAGCGAGCTGACTGTATAAGTGAAATATTCACACCACATTTTTGTTTCTAAGACTAATTGTTTTTTAATTATTAAGGTACGATGATATAGACCTTTTCGTTACGGTCCACTTTTTAAACCTGGTACCCGTATGTTTTGGCGCGATTTTAAAGACGTTTCACGTCAAAAAAAAATTGATAATTTTGCTTATTTGAACAAATTTGATCAAATTGAACAAATTATATTTCTTAAGAAAGAAAATCGAGGCTTTAAATGATGTTTCTTTCGTTTACGGGTAAGCTTATAATTTAGTTACTGTATAGTAAAAATCATTGTTTGTAAAGTTTTAAATTTTATGAGAATAAACTTTCTTTTACAGGGAAACACAGTTAAGTCTTTGATTTAAACGTACCTGTAAACATACAACGGATAGAATAATCATATTATAAAATTATACTACAAATAAGAGCAGTTCGTTTTAAAACAAAGGAAATCTCTGAAGGACTTACTTAAAGAAAGTATATAGACATTAGCATTTATGAAAATTATAATAATATTTATAAACATAATTTATGCTCATAAGAACCACAATAATATTGATTAATATTCCGTTTATGTCACATATTATGACACATGCAAAGGAATCAAAACTTATAGGCCAGTTCTCGTTCATTTAAAATCATAAAATTTTGCACAAAGCCCGTAAATTTGAACATAATATGTTCACCAAAAATGAGAAACATATTTTTTGCCACTTTCTGGCACTCGTAACACAATCAAATTTTATTTGCGGAACTTAGCGGAATTTAGGTTCTTTTTTTGGAGTAGTTTTAAAGTTTATTTGGTTTGTATATATTTTAAGTGTAAGTTTCTATAATTAAAATATATTTTTAACTAAGCAGATATATTTTTAGGAATTTATCAAACAAAGTAATATATTACTGTGGAAATAACGTGTACAAAGGTTAAATTAAAAAGATGCCAAGATTGTATATTAAGTTGTAAAAGTAATGGGGAGTGTATACAAGAGCCACCAAGATTCAAAGTTCTACAGAGCCACAGTTACCTATGTAGTGATATACAGTTTATTGTGGCTCTAATATCAAAGGCTTTCTGCACTAAAACTGATTGAAGGGCGATATTGAACCGGTTCAAACAGACGGTTAATTTGATTGTTCCATTCTATTGCACGAACACACGCAATTTAATACCAAAAGGTACCAATTTTTTTAAATGCTTGAAAACTTTATAGGATTTATTCTTTAAGTGCCGTGCTGGCGTGGGATTGTGAAATAATGTACTATTACCAGTATATTTTTATTACGGTTGAGTAATCAACTGACGTCATGTCAAACAAAAACAAATGATCAAAAATTCCATCGCAGTTCACATTATAAGGGTAAGGTTTAGGAATGAAATTTCTAATTACAATGATTTCATTTTATATCATACTAGCTTTTGCCCGCGACTTCGTTCGCGTGGACTTCAGGTTCGTCCCGTCTAGTCTAGTAATAAGTAAGAAATACGGTAACTAAGCACTGTAGAGCCCTAATCATAGGCCTATAGGTAGCTACTGCAGTATGCTCCTATAATAAGCCATTATTTCTCGTACAAAGTAAAAGATAAAAACTTTTATTGTGGGTTATTTCTAAGAGATAAACATATACCATCACGGACTTTTTTGTAGACCTTTTTAAGTTGTACAATACTGTAGTAAATTGTTTTGATCTATTTTGTAGGATTCAGTCAGCGTTTGCAATGTAAGCGCAAAATATGTGTTTTTTTTACGACCTCACATTAGAAACCTCAAAAGTTGTAGCCTATGTGTTATTCTGATGTATAAGCTATATTGTGGTAAAGTTTCATTCAAATCCATTCAGTAGTTTTTACGTGAAAGAGTAACAAACATCCATGAATCCATACTTACAAACTTTTGCCTTTATAATAGTAGTAGAATGTTGGCAATGGGGACTGTAACTGGATCCACATGTGCCACAGGCGACTGTAAACACTTACCTTCAGGTGGTCTGCTTGGTTATCAGTAATCACATAAAAAAAATAAAAGCCAAATGTATAGGCGACCTCTACGTAGGTTGCACTTCAAGTTTCCGGAATTGACCCCTTACATATTTAAAAAGTTATAAGTACAATTGAAAATGGAACTCTTTAGCCGTGGAATACAATTTACTTCATTTGACATCGATCAATTGCAGCGTCATTTTAAAAATTGTGCCATTAGTATAAAATGGATCGAAGTCTGGAAAATTTTCGTTGCATTATTTTTTACCATTTTCCATGCAATTTGACAACTCTGCAGAGACTTATTTGGCTTCAATCTGCTTTTGGTGAAGAAGAACGATTATTTATAGCTGATTTGCAGTATTAAAATGCGGTTATGTCAATTTCTACGATGAAGTTCATAAAGGCGCGTGCACCGCTGTGAACAACAAAAACATTAATGCTGTGCGCCTTTTGAAAGATACAGATAGACATGTGAGCTACCATGAGATTCGGACAACTTTGGGCATAGGAATGAGTCAAATACAGTCAATCTTATACAAACATTAGGGTTTGAGAAGGCTGTGTTCTCAATGGATCAAAACAAAGCAGTAACCGAGCTTCAGGTCTCTCAAGATGAATCGAGACTATCCAAAATGGCCGATGATTGCTTTTTTTACTAAAACTAGAAAGGTGCCGGCAGGGGAAGACATTTGTACCTTGGTCATGGGTGTTAAAATATATTTCTATCAAATATATTTATATCTATATATGTGTAATATATCCATTACCCTAAATCCCATAACACAAGCCTTACAGAGCTTACTTTGGGCTTGGCCAATCGGTATAAGTGTACAGTAATTTATTGATACATACATATATGTCACGCCTTGTTCCCAATGGGGTAGGCAGAGATCACCTATCTCCACTTGCTACGATCCTGGCACACTTCTCTTGCTTCCTCTTTCATGAGCGTCTTCATACATGCTCTTCGGTTGCGAGTACTCTTGACCCGGCCTTTCATTAGGACATCTTCGATTTGATCGAGATATGTCCGCCTCAGTCGACCTGCACCGATTCGTCCTATCATTCTTTCTTGTGTATCTCTTTCGTTAATCTTCCTTCATTCTTTCATTCAACATGGCCGAACCATCTAAGCATCCCTTTCTCTATCTTTGTCACTACATCTTCAACTACGCCGCATCGCTCCCTTATCACACTGTTCCTGACTTTGTTATTCCTTTTTTTTTCCTTATAATTTATTGATAAACTCCATAAAATGTTAAACATCATATAATCATGCCATCGCACCATGATAATGCAAGTTCCCACACGGACACAACTTATGAGTCATCCCCCATACAGCCTGGCACCGTGTGCCTTTTTAATTACAAGCGTCTATATTAGCTTCACTTGTAACTATGTAAGAAAATCTTGGAATCTTAATTTGACCCACTTCCCGGTCTCCGATCGAGCTGAAATTTTGCATGCACGTGTAAGTCGGATGACAATGCATGGTTATGTGTGTGACGTCATTCTAAATCCAAGATGGCGGATCAATTATTTTTAATGCACCCCTACAATATGGGTATCAAATGAAAGGGCTTACAAAGAACACCTCGATAAATAATGTGACGTCACTCTTAATCCAATATGGCGGACTTTCCCAAGATGGCGGACCAATTATTTATAATGCACCCCTACAATATGGGTATCAAATGAAAGGGTTTGTTAAGCTTGGTTTTTCAGTCGGAAAATAAATTTAAAATAAAAAAATAATTAATACAAGCTTTTATTAAATGCGCTAAAAAGAACAAAATAAACTTTTACATATAAAAGCTTGCCGTTAAAAATATTCTATAATAAGTAAATCTCACGACATTTAATAAAAGCTTGTATTATTATTTTTTTCTATTTCCAAAAAACAAGAACTCATTACGCGATCAACGATTGAACCGGATCCTCAGAGATGGCGACACCGGCGTACACACCACTCGGGTACAGTGGTTGTCAATTTCAAATCATGTTGAATGGTGTAATAATGTGTTTATGAAAAGTCTTTTTCAAAAAAAATAAACGTCTGCATAATCCCTATTAACGAAGACACTATCTCGACAGTTGATCGAAGGGCGGCGCGGCCAAGCCTAGCCCTGCGTCAACCCAGCTGGCAGGAATCGATACAAGAACATGAATCACCCGGGTGGCCGGATCGAAATTCAGCTCGACTCATTACCGCAACAACTTAAAACATGACTCTGTTTTTGCATGAAAATCTTATGCAATTGTTTCTTAAAGGGATTAGGTTACATCTGGCTTATGATAAGAACATAAACAGTCTTCACGTTGCTCTAAAAATGTTAAAGTTAGCTAAAATCAGTTTTCAGCTACAGCCAATATAGTAACTACCAGAACAACATTTTTGCGTACTTTTGAAATTTACATTTTTAATTTCATAAGAAAAACAAATTGGCTTCTTTCATACTAACCTTTTTACCAAGTGAGCAGACTTTACATAATTTTTACCCCACTTCATTAGGAATTAACCAAATACATACTATAATAGTGATTAACTATTACTAAGTAATAACATAATTTTGAAGGCAAGAATATTATAAGTTATAATGTCAATAATGTACAAAATTCTGCGGGTTTTTTCTTTTTTCTTTGCAACCGAAACATGCACTTTAGGGTTACAAAATAATGCAAATGTATTTATTTTCTATGGTTATATAAATAATCGCTAAACTAATAAAATGTATAGTCTCATTAATTTCGAAATTCACAAAGAAACATACTGATCTGGAATTTTCAACTATATTTCTTCGATTCCTATAAGGCTTGCGATACACTTAAATTGAACTTGCTCCGGAAAATTATGCAAACTTTGCTGCCATAACTGTTCTGTAGCATTACAGATTTCACCAATTCAAAATGTTAATAAGACATAACAACACCACCGTCGCCAAGCTACTTTGAGCCTTGTTACTATGTACAAAAAATGCAAATTACATCTCCTACGGTTGTATATCTGCCGCATCATCCATAAAGCATAGATTAAAGAAGTCGCCACTTAGACCCAACTTCAGGGCAGAACTGCAGAATTCATATTGGAAATCCGGTTGCTAACAATGTAACCAGATCTTATTAATACACTTGCAATTTCGACCTAATGACAAACAACATAACGGTCATTTAGCATCGCAGAATGAGAACTGCAGATGACTGTGAAGTAACATGACAGTCATCTGTCAGTCAACTTGACGTATAGAACTAACACACATTTAACGACCTATATTAATATTGCTCAAGAAAAAAAATATCAGCTTGAATATACTAGTTAAGTTCAATATGAAAAATATAATAATTATAGTGTTGACATGTAAAAATATGTATTATTTTATGATTTTGAAAAGAGGAGATAAAAAAATTGACCTTCAGAATTTCTTGCCTATTTTTCTCTAGAAGGCTCTCCCAATTTCCGAATGGGTGTACAGTACCTGTTTTTCTTGTACAAGATTATAGCTCTTAAGCTCTGTGTACTTAAATTTTATATTCGTTTGACTTCAAGATATATCTGTTAAAGTCTTGTTGAATAAATATTATTTTGATTTTGATTATATTAAGTCTCTCTCATTTCCTTTATTTAACCTTCTTTAATTTAATAACAGATATGATATAGAATTATTCTTTGTCATTTCTCTGTATCCATAGCCTTCTTGATTAGTTCCCACGAAGTTTCCCCTTTGAACGGGCTTCTGTTTCGAAAGTACTGATTAGATGAGAAACTCATATTAAAGTAAATGTTGGTGTTATTTTGTTAATACGTTAATACTGATTATTACATACAATCCCTTGGTAGAAATTATTTCTCTAGCTAAAATTACCAACAGAACTTGAACTTATTTTCACTGCACTGGACAATATCGAACACGACAATGGAATAAATACTCTATGTGATGGAAATAAACACCGCCAGTATAATGGGATCCATGTCGCAAGCTGAATTGCTAGACGGGGTGTTCATTTTATAATTGGGTTTCTTCTTTGTTTTTGGTATTTAGATAAGCTTAGAATTATTAAAGCTTAGAATTATCTCTCTGTTTCTAGGATTCATTTATTTTTACCGCGAGGCTGCGTGCGCGGTTGAGTACTGCTGTTTACAGCTACGCAGAGGTGACGCGTCTCCGTCTGGGGGATTGTCCAAGTGTTCTCGGCAAATCCCCCTTGGCATTGACTCCCCCTTGGAATTCTAGGTCGAGGCGACCCTGGGGCGCATGGCAGTGGAGTTGCAAAGCGGATCCTGACATGTGCCCTGCATGGGCCTAGAAAACACCGGGGGTTTTAGTGGGTAGGCCGCTCCTTGCCAGCGCGGCGTCATGACGCATAAGGAACATTTCCCCTCGCAAAAAAAAGATTCATTTTTTTTTTCATTTAATGTATGTATATATACATATAATCGTATCAAATTATGGATATTATTACCAATAAGTATTATTATATTCTAATTGACAATTGACCTCTTCAATTAAGTTAAAAAAAATATCTTCAGAATTTCTTTTCTATTATGGAATGGATCTGCGGATTGCATCATTTAATTATATATGACATTTTCAATTGCAATATAATATACTATCTTGTACAGTAAATATCATTAGACATTTAAATGAAATGTCACATACTAGATAAAATAATATTCTATTTATGTTGGCGCCAGGCCAAACACGTAGTCCTACGTAACGGCGCATCATGGCCCGCGTCATACACACCACTTATAGAATCAATAATAAAAAAAATAATAAAGGAAATAAAAGAGTTTATTGTTTCGCAAAATATTTTGCCTTTGAGTCAAGGCACTTTCATACGACTGAACCAATTTTGAACACTTTTGTATCACTACTTTGACCTATTGATTCTTGATATTTGGGGACAATATATTCAAACAGCTCTACGCTAGGACTATTTGCAAGATGACACATAAATTGTTTTCACGTTTATCGCCTTCATAATCTCATCAAGGGACTAGTACTCCTACTAGTAGTATTGTCGTCATGCAAGATTTGACATTAAGCTTTATTTTCAAGGAGTTTGTTAATAATTTCCAGTAAATAAATGGTCACATACCAGTCACAATTCACTGTAAGATGAGTTACTAAAGCAATAAAAAAACAATCATCACACACTTTTAATGATTTTGTAGCGGCGCGTGCGGACGTTCGAGCCGGGAGCGTGACTTTGCAATGGAATGCGTCGCACAGTGCGGTATTTGACCCAAAAAGCTGGCCAAAATCACTTTTTTTTAAATTAGTGCTACCCCTTCAAAGCAATTTTTTTTTAAAATTAGTATAACCTCTCCATACAATAACAATAAAGACAAAGCTCTAGCGCCGCCCAACACGACGTAAGCTCAGTCGGAAGTTACCGTTCTGTTAAAGTGTACATGTGATTGTTCGATGCGCTCAGATTTTAGTGTTCTAAAATATCTCCTATCTCGTGATTGAACGATTTTGTGTTGGTTTTCACTATGGATTCTGATTAACCAGGTATGTATTATATTTAGTACATAATTTTAACAGCTAATTTATTTATATTTTAATTATATCCATAAGATGTAACCACGAAAAAAAACTCGTATGAAAACACATTTTGAGACATCAAAGGACTTTTTAATAAGTTTCTCATCATTTCTAAGTCAAAATTTCTATTGTATGTTGTAAAGTAGACCTTATAGGATGTAATTAAAAACAAAACAGCCGCCAGAATGCGCCCGCCTATTTTTCGTGATTTTTTTTCTGTAAACATATAAACTTTTACTTAACGAAATTTTACTTATATTTTATGTATTTTTGTTATAGGCTCGTCTGGAGTGAAGTTTTTGTCTCGAAATGACTTGTTCGATATAATGGAACGCTCAAACACCTCAATTTTTAACGAAAAGTTGAATTTTATGGAAAAAGAACTGATCAATCAGTATGATGAAAATGATCAAAATATTGCTAATATTAAGCAAAAATTGTCAGTTATAAAACATCAATTTAAACAGAAATGGACAGCTGCTCGCAAAACAAAGGCCAGATTCCTTGAAACCAATGCGGAGTGGCTCAAAGGATACAAATGGAATATGCGCCTTACTGCTGAGGAGAAACAAATAGTCGAGAACAGAAAAAAAGAAAATCCAAGATAAGTTCCGCTAGCAACTTGGTCTATTATTGAAATACCAAAAGCAAACTTTGGCAACACCAATGATGGAACACGAGTAGACGCTTTTTTGTTAACTATAACATATCTGCAGCAATTACCGGAATAGACTTAAATTTAATTTACAGATTTAAAATTATTTTAGACACATTGTGCTGTGGTTTAAAGATAAACATAGAGAAATTTGAAAATTATTGTCAAGAAACGGCTAAATTGTACGTTTCTTTATATAACTTTTACCCTATGTCTCCGACCTTGCATGAAATATTGCGCCATGGGGCTGAAGTAATAACGGAAGCCATTCTTCCAATAGGACAATTGTCTGAAGAAGCTGCAGAAGCACGCAACAAACATATTAGAATGTTCAGACACAACTACACCAGAAAGTTTTCCCGGGTACCTTGCAACGCAGATGTTTTAAACAGGCTCCTCTTAACCTCTGACCCCCTGTCCTGACGGGCATGAGGAAGAGGAAGAATAAAAAAAAATACAATTTTCAGCTGATCTTGTAAATTTATTAGTAGAAAGTGACATTTCAAATCTAAGTTTTGAAGATGAAAATGAAGAATAAATGATTGTATATATTACGTATGCCTTTTTTTTACCTTATTCAAGCAAAACCTTAAATAAAACAATGTTAGGCAGCCATTAAAAGTGTAAAATATTTTTGGCCAGCTTTTTGGGTCAAATACCCCTCTGTGCGTCGTTGAAATCGCGACTCGAAGTTGTGCTTAAAGATGCTTCTCTAGGAATTGTGACTCGAAGTTATTATGTGCTTCAAGATGCTTCTTGCAACGCTGCGATTATAGTGTGCTTCGAAGTGCAGCTCTATTCTGCTATTTCATATTTCAAACGACAAGAAACAACAGCTCTTGTCAGAGCTATTTCTTATTATTTCAAACGACGAATGTTTGTAGGCTACAATTTCAACTCATCTCGAAAGGAACATAGCCATGTTCGATTACTGCCTGGTTTTGGGGTCTCATCTATAAATTCATGTTTCGTCATCTATTATTATATGCCATACCAAATTTGAAACTCCTTCATTATATCTGGCAAGCGTGGCGTCAAGAATCTGGCAAACATGGCATCAAGTAATGCGGTCAGTTGTTTAAGCACTAGTCAAATTGTGTGCAATCTTTCAAGGGGGGTTTTTCACACTCAAAAGTTTGTGTTGAATTGATTGTATTCATATCTACCTACTACTCATACATATGCCCAAAGATTTTCTGATCTACATATTTCGATCATAAGGCGCACAGCATTAATGCTTTTGTGGTTCACAGCGGTGCACGAGCAACCTTCAGGAATTTAATAATGTAAATTGATCCAGCCGTACTTGAATTCTGCAAACCAGGTGTAAATAGTCGTCTGACATGGTATTTTATGGCGCAAAAAAAGATGGAAGTCAAACGAAACTCTGCTGAACTGTCAAATTACTTTTAAACTCATTAAAAATCATGCAAAAAATTAACTACCTACTTAATTTTATTTTATTGTAATGACACAATTTTTAAAATGACGCCACCATGTGAATTAAATTTATAGTCACATGAAGCATGTTGTATTCTACGAATTATATAATTATCATTTTCAAATGTATTCATAACTTTTACTAATAAATGACTAATCCGGAATATTTGTGTGAGCTTTAATGGCCAATCCGTGATCCTGGGGCCCCATGTAGTTCGCAGACTATAATTTGGTCATTTGGCCTGTGCTGCAGCTGAGTAAGCACTTTATAAACTGTCACTTTTAACAATTAGTAACAATGTTTTGTACAGAGTCCAGCTTCAGTTGACGACATTGCAACGTACCCTATATTTAAAAATATTGTAGCTGATTTTTTTATTGGTTCTTTCCAGTACAAAGTCTGTACCCGTTGTTAACTTCGAATTAGTAACGAAGCTTCTAAATGAAGCTTGATAAATAAATAAATATTTCTTATACTTACATCAATTAGCCGGGCGCAAAGTATGTTATGTAAGGCTTGTGTTATGGGATCTTTTGTTTTCGAGGGGAAATGCTCCTTTTGCTCCGTGACACCGCGCTGACTAGGCGCGGCCGCGTATGGGGCTCTCCGGTCTGAGAAGACCGGCCCACCCACTAAAGCCCCCCGGTGTTCTCTAGGCCCAGGAGACCTATTTTTGAATTACGAATGCGACTTCGAAGTCACCGGTGTGACTAATAATCACCGATTCTCAATAATTCTTATTTTTGAATATCACTGATGTGACTACCTTAGTCACAGGTGTGATTTCATTACGAATGCCCTCACCCACTCGTAATCAAGTCATACTTGTGGAAATATTATCTGTGTTTTGTTTAGAGAACTTATTGACTATATATGTAGCATATATGTATATATATATGTTATATACTATATATGTAGTATATATATATATATATATTATATATATATATATATATATAAACCATAATGGTTAAGCCGGCAATAACCGGCAGCGGCTACATTCTGCGTGGAACCGAACTCTTACATTTATGTGTGTACTTTATCTATGTTGGCAGCTCTGCGATCGACTTTCAAAAATTGCATGTTTAGGAATCCGTGACCTCAAAGTCACCGCTGACTATTTAGTCATCGGTGATTTCGAAATCGCATTCGTAATTCAAAAATAGGTCTCCATATCGGGGCGCGAGTGGCGGGGTGCGCTTTCGCGATTCTACCGCCACAATGTGTTATGGGATCTAGGGTAACGGAAAGACATACCTATATATATATATTTTTTTTTCCAAGCCAAGCAATATATATAAATAGTTCTGCATAAATATATAAAAATATGTACATTTATGATTTTTTTACACACTTTCATCATGCACACATAGAACTAGGAATATAATTTAGTTTACTATATTGTATGAGAAATATGTATAAATAATCGATTGTATTTTGTTTGTGTCAAATAAATAAATTAAATTAAATAGAATATCATTAGTTGACGACCTCCATAATCGAGTGGTTACCGGTTTTAACGGGTCGCCCTCTCTAGGGTCCCGGGTTTAAGTCCCATGGGGGCAGATTTTTGCGTGATAATGATAAATGAGCCTATTTGTACCTTTCTAAGTAAATAAATGATAAATAAATCTTTATTAAATTAAACAGGGAACAAAAAAAAAAGGTAGTTTAACTTTATGTACTTGCAGAAAGAAAGTCAATGTAAGCGTAACTTGGATAAACCTTTTTTTTTTCGAGGGGAAATGCTCCTTATGCACCATGATACCGCGCTGGTTAGACGCGGCCGTGTGTGGGGCTCTCCAGTCAAACGGACCGGCCTACCCACTAAAACCCCCCGGTGTCTTCTGAGCCCGTATCGTGGGCGAATGGCGGGGTGCGCTCATATATATATTTTTTTTTATAGAAATATCTAGTACCAACACATACACACACAAATACAAACATTCATATTTAAATTGTAAGATATTTGTATTTTTTTAATTAAGTATTTATGTAATGTATTGTTGTATAATTTGTTCTCCTTAGCGCTAAAATGTATGTATGTAGTATGTACTAAGCAATAAGAAGGTGTCCGTCGCTCATAACTAGTGCTCGGAATAGGTAGTTTAAGTTTATGTACTTGCGATTTTGTGACATCAATAGTATGGATATGCCTGGGAACTTACTATTTTCGGAGATTGTAAAAATATTATATTGAACTTTCAAAGTAGTATTTCATCTTTTAGCTTATTGTTGTAATAATAGTAACATGTTTAATTCAATAAAGATTTATTTATCATTTATTTACTTAGAATGGTACAAATAGGCTCATTTATCATTATCACGCAAAAATCTGCCCCCATGGGACTTAAACCTGGGACCCCAGAGACGGCGACACCTTGAAACGGTAACCACTCGATTATGGAGGTCATCAACTGATCATATTCTATTTAATTTAATTTATTTATTTGACACAAACAAAATACAATCGATTATTTATACATATTTCTCATACAATATAGTAAACTAAATTATATTCCTAGTTCTATGTGTGCATGATGAAAGTGTGTAAAAAAATCATAAATGTACATATTTTTATATATTTATGCAGAACTATTTATATATATTGCTTGGCTTGGAAGAAAACTGTCATAACTGGAAAAATGCTTTGTTATGTTTTCGCAATGAAACAACTTCAATTTGTCTATAATAATAATAAATGTCTATATAATAATAAAGCCACCTGTAAAGAATAAGGTTTCTGATTATTTAATGAGATCGAAATCTGAGTACATTTTATCCAGTAAAATGTTTACACGCTTCCCCTGAAAGTTTGTGTATTTTGAGTTATGACAGTCTTCTTCCAAGCCGACGATATGTACTTTTATTAGTACAGATTGTAGAAGAAAAGGCTGAAATCACGATAAAATAGCTGTGAAAATCAGCAAAGAGGATTTTGAATTGAATTGCAACAAACATTCCGTGAAAGGGGCATTATCCGTTAAAACGTGTCATCGTCCACATTTAAATGGACCTTCGTAGATTTTTACAAACTAGTTCCGTTTCACGACGTCTCAATAAAGGCGCATGTTTAAAGAAGGCGTTGGGCGCCGAGCCAGACTCGCCGACAGGCAAGGCGGGCGCGTCACAGAATAACATCGAGACAGAAGGAGAATGTAGTTACTTCGAATATCGTAATTAGTAGTCCCTCCTTGCCTGTGACAACCGCTATCAGATGTTACAAAATTAAAAGATCCATCTCTAGTTTTCCTAGTTATAATAATTAATATATTATCGGACTTCGCACGAGTGCCATGTTGATACTAAATACACTACAGAGATATGTAGAAATAAAACAAAATGTAAATAAGCAATTAAATGTAATAACACGAAATAATGTAATAAAATATAAATAGAAAATGTAATGGAATAGATATGGAAATCAAAATGTAAAAGAAATAGCAGAAGAAATGTACATAAAATTAATAAAGATGAAATAAACTGTCCTAACCCGCTCCCATAGTAGAGAGAGGTAGATAATAGCAAGAGCATGCAAGAAAGAAAAAGTATGTAGAATGAAAGTGCGAGAGGCAAAAAAGCGTGAGCGGTAAGAAAGGATAATAGAATTTAAAAAGGCTCTGACACATATCAGAGGAGTAGCAGAAAAAAAATACACTACAGAAAAACTGTGAACGTTGCAACCATTATATGGTTTGCAATGTACGCGGAAAAAATGAAATTAATTATTGCTCAAAAATTACAGTATTTCTCCACTATTTAATGGATGTTATTATACATATAAACCTTCCTTAAGAATCACTCTATCTATTAAAAAAACACCCGTATCAAAATCCGTTGCGTAGTCTTAAAGATCTAAGCATACTCATACATAGGGACAGACAGATGGCTGATAGCGACTGTGTTTTATACTATGTAGTGATGTTATTTATAGATATAAGATATACACTTCTCATCAAAAAAATCGAAACACTTCCGTTTTCATTGTTTCTGTCCGAATTTAACACAAAAAAGAATTCATACGATGAAAAAAAAAACATAAATGTATAGCTGGCAGTTTGGCCATTACAGTAATAAGCGAAAATTCTAAATTCAAAATTAGATTTCATTTGTTTATCTTATAAACGAAATGAATCACTGTTTTGAGACAAATGTGTGTTTAGGGTTGGAGTACATTTAGCGTTTAAAAACTAAAAATTGGCGCCTATCCTTAAACTTTTTGTTTTTTATTTCAATACTGTGACTTTGGGACGTCTGAAAAAAGGTTATTTTTCTAAAACGTATGGATACTTCGCCCACAGAAGCCGCCCAAGTTGTGGCATTGCTGGATTCTGGCCTTAGTCAGCGTGTTGTGGCTGCAAGACTGCATCTAAGCCTGTCATCTGTTCATAGAGTCTATAAACGTTATCGGGAGACTGGTTTGTTCACGCGCCGTTCAGGATCTGGCAGGAATCGGGTCACTTCTGAGCGAGACTATTGGCAACGGCTTCATATTCATGCACGACAATGCTAGGGCTCACACCGCGGGCGTCGTACGAGATTATCTTAACGAAGTCGATATCTCTATTATGGAATGGCCAGCAAGAAGCCCGGACATGAATCCCATTGAACATCTGTGGGATGAATTAAAGAGACGAATTCGAGCAAGAGATCCTGCCCCAGAAACACTTAGCCAGCTGCAAGATGCAATCCAAGAGGAATGGGACAATATACCACAGCATGTGATCGTGACTCTCATCCGATCGATGAAGAACCGTATGGAAGCAGTAATTAGAGCTCGGGGAGGGAATACAAGTTATTAAATAAACGTTTTTTAGCTTTTTTTTTCATTTACGTGTGTTGTTTTATCCATTTCCTTTATACTCCATACGGAATAAAAATGACTCATTTAACAAAATACGAAACCTATGAAAAATTCATTTAAATTTAGAATATTAACATTAAGATTTGATAAGCTCATATTACTCACTATTAAACGACATTTAACATTTATTCCTAAATGTACACATTTTTCTGATAATCCTGACAAAACGTAAACTTGCAAGGTGTTTCGATTTTTTTGATGAGAAGTGTATGTATCTTATTTCCTGATGTACATATATTACATATTCAACGGACATAACGGTAAAGCAAAACTGAATCGTATTTTTTTGGCGTATTCCAGTATATTGGCAAGAAAACATGCTGTTCTGACAGACTAGTAAATAGCACTTCGCATTTTCATAGCAAATCTGTTACTCCTTTTTTTTTCCCCTGAGGAAAATGCATTAAATTGCATACCTCGGCTGTGGCGGGCAGGCGGTTATGTGGGGCTCTCCTCCCCAGAAGGGGGAGGCCTACCCACTAAAAACCTCAGGGATGGCCTTCCTCAGGCATGTAGGGAGCCCCCGGAAACATCAAGCCACTTCCGGGTACCCCCAGCCTTCGCTCCCCCGCCGATACAGGGGAGCCCTCCTCGGGGGAGGCTCACTACCTCCCCCGGTCTCCTTCACCGACGACGCCCCCCGGCCACGGAAGGGGCGTGGTCCATCCCGGGTCGCCGTAGCGGTCGCGACTTCCTCGCGCCCGTCGGCGACCCGCGGGAATCTGTTACCCCTACACGTATCCGTTGCTAATTTATGACAAAAACCTGTAAAGTCACTGTACCACTACTCTACTACTACTCGGCTAAACTTAGCTACTACTAAGCTCGGCTTCTTCGAGGTTTTGTTGGTAGGCTAGCCTTCTGTCCCCACATAACCGCCGGCTCGGCACCGCCAGGGTTATGCTACTTAATGCATTTTTTTTTATACTACAACGGTAGCAAAAAGGCTTACGGCCTGCCTGATGGTAAGCAGTCACCGTCGCCTATGGACGCTTGCAACACTAGGGGCATGACAAACGCTTTACCGACCTTTTTAAAAACCTATTTACTCCCTTTTTGAAGAACCCCATACTGTAATCCCCCGGGAAAGCCTCAGCAGGGAGCTCGTTCCACAATCGGAGCGTGCGCGGAAGGAAATTACGTTGAAACCGCACTGTGCGTGACCATTTAGGCTCCAGCATGTGAGGATGAACACCCTGCCGATGGCGAGCGGTGCGATGGATGGTGCATTTTACTCAGGGGGAACAAAAAAAAAAAAAAGGCTAGCCTTCTGCCAGAGTCTAACACCGTCACGTACCGGGTATATTCTCATTCACTACACGGCGATCTTGAACGTCCGAGCCAATGGACGACGCGCTCAATTTACGACCCTGGAACGGTCGCCGGGGTCGCTAGCAGGCTAGGTGTCGAACCTCCATTCGTACGCCTTTCACAAACACACTCATGGTAAAACTGAATATAGCCATCTGAGGCTTCAGCATAGGTCCTTAAAAAAAAATGAGCCCAACATAACCTCCTACCGTAGACCGGGCGCGGGTGGTTAATAAGACGACTATAATAATAGCGCACCCCTTATGAAGATTCACTACCATCCCCCGTGGGGAAATAAGTATCTATTATTTTCACGACGTATCCTTCAAACCAGAATACAGCAATGCGAATACTGTTTCTTTCCGTCGAAAATAGGAGGAGACGGAGGTATGGAATATTCGCCCTCCGAAAAGTTTTATTAAAGTACGACAACTTTAGGATGACTGGACAAATCTATCCAGGTTTTGGTAATACTTTTAAAAATATTATTATTAGCCGAGCCCATATAATAAAGCCTATTAAATTTAAATGCTCGTATTCATCAATCAAATAGCTATGGCGACGCCATGAAATCGATTACTAACTACTCGCCAAATGAGATTATTACAAACCTGTCTACAAATTATTCTATTAAATTATTTGTCAAAAAATTACAGATTGATGTACAACAATAAAGATTAATTCACTTAATAACTTGTTTTCCATCACTAAAATGAACAGGTGACGTCAAATTACCTACGGAAAATGTCAAACGCTCGTTTTGTATAAATCCAGTGCATTATACTTCTATATAGGTAGAGTTCTTTGGGGCGCGCCTCTAACCCAGATTTCCTCACTTCGCAAGCAAAAATTCTAAACAGCCATTAAGTTGAGCGCCCAACTTAACGAAAAGCTAGGCGAGATTTGGGCTTACGTTACGTGCGACATGCTAAACTGTATTTAATAAGTACAGTAAGGGCATGAATGAAATAAATAAATGAAAATAAACAAAAAACAGTTCGTTTAAAGAAGAAAGATCGATCAAGTGGTTAATAAGCCGGTTTTCGTGGTGTCGCTATCTCTGAGACAAATCATTTTGACAGGACGAAGTCTGTCGGGTCCGCTAGTAAGTCATAAACCACAAAAGAATAACCATGCTAAAAGGGCTTGTACAAGGGCTGACGATACGTCTGTCGTTTACATAATAGTAATAATAAGTCATATACTGCGTTTACATTTTACGTTTATTAAACACTAGTGACCCGCCCCGGCTTCGCACGGGTGCAATGAAAAAATAGTTATGGTGAGTTATCCCTAAGAGATACACATATACCGTCGCGGACTTTTTTGTTGAACTTATTTAAAGTGGACAATACTGTAGTACATTATTTTGGTCTATCTCGTAGAGTTCAGTCAGCGTTTTTGCAATATAAGCGCAAAATCTAGTACTAAATATAGCCTTTTTTTTTTCCCCCTGAGGAAAATGCATTAAATTGCATACCCCGGCTGTGGCGAGCCGGCGGTTATGTGGGGCTCTCCTCCCCAGAAGCGGGAGGCCTACCCACTAAAAACCTCAGGGATGGCCTTCCTCAGGCGTGTGGAGACCCCAGGAACATAAAGCCACTTCCGGGAACCCCCAGCCTCCGCTCCCCTGCCTAGAGAGGAGCCCTCCTCGGGGGAGGCTACTACCTCCCCCGGTCTCCTCCACCGACGACGCTCCCCGGCCACGGAAGGGGCGTGGTCCATCCCGGGTCGCCGTAGCAGTCGCGACTTCCTCGCGCCCGCCCCGGCGACCCGCGGCGGCGCCGCAGCTGTGCTGCCGAGCCCGGCGCCGCCTTCTTCGAGCGGGATCGGCCATCTCCCGACCCCGCTCGGCGGCCTCCTTCTGGAGCATCACTGCTTCACAGAAGGAGGCCACAGCCCTCCAACCTCCCTCGTCCGCCAGCATTGCCGCAATCAATGCCGGCGGAGACAGATCTCGCCCGATCTCTGCGACCAAGACTCGGCGCTCGGAGGCCCACGCGGGGCACTCCGCCAGCGTGTGCTGGGCCGAGTCAAGGTCGGATGCGCAGTGGTGACAATGTGTCGATCCCTCCCGTCCTATTCGACACAGATACTCACCGAAGCAGCCGTGCCCGGTGAGTACTAAATATAGCCTATGTTACTCAGTGATAATGTAGCTTTCTAATGAAAAAAGAATTATCAAAATCGGCCCAGTACTTTTTGAGTTTATTCGTTGCATACAAAAATACAAATCTTTCCTCTTTATAATATAGTGTAGATAACAAAAATTTTGGATTTTTATAATCACTTGCCACGCCATTGGTTCACAAGTCTACGGCGGAAGAAGTAAGCGAAAATAGAAGGATGTTTGAAAAAACTAGCAAGAAAACCAGCAAGAGCTATTTTTCATCTCTTTATTTTTACACAGTTGTCAATTAGAAGCTGGCCAAATGCTGGCTAAATAGACAGAACCCAACTTCCTTTACAAGCTTAAACAAGTTCACATAACATCAATAAAAACAATAGTTTCATTGTATTATTTCCTCATTTATTATAATTAAGCCTAAACATTTAAATAATAACAGTATAAATCTGTGAAAAGGCAGATCAGTAACACTTTGTCGAACTTTGTAAAAAGTTATGGAAGCCATGCACGTTACATTGGTCACAGGCTCAGCCTATTGATCAGTGGTACTGAAGATTACCGGAACTCACAATGTATCTCTATAATATTTGTATGTATAGATTAGACTATAAAATAAATAAACGCACTGATTGCACGAAAGTCTTCAATCAGTGCGTCCTACCCGTAATGACTTACGGAGCCGAAACGTGGACACTGACGGCACGACTAGTCCACAAGTTCAGAGTCGCTCAGCGGGCTATGGAAAGGGCTATGCTCGGCGTTTCTCTGAGGGATCGCATCAGAGATGAGGTGATACGTCAGAGAACCAAAGTCATCGACATAGTCCACAGGATTAGCAAACTGAAGTGGCAGTGGGCTGGCCATGTTAGCCGTAGAACCGATGGCCGTTGGGGCAAACGTGTTCTAGAGTGGATACCGCGAAACGGCAAACGTAGTGTAGGACGTCCTCAGGCAAGGTGGAGTGATGATTTGCGCAGGACGGCTGGCAGGAGCTGGATGCGAGAAGCCGAAAATAGATCTCAGTGGCGTACTGTTATGATTGGGATTTAAAAGACTTTTTAAAAAAGAATTTTATTGGTTACACGATAGTGAAAGAATACAATAGAATTAGGTTTTTTGGATGTTGTCGCGGAAGCAAGATCACGCGCGGAGGATATAGGTAGACTGGCTCGCTAGAGGCAGTCTGGAACCTTATAAAGGCAAATTAATGCTGAGCTAGCATAAAATAGCTATTTCGGCAAAAAGGGGAACAATCCCCAGATATAACAGTACACTCGAAGAGGCCTATGTCCAGCAGTGGACGAAGAGGGGCTGATGATGATGATGATGATGATGATGATGAATAAATAAATAAATATTTCTTACACTCACACCAATGAGCCTAGCCCAAAGTAAGCTCTGTAAGGCTTGTGTTATGGGATCTAGGGTAACGGTTAGACACATTATACATATATATAAATATGTTTGATAGAAGACATTTACACATTCCAACATACAGGCTTCAAAAAACTAGAGGTTCTTTCTTAGGAAAATGTGTAATTTTATATAACACACTTCCAAAAAATATTACTGCTTTACCGTTTCATGAATTAAAAGCACATTCGAAAAATACTCTAATGAAAAAAGGTCAATGATTTCTTGAATGATAAAAATGCTTGGATGTAATTTTTACGATATTTAATTTCCTGGGTGATTAAACATGCTAGATTCTATAATAAATAATATTTTTGTTTTGTACCGGACATATTATTATACATATCAGATTTGCTTAATGCGATATGACTCTTGTATCTGAGGCCGGCTTCCAACTGACGCCTCTGTAATGATACAGGGAGAAAATAAAATTGCCCTTGCTGGTTTTCTTGCTGGTTCTTTCCAGTACAAGGTCTCCCACCGTAGACTTGTGAACCAATGGCGTAGCATCTTTGACATTCAAAAGTGATTGTAAAATCCTATTTGAAGAATAAATTTTTGATTTTTATTTTTTAATTTTGACAAGTATATATTAGCAACCATGACTAAGGCACAACTTTGATTTGCTCGTAATCTTTTTCACAACATCTATTGCAATGTATCTGCTTCAGGTTGACTAGTACATGCCTCAGGCATTAGGTCCTATGTAAACTAACAATTCTATATAAAGTATACAGGGCGTCCCACGGCCATGCCACATGGAGGGAAAGTACCTTAAATATTGTAGATAGAACATTTTACTGAAAGAAGACACTATTTTAATCTCAAAAATAATTTTACCTGCATTCATAGATTTTTCAATAATTAGTTTGAGCCGGGAATCGAACCCGCTACACAAGAAAAAAAATACACTGTTAGCTTTATCATACCGATCGAAAGGCTTCATAATAAGGATTATTTTTTGCTAAATAACATAGTGTCAGAAATAAAAGTCGGTCATAATTTTGTCAGCGTAAGATAAATAACGCACCTATCCATTGCGTACATACTTTTATAAAAAAGTTTTGTTTTACCGAATTGCCTTTTCACGGATTTAAATCATTTATTAATAATACTCTTATGAAATGGGTTTAAATTTAATAACTCAACAGTTACGTTGCTAAATATTTTGACAATAATAAATAATACAATGAACTATAGCGCTTATATGCACTAATAATACAATAGTGTATCAACTCAAAATCGATCATTTTTCAGAATCAACAAAAAACTTATTACTCACTTCATGTAATAGTTGCAAATTGAATAACTGTCACATAAGTTTTTTAATTTATCCTTATTCTGTTTTTGCACTAATCGAACGACGGTCTTGATCACGTGTGAGGAATCAAATTTTATGTGTGTTTATAGTATTATGTCAAGTACGACGTTTTGAGTTGATACACTATTGTATTATTAGTGCAATATATATACTGTGAAATTGTTTATGCATGTAATGGAAGTTGGGTTAGATAGATAGAATAACATCATTTTGACACAACACCCACATTCATACATATAGATGTGACACATATTACACAGAAGAGACAAAATTTACAATCGAAACGGACATGTGTGCAGCAGCAAGAAGGGTCTAGGCTCGGTGTGTGGTTGTCTGACGACACGATCACCGATTTTCAGCCGTCGCCCAAGAATAAAACGCGGGCACGGCTGACTGTGCTATTAAACCAAAAACAAGTATCTATGCTTGTTTGTGTGTGTGGAATTTGCCAAACAAACATGTACATTTAGTATGTATTTCATAAAAATGTAAAAGAAATATAAGTATTTTTTTTGTTATTATTGATGACTTATCAACATGTACCTTATATTTGTATATAAATCCTACTACTATTATAAAGGCGAAAGTTTGTAAGTATGGATGTTTGTTACTCTTTCACGTAAAAACTACTGAATGGATTTGAATGAAACTTTACCACAATATAGCTTATACATCAGAATAACACATAGGCTACAATTTTTGAGGTTTCTAATGTCGTAAAAAAAACACATTTTTTGCGCTTACATTGCAAACGCTGACTGAATCCTACGTAGTTTATAGGAGCATACTGCAGTAGCTACCTATAGGCCTATGATTAGGGCTCTGCAGTGCTTAGTTACCGTATTTCTTACTTTTTACTAGACTAGACGGGACGAACCTGAAGTCCACGCGAACGAAGTCGCGGGCAAAAGCTAGTAACAATATAAAATATATAAATTATGTAATAAAAAACTCTGATAACTGCGACAGTGTACATACTACACCCCCAAATCAGAATTTTCGGAATCGGTTCGGACTATTTACCTGAGGAAAGCTACTAATTGGGGTGCGATGTCAGATAATCTCCTCGTGGTGCAGTCGTGGCAACGTCTTTTGACGGCTAATAGTCTGACAGAGGGTCCCCCGATAGTGTGAGCGTGGGATGGCCGGGCCCAACCTGACGGGCCGATCCTAGCGGCTAGTGGCGGACGGGTGAAGTCTCTCTTCTTCTTTAAGAGGTGATGAGTCGTCCAGGGGACCCATTTTGTGCGGCGTGCGGCGCGGAGTGGGTGCTAGTCGCTATACGCCGGCGGGGTCGTGGCCTACCCCCTTCTGGGGAGGAGAGCCCCACATAAGCCCGACTCTCGAGGTATGCAAATCAATGCATTTCCCTCATCGTAATAAAAAAAAGAAGCTTCTAATTGACGACTGTAAAATTACCCTTGCTGGTTATTTCTAGTACAAGGCCCTCTGTAGACGTGATTCAATGGCGTAGCATCTTACCGTGCAAAAGTGACTGTAAATATCCTATTTAAAGATCGAAATTTTAGATTTTGATATTGCGGCTTTCCACTTACTACCTCTTTCTTGTGGGTCAACTGGGTAAACTCAATATTTACGCTATGACATTTAAGAACTGTAAGAAAGCTCTTACAGAATGGCTGGCTACTCTTAATTATAATGACACTGAAGACATTCTAGTTTCATTTAAGTGACGATAATTTATCATTTACAAGGACTCACCCATACTCAATCACATACACACACCACACATTTACACACACACACACACACGCACACACACCCATGCACACAAACATACACACACTACACATAATTACTATACTTACTTTTTCGCACATCAACAGAATCTCTTTTCTTTTACTTTGTAAATTTTTCTACTAAAAATGCCATGTAAATCTTTAGTATTGTTCGAAGGAAGAGCGAGGTTTCCCATCACAAGTGTTTCGACTACTTTCTGGGAAACCCCAGCAAATTATTTGTAATGATTTATCTAAATAAATGCATTTTTATTTTTTTTATTTTTTTATTTAACTCAAGATTTGACTTAATCAGTGAAGCAGGCTTATAAGTTTGTTAATGGACTTGTACATGAAGGTTTTTCGCGAAAGTCAAACGTCAATTGAATTTAAATTTGAATTTAAATTAGTCAGACATAAGAGTAGAAAGTATTTTTTTGTTTATAAATCTCAAATGACGCATTTAATAATGGTGGTTTTTATTGTACAAATTTAAAACATTACCTACGTGTTAATAAAGTGTTAGATAATTTCACGAACAGGTCTATGCTATTTACTTAAGTTCCTTCCAAGAATTTTCACAAAACCAGATCAAATATAAATGTTTTTGGACCATCCTTTAATTAACCGTCTGGCTGCCCAATTAAGCGTACGCATCTGAAAATCGATCCCAAGTGGCGGTTATAGAATTACCAATCAGAAAAACAACTGCCAAATTGACTTTAGTTTAACTTCGAAATACATAAAAAGTTACATTCGAAATGGGACTGAAATAGTAAATAATTACAGTTGAAGTGAATTATTATGACCTTAAAAACACACACGTATGAAAAGAATGTTGCTATTGAGGCTACATAGCGCCATCTCTTTTTTAATGTAGGTACTTCAAGCTGAGATTTGAATTTGATTTTAGAATACAATTCGCAGAGTTGGTGTTCTTTTTCCGAGCTAATATCACGGCTATAACGAAACATGAGATTCACAATTGATTATTATAGCAGGATTAAAATAGAAATTTTAAAAAATATAAAAAAAAAGTAATCAACATATGATGTTGACAATTTTTTTATAAATATCATATAACTTAAGGGTGTCAATTAAATGGTTAGCATAGTATTGTTATTTCTGTGAGCAGAAAAATATAATCGGTGAGCAGAAATAGCTAATTGGTCAGCAACTCATGGTCAGCAAACATTTCAAAATCAATCAGCAATTTATGTCATTTTAGATGGCTGTAATTATTTTTGTACAGCATATTAATTATATAAGCTGCAATCAGCTGCTCATGTTTAATAAAATTTTGGTAAGCACTCAGAGTGTAAGCAAAAAAATGCATTTTGTGCTGCATATAAGAGTAGCAAAAATACTTTATTTGCCATGCCTAACCTAACCTACCTAACCTAAAATGATCATAACTTCAATTGTAAAAAAAAAAAAAAAAAAACCTAACCTAACCTAACATACCAATCAAATATACTGCTTATAGACATGTTTTTCTGCCGCTCAATCATGAAATCTTGCCGCTCAAGTAGTTATTTTGCGGACTGAATGTTTATTATGCAGACTCATGTTATTGTTGGCTGCCTATGTATGATTTAATTTTTGACCATTATCAAAATTAGTTGCGGAACAAGAATTGCTGCCTGTTTTTTTTTTATTGCAAACAAAATCTTTGTATGCTGACCAAATTATTTAAATGCTGCTTTTGGGTGGCTCGCCAAATTTTATAATTGCTGACCACTGTAATTACTTCTCATAACTTAAACGCATTATGCACCCCGCAGCTAGGCAATGCCCAAGCTACCGTTGGTTACGGATGTAGAGAAAGGAATCTCCGGACTGGCTACCGCTGGCTACCGCGCACGCAAATAGGTCTCTCTGCCTGGGGGGTTGTCTTAGTGTTCTCGGACAGTCCCCCCCTTGGCGATGGCTTGAACAACTAGGTCAAGCTAGCCCGTAGGCGTGTGGCGGTAGAATCGCGAAAGCGCACCCCGCCATGCGCCCAGATGTGGGTTTGGAGGACAACGGGGGGCTTTAGTGGGTAGGCCGGTCTTTTCAGATCGGAGAGCCCCACACACGGCCGCGCCTTGCCAGCGCGGTGCCACGGAGCATAAGGAGCATTTCCCCTCAATAAAAAAGGGGGTCTATCCAAAACCAAAAAAATAAATAAATGACAAAGTGTCTACACGACACAAAAAACCTCTGTCCTACTCGTACAATATGCTTTGCCAATTAAGGTTCGTAATTCTTCAAGCTATAATCAATCAATATCAATACATAGTATAAAACAAAGTCGCTTTCGCGATTCTATATGTATGCTTATGTCCGTATGTATGCTTAGATCTTTAAAACTAAGCAACGGATTTTGACGCGGTTTTTTTTAATAGATAGAGTGATTCTTAAGGAAGGTTTGTATGTATAATAAATGCATAATATAGTAGAGAAACACTGATAAATTTAAAGGTTTCTAATGTGATGTCGTAAATAAGCACGTTTTTTTGCGCTTATATTGCAAACGCTGGCTGAACCCTACGAGATAGACCAAAATAATGTACTACAGTATTGTACAACTTACAAAAATCCACAAAAAAAGTCCGCGATGGTATATGTCTATCTCTTAGGGATAACCCACCATAACCATTTTTTCACTGCACCCGTGCGAAGCCGGGGCGGGTCGCTAGTAATATATAATTCTGTAACTATGGTCATCATTTTGAAACTCCAAGCTTTCTCCATCACCCTTTGGATGACTTCGAACCTTCTTATTCTATTGTATAATATTTTTTTTTAAGTCGCAGCACACAAGGTTTTTTATCCCGACTCTTTGGTGCAATCACAAACATAGAATCTAACATACATATACACCCAGACCGAAACAAATTTTTGTAGGTCATACAAAATTTCTGTTATGTACGGGAATCGAACCCCGAGACCTGCTGCGTAGAAGCTGATCACTCGACGGCCTAGCTTCAAGTTAGTCAAGCTGAATTTACTTGCCACTTAGCAACTTGAATCTATTTATATGTGCAGACTATTGCTAAGGGTAGTCAAAGGGCCGCGTTTATAGAACCTTCGTGGAACGCTGACATTTCGTGAAAAGGCACTTGCCATAAAGATAAATTCAACGTTAGTTGATGTCACTACAATAGTCGTCATCGTGATACAATGCGAAAATAGAATTATAATGGCGAGACTAGCTAGCGCCCGCGACTTCGTCAATCTTCAATGCGGATTAGTCAACTACATTAACCTTTAAAAGTCTTTGCAGGTACTCTCTCGGTGTTTTCCTTTCCCCACAGGAGTGTTAGATAAAAATATACATATCTATATAAATAAAAATGAATTGTTGTTCGTTAGTCTGCTTAAAACTCGAGAACGGCTGGGCCGATTGAGCTGATTTTGGTTTTAAAATGTTTGTAGTAGTCCAGGGTAGGTCTAAACGGTGAGCAAATAAGGAAAAATTGCGAGTAAGATAGAGTAAGATGACCATTTCATTTTCCCATATAAAAGTTGATCACTTACTTTCTGTCAAACATTTGACGGTATTTGTACTCTCAGTTCCACTCGAATTGAAGAACGCATTAAAACAAGACTTTTGAATCGACAACATAATATCAACTTTGCTTATAACATCGTGTATTTAAATTTCAAAATATAAAAATAATTATTGTTGTTGTTGTCAATTTCGTCCATACGGACAGGCGAAGGTACTAAGCCATACTGCCAAATCTAACATCTATTTACATATTAAATTTCATTTAGTGCTAGGCGGAGCCAAATCTTTTATTTTATTATAAATTAAGGCTTTAAAGCCAAATCTCAGTTTCTAGTTAAGTTATCTTAGTTTTAGTCAGTCCTTTTCTTTTTCGTGTTTATTCCAGGTATGTGTCCAATCCAGAGTCATTTCATCATATTTCTCAAGTGTGGAGCTTATAAATTCATAAATTGGTACAAAATTTTTTGGGCATGCTAAGATGTCCTGCAGTGAAGGCGGGATGGTCTTATATCTTTTTAAAAGGCGATCTATTAGAATTAGTCGCTGTATGTTGTAAGCTGGGCAGGAAAAGAAGATGTGTTCCAGCGTTTGATCTTCTTGCAATGTAAAAATAATTAATGTGTTGACATATTTGATGGGTGCCAACCTATTGTCTATGGTAAAATGTCACTTGAAATGTAAACGCCTCTTTGCTGTGCACCTATACTGTAATTCTTTAATATTCCTAAAAATCTAAAAGCAACAAATTTCAATAAAATTAAAAAAGTATTGTGTCGTGTGTTTGTGACTTACTAAATATGCCTCCAATAATTAGGCGGTACGAAGTTCACCGGGTCAGCTAGTGAAATTATAAAAACGGAAACCATATTCATACATAGCAAGATCGATGCTGGTCCCTCCGAACTTTTCGATTTTCGATCAGTGCGGGGCTACAACGCCACCAATGCCATAAACGCGTATATATATAAACTAGCGGACCCGACAGACTTCGTCTTGTCAAAACGATTTGTAAAGCGTCAGTTTTTTGTTCCTACTTATTTTATAGATAATTAAATGTAAAAAAGTAGTTATAGTGACATAACTACAATAATTAGACATATGGTTCGAGAAGTTTTTTGTAGATATTGATATATTCTATAATATTGTCGCACATTTTTTTGTCCTATCATTAATACTCTTCGCAGCGTATGCGATGAACATTTTATGGGTAATTTTTTTACACCTTCGGTTGGTTTTAATAAGAATTTCTAAAGATTTCTAAAGTAATCTAGTACTAAATATAGCCTATGTTACTCAGTGATAATGTAGCTTTCTAATGAAAAAAGAATGATTAAGATCGGTCCAGTACTTTTTGAGTTAATTCGTTACATACAAAAATACAAATCTTTCCTCTTTATAATATAAGTGTAGATAAGTAATAAAATATTTATATTTGTGTTCCATATTTAAAACAGGGTATGTAAAATTTGGGCCATGTCTCATAACAATATAACTCACATACAACTGTTATCTCTGCCTACCCCCGTGGGAAAAAGGCGTGAGTGTATGTATGTATGTATGTATGTACAACTGTTGTCAGTGTATTCCAGATCAAAATCAAAATCAAAATCAAAATAATCTTTATTCAACATAGACCTTTACAGGCACTTATTGACGTCAATAGACAATACAAAAAAACAAAGCTTAAAAAAAAAGCTTAAAAAAAAACAAAAACCTTGTCCGTACGAACGAATAAGGAAAAAAAAAAAAATTGACTCGACACCTGTTCGGAAATTGGGAGAGCCTTCTCGAAAGAACAGGCAAGAAACTCTGAAGGTCTATTTTTTTATCTCCTCTTACAATGTTAATAATTACAATAATATAATATAAAATACAATATATAGTATAAGATACAATCATACCTGATACGATTACAGTCGTATGTATGTTTACATACAAAAATAATACAATATTATAAATAATGTTGTTAACAAACATGACTCTATGAATAGTGTCCCTATTCCCAAATACTGTGATCATTTAGATAGTCACTTACTTTATAATAACCTTTACTTATGAGTGTCTTTTGATATGGATTTAAATTTATATAAAGGCAAATCAAATGACACCTTGCGGAAGTTTGTTAACATAGATATACATTTCCCCAAGAACGAACAGCTAGTTTTATGGAGTCTGAACATTGAACGGCAAGTTTATTTTTCTTTCTAGTATTCACATTGTAAATTACTGTTTATTATGTTTTTGTTTATTATATATATTGACTAGCTAAAGTTAAAATATTAATTTCTTTGAACAATTCTTTTAGGGATTCTCTAGCTCGTAAACAGTAAATAGCACGAATCGCTCTTTTTGTAATAGGAAAATACTCTCAATGTTAGCCGCAGATCCCCATAGCAGCAGTCCATAGGGCAGAGATTCCCACAGTGGCCTCTATGGACCCCCAGGGATCTATGACAACCTTTAAGGGGTCTACGTCAACAAAACATAAATTTCCGTGAAATTGAAACGGGGGTCAACGGTAATGGATCTCAACATACACTGATATTACTATTTACTTACATCCAATATCTTCTAATACAAAGACATAAAATTATTTATAAAAGTACTGATAATTGTAAATGACAATAGGTAAGAGAAGTAAAAAATGGATATTCAAAGTTTTTTGTTCTTAACGCGAAAGCTCTCCCAATATCCGAACAGGTAGAGTCATAAAAATCGAAAGATTCGTGGGGGCCTGCTATCCATCCTTTTCTTTGGGGGGGGGGGGGATGCGACCTTATGCACCATGGGCTCTCCGGTCATAGAGGACCGGCCTACCCACTAAAACCCCGAGTTTCTAGGCCCATACGGGGCACATGGCGGGGTGCGCTTTCGCGATTCGACCGCCATAGACCTGGTATCCATCCTGTCGTGTCATATGTCTTTTTTGATTTTCGAACATTTATTGTCTATACTAATATTATAAAGAGGAAAGATTTGTTTGTTTGTTGTAATGAATAGGCTCCAAACTACTGGACCGATTTCAAAAATCTCTTTCACCTTTGGAAAGCTACATTATCCCGAGTAACATAGGCTACTTTTTATCCCGGAAAATCGACAGATCCCACGGGATGCGTAATAAAGGCTTCGCTCAAAAACTACTGCACAGATTTTCATGCGGTTTTCATCAATAGATAGTGTGATTCTTGAGCAAGGTTTTGTGGTATTTTTTTTATCTCGGAAAAACGGATAGTCCAACGGAAAGCGCGATAAAACTATCGCGCCATAAACCGACTTCCGCGCATATGTGTCCGTGGGCAAAAGCTATGACCCTTAACCCTCTATTAGACCCAATCCCGAAATCCACGCAGGCCGAAGCCGCGGGCAGAAAGCTAGTAACAAATAAATATATTATCCAAATATCTCCCTCATGAATATCTGAATCGGAATCAGGGTCGGTATGTAAGTACATTTATCTGTCGCTTATAAGGTCAAATAAAACACTAGGAGACAACCTGCATACTCGTACACGTTCAAACATAGCCTTAAGCCCTTTGATGATGACGTATATATGAAAAAGAAGGTGAGCGTTGATGCACTGGAAAAACCGTAAAGGCTTTTGGGCTACACTAAGAAAAAAACATTTTTCCGTGGTAAAAATGGTTCTTCAATTTCCATCAAAATCTGTAGTTTGTGAACCTATTTAAACGGCAGTTTTCATTCCCTATATTTACCCTTTTTAGGTTAAAATTTTAACAAATTTTCAATGTCGTATTCATTTATATCTAATCAAAAGCTCAAAAAATAAGTTTCAAACTTCTAGCTTTAAAAATGACGTGTTCATATAAAATTTCAATCAGCCTTTTTATCGTATTAAAATGTAGCCTTTGTCTTTCTTCAGGTTCAACACTGTCTATGTACCAGATTTAATTTATTTTTATTTAGTAGTTTTGACGTAAAAGCGCGACAGAGAGAGAAACAAAATTATCTTCAAATTTATAATATAACTAGCTGGCCCAACAGACGTTGTCCTGTCAAATGTCTCAAATGTCACGTTGTCTCACGTTGTCTCAAATGTTTTTAAATAAATAATTTAGCTGAAAAACAATATCTATATGACCGTATTGTGAATCTAAACCATCCTCAAGCCCCCTGGAATACACACAAAAAATTTCATCAAAATTGGTCCAGTCGTTTAGGAGGAGTTCAGTCACATACACACGCACACAAGAAATATATATATTAAGATATTTGTAAGGATTAATTTATTCTCGATGTTCATGTAAACTGTTATTTTAACTCTATATATTCACTTACCGTTAATCGATATATCCACTTAGTTTTTCAAAAACTTATCAATTAAATTTATAAAGCTACTGGAACACTTTTTGATTTAGTATTCAGTTTTTTTGGTATCTTGTATATTTTAGGATGATTTATATGGCAATATTTAACTTCTACTTCCTATATGGTGCCTAATACACGCCGTTTCGTTAATTTTTCACAAAACAAAACTACTTTTATTTCATCTGATAATTTTTTATTTAAGTAATAAAACAACTACGATAACTTTTAATTTTTTTAATGATGACATATTTTTTACAATTATTATAGTAATTCAAAAAGAAATATTACATTTCTAAACCACGATTACCAGAAAAGAAATAGAAAGCAAAGGGATATTATTTATACAGATAGGTATATCGTTACGCACGACAGTTGACACCTTATCTTGGAAGTTAAGCAGCTTAGGACTTAATTAATTAAGTGGATTAACTTTGCAGTGATACATGACAATGAGTTTAATAGATTACAATATATTTTTTGTAGCTCACAGGTAACTAATGTAGTTTTAGTGTTTGATATTGTGATTTGAGTTGAAATTTGTACTAACGTTAGCTGTTCGGTGCTGGCCGGCGAGTCGCGACCGTCATCCCCCTCCCGTCCATCGGGCACACTCATGCAACACACTGTAACGCACTTTCGCACGTAAAATAAAACACTAAACACTATAACATTGTAGTCGCGACAAATTATTGACACAACGACGTTGAAGCGCGGTTCTGCCGTCCCTACACGCCGCGGCGCGCTCCCGTCGACGCCATGTTGATTTGGCTGCGTGCGTTTCGCGCGCGCGCCAATTATTCTTTGATGTTGCCAGTTCGGAAAATACACCTTAGTTTAAAGGAAATGTGTTAATGTTTCTTTAATATTAATATTCAATTACTGAAATTGGTTAGTATTAATAATTTCATAAAAAATACACATTCTGATTAAAAAATCAATTTTATTTCGAATACTATTACTCAACTAGATACTGTTTTAGGCATTTGTTGCGAATATTGAAAGAAATAGCAATATGTGCTATCTATAAGTTAATATCGACAAAATCTGTCAGAAACCAAATTATGTAAATAAATGTTAAAACTACTTATTTCACATTGTGTAATCGTTTGACAAAATATATTCGATCGAGGCAAAGAATTTGGAGGTACTAAACTAGCACAGCATAGTTGATATTATTACTTACATATCAACCCTGGCCCAAAGCTAGATATAGACTTCCCCAAGGATCTAGACAAGGTTTCTGGACCGTCTTCCACCACACTAAATCGATCCAGGTTGGTGGGGAGCGCCAGCGTCTCTTGGTTAGCAAGTCGAGCCGCCAGCAGGTGAGGTTTGATGATCGTGTAAGATGTGATTCGGAACTCCTTACGGTACTAGGCTCCAATATATTGACGCCTAAAACCACTTTACAACTCAGCAAGTATAGGGTGGCTAGTAAGGGTATAATCTGAAACCAGAGACTGTTATCCTTATCTTTATAGTGTATTTTTTGTCACCACCTTTTTACCATTATACCATAAACATCCTTATCATCCTTATCACATGGAACGTATATTTAGGATTATTTCTGACGTTTATTTATGTGCATTTAGATTTTGAATAAGCTCCCAAATGCAGTCCTGAGTACTACTACATATCCGATTTATAATAATTCTAAATTTTCTCCACGTAGCAGTGGCCTTAGACATTATTAAACCAGTACTTCAGATAATCATAAGTGATGGCTACCGCTTACCATTAGGTGAGATATTTACTCGTCTACTAACATTGGCTATAAATAGTATTTATTTTTATTCTTGTAAATTACGAAATTCAGCATAACAGTCTGGTATCCCCGCGACGCATGCGCGACGCACCGCCTCTGCAATACGGCGTCGTAGAGCATGCACCTATTTTTACTTTTGTACTTCTGTGACACTTAGCAAACATTTTTCAGTAAATACAACATACCGACTGTACGCGACTGTACTTGTGCTTTGTCTTTAATTCCCCGCCTTGTCTTTATCCAAGCGCGGTACAGTCGCGTATAGAGCTTTTATTGAGAGAGAGAAGAGAGAGCTCAACAAAAAATTATTGAATAACGATTTTATGCTTTAAACGTTCGAGCAAAAGAGTTTAAGTTTGCGTGGCAACTTAACAGCTATTGTCTTCATGGTAACATGTTTAATAGTTATTTTACGTCCTATATTTATTGCAATAGTGTTTACAATTGTGTGGCAATTTTGCAGGTGTGATAAGAATCGTCCCCTCTTTTTATTGGCGGTCAAGTGTGTAGCCTTATGGTATTCACATAATGTCTTTTTTTCAATCCGAATTATACTCTGCATACAATAATTGCAGACAACTCGTATTAACAATAAAATTAAATTTTAAAATATATTTGTTTGTGGTCAGTGTATAATTTATTAATATCTTTAATTTT
The DNA here is from genome assembly GCA_036419045.1 of Scirpophaga incertulas. Lineage (NCBI taxonomy): Eukaryota > Metazoa > Arthropoda > Insecta > Lepidoptera > Crambidae > Scirpophaga > Scirpophaga incertulas. The sequence continues at coordinate 17,807,742 of CM071646.1, forward strand.
AGTTTTTCTACTTATTTTGATATCTTCTGACGTTTTAACCAATTGGCCCTTTGGGTTGTATCATTTTCCATATGTGTCTCTTTCCATAAAACCCAAATCCGACAAAAAAAAATCTAGCTATATACGCCTTTATTAACACTTAGTGCGTTCAAATACCCACTGATTCTACCACCTGTTCAATTCAGAATACCTTTTTAAGAAAAGCAGGCAGGCTATTGGACAAATTTTTAATCTTCTATTTTCAAATATTAACTTTACATGATTGGAGGAGGGATTAGAATAGAGTCACACATCCGTCATACGTTGAAAATTCACAAAAATAAGTCTCGCAAAAATAATAAAATGGCGATATTATATCAAACCAGCCGTAAAACATATGAATTCAAAAAACAGAAAGATCTCTAAGAAGTACAGCTATTATGATGGTAAAATAAAAAAAATCTACTTCCAGCTTTACATCAACAAAGGAATGAATGCTAAGTCTTAATTAAAAACAAATATTTCTCATTAGAAGCTTTTATTTAAGTTGCAATGTATGTACATATGTTTGTATGTTCGGCTCAAGTCGCGGGTTCAATTTCCACACAGTACAGATGTTTTTTATGACCTACAAAATTTCTTCCGATGGGTGTATATGCATGGGACATTCTATGTTTGTGATCGCACCCACGGTACAGGAAAAAAATAATTGTGGGGCGAGTTTAAAAAAAAAAGAAAAAACTTACACATAAACTGTATCTAGCCAATATTACAGTTTTTTTTAAATCCAATGATTCATACATTTTCTTTCCTTCAAGATAATTTTCAATGTCGTAAATGTACATTACAGAATTATGTTTTATAATATTGCTTATTTAATGCGTATCAAACCAAACACGTATCAAATAAACGACTTGATTTGATTTATCTAGTTGATTGACAGGTTCCCAGACGATGCTTCCCTTTGCCTATGTGATAACCCATAACTGGATATACTTTTCTTAAAGTCACAGTTGCGAATCGAACCCGGAGTGCGGAGTATGGGCTATCGATCGACAAAAATATCCATCCTTTTCACTCCATAAGAATATTTGTCAAATTTACCGTTTTATCTCTTTGTTTGATTTTGTTTATCGAGTGTTCCAATCTCGCAGTTTTCTGGATTCAGTTAACATACCTTATAATGAGCTAGATTGCTATCTAGCATATCTATCTAGATAGATAAGTTTTAATTACAAAACATCTTCATCACACACAAATAAAGGAACATAATGAAACTAAAACTATATTTTCTTAAAATAAAAAACCTAATACAAACTAAGAGCTGTATGTGCTGTAGAAGTGTAAAAGGGTCGTAGCTCAGTGATTAGAATTGCTCACAAAAGGATGTGAGCAATGCACTGATATTCTGCTACAACCTAAAGGTTTTGTGTTTCCCAATGATTTGTGAAGGTTTTATATAAAATAAAACATAGTTTATCTTTATAAATCTGTATGTATGTGTATATAAATATATGTATATACATAAATTTAAACACAATCCCATAAATAAAATACCGTGGGAGAGCCATGCTTCGGCACGAATTGGGCCGGCTCGACCGGAGTAATACCACGGTCTCACAGAAAACTGGCGTAAAATGGCGCTTGCGCATGTTTCGCCGAGTGAATGAGGGTACCGGAGGTCCAACCCCCCTTATTCCCTTTTAAAAGGCCGGCAACGCGTCTGTGACTCCCCTAGTGTTGCTGGTGTCCATGGGCAACGGTTATCGCTTACCACCCGTTTGCTGCCCTATCCTATAAAAAAAAAAACAAAAAAAAATAGAAATCATATAGAAGTATAAGAGAAAAAGAATTGCTCGACATACCTACTCATTAACATTCAAAAATGTTATCTATAATGTTAATTCAGTGACTACACAGGTCTCTTCCATCCAAGTCCTAGTCCCCTTATGGTCAAGGTTCAGACTGAGTTTAGTCGGCATTCTGGTCGACCCGCCTCGATCCGTAAGGAGTCCGACATAATTATCGGCACTTCTTGTGGCATCCATGAGGATTCTCAGGCTCTCCTCGCCAGAGAGGGTAAAAATCTACGCAATTCCACTGACAACACAGGCTCTAAAGCCTTTATATTTATATACACGACTCAAATTGAAATCGCTACTTGAGTAGAGTTAGAAAGAGATAGCGCTATTGAGCCTACATAACGCCATCTCTTTCTAACTGTACTGAAGCAGAAGTTAGAGTTTGATTCTCTGTTATATAATATGGGCCTATATATATCAATACATATTTGGTTGCGGGAATGTATTAATATTTCCCGTGGTATTATTATAGATGGTGTACGATAGACAAAACAACTTTTGCATGTAAATAGCTCGCGAAAGACAGGAAGGTACATGCGTCCGCGTCGTCCCTCACGCGACGTCTTTCGCTCACACACCGCGCTCGTCGGCGAGCGGGACGACCCGGGCCACACATCCCCCGTCCAACATATACCCGGCACCGTCATGTAACGGGTAGATTCTCATCCTCCACTACACTGCGATATTGAGCGTCCTAGCCACTAGACGGCGCGCTCAAGTTGCGTCGACTCCTTAGTTTCGAGTGCCAGCTTTCCACGCGAAGCAAGAACAGACGCCGCTTGGAGCCGCCGCCGTACCCGCGAGAATTCAAAATCGAGCGCTTGCAATCACAGATTAATCACAGATTAGTATACTATTCTTGCAATAGTGCATTTCCTCATCACAGATTAGTATTATTCCTCATCGCTGCCAGAATCTTTGTTCTCCAATCTTGTGCAAGCTGTCATCAAACGGACCAACCACAACAGAGGACCTCCTACGGCAAGAGTGAAAGATCTGCGTAAGAACGAGACGCAAGATTTTGATACGACGCGCGCCGCGCACCCAAAAAGAAAAGAACATCCGATGCGAATACTGTAATAAGTACGAGAGAGACGGCAAGCTTATTTCCATTTCCTGCCAAGCGTTAAATTGTAACGAAGGAAAAGCTAACATTTCGACGCAAACGCATTATTGTGTTCTTAATATTATTTTAGTCTGTCATAATTGTAATATATTAGTTAAGATATATTTCACTAAAGTAAGGTGGTGTATATTTGCGCAAAGAGTGTGTGTTTTTTGTGTGTTTGCCTTGTGGTCTGTCCCACAAAGTAATCTAACCAACAAAATGTCGGAGGAAAAGGATCTTTCTCTAATAAATTAAACGCTTGAGTCACGGATATGAACTGACTTTTGGTTTTGACTTTGTCATCTAGGTCTTTGGTTGAAGTGCTGCCAACCTTCCGGTTCTTCTTATAACTCGTTATCTGTGTCACGTACGAAGTCATTGAAACACTATTCTCGAGTCGAATGGAAATCAAACTCCTCAGCAAACTGATTCTTCTCGTAAATCCTGAGTCATCGAATAGATTTTTTAATTTCTTCCACAGCTCATGAGTCGTTTGCACACTTTGTATGTGCACGTACAGCGACGAATCTATTGTAAGAATAACTTTGGTTCTGGTTTTCGCGTCACCTGCTGCTCCTATTTTTGCTGGTACTGTCTCCAACTTGATACAATCAGACATTCCCTCCAGAATCAAGAAATTCTCAGCCGCGAAAGCCCATTCACTGTAATTCTCCCGTCCTTTCAGTTTAGGCACATTAACAAGATAGTTCGTCGTCATTTTTTTTTACAGTGAGAATTACGGTTTATCTCAATCTGCAAAGTCTATTTCACAAAGAATGTCCAAGAAAATTGCGAGAAAAACTGAATAGTACTGGGTCCATAACCTCTAATAAATTAAACGCTTGAGTCACGGATATGAACTGACTTTATTTGACATCAGATAATTTGACTTACAAATTACAAAGGATATTGTTTTTTGCTGATTCAATAACACAATACAATGGACTTCCGCAAAATAACACCTGCTACAATAGAGTAGATAATTTGACATAAAGTATTACATACTTAAAGATAGATGACGATACTGGCAGAAATAGAGTGATATTCGAGTGGATATTCGATTCAAAATAGACATAAAATAACACTTACGAAGAAAATTGCCTTGAGAGGCTTTGAAAAAGGTAAAATTACTAGATGTTTAAATTTTATCCAAACTAAGGATCTCAGTCAATATTCCCGCATTATGTTAGAAGCTAAACGGCTAGATGTTGAGTCGAATTTTGTAATTTACGAAAACTTGTGCGGGGAAATTATGCTATTAAATTTTGATGATCAGGAGGATATGCAATTAGTGGAGGATAATTACTTTACCATTCTTCAAGCCCTTCCTTGACCGAGCCTTGTCTTTATCAGAACCCTCGCCAAACTTGTCATTAAAGTCGCCACATACTGCTAGTAGAATGAATCTGCCTCCAATAAATATAAATTTTTTTGACGGAAAGTTTACCGACTATGTACCGTTTATGTCTTTGTTTAAGGCGATAATAGATAACGATCATTCGTTTGGTAAGCTTTATTACTTACGTTCGTTTTTAAACGATGAGCCTTTTGATCTCATAAAGAACTTACTTTTGTGTGCTGAGTCATATCCAGAAGCATTGAAATTACTTAACGATAGGTTTAATAACATACAAAAAATTGTAAATCAATACATAGGAAACATTCTTGACCTCAAAAGCATTAGTAGATCTACAGCGTTTAACTTGAGAGAATTCGTTTCTAATATTCGGCAAGAAGTTGCTGCGATTAAAAATCATGAACCTAAAATAAAATATTAGGATACCATTCTGTTATGTATTTGATACATTCTCAGTGATGGCCTTCCAATTAGAGAGTGATGACGCCGTGAACCCTACCCTTGAAGAACTCCTGAAATTTCTGGAGAGACGTGCAATGGCAATGGAGACTGCAAGCGAAGGACATTATGATCCACACTCAGGCAGCGGCAGCAGAAAGGTGGTAGCAGCTGGCATCATCACAGGATTTGGATGTTCAGACTGTAAGTCTCAAGACCATAAGATATTTAAATGTAAAAAATTTTGTTTAATTAATGTGACAGACAGATTGAAGTTTATAAAAGATAATAAAAGATTAAACATCTTTTATTTTCTTTGTATGGGTGCACATACAGGAAAATGTAAATACCATTTTCGGTGCTCAGAGGGCAAGGGGCTTCATAACACTCTGTTGCGCTGCGATCAAAAAGGTGAAACTGTCACATTGACAGGCAATGTCCATAATAATGTGCTTCTCCCTACAGCAATAGTTAAGCTGATTGGCAAAGATGGCACAGCATGCCATGTCAAAGCCCTTCTGGACTCGGGTTCACAGGTATCATTTATTACCACAAAACTAGTCCAGCAATTGGGATGTAGTCCCAAACATAGTGAGACAAATATCATAGGCATATCCAATGCAAAGAGCAGGGTTAATTATTGCATTCCGTTGGAGATATTCTCTTTAAAGTCTCCTTTTAAAACAACAGTTACATTCCATGTAAATAACCAGATTACTTGTCAGTTACCTCAATACAAATTTGACATTTCGCAGTGTAAAATTCCGTCTAATATTGTCTTAGCTCATGAACAATTTAACATGCCAGGTGAGATCAATATACTTATTGGAGCCGATTTGTTTTTCCAGACAATCCGGCCTAGCTCCCACCAGCAAGTGAGCGTGAACAGCCACAGTCCTGCAGCCGAGCTCTCTGCCACCTGCACAAGATCTCAACAGCCTAAGTTGCACATAATTAATACACTGTTTGGTCATATAATTTCAGGTAACATCCCTAATTTGGAACATGTTTGTAACAAAGTAGTTTTGAAAGGCGAAGGAAACAATAGTACTACAAAAAATATGAGTAATACAATAAAAAAATTATGGATCAATGAAAAAATCCCAGAGATCTTTAATGAGCAAACTTCGGAGCAGGAGCTCTGTGAAAAAATATTTAAGGATACTGTCCAATTAAAAAACAATCAGTTTCAGGTAGCATTGCCTTTAAAGTTACCATTATCAGAAATCAGTGATGTCTTGGGTCAATCATTCTACCCTGCCTTGAAACGATTTTTAAATTTAGAAAAAAAATTACATGCTTACCCATGCCAACCCAAAAAAATTACATGATTTATTCAAACAATATCAGCAATTTATTCATGAATACTTATCACTCAATCATGGTCATTATGTTGACATTGAGTCATACAATCATAATATGCAAGCTGTGTATTTCCTTCCACACTATGGTGTGTCAGTCATTAAATAAGAAAGCAAAACAACAAAGTTGCGAACAGTCTTTGATGTTTCAATGAAAACGAATAAAAAGATCTCGCTGAATGATATACAATTAAATGGCCCAGTTGTTCAGCGTGATTATTCGACATTATTCTACTTTTTCGCTTAGGTAAATATACATTTACCACAGATATCAAACGTATGTTTCGCAATATTAAATTGGATCCTGCATACACTTCCCTTCAAAATATTCTTTGGAGGGATGATAAAGTAGAGTCAATCAAGTATATAAGACTATAAACACAGTAACATATGGGCTGAAATCATCAAGTGTTTTGGCAACGCGTTGCTTAGATGAGTTAGCAAATATATTTAAAAAGGAATACCCGCTAGCCTCATCGATTGTCAAAAATAATATTTATGTTGACGATGTTATTTACTCTAATGATAGTTTGCAAACTGGTCTCGATGCTGAAGAGCAGTTGTGTGATCAGCTGAAACTAATAGTTTTTACACACACAAGTGGTCCTTTGAGTGAGCAACACTTTGATAGTCTTGACCTCCAAAAAGATGACTGTGACATAAAAACACTAGGGCTAAGGATTAATATTAATAATGATAAATTTGTAATTTCATCTCCAGATCCATTTGATCAGAATAAAATAACCAAGCGATCTATACTAAGTTCTATAGGTAGGTTTTATGACCCAATGGTATTCGTAAGTCCAATTGTAGTAACTGCAAAAACCATTATACAAAAATTATGGCTTTCTAAAACAGATTGGAATGAAAGTCCATCCGATAGCATTAAAAAGGAGTGGTTTGATTTCACAGCTGATCTTAACTATATGAAGCCAATTCTTTTGCCTAGAGATTTAAGTATTTCAGATTCACACAAAGTGGAGTTGGCTGGATTTGCAGATGCTTCAATTTCGACAGCATACGGATGCTGTGTGTACTTCCGACTTACTGATAAAGCAGGTACCATACGTACTCTTTTACTCTGTTCTAAATCGCGAATAAATCCAGTTAATATGAAGGGAATGAAATCAGTTAATGTAATATCAGCAATGTTTATTTGTTCAGTGATTCACAGATTGTTCTTGCATAGATTAATACCGAAATTACTAAATTACAGGCATATATAGCTAACAGAGTAAATGTAATTCGTCAAAACACCACTAATTCGGGCTGGCACTATGTCATCACAAAAGAAAATCCTGCAGACCTCATTAGTAGAGGCGTGAAGCCGAGTCAGCTGAATGAGTGTGAATTGTGGTGTGGTCCTAATTTTTTGCGAATCATTGACTACGATTTTGCTTGTCACTATTCTCCGTTGCCTGATTTGCATGACCTACCTGAGATTAAGTCCCAACTCATGAAAACTTGCAAGGCAGTGTGTCACGGCTTGATCACGCTTGAGCATGTCATTGAACGGCTACATAAGCACTCGGATATTAACAGAATGATTAGATGTTTCGCATATATTTTAAGATTCTTAAGCATATGATTGCACATACATATGAACATACATTCATTCATCTTCATACAGAAGTTTATAGTTACAATAAAATTAAGCGTGGACTCCGTGTGGCGTCAGATTCGGCCGTTACGGTGTTTTCGAGAATGACTCCACGCCGTACCAATTTAGTAGACGTTGTCACGTCATAAATTTTAAACAAAAAGTTGTTAGAGTAATAGGATTTTTTATGGATCTATATTGTTAGCCTTAGAGATAATCCTTACAGCATCATCTTGACTTCGTTCAGGAAAGGCAAGAATTAGGTATTTGATATTTTTTTATTCTGTATGTTATCAGTATACTTAGTTGAGAAATATTGTAGCAATAACAGTGTATCTGCGATACTTTTAAAGTTACAGCGACATATTTGTAGTGTTGCAAATCCCTTCATACTAAAGTACACAGTATTGTGACGTCACAATATGGTAGGTTCCCCCAATTTATATATATATATATATATATAAAACAAAATTGCAATTAATATTTGTACATCTATATGTATACTTCCCAAGTGATGTATGTATTCTTCCTTACTTGGAAATAATTAGGAACTAAAATATTACGTGGTATTTTTTTCTGGGTGCAATGAAATTATTTAAAATAAAGTAATGTATAACATTTATATTTTTATTACGTTGCCGTGTGGCGTCAGATCGGCCGTTACGCCGTTCGTGGACTCCGTGTGGCGTCAGATTCGGCCGTTACGGTGTTTTCGAGAATGACTCCACGCCGTACCAGTTTAATAGACGTTGTCACGTCAAAATCATCGATTAAAAAACATATATGTACGAGTACATTTGTTTACAGTACAGTTATAACTTGTAATGACAATAAACTAAAAGACAATTATTTTTCAATCCGAACCGATAATTCAACGCGCGTTCAAATAAACAAAATCTTTTCAGTTTTATCAAATTAATGTATGTAATATTGATTTTTATTGAAACGTCTAATCTTAAATCGATTTCTTCAATTTCAATCGCTGATATGTACGAGTAAGTATGTCGTATATTATTAAATTATCGGCTTATTGAACACACGTTTGATATCTGATTCAAATTTCCCATATCACGATCATATAATAGGTTAATCAGAATCTTATTATCGATAAGTACTAATATTGATAAGTACGTAGTACTAATGTCTCGGTGTATCGAATCTTAATCTAAGATGTCTGATAAAATAATTGACGGTATTAAATTAGTAAGACTTATATAAAATATATAAATTACACGTGTCTCAATTTTTCAGTTAAAGTTCGTTCTCTTTATGATTAGGTATAGTTTTCATCTCAGTATTTATTATTGCTACACATCTGTGACTCCTCTGAAGACGAATTTTTGAAACAATAGAAAATCAATTCGCATTCGTAATCGTGAAATTCGTATACGAATTACCGAATTCACTATTTCTGAACTTTCATTTCGTGCGTTGTTCAATTCAATTCAATTCAAAATCATTTATTCAGTCTGGGCTGTGTTGTAGTACACTTGTGAATGTCGAAAAGCTACGCCATCGGTTCGCAAATCTACGGCGGGAGACCTTGTACTGAGAAGAACCGGCAAGAAACTCAGCAAGGGCTGTTTTCTTTCCCTGTATTAAATAGATACAGAGTCGTCAATTTGGAAAATGACTTCAATATTGATAATTCATGAAGTCACTTTCCATTACATAATATAATTAATAAAAAATTTATTTTGAAAACATGCCTATATTAGGAATGCCGTGTCATACAGTTTTAAAAGAATATATTAAAGTTAAATTAAAATTATAATAAATACGAGTAGTACCCAGTATAGCAAAGAGCAGACTCATCTCCGCTGGCAGCACCCGTTCACGAGAATGACGCATGAACCAGCCATCGCTTCGCTCAACCATGTTTTAGGGAACGTAACGACCCGCCTCGATTTTAATGAGAGTATGACTACCCTTAAGCCACAAAAGGATACAAATTACCAAAAACAGGTACCCGTGTAAATTAGCACAACTAAAAAAACAACCGCAGGACACGCGCATACAATCATTTAAAAACTAGCAATAATTTATTATGATACAAGTAACAAAAAGTTATTATAATAGGTACAGTTAAATATACATATTATTATGTTACACAGTTACCTAAGAATTTATTAACAATTTGTTTATTTCAACGAGCGAGGGTTGTGCAACTAGTGGTTTTAACCTACTCGTTTTTTATTTCTACTATAGTCCATTTCAACTAGGATGATCTCTGTGACAGTTCATCGTGCTCCGAATTACGCATTTTTCGTTTGACAAACAAAAATAATTTTATTCTTTAATATTTTTTATTCATAGTAGCTTCATTGCAAAAAATAACAAAATAAAATATATTTTACTTATAAAACGAAGACAGTATCGCTTAGTTTAATTTAATGAAATAAAGAATAAAAATAAATCTTTTTTAAATAACTATGCAACTCGCAAACATGAAACGGAACGTCAAAAAAACATAGAGGTGGGACATCGAATAATCGGCGGCCATCTTGTGATTACCTGACAATCGCGTCAGTACGAGTGTGTCAGCCTTGTATGCGAGTTGTGTTTTCATCGATTTTTGCGTGGTGTTCTGTTATTGTTGACTGTTGTTGCTGTTTTTGTTTAAGTTTTTGTTGTTATTTTTTTGGCAATATGCCGAAAAAAACTAAAAATACTGTTTTTTGTTGTGTTACTATACCTACATAATATTATATACATAAGATAAATGCATTGATCAACAAAAACTTTCAATATAATACAGAAACACTAATGATACTTAAAGTTTTGGTAGTAAGATAATATCGATTTCATTTCCATATAAAGTATAATCGATTACCAGAAACAATCGATTTTATTTTCACTGTAGGACCTCTCTACAAGTGTCGAAATCGAACTGTCACAGAGATCATCTTATTTGAAATGGACTATAGTAGAATATTCAACGCTGAAGTGACGTTGACAGTGATAAATTTACTCTGGTTAATGTAAAGTTTGTAAATATGTATATAATAATAAGTAAATATTGTTTGAGTGCATATATATTAATTTATGTTGCTGTGACTTTTAATTTTTCTGCGTGAAACGGAATCTAATTAAGAATTTGTTTTTAATGACAACGCTGAATTCGAGGGATTCAAAAATCTATAAAATAGTAAGCAGTAGAAAATAATTTCGAGCACGGTTTGTATTCGTATTCGAATTCCAAATTCACGTCTAATGATTCAAAAATACGTCTCCTGGTGTTGCGGGTGTCTATGGGCAGCGGTTATCGCTTACCATCAAGTGATCCGTTTACTCGTTTGCTGCCCTATACTATAAAGAAAGAATAATAACGGGCTCCGTGGTCTTGTTCTGTATGTCACTTTTAAGGCGTCGCCATTAATAAAGTTTGTTTAATTTATATACTTATTTATTCACTGTTAATAACATTTGCGTCACCATAGGCAAGTCGGTAGTTATTCATTACTATATATATATATATATATATATATATTGTATGTATCGTATGTAAGCAAGTCCCATTTCTTCAATAAGTTCTGCCGCTTTTCATGTATTTTTAACAGGCTGTCAAAGTTACGTTTTTTTTTCGAATTTATTAACCTTATTACATTTTTTTGTTGTTGCCACAGAATGTATGATGTATTAGTATTATGACAGTAATGTGATCGCGGAAATTAATTGGTTGTAAACCGAAGTATCTTCTTTATTAAGCACTCCTGTTATTTCTTTACTTATTAAAAAGTGTACCCGTGAATAGGGTAGACAACTACAACTGATTATGGCCGTTTTTATACTATAATTATCTGATTTGAGCAATTTATATCTCATGAAAGTATGTCAATATAGAAATTTCAGTATAATTTTTAATTTATATTGTTTTTAGATTTCTAAAAAATGAGCAATTATTATTTACGTAATTCTAATGAAACGAACACATTTCTACACATTCTCACATTAAATGTATCATTTTTTTATATAGAAAGTATACCTATAAACGTACAAATAACAAAGTTATTTTAAAATTTGCTTATACGCTCATACAAGGTAGGCGAGTTTACATAGTTATGACGTCACGATTGCAGATTGCAGTGCTTTTAGTATGGAGCGTAATATAAGTTATATAGTAATATAAGTATATAACTAAAAAGTAGTTTACTTAAGTATTTAAGTAAAGTATAAAGTGCAAATGACAGTCTCTTGAAAACTGAAACCTTAAACCCGATTTCCGAAGAGAGCAACTAGCAGCACCGGTATCCCCCACACGATTAACACTGATACAACATATTTTAAGATAATTGGTTTTAATTTATATATTTATCGCAGCAAATCATTCGCAGGAAGTGATCGTTGTGATTATCATCTTTATCTCTTTATCAGAAATTGAAATTTCCGAAATTGGTTCCGGATACACAATAGAAATCGTCCCAACTATCAAAAAGGTTGTTAAAGAAATGTGGTAGTTATAGCGCCGCCAGTTTCCTCTTTTTGGTAAAGATCTGTTTTTGTGCGTTTCACATTTCGTTTATATATATTGCACCAGTTTTCTATTGCTAAAACAATACCCATTTGCTGATGTACCGTAAAGGACCCCTAAAATTACAATTAAAATTACCACAAGTCCTAGACGCTGACTCCTATCTCTTTAATGCTCTATGCAGCTGATACCCGCAAGGTGAATACATAAATGCTAAGAGTTATCTCACTAAATATTTTTTTTGACATTAACTATATCAATAAACTGTTGCTAAAATTAGTTCTTAACTTTTAAATATCTGTTAGACTTTTTATGCTACGACAATACTGCGCCATTTTACACGTTGTGTGAAGGTACTACGTATCTGTTACGATCCTGCTACGGGATTCAGTTACGGAATAAAAAGTAATACGCTACAAAAGGACTACGACAACCCTTCCCATCTACAGCAACTACTACGAAAATTCGAACAAATATATTTCGGCAAAACTGAAGCTGATTTGACTACCGAGGCACAGTGCGACTTTACCATGTCAACTGTGGTGCCGCCTTCCGGTCGGCATGTCGGTGTAACGGGCTAAAGCAGAGGTTTCCAAACTTTTTGTGTCGTAGACTCTTTGCCATGTTTTTCGATTTTGGGTAAACCCCCTACTTACCTGATGTTTACTGCCTACATCCTACAAATTACAAATTTTTATAAGAATTTATAGTAACTTATTTACTTCATAGGTAGTTTTATAAATAATTTTATGTCTTTATATTAGAAGACTAGCTCTCTGCCCGCGGCTTCGCCTGCGTGGGTTTCGGGATTGGGTCTATAGAGGGTTAAGGGTCATAGCTTTTGCCCACGGCTACATATGCGTGGAAGTCGGTATATGGCTCGAAGGTTTTATCGCGTTTCCGTGGGACTATATGTTTTTCTGCGATAAAAAAATACCGCAAAGCCTTGCTCAAGAATCACTCCATCTATTGATGAAAACCGCATGAAAATCTGTGCAGTAGTTTTTGGACGAAGCCTTTATTGCGCATCCCGTGGGATCTGTCGATTTTTCCGAGATAAAAAGTAGCCTATGTTACTCGGGGTTAATGTAGCTTTCAAAAGGTGAAAGAATTTTTGAAAGTAGTTTCGGAGCCTTTTCATTACAAACAAACAAACAAACAAATCTTTCCTCTTTATAATATTAGTATAGATATACCAACCCGCACTGGGCCTGCGTGGTTGACTAAGGCCTAATCGCCCTAACGTAGTTAGGGTAGGCTCGAGCTCCTCGGTGGGAACGTATATGAGCTGTGATGATGATATTAGATGATAGTAGTAAAGTTAATGATAGTAGTAGTAGTAGTATGTAAATATGTAACTATCTGTGTATCTTGATCGTGGTGGATATCGTGAACCCCCGTTTTCATTTTATGGACCCCCAAATGTTTGCTTCGCTGACTTAGACCCCTTGAAGGTTGTCATAGAACCCTAGGGGTCGATATAGACTACTTTGGGAATTACTGCGCTAAAGAAACGTTGAATCGAAAACGAGGCAGTCTGGTTTCTGCACGTGTTCGGTGCGCATGGACAATACTCCAACGGATCTTCGCCTGAGGTTGAATCTTTCGGTTAAATCTTGGTTGCGCCATGTCTGAATCGCACAATAATGCTGAAGGAGTATCTGCTCTGACATCAGAAGTGGGATACAGGATCCGGGAAAGCTCTGTAGGAAGTGACATGGGCGAACAAACCGGGAATATACCTGTGGTATGGCAAAGGCTGTTAAAAAGTTTGTAGATGCATGCTTAGTTTGTAAAGCCTGTAAAGGAACTTCAGGTACTCAGCCTATTCAGTTGCATTCTATACCAAAAGTCGCCATTCCGTGGCACACCATGCATATTGACCTAAGCGGAAAACTAACTGGAAAAAGCTCAAAATATACTCCTTGTATATAAGCGTGATTTTTAATGCCTTCATTAAATATGTTCTGCTACGATGCTATAGAATCATAAAAAGAAGTCATCAATTTATTTGGTACACCTAAACACACTATTGCAGACCAAAGTCATTGCTATACAAGCGGTAGTTTTCGATAAATATGTTCTGTAAATAATAATATATAGACTTTTATGTTATTGCAGTCGGAGCAAGTAGAGCTCATGGTCAGGTCGAGAGGGAAATGGAGGAGAGGGAATGCCAACCCTCAAAAAACTTACTATCACTGAAAATAACTCACATATATATATTTTTTTTAATAATGGGCCCCTAATTAAGCTTCAGCTTGTATCTAGGGGACCTGAGCAGTGAGTTACCTTTAATGTGCTAATCACTACAAGACGAAACATTACTATTTTACAATAAAGTTGGATTCAGGTGGTACCTAATTAAGATACATAAATTATAATAACATGAGATAAAATTAAAATTAAGCAGCAGTGTGTGAGTGTAGTATGTGTGTATGTGTGTATGTGTGTGCGTTTGTGTGTAAGTGTATGTGCGGGCGTGGGAGTATGGATGTGTATACACATGTATGTTAAGTGATACCTGTACTATACTATAATATGACGACTGTGAGTTATTGAAGAGATTGAGATATTGTATGGAGAGACGAGTTAGGTGCAATCCAACTAGCATTAAATAGTATTAGGTGTAGCGTTACTGGTTATTCGGCAACTAACCTCATGTTTGAAGTTCAATCACAGACTTTAGGAATTTCCAAAATAGCTAGTTTCGACGACACCTCCTTTAATTTTTATGAATGTTATACCGAAAAGGAATAGAAAAGAAAAAACCCAGTTGTAATGAAATTCGTTAATACGATTTATTGATAGAACACATTAATATGTAGTTTTACTATATTATAAATAATCGTCTTAATGCAGCCAGCCGAATACCTCCCCGTTGGCGTTGGGTACGCCCTTTTCGAAAGAGCTATCTTCGTCGGTATCTGAGTTAGATTCGCTGGAGCTATTAGAGTCTGAGCTGTACGGGTCATCGGTGGAGTTCTCGTCGCTATCCGAGTCCCAGTCAAAGTCGATACCAGTCACCTGCGTAAACCAGGCGTGGTAGTGGCCGGGGCGGACGAAACCTAGATGGAATTCGCTAATTAGTTTGGATTTTTTCTATAATATAATAAGAATCCCTGAAAATAACCCAGGAAAGCTTACCTGCAGGTAAGTCAGCATGACAACCCCTTCCGGATACGAAGGAAGTGACTCCCACTAGGGTAGTTTTGCCGTCTTTCTCCAACACAGTAAGGGGGCCACCGCTGTCTCCCTGCGCAAGACCAAAAAATATTACTAGATGTATCAGATCATAATTATGACAATATGATATATAATTTGAAAATATGTCATTATGACAAATACAATGTCATGTTATCATCAATCACATTATTATGGAAAATGTCATGTTCTTAATCCATACTAATATTATAAGAGTGATTCTTCGAACCCTAAATTTTCGATGTCTTGAGGTTTATTTTTGTAAGTAACTGACAAATCAGTCTGCAATTAATTTTATAACATATTTCAGACTATTGTCTATCTTGCACAAGTTATTTTTTTTAAATAATATTTATATAAATATTTCAAAAAAATATTTAAAAGTAGTTCTTCTGACTAATATGGTGTGTCCGTAACCCAGTTTCTTGAACATTACTAACAATAACATTATTTCATATTGATAAATTGATGTAAATTATAATTAACGAAAGAATATTAGTTGTTTTCTTACACCAAAAAAAATGCTACTAATATTTACGATTGTTTATTTATAAATAAAAAAATAGTGAGTGTCCGGCACAAAAGTCTGATTCATATTCACGCGCTTCACTCGAACGTACCCAGCTAATTAAGAAACATGAGGCGACCCTTTCCCGCGCTGGTGGTAGCCAGTGGCTCGGTTGACGTGGTCGTGGCTGAGAAGTGTGGCTGGTTCGTGTCGTCGCGGAGATATAAAGGTAAATATCTGATTCATATAGCCTTGGTACACCTGTGTTTCTGATTAGTATGTTCGTTTTTATAATTAAAGTAAATGGTTTTCAAACTTGAATCTGCGGGAAATATAATGCCATTGGGTAACAGAAACCTATGTATAAATAACAATCTTTAATTGCACACGTGTGATGATTTATCGATGTTTATGGGTAAAATTCTGATTGATATGTGTCTGATTCATATGGTAAAAATACCATATTAATCAGAATGTCACACATATTGTTAATGAAACGTTACATTGGCGGCACGTTACGCCTGTAACAAGTCATTTCGTATGAACCTAATGTTATTTACGTGTCTAAAAACAGTAGCTGTAAATTTCGCAGCAGTCCTAATAACGTCAAAGGGGTTTCATATCTATCGACGAATAAATTTTCGAAAATTAGACTATACCTGAAATTAAAACTAATATATTGGTATTAAACTCCGTTCGTCTTACCTAGACGAAGCCTACCTTTATTACCTATAAAATAAAGGTAAACAATAAAAACAAACTTCGTTTAAATGAGAGTTTAAAAATCAAATTAATTAACTAAATAACATAAATAAAATAATAACGAGTGGTTAATGAAACTACCTACTTACTCAACTATTAGTTTTAGCGGTAGTTTATAGGCTCAAACTACTGCTTAGACGAAAAGGGTAATATACTGTAACAATATATTAACTTTTAAGACCGTTATAACGTAACGTGATAAGTCGTGGGTTCGATTCCCGCTCAAGAATTTTTCTTACAATTTTTACTCACCTTTTAATAGGTATACATTATTCATAATTGGGTTGAAACGTCAGGTCAATAATAAGGTATCTGTAACTAGAAAATTCCTTAAAATATTGAAATTTCAGTCATGTGTCAAACAGTGTATTATTTGTATACATACCTACTGTAGTGGCAAATACAAATACAATACTGTACCTGCATGTTGTCAAAATTGAGACAGTCTTATTTAAAGGCATTTTTAAGTATGATTATTAATAAATTTGTAATCTTCGTTTTTATATTACAGTACACAAAAATGCCACCAGTACTATCTAAGGAAGAAAAAAGAGAGAAGAAGAAAATTGCAGAACGTATTGAAAAGTAATTAATATTGTGATGATTGATATTGTCAAGTGCCATATTACGCTGTGATGACTAGATTTAGGTATTATGATAAGCATCATGTGCATTTACTGTGATTTTAATAAAAATTGACTGATTTTTCTAACTAGAATTTCATTTTTATCCCTAATTCTGATTCATATGTCACAGATTCTGATTCATATGGCCCCAAAATTTTTAAAGTTAATTATCTCGGAAACCATTTTATCAAAAAGTGTGCCTTTTTCACACATTGTATCTTAGGTTACCATCTTTCGTAAAAATATGTTTTATAAGCTTAAATGTGAAAAAAAAATTAGGCCATATGAATCAGACAAAGAACGCAATTTCGGAGAAACACTCATAAATAGGAAAGTGTGTCTGTCTGTTTGTCCGTCTTTCACGGCAAAACGGAGCGACGAATTGACGTATTTTTTACGTGAAGATAGTTGAAGGGATGGATAGTAACGTAGACTACTTTGTATCGCGGAAAGATCAAACATGTCCTGTGGGATGCGCGATAAAGACTATTCAAAAACTACTGTTCGGATTTTCCTGCAGTTTTCATCAATAGACAATGATGGTAGATAACATAGGAACATAGGTTCTAGGCTATGATGTATCCCGGAGAAACCGATAAATCCCACGGGAGGCGCAATAAAGGCATCGCTCAAAAACTACTGCACAGATTTTCATGCGGTTTTCATCAATAGATAGAGTGATTCTTGAGCAAGGTTTTGCGGTATTTTTTATCTCGGAAAAACGGATAGTCCCACGGGAAGCACGATAGAACATTCGCGCCATAAACCGACGAGGCAAAAGCTATGACCCTTAACCCTCTATAGACCCAATCCCGAAATCCAAGCGGGCGAAGCCGCGGGCAGAAAGCTAGTTTATTATATTTTTAATATGTTTCTAACTTTTGTTTCTCTTCTTTGCAAAACAATAATCAAATTAAGGCGAATAATTCTCGTAATTAATACCATAGTTATTGTAATCAAACTTCACGAATACAACTCATATTCGCCATTCGTGCATGTGACTTTTGGTTTACTTATGTCATTGACCTCTAGAAATTCTTGCCTGTTTTTCTTAAGAAGGCTCTCTCAATTACCGAACAGGTGTGATGTCCTATTTTTCCTTGTACATAAAAGGCTATGCGCCATTTCTTACATTAACGTCTTTGACTTTAATATGTGTATGACAAACTCCAATATTGAACAAATATTATTTTATTTTAATCATAATTATAAGTTTAAAATAAAATATTCATATAACATGTTTATGGTTTACGAGTTTTAGGCTTACATTAAGTTTGTGTCACCTTGCTAAGTGCACATTAAAAAAACAAAATGGAAATAACATACCTGGCAGGGATTTTGGGTGGTGTCATTGTACCCTCCGGCGCAAATAGTTGAATCTTGGATGATCCAACTGCCGCCGAATAGGCTAGAGCACCGCTGATTGGTTACGCCGGTCAGGTACACCCAGTTTAATATTTCAGTGGCGTTTCCTATATACAGACACACACATCGTCATCCTTATGGTTAGACTGAGGTGACAATATATAATAATAGAATATATAATAGAATATATAACAAATACTTCACCAATTGTTATGAAGATAAATGGGAGGCGACTTATCTGCCAGTATCCAGAGCAGGCAGAGATATTTCTTATATTGTGAGGTACGAGCCTTCCCTGTTATAGAAATTGGGAATCCGACAACCATGCTGGCTCAGTGTGGGTTAGTCTCAGTGTAATACGAATCCCAGAGATTATATATGCTTGCGGTAAACCTCTTGTGATAATGATACAAAAATCATAGAACAATTTGTAACTAATTTTTGTAAAATTTTTCATGTATTCATTGTAATATAATACATAAATACTATTTATATCCTAAAATTGTACTTATAACTAATTCGATATAGCATTATATTAAACAAAATCGACTGCGCTACACTTTAAAGTAGTACTGAGTTGCCCATCACCTAATATATTATGTACTATATTTGTACACACTTTTGTATGTTATCCTGTACCTTCCTATATTTCGAACAAATCGAAAGTGTCCTCAAAAAAGGCCAGGTCAGAAGTACCCGCAATCGTCGAGCATGTATGAGAAATGTTATGAAAGTAGATGAAGCGAAAGAGATATGTAAAGACCGTAGCAAGTGGAAAGACGTACCTAATCTCTGCCTACCCCCATGGGAAAAAGGCGTGAGTGTATGTATGTATGTACCTTCCTACGCCTATCTGAATCAACAGATCTAACGTCGCGTGGGACCCGTGTGACAGCGTTGTATAGGATATTTGTATTTCTTAAACAACTATTCTCATACAAATTGAAGAGTTTCAATGTCATAATCGTTCCATACATTGCGAAAGTACTGGCTAATGTTTCTGGCTAATGATTGTTTACCGTTGGTCCAGGTGCGTCCCCAGCCGCTAGCTACCATCTGCACGCCGTTGTAGTTGCGATCTCTATCTTCGTGACGCTGGATCCTAATGGGCTGGATCACGGCTGATGAGGACATGGGAAACAAAGTTTTAATTAACTGATTTCTCTGGATTAGCATAAAACGAATGTCAAAAAGGACGTAGCTGTAGTCTTATTTTTTTTGTTATGGACGCTCGCAGCACCTGGTACAGTGGCTAGAATACTGCTGCAGACATCATTTACTCGTAGGCAGGTACGTAGTTGCTGGCAGGCAAGGTATTAACATGGATGAAATACAAATTAAAAATATACTGTTTGCCATTTATCGAACACCAGTATAAACAACACTTCAGGTAGAGAAAGTTAAACTTCTTGAAGTTAAAGAACTTGATGAGCGAATTGTGCGTCGGTTCCATGACCCTGGAGAAAAGCGTACTGAGATCAATGAGATTGTCTACATTTATTATACCACTCACAGTTGAAGTCCAGAGGACTTTGGAATCTGATAAGCGAGATGTCGTGCGGCTGCACTATGGTGGGGAAGTTCTCGTTGAAGTCAGGATGGTTAAACATCTGCGTGGCCTCGAAGATCATGTTGGGCCGAGTCAGGTTCACGGTGCCGGCACGGATGACCAAGGTTGTGCGTCTGGGAAAACAGAAGCGTAGCTTAGTGAAATTCATATCAATAACTGTTTATTTTATTAGTTTTTTGACTCTAGTTTGGACACTGCCCTTTCAATGGATTAAATAAAGGTTTTATATATGGTCAGTATCCATACCAGGAAGTTCTCACCTATCAGAAGACTTTTGGCAAATATCATATAACATGAAGTTGTCGGAGTAATAGCAAAATTGTTGTCGTTTTGTTTTGGGATGATAAGTATTTGTATAGACACAGTGTACAAAATTACCGCTCAGCAACTGAACAATTTGCTTAATTTACTGCTTGTTCTTTCTTTCAATTTACTTATTCAGTGATGTGAATCATCCAAGCAATGCAATGTTAATTACGGAGATACTATAGGTACTGTATAGTAAATGACATATTCAACTAGAAAATAAATAGTGGTTAGTCCACGTCACCGTCTGATTTGTGAAATGGTGTAGGCTGCTATTTGGCGCTAAGGTTGTCTATGCTCATTGGTTGCCAGGGAGGTGCCGCAGCTGGAGCCAGAGCTCGTAGTTGGCCATAGAGATGCAGATATCACGGAATCAGGTCCGGCTCAACCGTCCATCCCAAAGCAATGTACTTTTGTTGTTAATATAATAAATGCACAGTGCAACAAGTTATCTATATTAAGCTAAGCAATTTGACTCTCAGTGCTGGTAAAAGTTACGGATTTCGTAAAGCAAATATAAAGCTTGACTTGGCGCTTACTGTACTTTGCGTGATCGAATGCTGTGGAGCACCATACCTAATAACGACTAGTCCCCATGCGTGACGTACGTATATGCGGCACCGTTTAGTACTAAACCACTCCTATATAAAGACCCACCAAAGTTCTCTCCTTCTCCAAATTCTAAAAATGAAGTTATATAAACTATATACTACTTAAAGTAATTCAAGTAAAAATGACTTACTGCGCGGTACAGTGAGCCGCACTGATGCCCCACTGTTGGTGCACCAGGGAAGCGCCGCAGCTAGAGACGGAACCAGCGGAGTTTACCATGCGGATGGACAGCTGGTGCGGGAGCTGGCCTGGTTGGGCCGGCCAGCCCGACACTATACGCGTTTCAAAGCCTAAAAACCACGTGAAATAGCTGATAAATTGACAAGCCTATCAAATAAATCACGAAAATAAAAACGATGGCCGGTTATAAGTCGTTACGCTTTGATGTATTACAAGACGCGTAACTTTTTACGTTAAACATAACATTTTATTTTGGTACTAGAAATTTTTCTGTTGATTTGTTTATTTATTAAATGTCACAATCAAGAAAATAGTGGGTATATACATATAATTATAAAGTTGCAAGGTGTCACATAGTTGACACCCTTATTTTAGTTCTATATAAATAAAAAATTCAATTATAGACACTATTTAAAGGATTTCTCATTATGGAAACAATAACGTAACGGTGAAAATTAAGTACATGCCTTTCCCATTTAGATAATTAGATAAAATCTTTATTTTCACTGGCAACACAAAAAGTCTTAAAATTATATTGGCTTAACAATTATGCAATACAAATAAATTGTGTGCGCTGAAGAAAGGTAAAAGGGTCGTAACTACTGACAGTTTTCAGTCACTGGACTGAAATTTAATCACAATATTTGTTTACTATATCTCAATTTTGACTTACCTTCAGAGGGAAGCTCGCGCGCATCCTCAGGGAAGATTAACAGGGATTCGTCGGCAAAAGCCTGCAAAAACACCAAAAGTAAGAACCTGATCGCTTTAATCCCAATTCGAGAATATTTAAGAGCAATCGACAGAAGAATCCGTGGACAAGATTAGAACACGTAACCGTATTTAATGGGATAAAAATTATGTTTGAGTAGATTCACAAACTATTAGAACGATTTTGACGAAAATTAAAATAGGAAATGTTTGAGACATAGGATATACACATAGGATTTTTTTTAACATGAGAAAATGTTTTGTGATGGATAAAAGAAGAGTGCATGTGGCAGAGATGTGAATCTTATGATAGATAAGTGACGGTACCAAAATTGACAACACTAAAAATTAAAATATCAGAGGTAGCCAGAGTAGCACGACTGACAGAGAAGTTGAGTACAAGGTTAGCGTAGAATACGTATTTTAAACATCACGTTACAAGGAGTGTTTCGAGTATGAATGCGGTTGGAGATAGAGGAAGAAGGATGGACTATGTAAGACTGATATGTGTGAAAGGTAAGAGTTCAAATATTATGCATAACATAGGGGAGCTGATAAGAAAACGATGAGGATAGGAGAACTATGATAAATCAAATACTATTTTACTGATCGTCTCTAATATTCTTCTTCGTTCTGTTCCCAATTTTATTAGGGGTCGGCGCAACGTGTCTTCTTCTTACACTGTCCTCTATCACTCGCTATTTCGATACTCACTCCTTTCGATATATCATTATACACACAGTTCATCCATCTTTTCTTCTGTGAAGGAACACTGAAGAAAAGACAGATGGTAGATAAGAAAGGTAGGTAAGAAAGGTATGGACGTGAAAGTGGATGGACGTCTCGTCCTAAACACCTCGGGCATAACTTTCCTAATAACATGACGACCTCCATAGTCGAGTGGATAGTACACCGGTTTCAAAGTGTCGCCATCTCTGAGGGTTCGAATCCCGGTGGCGACAGATGTTTGTGTGATGAATGCGAGCATTTGTACATTAGTCATGGTTGTTGATATATATTTGTATAAAAAATATTTATATATAATATATGTATGTCTATTCGTTACCCTAGATCCCAAGCACAAGCCTTATAGAGCTTAGTTTGGGCTAGGCTAATTGGTGTAAGTGTAACAAATATATATATATATGATCGTTCTCTCTCCTTGACTACGTGACTGTACCAGAAAAATATATTTTCTCTCAATTTATCAACAATAGGAGCTACCTTTAGACTTCAAACATAATAAACTCATCTATAAATCAAAATCTCTATCGCTAATCTATCTATACATCTATATAAATAAGTAAAATTGGAGTGTCTGTTTGTAATATTAAAATAACCGCTTTCTACTAAATGCATATGAATGTATATATACGGCACACATACCAAAATACATTTTGGTGTTGCAAGTGTCCATAGGCCACGGTAACCGCTTACCATCAGCGGGTCGTAGGCCTGTTTGCCACCATCGTGGTATTAAAAAAAACATATTTTTGTAATTTTTGTCTGTCTGTCTGTCGTCTGTCTGTCTGTCTGTCTGTTTGTTCCGGCTAACCTCTGGAACGGCTGGACCGATTTGGACGGGACTTTCACTAGTAAATAGCTTACGTAATAAGGCACAGCTAGTATATAATAATATTGTTGCCTTTTTTTCAGTTCGAGAGATTACAAAGATATGTTTATGAGAAACCCAGTAGCAGAATTTGACGGTCTGGCTGATTATACGGAAATTAATTAAATTCAATCAGTTTTTTGATCGGTGTACTTAATCTTATCATCCAGTAATTAAGGTCATATTTCATGGACACAACTTTATAATCTACTATCACAATTCTCAGATCTTCATAGAAACACATAAAAATGTAGCAATTTCCTGTTATATGTAATAGCATTGAATTGTTAATTGTACGTTTTTATTTTGTTTTAGTTTAATTTTTTTCTTTTCTTATAAATTTCTACTCGTGAAGATAAAAAAATACTTCCTCTGCAGCTAGGATTACTACTTCAATGATAATTTATAATGTTAGTGCTACCAACATAAGATATTTGATCTAAATTACAGAAACCGTACAGAAAGGCGGTATTTTTTTTCCCCTTGTTTTTATTTACCCTCATGGAATATCAGTGTCTTTTTTATATTTTGAAATATGTAACAGAATAAAGTTAAAGGAAAATTAATCTTTCACCCAATAGAAACAATAACTCCATTGTTTCCAAATAACACATAATAAATAAAAAATATCTCGCAATATACAAATATAAAAAAGATACTGAAACAATAATTAAATTCACTATACAGTGATGGTTGCTACAGCTTATTCCTAACAAAAAATTAGGAATTATTTTTAATTTATTAACAACATGTACATAGTATTTTTGTCCATGCTGTACGCTAGCAGCGTAAGTGCCAATGACAACGATAGTTCGTGATAATAGTTACGTGACGATAGTTCGTGCCTCAAACAGGAAGCAAATAGATTAATTATAATATTTAATTTACGACAAAAAACCTGTTTCGCTCTTGTTGCCCACGCGCTCCCAAGTAGATATTAGTGTGTTGCAACGTGTGGCTGGACTGACGTGACAATAACAGACTGACCTATACGCGACCCGCGCCTTTACATTTTTATTCCTATTTATTGTGAGTGAACCTAAACTGTGTGAGTGAGAATATTGAAGAGAAGAGATGAAGTTAGTGGTTAATTCCTATGGTCGACCTAGGGTCTTCTGCGTCGACGTAATGACGCAGTAGGAGGCGGCGGAGCGCGCCAGGAGGCCTATTTTTGAATTACGAATGCGACTTCGAAATCACCGATGTGACTTATAATCACCGATTTTCAATAATTCTTACTTTTGAATATCACTGATGTGACTACCTTAGTCACAGGTGTGATTTCATTACGAGTGCCCTCACCCACTCGTAATCAAGTCATACTTGTGGAAATGTTATCTGTGTTTTGTTTGATTTTCAGTCTATATATACAATATACATATATGAATGTAGCATATATATATATATATACATAAGCCTTATTGACTTTGTATATCTGTCTTAATAATCTTTTTGCCCCTATTAACCTCAATGCTCATTTTCAGTATTTATGTAGGTACTATGTAAGAGCGCTCGTTTTGCTTCTAAAAAGCTTCTCAAATACGCTTCGTTCTTTCTTTTATCATAAGTTTATTCTTCTATGCAATTAAAGTTTAGCTTTAAATACACATTTCATAAGCTGTACTTCACCTTACATTATTGGTAATGAGATTTTTATGACTTTTTTTTATGTACCTATGCTGAAGCCGCAGATGGTTATGTTCAGCTTTAGCTTGAGTGTCTTTGTGGATGACGTATGACCGGAAGGTTCGACACCTTGCCTGCTAGCGACCCCGGCGACCGTTACGAGGTCGTTAGGGTCGGTACAAAAGAGTCGACCCAACATGAGCGCGCCGCCAAGTGACTCGAACGCTCAAGATCGCCGTGTAGTGAAGGCTGAGAATCTACCCGGTACGTGCCGGTACCGGGTACTAGACCTGAGTCGCTCGCGATTGATCAAATCACTGTGATTCGATCGCGTAGCATTTATGAATGATCGAGTCACGACCCACGAAAAGATTCGATCACCGAGATCGACTGGGTCACGGTAACTCGGGCCTGAGTCACGATCATTTATGTACCTGTGTATTGAAAACAAATTGTTACAATTCATTTTCGTTTTTATCCTTGTAAATGTTTACTTACCACATTATGAAAAGTTAATAGTGGTAATTAATAGCAAATCAATCATTAAATTGCAAAATGACCAATCATGATGGATTTATATCCATTTACGAAAGTCTTTAAGCGATACAAAAAAACAATAACAAATTCAGAGTTTTTCGCAGAATTCAACTATGTATGACACTACTATGTATATTTTATTTATTTATTATATATTTTATGTATATATATTTATATGTATTTATTCATTAATATTTATTCTATATCTTAGTATAATTAACATATATCTATTTATAGGAATACTACATAATTATTTATGTCTTAATCTTTCTTCCATCGCCTCACTATAGTCTACAACATTTGTTCCGGTTGACTGGTTGAGAATGCCTTGTTGCGTTAAGTCCGCCGATTGTGTTATTGTTATGCAATGAAGATTAAATAAATAAATAAATAATATGACAGACGCGTATTTTATTTCATTTATAAAATTTACGTCTAGCAATGAGCACTATGAGATATAAAATGTGTGTTAAAAGTTATCTATTTATATATAACATAATCATGTAATAATCGTATCTAAAATATTTGAGTACCAAATTTTCTCGTAGCCCAACCAAACGAGCGTGACCCAAAACGTACAATAGCCACCCGATCAGAGACCCGAGACCTGTTGAACACCCAACCCGCTACCTCAATCAATCGATCATTTGATCGAATCATTGTGATCGAATCACCAAGCGAATGGGTCGCGATCGACCCGGGTCGCAACAAATGATCGATCGACACAGGCCTACCGGGTACATGTTTGACGAGGAAAGTATGGCCCGTGTCGTCGCGCTCGCCGATGAGCGCGGTGTGTGGGGGATTTTTATTACACATTTAATTATATTTTTATAAATTTGACTATTAAATTTTCAAAACTACTTAATTATATTTTATACTAGCGGTACCGACAGACTTCGTCCTGTCAAAAAAAAATGTAGTGGCAGTTTTTTGTTCCTACTTATTTTATAGATAATATCGCTTAGCCAATCAATTTTGTGACTATTCAAGTTTGGAACGTGATATTCTTCCAACGATGTATTCTGTGCTCCAACGCACACATGCACACTGTTTTGACAGATATGATTGAATTTAAACTTTATATATAAAGCAAATCGACTCTTTGATGTTAGGAAGACATCTACATTGCTTAGACAACAGTGAGTGCTTGCAATATGAACTTTATGTAATAACAATGAAGCTCAAATTGACTGTACATTTTAGTTAGATAACGTTTGTATGGGAATGAAGGGCTATTTTAGGATTTTTCTGATAATTATTCGAATTTTTCTCGCCGTATTAACCATCCTTGAACTTCAACGAACATTTCAAAAAAAAATTGGCCTAATTGGTACAGGCGTTGCTGAATTATGCGCTTACCAACACATTTTGCGATTCATTTTTATATATAAGATATCGATCAAACATATTACATATCAATATTTGTTACTCTGTCAGATTTGTTACTCTGCATGAAGTTTTCTGCCCAAAAATGCCTCAGACATTAAGTTCTCTGTAAACTAACATTAATACATTAAGTATACAGGATGTTTCAGGGCCAGAGATATAATGTTAAGTGGTGAGTATCCAACCGAAGTGAAGATGCAGTAGATAAATATTAGCACTAATTGATTAACCTACATTCATTTCGTTTACAAACTAAGTAATTTATTTTTGATGCACAGTTTTTGATAGCCTTACATCAGCAGGCGAGAAATAATACGTAGCAATTTTTTCCTTATTGATGACGATACGCGTACAAGGTTTGTGTTCCTTTAATTATTTATATTTGTTGTTACGTCTTTGTGTCCCTGTAAAGATAGATCGTTACAGGGAGATGTTGAATTAACACTATTATAATATTGATTTGTCCAATCTTTGCGCAACAATCCCTCCCTTCATATTCTCATTCACTATTTTGATCTCAACTCCTCAACAACATATATAAGTACTTCGTTAAGTACACTAAGTTAGGCTTAAAGTATTGGCTCAATTCCAAATGACGATTCTGTAATAATAAGAGGAAGAAAACCCTTGCTGGTTCTGTCCAGTATAAGATCTCTTGGTGTTGTTTCTTTGCCATGCAAAAGTTAATCTAAATTAAAAAATAATACATAATTTGGGTAAAAGGATCTCTGGTTTGCCTGTTACTGCTGAAAATTCTAGCAGTGCCTTATGGCAACTCCAGTTGTTGATCCTCCGAGATACTTCACAACGAAGTTTTTAATAAATTAAAATATAATTTACCGATATTCCGAAGAGAGCAACTAGCAGCACCGGTATCCCCCACATTATTAACACTAATACCACATACTTTAAGTTAATTGGTTTTAATTTATATATTTATCATAACAAATGTGATTAGGAAGTGATTGTAGTGATTATCATCTTTATCAGAAATTGAAAGAGGTAGCATTTCAACTGCGTAGTTCCGTAGGACTATAACCAAGGAAATCTAAATCTAATCTAACACAAAAGAAACGGTCTAAACCAGTGATTGCCAAAGTGATCTATATCGACCCCTAGCGGTCTATGACAACCTGCAAGGGAAATGCGACCTTATGCACCATGACACCGCGCTGGCAAAGCGCGGCCGTGTCTGGTAATAAAGGACCGGCCTACCCACTAAAACTCCCCCGAGTTCTCTAGGCCCATACGGGGCACATGGCGGTCGAATCACGAAAGCACACCCCGCCATGTGCTCCGGCGCGGCTCGACCAAGAGCTGCTCGAGCCACCGCCAAAGGAGGGACTGTCCGAAAACCCCTGGACAGTCCCCCAGACAGAGAGACTTCACCACGGCGTGCGCGCTTAGCCGGACGCGCACGCAGCCGCACGGTAATCTGCAAGGGGTCAGCGAAACAAAAATTTGGGTGTCCATGAAATGAAAATAGGGGTCCACGATAATGGATCTCAACATACACGGATAGTATCATTTACTTATATTATACTATCTTTTAATATGAAGACATAAAATCATTTATGAAAGTGCCTATGAAGTATAAAAAATGTTATATATGTTTATAAAATTTTTTATAATTTTAGGATGTAGGTATTCAATATCAGGTAAGTAGGGAGCCTATCCAAAACCGAGAAAACATGGCAAACAGTCTACGACACAAAAAAGTTTGGTAACCTCTGGTCTAAATTATCGAAAATATATTAATTTATTTAAATCAAAATAATCTTTATTCAACATACCTTTACAGGCACTTATTGACGTCAACAGACAAAAGAAAAAAACAAAGCTTAAAAAAAAAACAAAACCTTGTCCGACGTACGAATAAAGAAAAAAAATAAAAAAATTGACTCGACACCTGTTCGGAAATTGGGAGAGCCTTCTCGAGAAGAACAGGCAAGAACTCTGAAGCGTCTATATTTTATCTCCTCTTTACAATGTTAATAATTACAGTAATATAATATAAAAATACAATATAGTATAAGATACAATCATACCTAATACGATTACAGTCGTATGTATGTTTACAACAGATATAAAAATAATACAATATTATAAATAATGTTGTTACCAAACATGGCTCTATGAATAGTGTCCCTATTCCCAAATACTGTGATCATTTAGATAGTCACTTACTTTATAATAACCTTTACTCATGAGTGTCTTTTTGATATGGATTTAAATTTAAATTTATTTTATTGTCACGGTAGACATTCAATATTGCTGAGATCCAGCAACTTTCTGTATTTCCACGAGGATAAAATCTGTCCTTAGGAGCTGTCAGGTTCATCATCACAGCCCATATAAGTCCCCACCGAAGGTCATGATCCTACCCTAACTATGTTTGGTATGTGATTATGCCAACCACGCTTTCCTAGTGCACATTAATTGACTACATTACCTTTGAAAAACGCCGTCAACGCTTAGCTACACTGTCCACAATTCTCACTTGAACAACGTTTTACAAATTGCAAGGGGGTTGGGGGATTACAGAAGGTAGAGGCCTATCCTCTACTAAAAACCTCAGAGATGGCCTCAGGCACGTAGGGAGCCCCCGGGAACGCCAAGCCGCTTCCAGGAACCCCCAGCCTCCGCTCCCCTGCCGATAATAATAATATCTTTATTTGCAAGAATACAGTATGTTAGATGATGTAGTCATTATATTCCAATACATTCTGTCAGCAAGCTGACGTGCGAATATTTATATTTTAAAATCTAATAACCTATTATGAATATATGCAATTGAAATTATAATCGTCACATACATAATGTTAAATTGTTAAAAAACTCCTATTAATAATTCATGTCATTTAAAAGTTATGTCAATAATCAAATATATCATTAATTTCCTAAAATAGTACGAGTATATAAACATTTCAATAATATTAGTAAAATAGGCAATCAATAAATCAATAATTACAATATGTCATTTAAATATTCTTTGTTGGTATAGTAACATTTTTTTTTAACCATGTAGTCAATTATATATACAAATCAGCATATTATATGCATTTACTTTATATAAGTAAATGTGACAAGGAGGCTGATAAATTAAGTGTCTGTATTGATTCCTTGTATGTCTATCATTCACTTCCACACGTTTTTGGAAGTATTCCGGGCTATTTTTAACAAAGACACAAGCTTCTTTTATATAAATACAGGGCAGAGTAAGTATGTCAAACTTCATAAACAGTGGTTTACAACTTTCACCATACCAAGCATTTTTCAACATCCTAAGACATTTTATCTGCATTTTAAATGCTCGATCTATATATATCAGGTGAGTTTCCCCAAATTAAAATTCCATAACTAAGAATGGATGAAACATAACCATGTATGCCATTATTGCATTTCTGTAGAAACCGTTTGTCTGAGTCTTTTTAAGGCGAATACAAACCTGTCAATTTTTGTACCAATTATATCAATATGACTTTTCCAATTTAAGTTTTCATCAATATTTATACCCATATACTTAAAACATTTATACCCAAATACAAAACGACTGAAGCTTGACGACCTCCGTAGCTGAGTGGTCGGTACACCAGTTTCAAAGTGTCGCCATCTCTAAAGTCCCGGTGGGGGCAATATTTATGTGATGAATTTGTGCCTTACTCATAGTTGTTAATATATATTTCTATCAAATATATTCATGGTATATATATATACATATATGCGTGTGTGTGTGTATGTGCGCTGTGCGGCGCCGAGGTCTAGTCTAGCATACTATTTTTGTTTTTTTTTATTTGTGGATAACGTTGTTGGTTGCAGTATTAGCATGCATAGATACAGTAAACTAAATTATACGTTATGTTATATATTGTTACTCTTTGTTATCTCTCAATAAATAAATAAATATGTATATCTGTAAGCCTAGAACCCGTAACGCAGGCCTCACAGAGCTTTGGCCTAGGCTAATTGGTGTGAGTGTTTGAAATATTTAAAAAAGTGCTTTCTCACTGCCGCCTAACATTGAGAAGACCATGGTTCTTCTGCGTGTATCATTCGATCACGCATAGAAAATCCGACTATTATATAGCCCTTACCATTGACCTAAGAATTACGTTGAACCTTTATGGGTATACCGCATAAATTCTTGAAGCAAATTAACCAAGTTAGATCTTCCTAAAAGCTTTGTTTATGTACTAATTTTACTAGGTAAACAAACTCGCAAACACTTAACAAACAAACAATGGAATGATTTCCGGAAGGGAGTGGGTGTAAAAAAATTGCACCCATTTACTATCCTCAAATTCGAAACACATAATATTGACAATGGCGGAACCCAAATAAGTAGCCGTGATTTGAAATGGATAGACTATCATTTTGCATCATTTGCCGCAAGCGTATTAAATTAGATAACGCTATCATAGTTTAGATATTCGCGATTAATAAATGACGTCAAATGAGTATGTACATCGTCATGTGTTGTTTATGGTTGAAAACAACATACGTACGTCGGTTTCAACTCATGGCACTATGCAGTTTATAGTTGGAAACAGTATACGTACGCTGTTGCAACTCATGACACTTTGCATTTTATAATTCGAATCAGAATACGTAAGTCGGTTGCAACTCATGACACTGCAGTTTATAGTTGAAAACAGTATACGTACAGCTTGACAAAAAAAATGTAGAAAAAAATGGGGGCGCTTGAGAGCCATTTATAGACTAGGTAATTAGTTGAAGTAAACGTTCTCACTAGTAACAATTTAGTAAAAACGAAAACACTACCGCACAATATAATAAATATTAAGAAATTTCAAAGATTAAAAAAAAAACAATATTCACAAAAAAAAAGAAATCTGAACAAACCTAGTCTGTGGTCAAATTAGTTCCGTTTCTACACTTTTATGCCAAGCTGTACGCTGTTGCTGTACACTTTGCATGTTATAGTTGGAAACATCATATGTACGTCAGTTGCAACTTATGACACTGCAGTTTATAGTTGGAAACAGCATACCTACGTACGTCGGTTCTAGCTATTACAGTTTCACATAACTGTCTAATCAGACTTATGGATTGGGCAGAAGTTGTAAGCATTTGCTCAAAAATAGTTTTAAAGTTTTATTTAACCCTAGTGGGTGTCCGCGATTTCATCTGCGCAGGATTAGTATTTTTTTATCATTAGTCTATACTAATATTGTAAAGAGGAAAGATTTGGTTGTTTGTTTGTTTGTAATGAATAGGCTCCGAAACTACTGGACTGATTTCAAAAATTCTTTCACCTATGGAAAGCTACATTATCCCCGAGTAATATAGGCTACTTTTTATCCCGGAAACATCTACAGATCCCACGGGATGCGCAATAAAGGCTTCGCTCAAAAACTACTGCACAGATTTTCATGCGGTTTTCATTAATAGATAGAGTGATTCTTGAGCAAGGTTTTGCGGTATTTTTATCTCGGAATAACGGATAGTCCCACGGGAAGCGCGATAAAACCTTCACTTCACGCATATGTAGCCGTGGGCAAAAGCTATGACCCTTAACCCTCTATAGACCCAATCCCGAAATCCAAGCGGGCGAAGCCGCGGGCAGAAAGCTAGTTTATTATATTTTGAATATTTTTCTAACTTTTGTTTCTCTTCTTTGCAAAACAATAATCAAATTAAGGCGAATAATTCTCGTAATTAATACCATACTTATTGTAATCAAACTTCACGAATACAACTCATATTCGCCATTCGTGCATGTGAATACGTGTTCTTACTTTTGGTTTACTTATGTCATTGACCTCTAGAAATTCTTGCCTGTTTTTCCTAAGAAGGCTCTTTCAATTTCCGAACAGGTGTAATGTCCTATTTTTCCTTGTACATAAAAGGTACTAAAAGGTACTACTAGGTAGGTAGGTAATGTACCTTAACCCTCTATAGACCCAATCCCGAAATCCACGCAGGCGAAGCCGCGGGCAGAAAGCTAGCATGTGATAATTTTAATGTCACAATGTTAGTTCTTTTCTACGCCACGCTTATATAAAGCTACTCGAAATCCTAATCCTGCGCAGACGAAGACGCAAACACCAGCTAGTATCTTCATAAATTGTATCCTATGTGTTATTCTAATGTATAAACTATATGAATGTATAGTTTCATTAAAATCTGTTCAGTAGTTTTTATGTAAAAGAGTAACAAACATGCATACTTACAAACATTCGTGTTTATAATACAAGTAGCACACATAATGACGTAATAGGGATACTACTCGTATTACTTATTTCTTCATTATGTCATGCCGTCAAACACAAATGGATTCTACCACTGTTCGGAAATTTATAGACCCTTCTCGGAAAAACAGGCAAAAAACTCGAAAAGTCAATTTTTTTTATTTCCTTTTATCAATATCATATCATTGCCTCGGTCATTTTTTCGGTTGCACAGTTTACCAAATCAGATATAGGTACGAAGCTTACATACGATACAGTAATACTTTATACATTCTTGTTTTAACCTATTTAAACAAAACTCGTGAATATTCCTTGGGAGTTTGTTGTAAAAACATGGTTATTGTTATTACAACAAAGCCCTCTAAATATGGATTGCCCCCCTGGGGGGCAATCGCACTAACAAATCGCAGTTGAAACGAAACCAAATCGTTCCACTCAACCAATCCGAGAGCTAGAATATCACGTCATCGAACAGATGACGTGATATTGTGGCGTTCCGATTGGTTAAGCCGAACGGTTCGTTGCTTTTCGGTTGCGATTTATTAGTGCGATAGCCCCTCTGTTCTTACAAACTAGCTGTAAAATGTATGATTCAATTGATTGTTGAATATATCATCGAATTATCGTTATCGCTAGTCGTATCGTTAACATATAATAATAACTTATTTATTTACGACAGTTAAATTTTTAATTACTGTAAATAAACACAGCCGCATAAAATAGGGAAAACTCAACTGGAAATCTCGCGTAGTGGTGTTGGAAAATATTCCACTAGTTTTTTTGCGAATGCTATAGCGTTATATATTTAGTTCATTTAAATCAAATTTATAAATAAACATATTTATATTAACATTAAAGTACATAGTGTTGTTCCGATGGTGTAATTATTCGTCTTCGAATTGAAGATCGCCAACATAATCATCATCGTCACGTTTATTATAAAATAATACTATGATTTTCTCGGCAATACTGGGTGTCAAGGAATTTCTTTTCATAGTCATAATCCATTTATAAAGCGAAAAGTCGTTCCACGTCAACAGAAGTCAAGTGAGCATATCTATAACAATTTTGTAAAGAATTTAGGTCATTCATAAAATCTAAGTCAGGGTTTCGATCCATAACATTTTCAAGTTTTTTTATTATTGATTCATGCGAACTCCAGCCTATGACAACTCGTACGTCGCGTCGTCAAAAATTTCTAATGGCTCTGTTAGTGACAACATTGTGTATTCTAATTTTAAATTTGCAATACTGATTATTTAAAAATGTTCTTCAATAAAGGTTAGATCCCGTCGAAGGTTTTAATCAAACAATGATCCTTTTAATAATAAATGCTTTATAAAACTGTTTTAGTTGCAAAAGAAGGTTAGCATATTTCAAATAAAATACAATTTTCTGTTTTTATTAGCTATTCGTTTCTTTACGCTTTTATTGTAAAATTTTATGTTTTCAACTTATTATTACAACAATAAGCTAAAAGATGAAATACTATTATGAAAATTCAATATAATATAATTTTTAGAATCTCTGAAAATAGTTAGTTCCCAGGCCATACTATTAATATCACAAAATCGCAAGTACATACAATTAAACTACCTATTCCGAGCACTAGTTATAAACCAGATAGGAAGATATCCTTATCGCGACATCTGAGTGTAACGGAACGCCACGACGCGGCGTGTAATTATATCAGGATTGGATGGGATGTCAATGGACTTCAAATTCATTGGCTGCATGGAATTGTAATCCAAGGTCGTTAAATTTTAATAAAAAAAAAACCTCAAATTCAATTCAAATTTTTTCTTTCATGTTCTTACTCTCACTTGTAACTTTGCGACCAGTATCAAATAAACGCACTTTGTAAAATATTTAAAAAATATACACCATTCGTAACATTTTGGACCTTCGGAAGCCGAATTATTAATAAATAGCGACCAAAATTGAAAAGAAATAAGGAATATACGCAGAATAACTGACAATCGACCCAAGGCATAAGCGCATCAGGTACGACCGTCAGTTATCATTTCCTTATATTATTTTTCAAATCCTTATCCAGTGCTTACATTTATGATATTGCTGTGGTAGTTCATCAAAGCTCAGTAAATAGTGACTAATACGCACGGGACTTAATTTTGCATAGTTGTGTGCCGTTCCGTTAGCTAGGATAAACTATACATAACTTTTAAATCTTTAACTTTCACTTGCCATCAGAATGAAAAACCGAATCCAAAATAATTCAATCAAAATCTCCATGCAAAATAACCGTTACGAGAACAATCTAATGAAACTGTTAAGGGTTGAATGGGGATAATTTGTATAAGACTTAAAATTTGATTAACGATGTGTATTGTAACAAAGGAATAAGAATGAACAATTATAATGATACCGACTAACTTGACAAATAAACTTATGTTCGGAAAAAATGTAACATTGCGCAGAAAATTACAGCAGGCTTAATTAACGTAAGCATGCCCTTGCGATTCATTTTAATATACAGGGTGGAAATTTGTAATGCCACTTGGAGGGGAAGTACTCTTAATACTGTAGATAGAAAGTTTTACTTAAAGGAAACATTCCTTTATTTTTGAAAAGAAATAAAACTGCATTCAAAGATTTTTGAAAATTCACTTGCCCCACCCGGTAATCGAACCGACTAAAATCTGCAAAAGTTTCACCCTGTACTTTTATTGCACCGATCGGTAGGGTCAATTATAAGGATCAAATCTCTCTAACAAACTTCATAAATTAAATGAAAGGAAAACAATGAAAACTTAATTCAAAGAATTAATATTAAATTTAAGATTTCATTTGTTTCATAGTAATTTGTACGTTCTTGTAATGCAGACTCTTTCTTATGCGATCTTGTAATGCAGACTCCTTTCTTATGCGATATAACTGCGTGTGTGACGTAGTTTAAATATGGAATGTTATGTTACATTTGAAAATAGATTTTCATTTGTTATTCACATAATAATAAGATTGTTTTTGCAAATCATTTAACATTTGTTTCACGGTAAAAATGGCTTATCAAGAACAATTTGATTTATTGGAAGCTTATTTTTTAACAAAGATGTGAATCGTGCTCTGCGGTGGTATGGAGAGAGATATCCAGACCGACAGGCACTAACTCGGTTTGTACTGAAAAGAATGGTAGAAAATTTAAAGTTTTTTAATTAATTAGTTTATTTTTAATATTAATTAGTTTATTTTTATTAATTATTTTTATATTTAATTAATTAGTTTATTTTTAATACATACATACATACACTCACGCCTTTTTCCCACGGGGGTAGGCAGAGATTACGTCCTTCCACTTGCTACGGTCCTTACATATCTCTTTCGCTTCATCTACTTAGTTTTTAATATTAATATATATTAAAGTTTTTTAAATAATTAATAAAGAAAATTAAAAATTTAAAGAATACGGGTAGTTACAAAAAGCGACGGCAAACTTTTCAGCAGAACAACTTCGATTTTGATCTAAATGTTTTACAATACTTCGAAGCATTTCCGAAGGCTTCAAGCAGAGATGCTGCCGAAGTAATTGGAACATCCTACACTCGCGTACTTCAAGTGATGAAAAAGTATAAGTATAAATGTTATCGTGATGGTCGGTTGGTACAAAAATTGCATCCTGGGGATTGTGAGAGACGACTACAATTTTTTCAAAACATGCTGAGAGAAATTGACGGTGACCCTAATTTCGTGAGTAACATTGTATGGTCCGACGAAAACAACTTCAGTAATAACGGCATGTACAATCCGCAATAACCACTATTGGTCTCAAGTGAATCCTCTTCGTGTTCACGAAACTAACAGTCAAGTAAGATTTTCTTTCAACGTTTGGTGCGGAATTATGAGAAATATGGTTGTGTTAGTCCATGTGTACGAAGGTCACCTAAACACTAAGTATTTAGAAATATTGGATTTATTAAGAAATGAGTTAAATGGTTTCCCCGATGAAGAGCGAAACCAAATAATTCTACAGCAAGATGGTGCTCCAGCCCATAACAGCAGAATCACTACTGGATTAATAACCATTTTAATACATGGGATTGGTACAAACGGCACAATCAGATGGCCTGCAAGAACCAGATCTCACCTTTAGATTTTTTTTGTGGGGCTATGTAAAAGATCAAATTTACATTAATCGTATGCTAATGTCAACGAATTGAGAGTGGAAGTACAAAATACTATCAATAATATTCACCACACCACACTTTTAAAGGCTACCAGCAATGAAATCGTACGAAGGATAAATTTGTGTAGGTATTCAAGAATTCATTTCATTCGAACAATTTCGAACAATTAATTAGTTAGTGTATCATTTTTTGTACATACTTAAAATTAATGTTTTCCTTTCATTTAATTTATGAAGTTTGTTAGAGAGATTTGATCCTTATAATTGACCCTACCGATCGGTACAATAAAAATACAGGGTGAAACTTTTGCAGATTTTAGTCAGTTCGATTACCGGGTGGGGCAAGTGAATTTTCAAAAATCTTTGAATGCAGTTTTATTTCTTTTCAAAAATAAAGGAATGTTTCCTTTAAGTAAAACTTTCTATCTACAGTATTAAGAGTAATTCCCCTCCAGGTGGCATTACAAATTTCCACCCTGTATAATATACCGAAGGTAACAAATATTTCCAGAAGTAATAATTTTATACGAAACATTACATGGATAATTTTATTTGTAAGTAAGTGATCTCCAACAACGTTCAAAGAAAACAATCGGTAATTTTTTATAGATTTATTGTGGCTAATCTAGAAGCGCATGCGGTGCGGATACTGGCTGGAGCGCAGGCCGAAGGCGGCGCGCAGGTAGCGCGCAACAGCTTCTTGTCTTCGCGCCGCCCGATCGCCTTGATCACCGCCTCGTCCACCGACTTCTGGTCGGCCTTGCGCTGCTCCGACGGCACGTATTTCTAGAAACAGGATTTTTACGTATAGACTTCGATGAAACCGATTGATAGACGCATTCACTTACTCTTTGGACCAAATGGATTGGTCCAGTGACCTCGATTGATGTACACAGTAAGTAGCATTTGCTACAGAGTAAAGTTAGATATGTCGAAATGCAGAAAGCCAACATAACATTTTTTTGTTCTTATATGACTAAACATACTCCCTCTTATTACAAAAACTTTCCAAGAACCAGGTTTAAACCAGAACTACTAAGTCTAGGTTTAATCGGTATTAAAGTTAAACCTCGGACTAAATTGCATTCTTATTACAAATCTCGAACCAATCAAGAACTATTTAGTACTAAGGATCGTCCCTGGTTTAATCGTAATCATAGATAAAAACAGCGAAATAGCTCCGCGATCTTAGCACCTCATGTGCGGAATTTCGATTGACCAATTATACCATCTGAAAGGTCAGAAATTGGTCATAAAAGGTCAGTTAGTCTCATTAATTGGTCAGCATCAGAAATTTTTTTATTAAGGATTAAAGTTTTTCAAGGTCAATTAATAATTTTAGCACCTCATTCGCGGAAAAAATAAAAAACTCCACCTATGCGCGATCGGGAAACATTCGCTGTAATTGGTCAGCATAATATAAATAGATGGTCAGTTTTAATTTAATATTAAAAAAATTAAAAAAGTTGTCTCTGTCGTAACGCGCATGCTTTGAGCCGGATGATCTTCAGGGCAGTGAGTACTTACGCACAGCTCTTTACTATAAACCAGGCAGAGTAGGGGAAATATTTTTTTATAATTTTTCTTTGATATGTACTACTATCAAATATATATACATATATTATATATATATATATTATATATAATATAATATAATATATATATATATTATAAATATATATATATATATTAATATATAATATATATAATATATATATATAATATATATATATATATTATTTATATATATATATATATATTTGAATTTTTTAAATTAAAAAAAGTTTATTAATAAATATAATATGTTAATAATATAAAAATTAATTTCTACAATATATTTATCATAATTTAGTTTTTCAACCCTAGCTTTATACTTATACTTTAATATGCTACTTAAACTATTTCTTCTATTACTCTTCTGTTCTTTTTCTTTTTATCGGTTGATTTTTATGTTAATTTTTTATATAAATAAAACTTTTTTAATTTAAAAAATTCATGTTTGTAGGAAATTATTATAAAATAAAACTAGTTAACTATTCCTATGCATATACTTTGACCTTCACGTAATTTTAAAAAAATATCCTATCTCTTTCTCCACTATTATATATATATATTATATATATATATATATATATATATATTATATATATATAATATGTATATATATTTGATAGTAGTACATATCAAAGAAAAATTATAAAAAAAATATTTCCCCTACTCTGCCTGGTTTATAGTAAAGAGCTGTGCGTAAGTACTCACTGCCCTGATAGAATCATCCGGCTCAAAGCATGCGCGTTACGACAGAGACAACTTTTTTAATTTTTTTAATATTAAATTAAACTGACCAACTATTTTTATTAGCTGACCAATTATCAGAATGTTTCCCGATCGCGCATAGGTGGAGTGTTTTATTTTTTCCGCGAATGAGGTGCTAAAATTATTAATTGACCTTGAAAAACTTTAATCCTTAATAAAAAAATTCTGATGCTGACCAATTAATGAGACTAACTGACCTTTTATGACCAATTTCTGACCTTTCAGATGGTATAATTGGTCAATCGAAATTCCGCACATGAGGTGCTAAGATCGCGGAGCTCAGCGAAATGTCATTATATCATTGAATCATTCATTCTTATTTGACGTAACGTTCCATTACAAAATATTTGTTATGTTTAAAATGATAATATTTATTTTTATATTTAAGTACAGAGTTCAAAATAGAAATTGTTTGATATAAAAGTAAAGGTTATTGTAATATAACATCAAAATATAACGTTTATAGCACGAGAGGTTCCACTATTGTAAAATAGTATAACTGAGATTTTTGATTCAATGGACGTATGTACGAAAAAATGGAATGCGGCGCGCAATATTTCAAATTGCAGAAAATATTTTGTATCGTCGTTTTAGTTTGATGTGATTACAATTTAATTGTTGTGAGCCTTAAATTCATTGTAGTAATTTCTGTAAAATAAATTAATATAATAAATTACAAAAAAAAAATGGAACAACAAAAGATAAAAAGGTTAGTCCTGATTGTAATTGCAGTTTACGTACCTCCAAATATTTAAAAGTTTCATGCTATTATTAATATATTTAATATAAATGTTTTAAAAAAGAAAGAGTGGGAAAATGTTGCCGAAAAGTAAGTTTTGATTGTTTGCATCCAATGAAAAGATTATTTCTTTTACCATGTTTGTTGTGAGGGTGATATAACAAGTGTATTCATTTCCTTAAATAGATTTAAAGAAATAACTAGGAAACTGGGAACTGTAGATTAAGTTGGCTTGGAGAGAATGAAGTTAGCAGCCAAAGTCAATTTGTCCCACCACAATAAAGAAAATTATTTAACGGGAGGTGGTAGTAAGCCCCCATCGCCTTCTCCTGAAGACTAACAGATCATGGCAATTGCTCCTCACGACTTTGTCATGAATGTAAACGACTTTGACAGTGAAGTAATCAAATATTACAAACTAAGTGCTGCAGAACCTATTTTAAATATGTATGGTTAGATCCTATCACCTTTATACAAACATTATAATAAAATATACTAATATGGAACTTATTTTCAGATTGTAACTATCGGCCTGCCTACCTTATAATTATTCAGTATATGATAGTATTAACTAGATGATTTGACAGCAATCTGTGATTGTTTAAACTGATCTCAAGAATAATATAGTTTTTTAATTTAATTGTAATGCTTTTTGTGTTTTTGTAAATAAAAGGTATTTTATATAATTATAGCTTTCTTTATTAATTTTACTAATGTCATAATTTTGTCAAACCTGATTGATAAATATATATGCTAATTTATCTCACATACTGCTATTGAATATTCAACAGTATAATAATAAGCTTTTTTACTAACTTAACATATACTATTCAAAACACATTAACACATCAGTTCTCTTGTCAGTGTCCCTTCTGGATACATAAACCTCATCTAACAATTTCCAGCTTTTTCTGTCCCTGGGATCTTAGCGCATAGGGGGCCGGCAAATTCTTGCAGACCATCTAACAGCTTTCTGTGTGGTCTTCCTGCTTTCCTTTTCACATTCAGTCTGGTAGTACATTCAATGATATTCCTGGTCCATATATAATTTCCGTCTGTCAATACATGATCAGTTCATCTCCACTCCAATTCCTTGACCTTTCCAAGATGACATCTAGTTTGGTAGTCTTCCTAAGCTCTGTAGTCCTTTTTTTGTCCTTCCTTTTAAAGTCCAACAAACTCTGCTCCATACTTGTTGTAATTTTTTATGTCAATATTGGAAAGTTGCATATATTGACCATTTTTGTATTGCCATCCAGAAGAGTACCATCTTCAAAATATCTTTTAATGACCAGTATCTCTTCCATACGCTTGTAATTCTCTTATCTACTTCATGTTCCATCTGGTCTTTAAAAGATATAAATAATTCCAGGTATAATAAATATTCAGTAATATATTTACCTGATACATACACATATCAGATAACCAGGGTAACCACTATCGCCTAAAAGTACATTGGAAAATGCACCTGCCTCAAAACTGCTTCAAACGGCACCCCCGATAAATTCTTGAATCATCAAGACTTCCAGATCTTCTAAATCTATGATATCAATTGCGTTCATGTCCATCTTTAACGATTTATTTAATTTAACACTAAAAAGATTGCTGCGA
Organism: Scirpophaga incertulas; assembly: GCA_036419045.1. NCBI lineage: Eukaryota > Metazoa > Arthropoda > Insecta > Lepidoptera > Crambidae > Scirpophaga > Scirpophaga incertulas. The sequence continues at coordinate 17,849,945 of CM071646.1, forward strand.
AATCACAATACTTGCTGAATTTTGAGGTTAGTACCAAAGATAAACTAGGGGTCACAGAGGTTTAACTTTAGTACCATAGATGATCCGTGGACTAACGATAGTCTTCGTTTTGTAATACAATTTATTTGTGTTCATGGTTTAAACATAGCACTAAACCTGGTACTATATTTAGTCCACGTTTTGGAATAAGGGGGACTGTGTGGAATAATGTTATATGCTATATGACTTAAGAGTCATCTATCATTATTCAACATATAGGTGCCATTAGTGTATTGCAACAACATCGTTTGTGACACTGGCAATATACTTAAGACCTAGCCAGTGGGCTAAGAAAATGTGGTGACAACCAACCACCAACCAAAAATCTTCCTCTCTATATCTATATATATAAAAGAAAGTCGTGTTAGTTACACCACTTATAACTCAAGAACGGCAGAACAGATTTGGCTGAAAATTGGTAGGGAGGTAGCTTAGAGCCAGGAGACGGACATAGGATACTTTTTATCCCGTTCGACAGCGTTCCTGTGTGACTTGACATGAAACGTCAGTCACTATAAATCGTGGTATTACAAAAAAGAATCAGACTTGGAATAACAAAACGCAAATGACAGCTATGTAATTGACGTAAAATGACAGCTATGTAATGACGTATGGATGACAATTTGATATTTGTAAGAAATCAATATTAAAACTATTTCTATTAAATAAATAATTACAAGTGGATTGAAGTGAAGTGAAGTTTAATTAATAATGCCGCGACCAAGACGATCGAATCTTCCCGACAAAGCCGTTTTCAACAGAAAAGCGGAAAAATCTTTTTTTACATACAGCGATACAACATGACATTGAGACATTGACAGGACAACGTCTGTCGGGTCAGCTAGTATGAGATAAATATCCTACTGATCGCAACTAATAGATTAAAGGTGGCAGTAAAAAATGATTGATCGACAATAAATAACTAGTCTTGACAAAAATTACTCTGCCTGATGTCAAATTGATAGTTTGATAATTAATTAATACATTAATAATCAATTTAAACAATTATAAATCGATAACAAAGAGATGTAGAACATTCAATATGTCACGTAACATTGTAAAATATTCACCCGAAGATGCATTATAGTCTAGTTTTATTTACCAAAGTTTAAATCATTGAAACTAACATAGATTTGTCTTAACATTTTTTCCTGCCTAATATTGAAAGTTGATTTTATATTTTGCTATAATAACTGGTCATCGTTTTGTTACAGTGCTAGTGGTCAGTACACGTCAACTTTCGTCACATACAGCTCATTGAGTGTGTGGGAATAGATGGGCATTGTTCTTTATGTGGGCAACTTTTTTTCTTAACAGTACACAGATTATAGGGTTCACACCCGTAATATAAACACACTTAAAAGTACTATCATATTTCATAGAAATACATAGTGATGATTAAACATTATCAATAGGTAAATGATTTATTAAATATTATTTATTTTAACCATAAAGAAAAAATAGACATGTTTACTATCGGTTGCTAAGCTACGCCGTTGTTAAGCATTCTTGATAGAATTAAGCTATACGAGACATAGGTTCGTATAGCACAATGCACTATTTTGCATTAATTACATGGGCGAATGAAAAGAGTTTAATGGATTAAAAAAATTATAAACGCAAATATAAAGATAATTTCAACTGAAGTGTCAACATTTTTAGGTTACTAAAGCCTTTTCTTATAATAAAAGCCTGCTATAGTATTTGCGATACATGTGAGATTCGCAGGATATCTGCAACCCAACAAAAACCAGTGTATATTCCCAACATGTGACACATAAGATGAAAGGTCACAAGAACCCAGTCATTTTAATGCCTTATTTTCCCTTCATGCAAGAATACAATGTAAACACTGCTATTTTGAAAAGTAAATTGGAGCAAAAGCAGATGCAAACATTAAATAAAGTATACATTGTCATTTTTCTACAAATTGATGTTAATTTGTTATTAACACTTGATAAATTTTTTAATAAATTTTAGGTGAATGATACACTAGTATTTATCATTTTATAAAACTAAAAAGTTAATCCATTAATTTAATTAACCCATTAGTGTCTCCACCAATTTAAGTTAATCCATTAATTAAATAATTAATGCCCAGCTGCTATATGGACAAGTTTTTTCTATGCCTACTTTTAAAACTCTTATAATTGATTGTAAGTAGGTAGGTAGGTAGGAAATGAGGAACAAGGCAAAATGGATGCTAATTTGCATCCACTTAGTACAATATTTTTACTGCAAAAAATGGGAATTGAAATTATTCCAGAAAACCAACCTCTTTCTTGCTGGCAAAAATGTCTTCTCCTTGCTTTCGCTTGACTGAGCGTTTGACGCTCTTCTTGTTCTTCTTGAAGTAGGCGTCGTCAAGGTGTGCAGGCAGTTTGAAGTCACCCAAGTCCACTTTGGTGGATGTGCCGATCACATATCGTTGTGGGATACGACGCATCGGGCACGAATTGAACTGAAATTCAAATTAAACAGATTATCAGTAAGCTGAATTTATTTAATAGTTACGACCCTACCAATAACATATCGTCGGCTTGAAAGAAGACTGTCATAACTCAAAAAAAAATGCATTGTTATGTTTTCGCAATGAAACAACTTCAATTTGTCTATAATAATAAATGTCTATATAATAAACCTGTAAAGAATATGGTTTCTGATTATTTAATGAGATCGAGATCAGAGTAAATTTTATCCAGATAAAGATAAAATGTTTACATGCTTCCCCTGAAAGTTTGTGTATTTTGAGTTATGACAGTCTTCTTCCAACCCGACGATATATAAATAATATTAGTTTGCATTTCTTGAAGCATTAAAAATGGTTAAAAGTAATAACCATTTTTAAGCAGTTACTTTGCAAGTATGTTTGGATTTAACTCATTGCACTAAATACGTTACATATTAAGGAACTCTACAGATGGACTTATATTAAATATAGTTAAAGCTGTCTGGATATAAAGCCAAATTAAGGGGTACAAGTGATATAATATTGATAACAGCTTTTCCTTTTTTTGTTTTTGCCGCGAACAGACAACGAACAGGCAAGAAACTCTGAAGGTCTATTTTTTATCTCCTCTTTTAAATTTTAATAATTATTATAATATAATATAATAATACAAAATTAAGATACAATCATACCTAATACAGTTTCAGTCGTACGTATGTTTACATACACATATAATTATTTATCATTTATTGAGTACTCACCGCAAATGGTCCAGTCACAAGCAGCAGTCCACTAGGCAGGACAGCCAGCAACACCACGCGCTTCCCGGCGTGGCGGCCCGCCAACAACACGCACACCGTGCCAGGGGTGAGCGAAGCTCGCGTGCGCCGCACGTGCTTGCTAAACGTCTTATGGTGTGGCCGAGACGCGATTCTGCAAACAACAGAATTATTAGTACTAAACAGCGCACTACATAAAAAGAATAGAGATCGCTATCATCTACCTATGGTAGGCAAGGATGACATGGCCTTCTACTCCCTCATATTATTCTCTTGTCAAATTAAATGTTCTTTAAATGGATCTTAGATCTCGAGATAAAGTAAAGAACTGTAGTGATGTGCCAAGTCGCTGTTTTAGTGGACCAAGTCAATTCGAGTCAGTTTATACAGTATTTGAATCAGGACTCGATTCCCTGATTCCAGCCCAGTACTCGAATTCTATGTTAGGTTTTCCAATATATCTAGAACTCTATTGTAGCAGGTGTTATTTTGCGGAAGTCCATTGTATTACAAAGGATATTGATTACGTTTGCTGATTCCACGCAGTTGATGATGACTTGTCCAACAAGCAGACAAGGTCGACACGTGTTTCGTCTCTCACGAGCGGCTGCCACGGAGACACCGTGCGGGCAACAGATCCTGAAGATGTCTCGCTGAGAGACGAAACACGTGTCGACCTTGTCTGCTTGTTAGACAAGTCATCATCAACTGCGCGGAATCAGCAAACGTAATCAATATCCTTTGTAATATTTCTAGACTCGAGGTCTAGAAATTCGAGTCTGGAAATTCTAGTCCAGTCTAGAACTAGAGACCGATTTTAGAACAAAATCAAAACAAAAAGTGGCAAGTTCAAACTTGTTTGTAATATTAGGCCCGCGCCACTTCATTGCTTATGTAGGTAAACAGTTTGCGAGTACAAGCAAGTTAACCAAACTCAAATATCAATATCTTACTGGTACCCCATAGATGGCAAGCACAATAGGGGACGTCAACAAACAAGATAGGAGGATGACCTGAGGCTTACTGCAGGTCACCACTGGAGGAGGGTAGCATTAAATAGGAAACAGCGGAAGGAGTTAGAGGAGGCCTATGCCATTGGGGCACACTGAGCTGCGTAACATTTTGTAATGTGTTTTTATATGTTGTACATTAGCTATGTTGGTTATCGCAGTCAGAATAAAAGGCTATTATTATTATTAAATGGATCTTAAGCAAAATTAGTAGTTACAGACTTCATTGGCCATGAATAATGTAAATTTACTACTATAATCCCTCAACCGAGGAATACAAATACGACTCAAAATCAACCTACAATAAACCCAAAAGCCTAAAGTGATAAGTTAAATTCTTCTTTGCCTAAAAAGAGAACTGTATTCAGTAGTGAGATTATTTGTAAATGGTTCGCAATGATGGTAATGACTTGTAAATCACAAAATTAACTGCACTATTGACATTAGTGGCACTCTTATTACTAACAACAGACAATATTCAAAGTCTGTGAAAATATTACAAGTTATAAAAAGTGCTTTGTAAAAGTCACTTGGAATCATAGTGAAAGTTTTAATACCAGTCTACAGAGCTTAATGTGGGTTTGCTGATGCAAAGGTCATTTGTTCCAAAACTTTCGACCATTGAAATAAATTTGAATTGAGATTGCTGTGCACTGTTACCATATGGAATATATTTTTCTGTCACATATATAAGAATAACATTTTTGCAATTACTTTGTTACCAAGTAAAATCAGCCTATAGTTATGCATACTTATCTCAACAGTTTTTCATTTATATATTTCATTCTATGTGGGTGATCTTAAAAATTATTGATATTAAAATATGTTGGGTATTATTAGCATAAGTATGATGTAAATATGTTCTTTCACATTGTAACTGTTATAAATTTAAAAAGATACATAAATAAAGATATTATAATTTTCAAAAAGTAACAAGTATAAAATATGTTCAAACTTTGTTATATTTAATTAAGATTCCTTTAAGTGGTTGCAATTCTTATCTATGCGTTAGAATAATTAAACAGCTCATTTCATGTAGTTTTGTAGCTAGATGCAACATACAGCATCAAGAAACCCACATTGGTCACCTAAAGATACCCCTCTACTTGCCATCTGTTCCAATCAAGTTGAACATGTTTAGCTTATTCAGAAGTGCCCAGTGTAGACCAAGCCAGGCAACAGCTATGGTGCTAACAGCGTGGGTTCATCCTCCACCCTTAAATTAATTGGCAATAAATTAACTGTCTGAACTTGAGATCCAAATATCCAGCTTTCTTCAATGATCAATTCTGATTTTGTATTTTAGTAGTTGAGAACTCTGTCTCTACACATAAATTGGAAAAGCTTTCCTTATTGAGTTTAATAATGCATAGGCCTGCTCTTAAAAGGCTATACCAGACCATCAGCTGCACAGGTCAGCTGATTTATAATAAGTCAAAGGGAGTAAAAACCATATTTTAGAGACATTAAAATCTGTTATGGTCTTACTTGTCTTGTGTAGGGTAGAAGGACCTTCTACGGCGCAGAAGAACAGTACGAGTTCCACCATTCTTTTCACCACCAATCTGCTTTACCACAACTGTGGGCTTTTTAGGCTTCTCGGCTTTAGGATTCTTTTTGCCTACAAACTTGTACTTGGCCTGAAATGAAATAAAATACACTGCATTATTGTGCATACAAAATTATTGATATCGAAAAGATTATAGTATATTTACGTTTAGACTTAGAAATAATTTATATGATGTAAATCGAGCTCACCTTTTTGTGGAACATTTTCGACTTGGAGAATCTTACTACTCCATTGCCCAAGTCATAGTTTCGTGGTTTTCCAACCTTCCCTTTCTTGACTCCCCCTGCAGGGGCTGCAGCGGGCTTAGCCGCCGCCGCCTTAGGCTGTGGTGGAGCCATTTATATTCTGCATACAAATAAGTTCAAATTAGGTACTAAACTGCAATAACAAATCACCACCTGAATATTAGGTTATGTCAATATTAAAACTACATATACTCAGCGACGAATTTAAAATTAACTATAACTGTCAAATAGAATAAGAGTTAATGAGTGGCTAAAATTGTTTAATAGTCATATCTCTGAAATTATTCATGAAAAATTCACTACATCCCCAAGTCGAACGTCAAACACATTAAAGTATTCCATTCTGAAATTAATACTAAAAATATTACTGATAATTGGTTAAGTATGGGAAGAATATTGAATATCTCAAGACAAAATTAATTAATAATAAAAATTCAATGCAATTACTTTGGATTTATTCTAAATAAAAACATACACAACTCACACAAGAACCGGGGTAAAGAAAAAGAAATTTGACAGTTTGACAAAACATATAGATTAAAAATTAATAAAGATAGGGCGCGTTACGATTGGCGCTGTCATCGTGAACGCATTGACAGCATCCAACCTGATGTTGGATTGATAACGTCATTAACGTTGCTATCTTACGTTTACGTTGGATCGTAATCGAATTATCAATGTTAATTTAATTATTGTGTAATAATTGACACAAATAAGAAAATTACACAGAAATAGAACTTTCTCTCATTCTAGCTGAAGTGAAAAAAGTGGACACTATTCGACTTGATTCAGAGTAAAACAATTAGCGTAATAATGACCACCAACAACGTTGTAAGCGCAACAACTAGCGCTCCGAATAACTAATCCGTGATATCCCGATTAAAACAGCTATGAGCTGAGCATTATAACCGCTATAAGCTAATCGGAATCGAGCCAAAAATATACATTCATGTTTTAAGGCTTCATTCCGTTTTGAGTCAACATCATCGTGGGCATTGTGAGAGCTTATACTCTTTCCAATATAATTATCACATTGATATTTCAGCATTGTATTGTACAACGATCTTATTTCGAAACCGTGTTTTTGCCCACTCTAGCGCTACTTAATTTTAACCTAAAACAGAGTTCCGAATGACAGATTAGCCAGTTTACCAAGCCCGTTCACAGAAGACCTAACGTTTCTATTTACATTTTAGGCAAAATTTATAAAACACAGGTAATTTATAAGCACAGGTTTATTCCTTACAGCAATGTTTTTATACTCTGGTGCGTTTAGATTTTTACATTAAAATTTCATATTAAGTATTATAATTATAAAAAATAAAGAAATTTTAATAGCACTATTTTGAATATATGTGATGTGGCTTAGAAACATAATGTCACATATGAAATAAGATTGGACTTGTTAATCTACCACTTAGTAAGCTCATAATTTTATAAAAAATGAACGGAGGTTTTGTATTATTATGCGCAGCATAAACTGTAAACAATATTTTTGTTTAAATATTGAAGGTCCGTGAATTATTAAAATTGAGTCAAAATGCAATAAAGGAAAATATATACTTTTAACATGAGCCCTTATTAGAAAGATATTTTCAAACTGAGAACCATTATGACTGGAACTTCATAATCGAATCATTACCCTCAGTTTATTGACTAAGAAGCCATTCTATGATATCTATTCAATGCACTGAATAATAAGATTATTTTCCAATATTGTATAATTAATTTCGTTGTGATTAACCAACCATCTTTAAAAATTGACAATTTGGTAAAAATCCCTTGGCGATTCCTGCATATAAATTGTAAGTTGTTGGGCTTTGCCTTCTGGTGCCCTATATTACAGATTTCGTTGTATCGTCAGTCCATGATTTTGTAACTGTATTTTTTTTTTTACGTTTTATGGCTTCTCTTGGGTCTCAGGCTAGCCCGAGGGCATAGACGAGGCTACGATGGAGCGAGTTTGCCAGATATTGTGCACTCGTTCTTAAATAGTTCCGGGTTGTATGAGCTCGGAAAAATACAGACACCGGCAAGGGAATTCCAACTCTTTTGCGGTGCGCATAATAAAGGATTGGAGAAGCGCTGCGTACGGATTGTGGAATATCCACCAAGTAAGGGTGGTATCCTGCCGTACGTCTGGATGTCGATGGTAAAAGGGAGATGGGGGAATGAGCTCATGCAGTCAGTGAGCACACTCACCGAGTAAATTGTAGAATACCGCCAGACTGGCAACCTTCCGCGCTGGGACTATATTCGCCAATGTATAATTGGCGAATATAGTCCCAGTCCTTAATTAGTCTCACTTTTCGAAGGAAGTCCATTAGCCTTAAAGCTCGCTTACATTTAAAATTCCATCAGATTTTTTCCACAACTAGAGATTCCAACAAGATCAATCTAAGAACGTTTTCAATACAATTTCAGTCTCAAAAATTATGAAATTACTTCAAAATTTTTTCACGTTATCGTAGTCCGAATTTAAGACGATTAATACACTGAAACTACACACACCATCGTATTCAATTCAGACCGATATCTTAATAATGGTAGTGGTGTTAGTTCAATTTAGACCACGCCTCAAAAACATGACCGGAGGAGTGATTACATGCTCACGGTGATCACGGCAGCAACCTTATGGATGTTAGCGATATTGGTGATGCAAACAATGATATTAGGACAATTGATGATGGTTATCATTCGGACCGTGCCATAAAACGTCATGTTTAATGTCAATCTGACATTGATTTCCAAATATAAAATCAGTGTTAAAAATGGCTTCTTTAAGGAGCCCGTCTTCGCCGTCCGATGGCTATAAAAGGTTCAGTGATGATTTTGCAAATACCAGCATCAACAATTACGGCTCGAATGTTTCAAGTAACCGAAGCTATGATATTTATTCGCACAGTAGCTGCAAGTCTTTGTACGCTTTAAATGTTTAATACATGTTATAACTCAGCATCTAACATTTTGTTTAATTTAAAACTTTTGCATTAACAGCTGTTTATCTGGGCCTTAAGATCGATATCGGCTTCGTTAGCCAGTTAACTGTGTATATGACGCACAATCTGACTCATAGGTCGTCCACTAACCATCCTATGGCTCGACCCAAATAATCTCTGTACATAAACATAGCACTAAATCCCTTGAGTGTTTTAGAAATCATCGCTATTGCATGTGTTAAATTAGAATATGCATGTGATGTAAAACTGCACTTATTTATATTTCATACATTATTTTATTGAAGAGTAGTAGTAGTTACTAACAATAGTTTTATTATTTGTTTTATTTGATTAAATTTCATGTATTGAACTAATTATATATAATCAATGAGCTGTGTATTTATCCCTTTGAGAGAATCTAATAGCTCCTTATAATCGAAATAATTTCTTGTTATAACAAAATTTACACAGATTCTGAAAAATGTCTTCATACTTTATTTTTTTTTTTAATAATTCCTTTTGTATATTTAGATATTAACATCAATGTCATTATAATAACTGATGTCTTTATCACTCTGATGCAGTCAACATTTTTTGAGATGTGTAGCAAATATTTTAGTACTTAATTTCTAAAATACTACATAACTCAAAATGTTAAACAACTTATTTTGGAGACAAAAAAATATACATAAATAAAAATAATAATCATCTAATATATATAATAATATGATTTTTCAAGACATAGTGTACAAATTTAATTAATGATTTCTTGAATATTGAATGATCAATTCATTGAGCCCCATCTTTACTATTTACTTGAATCATGAAACTCTTGTGATAACACTATAACTTAACAAACTCATCTATTGTCAAAGATCTTATATGAGATGTATGGTTGAAGTCTGTTTTAGTACATTTGGTTCCTGTGAGATTCCTAGCAAATCTACAACCCCTATAAGTACTAGTGTACATTGCCAACAAAAAGATGTTAGTTCACTGTACTTCATTAATTTCACTGCCTATCTGACCTTTAAACTGGATCACAGCAATGCAAACAGTACTGGTTTGAGGTGGAAATAGGTAAGGCAGTGATATTAAACAGCAATCCTGGTATAGGTAATTATATTTCTCTAAAAAGTAATTTACAATGTGTATATAATAATATGCAAAAAATTACCTTTTATTTTACTCTTATATCTAGCTTTATAACTAATTTATTAATAAGTTATATTTAAAATACAAAAGTATCTATTAACATGTGGGTAAAAGTTAAGAAACAAATAAAATCAAGTCGAAAGTTGCTTGCCTAGCAACATTGACCCAAAATTCGCAAATGATAATAGATTAAAATAATTCTCTGCAGTTGGTGTATAACTTGTAAATTTGTAGCTTTTTTTAAAACCGTTTTAAATTTCATGCATTTTGCTACATTGTTGTTAAGATAACAATCATAGCAGAAAGAACGTACAGTGAACAAGGTAATTAATTATAAACATTTATAATTATGAGAATACAATTTAAAACACACTTGCAAATAGCAATAAAAAGTGATAATTTTTATTGATCGCTCTGATAATAATCATATTCCTAAATGCATTAAAATAATGGTTTATAGCTAATAAAATAATAAAATTGTTTGTCGATTTTGTTGGTCCTCTGAAAAACAACAGATACAATTTTTTATTGCTGGTATTTTTAAACAATATATAATTAATAAATATTTCATTTTTAATTTAATTAACTGAATAAATTACGTTTGGATTTTTAAATTCTAGGGCATTAGAAACTTGCTTTGTTTATCTACTTCATACTTATGTAAATGTAAAGTGACTGTTTTTGTTTTTCCCCCCAACAAAGATATTTATTACTAAAAAATTTGGCTCCATAATCCTTTACTGGCCATTATACCAATCTTTCGGTTAGGATTATAGTGATGCATGTAATTCACAATATATATTTTCCCTTGTCATTCTTTAGTTATTCATGTGATTTCATATTCAGGTGATGTTTCTCCACCACTAGGCACCATATATCTTTCGCATTTCCCCCCTCAAAAAAAAAAGGCACCATATATCTTGGGTCTGGTTTGAGCTCTTTGAGTGACGCCGCTGTCGGCATCCAAGAGTAAGATCTTTTGAGGTTTATCTTTACGATATCGAAATTAGAATTGACAACACCGGTCCACTATCACACTGGATTTTATTGCAGCAGGGCTATTAATCACTTGACCAAACCTCTCTCCGGAACTTCTCCCCTCGTGAACCCGCTGTGTGTTTTCGTCAACAAACGTTTTCGTATTTCGTTTCGCTTCTTATGTAAAGCAACTAGAGACCTATACAATGATTTTCGGGTGAAAAATATATATCAAATCGATAAATTTTTTCATAAACCAGTCTTGTTGGAAATATTGATTTAAGAAAAACATATGCTTAAAGTTTTCTACGTCTAACATTTTTGTTATGGACGATAATTCATTGTCTAATAAATACAATATTTACAATGGATGACGCTTTATATACATATTTAAGAATAGTTAGTTTATTATTAAAAAGTATGAGATATCATTTTTAACTTGTCGAAATGTTATCTACTTCTGTCCAACAAATATAAGTGTAAACACGATAATCTTATTTCAGGAAGATGAGATAGCGAATGACTGATCTGACTTATTTTATTCAATAGTGTAAAAATAAACTCAATTTGCACAGCATGTCTGCATTACTGTCTATGTCGGATAAAGTTATTTATGCAGTCAAAGAGAAATGGTACAAGATGAAGTCATGTGAGTTTAGCATTGTTATTATATTTATTTTTTATTCCCAATTAGTATAACAGTTTTGAGAGTGCAATGATTTTTCTCGTGTCTGGAAAATCGAGTGTTTGCTGTAAGCGTAAGTCGTGGGCAGTCGGTGAGAAAAATTCTTTCTTCTTTTAAATTTGAAGGTGTTACCCATAGGATTTCGTCAAGTTTTAGCTTAGCATACGATTTAAACCGTGAGCGATGATACATTTGCTTATTCGGGTCGTGATAGTGGATGAAAATAAAATATCAGACCCAGTGCCTGATTAACCCTTAGGGTAATTAGGCTGCAGCCTAGGGCGCGCGGATCGGGGGACGGACAATTAATTTTGAAATTTAAAAAAACGCGCGTAAAACAAACCCTGACTTGACTCGAATTGGTTCTTTTTAGTCCAACCGTAACACACCTGGCGGGGGCGCGTTCTTACAATTAGCCTAGGGCGGTCAGAACTATTGATCAGTCGCTGCAGACCAGACAAATGAAATATCCCTATATATACCCTGTTGTTATTATAATGCTAGCAAGCGAAACCCAAAACAAAATAGCACTTATTTTCTCATCTCTTCATCCTCTTAAAGTTCTTTACTCCGAGCGAAGCTAGCGAACCGATTTATATGCTGTGTTTAAATTATTTTAGTCTAAATAAATTGGGTTAGTTAATAAAGCAATTAACAAAAGTCGGTTTATGGCACGAAGATTTAATCGTGCTTCCCGTGGGACTATCCGTTTTTCCGAGATAAAAAATACCGCAAAGCCTTGCTCAAGAATCACTCTATCTATTGATGAAAACCGCATGAAAATCTGTGCAGTAGTTTTTGAGCGAAGCCTTTATTGCGCATCCCGTGGGATCTGTCGATTTTTCCGGGATACAAAGTACCCAATTATTTAATCCGGACTTTTATGTTTACGTCTGCAAAATTTCAAAGCAATCGGTTCAGTAGTTACAGCGTGAAAGCGGAACAAACAAACAAACTCACTTTCCGATTTATAACATTAGTAAGGATCTGCGTTTTATTCCTATTTTAAGAGGGTAGGCCTACAGAGCTTTATCGACGCTCCTATATATAGATAGATGTAATAGAGTGCGCAAGTAGCAAGATTGTCGAGTAGGCTATCAGCGACCAGTGACATCATATGAATGCAATCATAACGTCAAATAATAGAAGAAGCGACTAATTAATCAAAATATATTGTTCAGCGAGTCAAGCGTTTTAAATTACACACACGAAATGAAACGCTTCAGTGGCTCTGCTTGACATGTTTTACGAAGACAATTTTCTTAGTTCACTTGCTAATTTTCGCTTTTAGAAAATAAAAGAAACGGCATTAAATGCTCATCTGTTATTCATCATTTTCTTTTGCATGCATTTAGTATATTTTTACATACAAATATTTTAAATAGTACGAGTAAACAATCTTTCAAAGCTCTAATTCACTACGACAAAACTGACTCAAACTTGACGAAATGCCGTACTGTTTTTATAATGGGAATTAATTTCTTTCTCACAAGAAATTCCTATAAAAACGGCTGAACCGATTTTAATGTAATTTTATATGGAGCTAGGTTGTGACCTGGGAATATGAATGATACAATTTTTGGCACAAATATCGTTTCTTATGGGAAAACCTAATATATAATAAACAAATACATACATGCTTTTTGACCACGGGGTTATGGATTAATATAGTAAATACTTAAATTATAGTTACACAAAATGCCATGCGCCGCCAACACAGTGACCCACAGCGCCATGAAATTCTCGACCCTTACGACGTTTTAGTTCCAAAATATATATGTATATACATATACTCACGTCTCTTTCCCATGGGATAGGCAGGGGTAGTTTTCCACGTGCTACAATCTGAAGATATAAGTAGTCCCCTTCATATTTACCTCATGAATTTCTTTCGTCTTTATCGCTTACCATCAGGTGATGCGTTTGCTCGTTTGTTGCCCTATCCTATAAAAAACATTTAACTACAAAAGACATTAGTGTTTTCGCAAATTAGTTACTTTATAAGAAAGTTTTACGTGGTGTATACTACGCCATTATATCAACGAAGACAAACGGTCCAAGAACGCTCGTTTCTATCTGGAAGCGGAGGCCGAGGTCCAATAAATGAAACGCTAGCATCGAAATTATTTAATCAGTAATATTATTTTAGTGCAGTATTCCAACCATGCGATGGCCCGAGAATAACTTATTTAGCGAGCATAACAAACCTTTTTTAAATGTTAGAATAATTCGCGTTTTTTATTTTCCAGGCAAGATGCAATATTTTTATTTTTGTGCTCATTTTAAAGAACTCCACGTAGAATAGACCACAAGTATATCAAAAAATGAAAAGATTGTATATTAGTAAAAAAAATGCGGTTTAAAATTGTGAATTTTCGCGCGATCACGGTCCTATAGTTCGTATGACGTCACTCCTGTCTGTCATTGTCACTGGCTCACTGATTCTACTGCGTCTGTCATTGCTGGCTTCAGTTGTTTTTGCATTTATCTTGATTTTCAAGGTATTATTTTGTAAAAATTTACAATGGACTCCGAAAAAAAGCCGCATGGACGTATTTTTTGTACCAATGTGTCCACCTACTTCAAATAAGTTTATGACTTTATTCAAATAGTTTCTGACTGGACCTTCTGACCCTAAAATGAGAAAAATGTGGTTTCGAGCGGTAAAGAGGAATGACATTTATTACACAAAAGAAACAGTTACCTACCTAACACTTACCCAAACTTTTCAATGTCTTTTTGTCAAGTAGGGACTTCATTTCTACACTTGAAGACTCTGCTATCTTCTCTCACTCGACAAAAAATGTCACTACCATGTACCAACATTAACTTTTAACAGAGTCTTAAAATTTGCTTTGGCAAACCCAACTTCCATTTTTATTCAAAAAACGCAATTAATTTTGGTTTAATTGTTCACTTTTACTACAACTTATAACCTCAAATAAGTTGTCGTAACAGGAGTGACGTCACTGAACGCCTCAGGGGAAACAAGTCTTGTTTCCTCCGAGCTGAACGCTGATTGGTGTTTTAAATTCGTTCCGTTTCACGTTACTTTTGATTCGTGATTATTGTTAAAAAACAACATTATTTTAAATATAAACCTTGCAGTGGCTCTACTTTTATATTTTTTAGCATTTTAATAACAAAATTTTCATAAATATTATAATTTCATGTTCCCCATTCTTGTGTGCCCAAGGGCCCCAGCAAGTGACTCTAACTATTCCTTTCAAAGACTAAAAAAATAGATGAATCCATTATTTATATTTATATATAAATAGATTTTTTGATTGCCCTTCTTAGTCTTGCTTTGAACTAAGTAAAATACTTATTTTTACTTTTTAGTTTGTACTTGTGGGTATAGTTTGATTTTCTTATAAATCTCTAAATTACGATAAAAGTAATATAGGACCACATCTGCATATGACCTACAAAAACAAGAAAGGTTCATCAAAATCATTTTTGTAATTGGTTGAGTAATGGAGTAACCACAGGAAAATAGCGACCTTCTTTTTTAAAGTCAACTAAAACGGCAATGAATCAGAAACCTACAAAAATGATAGGCATCCAACGTTAAGCCTGAACAAAATCGTTTATTACATTAGAGAAAGGTTGTGGACGCTCCGATGAAGGGTTATGCAACCGCTATTGTGAAGCGAAGTGTTACAATTGCAATAATTTTAAGAATCTTATTGTTGACGTTTTAAGGCTCATATTGCCGTAACTGTTATGCTCTTGTTGTGTAAATACCAAGGTCGGAACCGCCGCGTGGATAATCTCAATTAATTCACCCGCATGTTCTCGCTTCGCACTCATTGACTTTACGAGTTGACCAAGGGCCTATTTCTATATTATATCGATAGAAAATCATTAGAAAATGACGTTAGACAGAGAGATTTAACAATCGAATACCAAGCAGTCAATGTCAAAACGACAGAAGTTGCCAACGTCCTCTCAAGGACGAAGTCGCGGGCACAGCTAGTAAAATATAAAGTAAGATATACTTGTACATAATTTACCAAACCTCATTCATGGTGAAGCACAGCCGACTTCCTAAATAGAAGAGTTTTCTTAAGAAAAAGTTTATGCAAGTTGTTCTTATAGAATACACAATTTTGAATTCTTTTTTGTGGTAAATTCGTTTAGTCGTCTCTTAGGACAACTACACAGGGACACGTGGTGACACGTCTATTTACATCATCATCAAAGAAATAATAGAGCGAAATATTTATTTCACATCGTATTGCTAACATTTAGGTATGTTGGATATCGACTGAATGTTAGTTCCTACTTTTCATTAATCATGTACGTTTACTTAAATACAAAGAAAAAGCAACCGTATTAGAAAGTTGTAAATTAGTTATTAAATCACTCGGCTCTTGGCACTCGACACGGCGTCGGTTACCCCGTGACGTCAAACATCGACCCTGATGGCGTCACGTCTCTAAACTATCGTTACACCGACATGATGTTTCTTGCCTTTAAGATTTAATTTAAAACTACACAGAATTTTCAGAGCCAAAATAACATTTAAGCGTCACATAATTTCGCTATATAGAGTTTTTGATCTTGATTATCGTTAATATTTTTTCTACCCCTGGCCCTGAATCAACCTTTACATTAAGGGTAGGGCGCATAGTTCATAGATGACGTCATTTAAACAGGGCCGCTTCATTATTCAGGGCAAGTTAGTAAGTCAGTTGTTTATTGTATACTAGCGACCCGCCCCGGCTTCGCACGGGTGCAGTGAAAAAATGGTTATGGTGGGTTATCCCTAAGAGATAGACATATACCATCGCGGACTTTTTTGTGGATTTTTGTAAGTTGTACAATACTGTAGTACATTATTTTGGTCTATCTCGTAGGGTTCAGCCAGCGTTTGCAATATAAGCGCAAAAAAACGTGCTTATTTACGACATCACATTAGAAACCTTTAAATTTATCAGTGTTTCTCTACTATATTATGCATTTATTATACATACAAACTTTCCTTAAGAATCACTCTATCTATTAAAAAAACCGCGTCAAAATCCGTTGCGTAGTTTTAAAGATCTAAGCATACATACGGACATACAGCGAAAGCGACTTTGTTTTATACTATGTATTGATAGACCTAATGATACATACAAAGGTCTTAAAATCTAATCTTTAATTCATAATTAACATATTTTTGAATATTATAATATTATTATTTTTTAAATGAATAATTATTTATTATATTCACACCAATTAGCCTAGCCCAACGTAAGCTGTGAAGGCTTGTGTTATGGGATCTAGTATAGACATACATATATATCAATATATTTGATAGCTCGCATTCATCACGCAAATATCTGCCCCCGTCGGGATTCGAACCCGGGACCTCAGAGATGGCGACACCTTGAAACCGTTGTACTAACCACTCAACTAAGGAGGTCGTCAATTTTTTCAGTGTGTGATTATATACAATATCAAAATACAATAATATTATTATTGAATCGTTACAGATGATTAGTAAGACTCGCATACTTTGTGCCTCATTCCATATTGTGTGACTTGAAACTAACTTCACACTGAAGTCATTTCTCGTTTTTTCAATTTTTCTCAAAATCTTTAGCAAAATTTATTATCACGCGTTATCCGTTATTGCTTCGTCGCCATTTGTTATACTTTCAATCTATATATATAAAAATGAAACCCGTTTCGCGTTGTCACGGCATCACGTGTGAACGGCTGAACCGATTTCGATAATTCTTTTTTTTAAATGTTTGTGGAAGTCCAAGGATGGTTCTTACGGAAAAAAATATTAGGAAAATCTCTCAGAAATATTGAAAAGTATACATTTAATTTTGCATATTTTAAAAAACGCGCGTTACGAATGTCAATTTTTTTTTTATACGAATGTCAACGTCATTCACAGCCATAGACTATATTAAAAGAGCATCGTTTGTTCGCTAAGGCGGTACGAAGTTCGCCGGGTCAGCTAGTGTGTAATAAAAGTATTATATTGATTAAATACACTTTATACCACACGTATCGACTATGAAACTCGGTACAAGGAGGAAGAAGGAGAGGGGCAAAATGGTGTTGCTATTACTAAATAATTTTATAATGACAAGGTACAACAAAGTCAATTTCATTTTCTTTGTCTATACTACGCCATATCGTTTCGCTTTAAGTATTCTGTGTTTAAGTTTAGAAGCAAAGACATGATATATCTGTTTTAAGTATTTAGGCCAAGCCAAATGCTAACTTGATTGTACAGTCGGCGTCATGTCACGTCACGTCGCCACACACTTCACGCCACATTTGAACTACGGGACATTTCCTCGGAGGAAGTCTTGTTTCCTCCGAGGACATTTCGCTTGAAGTGGACAGGAAGAAATAAGTGAGGTTCTGAAAATCGATCATATTCGACCTATATATACTTCTAGTATGTATGAATGTAAACATAATATATTTTTTTCTGTATAATGTATATTTCACTAATGGGTTTCTAAAAAAAAATGGCGTAATTGTAATATAAATGTTATGAATTTAAAATATTTATTAGATTCGAAAAATACGGATCTTTTAAACAATATAATAATTAAAAAAAAATCATGCCCAAAACCTAAAAAAGTAAACTTTTCAAAACTAGATTTCAGTCACTTCGATTATTTATTATATATGACAAAAATATAGCTTTAAAGTATATTGAAAATACTTTAGATAATTGAAGATGGGATTCTGAAGAATTGTTATTTAGAATCCAATAGCTTGTGCAATATATTGTGTTCACATTTATACGTACTTGAAGTATTAAATGGGATTTTCAGAACTACAAAAACCGTCGTTATTATGAGACCCTACAGCTGATTCAAAGTTAAAATGTAAAGTTTGTAGAATAGCTGTGTATACATTTACATTACTTGTCAATTTGAACTCAAGCTTTTCAGTGAACTATTAATTTTGAGATTAGGACATTAAATCATTTTACAATTTATTAATTCAGTCTGGTTAGTCATTTTGTTATTTAGACAATCTAAGACCCAGCCTGTGCAGTGCGTCACATATACCGCAATAAAAACAAAGCATTAATGTGTAACGAAACTTATCTGAGATATATAAAGTAATGCAAACTATATGGTGACAGCGCAAACACTTTTGATAAGACTGAAACGGCTACTGTTTGTCCGGTAATAGCAGCAAAAAAGCATGGCAATGGCATTTTGATAGGCAAATCGTACGTTTATTTTCAAAACATACAAGATTTTGGACCACTTCATTAAACAGTTAACTGTCATAAAATGGATACATGTGTATGTCAAGAATGCGGTCCAAAATTTTGTGTTGGCGCTCGTGTGCGTCTGTCCAGTTTCACAATTGACGGATCCAAGACATTCATTTTGAGTCAATAAAGGTAGTCTTGAATTACACCGTACTCTAGAACGAGTGCGAAGACCTACTACATTCTATGCGATACAACCAGTACACACATGTACCAAGTCGCTTATTCACCTTCTTCGACATGGCGAATATTAGCATCTGAGTCTCGAGCGCTCATAATTTGTTTTTGCGTGTTTGTCTCACTGTGGCACTATTGCGGTGATACTGGACCGATTCGAACGTCTAAGGTGTTCGTTTATCTGCAAGGCTGGAGGATCCTTTACAGCCCACATTCCTCAAACTAATTCCCAAAGTAGCTTTACGGCAAAACTGTATAACAGGTCTATAAAACTGATTTTATATGTCTTAAACTGAAATGCCCTGTTTGCGCTGCATATAACTTAACCAGCGTATAATCGTTGAATTGAGGCATAGCAACACCTGTACAGCCAATACCGCAACAAATATTTGTATTGACACCTATTACTTGACCTACGATCTTAATTAAAAAGGGACGCGCTTTATTTGCCGACCTTACTCGACCTAATTCATTATACCCCGTTTTATTTGTGATTTCGTCTAGTTCTTCTTTACATATGTATTGGTACACTGTTTTTTAGGAATCAGATTGCGTGCTTTGTGACTATTTAGCAGGTCAGGGTTTAAATGAATAGATTTAGTGATGTGTCAAACATGACGAGGTTACTCCGAGATCGCGTTATTTCATTTATATCGGAAGCGTTGGGTATGTAGATAACTGTGTGCAAGTTATGAAGTTATTAACAAATACTAACTTATCATTTAATGCTAATGTAACTATCATTTAATCTTTAAATAGTATAAAAAGAAGTCGTTTCCGCTGTCTGTTCGCTTAGATCTTTTTTAAAAGCATTTTTTAAAGATAATGTGATTCATGATAGAGGATGAATGGGAATGCATGTTGTAGTAGAGAAAATGGGATATGTGACTCATTTTACACATGACAAAAGACCCCAACGAACTCTACCAAGATAGGTCAATAAGACGTGAGGTTGATCGATCTGACTCGTAGAAACTCACCGAGGAAGGGTGTAGTCAATGGTATTGTGCTGGCGCCTGGTGTGGCCTGGCGGCGACGTTTTTTTAGGTCTCATGTCCCAATATTTTTTATGATTTATATATAAAACCGGTTCACGTATTTGTTTCGGTTTGGTTACAGTTCCGGTTCAGTAGAATAAAACGTTCCGGTTCACAGTTCGGAGAAACAAGCCGGTTCGTTCCGGTTCGGGTTCGGTTCAAACCCTTTTTTATACATATAAAAATACGTCAAAAATTAGAAATAAAAATCAGCAATTCTTTTTAATTATTTTTTTTTTCAATACGTCAGCCAATTCTTTTTATCAGAAATCATCTTTAGTTCCGGAACGCGTTCCTGCCCAAAAAGGAAGTACCGGAACGACGTTCCGGAGCGTTCGGGCTCGACAACACCACTGGGTGTAGTATTTCACGAGCAAAATGTTCGTAAGGATCTCAACAAAATCGTCATCCTCTAGCTCCCACAGCGTCGCGGGCAGCTTCTTATACTTTGATCATCATAGAATTGGTGCCAGTACTACGTAGATTTGTGAGTGAGATGATTTTGATAAATTTTCAGGTTCAGAAATCAATATATTTAAATGTTTTCATTTTCTTTTTTTGGGAATAAAATTACTTAAATTAGACAATTATGAAGCGTTTTAAAAACGACACGAATTAATATTTATCGGTAGACGCCGCGCCGGTCTGAAACTAAAGTTCGATTTTTAATTCGAGTCAGTAAAATGACATTTCCAGTGTCATGTGTCACAAATCATATTATTTAATATGGTACGTATTACATATTTACAATAAAAAAACGCTTTGATACCTAAGAAAATAAAGCATGACTAAATGTCTAAATCTATTGATTGCCGAACATCACTATTGTAGTGGGTTGTAGTGGGTCACCCGTTTTTGTATCAGTGACAGTTGCACTTGTCATTTTACTGATTCGAATTAAAAATCGTAGTTTAGACATAACTTTTGGCAGATGTGTGAAGTCCCTTTAATTCGTTAAGTACTTTCATTAAGATTGTCGGAAGCCACCAGTGGTTTTGCCATAAATTTGTTACTGTTTTCGATAGGTATTTGACGTATAATAAAATACAGACGTCAATTTAATATGAAAAAAAAAATAGTACAATTAAGCCTCGCTTCAAAATTCAAGTTTACAGATTTCGCTGTCAGTTTGCAAACAAATGTAAAGTTATGGGACCTACACTGAACCTTTCTGCATACGATTGCGAAACGGAACATCTTTGGAGATTATAAGGTCGTTATTGCCGATTTCGTAAAATCGGCGAGGACATTGAACCTTTTGTTTCAATGTGGTGATTGTTTCTTTCGTTTCCTGCGCGGGCGCACACCTACTGTATCGCTTATTACCATGATTAGGGCAAATGGTAGCATATGTCGCTATAGCGCTGTCTCTGTTCACACTATATCAATCTTGTCCTAATGCGTTTGTAGTATTCCACTTTTCTGTTAATTATGTGTAGTGCCCCCTTATTTTCGTATTCCCTTTTCTTCCAACCAAGCCTTATAAACCAAGGCTCAGGCTGAGTTAAGCGGTAGGTCAGGTAGGTAGGTAGATAGGACATAATAACCATAGTACTCAGTTGCGATGGTATCTACGAGGATTATTAGCTTCTCGTCAGGAAAAAAATATTTCTTTTTAGATAGACATATAAATAGTTTTAATTAATACACGATGTCATAGTTAAATCGCAAAACAAAATATTTTTCGTCTTAAAATTATTTCGTAAAAGTAGTTCTTTTTTGTTTAGATTTATGTTTAGATAAGAGTAAAATTAATCTATGAAATATAAATTCATAGTTCAATTATCGTGTATTGTACATACCGGTACAGTAGTTCTATCTCTATCCATCTTTATCCAATATATAATATGTTTTTTAATGCTAAGCCCGGCAGCTGATTTCCTCCCGCCTGATGTTAAGCGGTGAAAGAGCCCCAAATGAGATGACAGATAGGATAGTGACTTTACTCCACTCTCCTACTTGCCCTATCCCTGCCGGCCCAAAAGATGCTTTTTCACGCCTCTGTGAAGGCGTAAACTCATGTTGTAGGATGTAGGAAACACATACGCAGGCAGAGAATTCTAAGTGCGGAAAGTACGGCAGAAAGAAGGAATCTTGGAATTTCTTAGTGCGGTGTGGAATTGGGGTTATATTGTACGGATGGCTCCGAAGACCCTTACGTGTGTTTCTATAAAGGAAAGGAGAGGGAGGGATAACGCTAAAGAGTTCTTCTAAAATAATCTAAAATACTTAATAGTCGCCATACAGAAGAGCTGACTTATTGTAGTAAATTTGCAACAATATATTGTTGTGAAGTCTCAAATCTCAATCGCTATTAACCCTGGACCCTGAAGCTTGATCACTGCAGTCCTTGCAGTCTTGGCCTTTATTCAGCAAGATTTATAAATGTAATGGACCAAATTTTTGCAGACTCGCGCACGGGGTCAGGCGGGGATGGCGCGGGCGACGGTACTCTAGACATGGGTAGTCGCTCCTCGCTGCACACTGGGCTGCACATGTCCGAAGATGAGCACTGGGAGATGAATTACCATGAAGCCGCCATATATTTAGAGGTAACTACTACTGGAGAATAAATAGTGTCTGTTTTGACACATTTTACAACAAACATAGTTATGCTGTATATTCTAGAATATTCACAACCGCTACTAGCCAAATAATTGCGCAAAGTACATGACTCAGTTTATATGGCACTTTGGCGAGCGCCGATCGACTCCAAATTTTCGATAGTATTGTTCTCCTTGACGAGCTGATCGCGAATATACAAGTTTTAGAAAAAGTTAACGACAAAAATCGCTGCTAGGGAGCTTTTTTTTTTCCTCAGGAGAGGAGGCTGCGAATCCTCATGGATACCAACGCAACAGGCAAGCACAGGGATGCGTTGATTATGTCGGAATCCTGGTGCTGTCGAGGCGGCTCGACCACACAGACCTACCGACTAAACTCAGCCTAGCCTTGGCCCTAATGGCCCTACGGCTTGAATGGAATGGTTGGCGCACCCTCAGGAGAGGGCACGTCAGCTCTGCCCTTCGAAGAGGAAATATGCGCGAAAGAAGGCTCGGTACGCCAAAGTGGGTCCGGCCTTGAAATGATGGGGCCTACTCGTACATGTGCAGCAAGCTGCGAAATATGGGCTAACTAAGGGATGGCGGCGCAGATGCCGCCTCACGCAAGGCTTGAAGAGCCAGCGTCAATGAGTCGTGAGGGTGGATGAGGAAAGGACGTGTCTGGGTCGACGATATTCTGTGTTACGCGGATTGAAGCTAGGGAGCTCTGAAGTTTTGGGTAAAAAATCCTAGTTTAAACGTAAAACTTTGCCAATAAAATGTTTTGCATACAATACTCGCATGGCACGACAGTACAGTCCTTAATTACATAAATTCAAATAATTAAAACAATAATTTAAAGAAATAATATAATTTAAATATAATACAAATAATAAATTTAAATTAGAATTGTTAAAATATTACATGACAATCAAGCAATAACATCTCATCATATGTATGTAATTAATATTAAATGGTTAAATGTTGTTTATTTATGTGTACTTATATATTTAATTGAATTTATTTTATTTCAAACATAAAAAATAAAACAAAATGTTTGCTGTTTATGGTGTTTATATATATATGTGGTTTGTGTGTGTGTGTGTGCGTGCGCGCGCGCAGTCTTGTGCCGAGGTCAAGTCTAGCTATAATCTTAATATATATATTTCTTGTGTGGTGTGTATGTGACTGAACTCCTCCTAAACGACTGGACCAATTTTGATGAAATTTTTTGTGTGTATTCCAGGGGGCTTGAGGATGGTTTAGATTCACAATACGGTCATATAGATATTGTTTTTCAGCTAAATTATTTATTTAAAAACATTTGAGACAACGTGAGACAACGTGACATTTGAGACATTTGACATTTGAGACATTTGACAGGACAACGTCCTGTTGGGCCAGCTAGTATATGTATATATATTGTAACTGTTTGTTATCTCTTAATAAATAAGTAAATAATTACCGGTTTAATATTTTTTATACTATTGAACTTATATGTTGTGCCCAACACTTGTACTCGGATCCAATACCAGACCATGTAGACGAGACCATGTATTCTATAATCGCATTTCGATCTGCAATTAATTTCGAAGCTACATTCTCAACGGTTTCATCAGATTGCACAGTGTGAATATAAAGTTAACTATCATTTTCTTACAAGTGAAATTGTGAGTAAATACTAACTTTGGCTATTCTACCTGTGTAATAGCTTTTTACTACTGAAAATTGTACCTAATGCAGCGCCTTGCATCACACCTTTATCAAAAGACACTAGATACAGTAATTCTACCTGCTTGCTTTTGAAAATAGAAATGGAACCACACACAGCATAATATTCAAACTGAATCAGTAAAGAATATTGACTTAATCAAATGTGCTATTAAAATCAGGCAATAGCGTTACCTTATCATGATATCAGGAACTCGAACGGTAGCCACTCCCCTCTGCGCAGAGGCTGCATATTAGAAGATGGCTTACCGGAAGACTACAATATACTCGTAGGTACGCGCAATCTGTGGCTATGAATTTTACCGCAAGCACTTCTTCACTTCACAATATGCTCTTCTGTCAAAAGGGAAAACAATCCCACGAGCTCTAAAATGAAGACCTTTTATCGACTCTGTCGGTACATGAATTCATGTATTTATCTAAGGTTGAAAGACTCCATAAAATTAATTATATGTTACCTTCATTCTGATTCACAAAATCTGAATTAATCCAACCATATTATACTTTGTATCGGTGAGCCCAATTTTTGAAGAAACATAATCAATGCCGAGTTATAGATAGAATTTTTCTGAAATGGTGATGAAAAATTCCTTCTGTTTTTCAGGAAGGCCTTAACAATGAGAAGTTTGATTCGCATCCATCCAGTCCCGAGGAGTTGCCGGCCTATCTGCGTGTTCACAACCCGTGGTATCATGGTCTTGATTTGCTGGCATCGTTAGTGCTGATACTGCTCGCTTTCACTGAAGACCCGGCAGTGCCTACCTTCAGGGTAAGCTTTTGAAATATATCTAGTCCCACAAGCTTTTTATTGAAAGCAGAATAAGATGTAAGACGAATTCTTTTACTGTTGTAACCCATAAATCTTGGGCCTGTTCATGTTGGTGGCGTCTTAAATGTAAATACTATCCTGACAAGCAATGGCTTGGCGCTAGAACGCCTTATAAATGAGCTCAAATGTGTATATAAAGCCACCGATTAAGAGACCTAAGTATTTACACAATTATAGAACATTGTTACGAAAATAACTTAAATACAATTTTTCCCGAAGTACTGCGCGCGTACTGGCAAAATTAATTGTTACAGTTCCCGCGAGCAGTGCTTCAACCAAAAGGTCCTTTTCGCCGCTAAAACGTATACACACTTATTTAAGAAATACACAAGGTCAGGAACGACTTACAGATCTTTCCGTAATATCAATAGAAAAAGACCTTACAGCAATAAAACGCGTGCCTAACTTTTACGATAGCGTATTACAAAATTTTTATTGAAAGATAGACGCGTTGATTTAATTTACAAGTAAATACAAAAAAAATAACGTACACGCACAAAACACGACCAACTTTTTTGCTGTTAGATACTTAGTATAATTTCGCAAACACAGAACACCAGACAAACGCACCGGTCGAAAGGCCACTTCGAATATGCGCAAATTGATATGTTTATAAAAATCAGTCAATTATGCTTATTTGAGGTGGCACTAGCTCATTCATCATCATCAGCAATCACATCCATATGTTATACAGAAACGGCGACGAACCTAAAACGAATATGCTGTGAATATTTTTGGATAGTGCCATTTTTTTTGCCTTACCCTGTCTAAAAGCTCTGTGCACGCCACTGATTGTATATAAAGGCTATATTTACTTGACACGACAATAAAGATAAGACAATTTTATCAAACGGAACATAATGTCGTATTATTGTTTCCAATAGCCTGAGAGGTCATCATAATATTTTGACCCATGTTCTTGAAAAAGTTTTCTACTATCTAGTCTTGTTGGACAATGAAACAATTTGCGAAAAGTAATACGATACGGTTTGAGGTGTCGTTGTAATCATCGTAGATTTGACGTTTATTTTGCGAATGTTCGTCTGTCAAATTCAATTCATCGTTGTCATTTGAGGCTTTCTTATGTCAAAATTAATATCGTTCGTTCGATCGTCCGTTCAAATGTTTTAAACGATAGTAACTAAGAGTAGGATACGACACGACGAAGTACACGATATATCGAATATCGTTTTTAAGAGTACGCCCTCTGATTTTTATAACTTGTTCCATTTTATTTAATATCAAGATATCCTGTACTAACGTCCTATTTCTGTTTACAGCTACCAGTCTGGGCTCACGGGACGATAGAGCTGATGGCTCTGACAGTCATAGGTATTGAGTTACACCTGAAATTGAAATGGATTGGCTGGAGCACGATACTTAAACACAAAAGGACAATGATAAAGGTATGAAACTTAATATATTTCTTTTTCTATCAGATGTTGAATGCTGAATAGTTGAGAGCGTAATGATCTACCTATATTAAACATGGTCAAGATTTTGATAAATGACAATATATTAGAACTTATTAAATTTTAGAAAAAATAAATACAGAAGTCACTCTCCTCTTAAGAAATTATAATGATGTGTTTCAGAGCCGTGAATTGGATATAGACATTTTTTCGGATAAATTGCATTGTTTCCGAAGGACAGCTCTGAATTTCTGTGTCCGATAACTGACTGTCATCCTAGATTTTAAATTAGTTTTTTTTTTGTGTAAATTATGAACGTTTTTTTTAATTAGAATGTTGTGCTCACCTATAATTTAAATTCATATAAAATATTTATTTTTATTGAAATGTAATATAGTAGTTACGTTTATGTATTTAGTTGGTAAGCCATTATAATGAATAAATAAAAACTTCCTCTCTGCCCCCATGTAATCGGCCGGTTAGCCCCTTGAATCAGATTTCCACTAAAATACTAAATCATATCATATAATTGTCATTCCGTCGGATAATGCGACATCTATGTTTTATTTGTACTTGTCCATGTATAAGATATACAGAAAGTCAAATCTACATCCTCCATGTAGACTTAACTCTCTTTTAAAAACTCTTACGGGTTTTGTTTTAATTAAAAATAATATATTTAATTTTAATATATTTAAACTTGATATAATTCAGTCTAGATTAAAACTTTATATGTTATTTTCAGGGTATAACACTGATAATAATGGTCCTCGAGGCCGTGGTGGTGCTATGTCGACAATCGTCACACTTTCGCGTGACTCGAGCTTTGAGACCTATCTTTTTGGTGGATACTAGACACTGTGGTGGTGTAAGGAGGTTCATAAGGCAAATTCTGCAATCGTTACCACCTATCATTGATATGCTTGGTAAGAACGTCGTGACTAAGTTTTAACTTACTTACACCTAATTTCACCATACTCTGTTTGTTAAAAATAACGTCTTGTTAAACCGTTAACAGCTTGTTAGAGTTAGCAAGTGTCCCACCAATGTGCAAACAAGAGATTAGTTAGCTTGATGGACTGTTAAATTAATGACTGCTCTAGTGGTTCGTTAATCTGTAACAGACGATTTTTTAACAAATTTAGATACTTTAGACAGCATAGTACGACGTCCGAGGATTTTTAAAGAACGGCGTGACTATTTTAAAAAGAAAGATAAAAAGCTAAGTAAAATCACTACCTAGGTATTTTACAAATCAAAGAAAATACCTACCACGAACGAAAACACCACGAAACGTCAATCAAATACCTACACCATGGAATTATTTAATAAATAATAATAATAATAATATTTTTTTTATAATTCCATGACCTACACAAACAATAGAGAAATAACCTGGCAAAACCAAATATTATGCGCTTGCTTTAGAAACTTATAGAGAGAACGACAATTTAATTTGTTCACATTGTATTGCTACTTGACACATTATACGACCAGTAGAAATTAGACGCATTTCGTATAGTAAGAGTGATGCACGACGACACTAATTATTTGGTTGTATTACAAATTGAATGAACGTTTCGCAATCATTCAGTTAACGGTTGATTTAGTAATGGCTTGTTAATTTTACAATGTAGGATCTAGAATAACTTAACAACTCTGTTAATTTTAACAAGCCATTACACAACAGACGATTAGTTTAAGTTTGGTGGAAATTAGGTCTTAGCTTGTAGCTATTTTTTTTTAACTACAATGCACAAATACAATTGCAAGTTTACACCAAAAATTAAAGTCGGTATCGATTGTGAGGTGTTATTATAGTTTAGCTGTCAATACTATGACATTTGACAGATGAATCATGAGAATGACATCTGTCAAAACAGACTTATTAAGATTATGAATAATTGTAGTTGCTATACAATATAACAAATCGATACCTGTCATGATTAGAGATCGGATAATTGCATTGCATGACATATGATGCATTCAGATATTAATATATTTTCAAGGCAAGAGTATATAGGCACTATTTGAGTTTGCGTGTTCCACCTTAGGCACATCTTTACTTAACATCAGGTGAGACCGTTGTTAAACGCGCACTCAAATTAGTAATTTAAAAAAATATATAGCTTTTCTTATAGATAGCATCTACGCGGCCAAACCCTCCATCTCTTAGTTCGGTAGCTTTCAGCATCGCCATCACTAGGTTTCCTAATGATATTATATAGCCGATGCCACTTTTGGCTTTCCACGCCTTTTCAAGCGCTTTTGGGCCCTTTTTATGGGTCTGCGCTGCATCGTCCCTCTTTTGAGAGGCGGTCGCCCTCACGACTTGCCTGTATGGTTCTTCGAACTTAGGCACAGGCGGAGTTGAGTCGGCAGGTCACGTGGTCAGAGCGCTCTGGCCGCGTGCAGTCCGACATAACCTCCTCCTTGTGCTGATTCTCAGCTTCCTCTCCTGAGCAAAAAAAGCATTCTTATAAAAGATGGATTCCTTTAGTAATGTGAGATAGCAAAAAAAACTATCCACGACGTTTCACTCATACATGAGGGAGTGGCGGTATTCGAGATGAAGGAACTGGACGGCAGTGACCTCAAATATTGTCTGATCTTGCAAAAGATACCTTAAGTGACAGCGTAGTAAGACTTAATTTTGAAAAGCACGAATCATACGAGCGTACTTTTAGGTTTACATTGGTTCCCGGTTTCGGATACTATAGGATTTAACCTAACAATGTGTCTTATTCCAAGCAATTATTAAATGGCGAAAACGTACCGACCAAAAGAGAGTTTGTTGCGAATCGTCATGTCTATTTACGATATTTACGGTTTATTAGCTCCGTTTACTATTCAAGCCCGAATTTTATTACAAGAAACTTGGAAGCTTAAAATTAAGTGGACCAAAAATTAAATAATGATTTATATAATTCCTTTAAATGTTGGATAAGTCAACTTGAAAATTTAAATAAATTACGAATACCGCGATGGTTACTTTCATACGTTGCCTGAAGATTCAAATTTGCACAAGAATGAATTACAACTGCATGTCTTCTGTGACGCGTCGTTGACCGCTTACGCTGCGGTAGCTTACTGGCGTGCGATAACCGTTGCCCATGGACACCCGCACCACCAGAGGAGTCACAGTCAGTCAGGATATTCCTCTACTCCTGTCGGAGAAGGTAACTGTTTCGGGGACCTGTCCCCTTCCAGTGATAGCACCGCCAGCCGTTACTACGGCTGGGTCATTGGGTTGGGGTGTCTTTACACCTGGTTATCTTGCTTAGGAGCTCAACTTACAGGGTGCATCCTTCTGAGTTTTTTATAGTTATCTATTTTATTTTTACATATATATATCTATTTTATATTTGTTTGTTTATATGTATAGGTATATCTTTTTGTTTATCCTTCTTAGGTTTTCAGTTTATATATATTATATATATATATATATATATATATAATATATATACTATATATATATATATATACTATAATATATATTATATAATATATATATATATACTTTTGTATATATGGTTATTCTTGTGTTATAATATGATGTTATTCGTCTTCCTCTTCGTCTTCATCCTCCGTTTTTAGGAGGAGGCTGCTAGGATATGCTCTCCTATCGGGTGGCCTCGCATGATAGGGAGCGATGTCTTTAATGTGGCTATACTTGGAGCTGGCGGCCTTCCTTAGCATGCCTGTGGTTAGTCTTTTTATATAGTCCTCCAGGGTATCTATTTTAAGGTCCCGGGCGATTATGTCATTTCTGACGTAACGTGGCGCTCCTACGATGGTACGGAGCGCCAGGGACTGCTGCGCAGCCAGCCTTCTGCGTGCACTCTTCCCTGCCAGCGCGTACCACGCTGGTGCAGCGTATGTCATCCTGGACCTGATGTATTGTTTAAAGATTGCTACTTTGATTTTAGTAGGCAGCTTGGACCGGATGATCGGTCGAAGGATGGCCCGCGTGGCACGCGTCTGGCTCACCTTCTCCTCCACATGCGGCGACATCGTTATAAGGCGGTCTATAGTTACTCCCAGGTATTTTACGCGGGGCGTCCAGGGGATTTCGTGGCCCAAGAGTTGTAACCTTGGTGGTAGTGTGGCAGCATTGCTTATGAGAATGGCCTGTGTCTTGGCGGGATTCGCCACCAGGCGCCAATGACACAGCCATTCTGGTAGCTTGTCTAGCATTCTCTGTAACTTAGTCGCCGCATGTGCGGGTTTTATGGAGTTCGCCAGGAAGGCAGCGTCGTCAGCATATAGGGCCATCATGACGTTCTTGTCTTCTGGTATGTCATTGGTGTACCACGAATACAGCGTCGGTGAGAGACACCCTCCTTGTGGTACTCCAGCTAGTATGGGCCTCATTGTGGAGTTCGTTCCTTCTACTGTGGCATAGAAGCGGCGTTCCTGCAGGTAAGATCTTAATACCTGTACAACTCTCCTCGGCAGCGTTGATGTGGAGAGTTTGTAGATCAGGCCTTCGTGCCAGACGCGGTCGAAGGCCTTCTCCATGTCGAGGAACGCCGCTGCCACGTGTTCCTTCTTATTGAAGGCCGCTGCTGCATAGTGAAGGACCCTCATGATTTGGTGGGTTGTAGAGTGCCCCTCTCTAAACCCATACTGTTCTTTCACGAGGGGGCGGAGTCACAGATGCGTTGCCGGCCTTTTAAAAGGGAATAAGGGGGGAAGGGGGGTTGGGCCTCCGGTACCCTCACTTCGGCGAAACACAGCGCAAGCGCTATTTTACGCCGGTTTTCTGTGAGGCTGTGGTAATCACTCCGGACGAGCCGGTAAAAATACAAACTAATTGATTTGTTTACAACATCGGTTACACAGTTAAAGCGAACATTAAGTAACTCGTTCTTTAATAAGTTGTGTGTTATTAGGATTCGCATATATTAGTCATAGTTATGTATATGTCGCAGCCAACTGGTTCATATTGGTAATAGCCGTTCAATCAAACAGCTATCAACAATACTGGCAAGATAATCTACACCTAAGCTATAACTTCTTTTTTATTTTGATAATTATAGAAGTTTATATTGGCTTATTTGTATATTTTATGTAAATTGACATTTTTCTAGCTGTTAACTTCCCGAAAATGAATAAAATAAAATACCTATCTTTATGAGCTTTACGATCCCAAAACATTTAATTGTCCCATTTTAACATATTGAGTTGAAATTCTTAAATACCTTGTTAATAAAGGTATTAGATTAATAATTCGTTCTTGATAATGAATTGAAATTAAACATGAAGTCTTAGTATCTTTGTGTATGTTTTTCTAGGTATAGATTTTACCTTGAGTAGTACCATTATATCTGGAATATTCCTTCTTTTAATATATAGTGCGAAGTAAATTAAAACGCTGGCACCTAAATACAATAGTTATTTATTATACAAGAGTGGAAAGTTCCTTTTTAACCGCGTGCTCGATTTGGATGACCGAGCAAGCGAAGGATTCTAAAGTTGAATCACGAGCGCAGCGAGTGATTCTAAATTAGGATCCTGAGCGTCAGCGAGGGAAACAAACGAGCACAAGGTGAAAAATCTTTCCACTCGAGTGCAATACGTAACTTTTCATCCCACCTCAGCGAGGAAATGACAAAATGAAAAAGAAAAAAATTTATAATGACAAATTATATTAAGCAATAAAACGTGAAAAACTAGAATGGCGCGAAGCACGCAAATAAAACAAAGAAACCAAGAAGGTTCCATATTTAAATTTTTTCACAATTTAAAAAGTTCTAATCATAAATTTGGCACCATAGAGGTTACATTAAATAGGTTTAATGACGTTTTGAATTTACAATTATATTGAGTACTCATTATATGTGATGTTCTAAATTCACTAATCTACTTTGCCGCTCAAGCGAATAAAATAGAATTTTCCAGACAGATTTCGAAGCGCAAATTACACTTTCCGAGGTGGTGGGATGAAAAAAA